>CM064481.1:3654935-4318931 GCA_032716605.1 Paralithodes platypus
AGTGTTATAGGTAGCGCCAACGAACTTAACAATAGTGTTATAGGTAGCGCCAACGAACTTAACAATAATCTTGATCCCTGACTCTGTAAAGCCGGTATCACACGAGAGTTTTTTATAGTCAACATTCGATAATCAAAAAAATTCTGGCAACACTTCTGGAATATTTGGCACTGGTATCGGAAACTAGCCTGATGGTCGATGAATTAAGCTATTAAGGTAACCGAAATATTTCAAATGTTGACCACAGAAGCTGCCAGACCAGTGTTGAGCATTAATGTTGATCGAAAAAGCGCTCGTGTGATACCGGCTTTACTCAAAAGGGCCTAGAGCAAACTGGCTGTAAATAACCACACCTATTTCCTGGTGGACTCTTCCCAAATGATAGAAACGTCAGCCAGATTGCTTTCATTCATTTCGAGTTATAAGAAGTTAACCCCTTCTGTACCGGTGACGTCTTTTTAATATTACTCGTGCTATGTTTAGACGCTTTTTTCCAGTTTAAGAAGGATCTGTGGTAGTAAGAAGAGTTACGTGTGATAGTTGGAAGCCTGTAAATTGCTAGAGGCCCTTTTAAAGCGGCATAAAATCGTCTGATAATAGCCAGAATAAAGTTAAAAGTACATTGCCGGTACAGAAGGGGTTAAGGGGTCAAGATTATTGTCAAGTTAGGTCATTTTAATATTTAGGTTGTCTTTGTGAACCGGGGCCCTTGATCTATACCAGGTCAGGTGAAGGTATTGAGGGATAAGCCTTTACAACGGCACCTCGTAGCTACTTTCTACTTTTCCTATTTTATGAAGGGTGTAGAGAGGGGAGAAGGGATGTTGGGGAGAGAGGAAGCTGTTGGAGTGGCTTTGTTATGCGTGTTATTAGCCTGTATACGATGTACCTTCTACAGGGCCTCTGGAAAGGCCAAGGTTACCTTCAGAAGGAATTCATAGTCATGCAGAATATTGACCCCCTCTAGGAAAATCTATGATGGACAACTGTTTCAAACTGTATGTGTGTGTGTGTGGGGGGGGGGGGTCTGAGTAAGTGTTCGTGTGTGTGTGGGGGGGGGGGGGCCTGAGTAAGTGTTCGTGTTTGTGTGTGTGTGGGGGGGGGGTCTGAGTAAGTGTTTGTGTGGGGGGGGGGGTTGAGTAAGTGTTTGTGTGTGTGGGGGGGGGGGTTGCGTAAGTGTTCGTGTGTGTGTGGGGGGGGGGGTCTGAGTAAGTGTTCGTGTGTGTGGGGGGGGGGGGTCTGAGTAAGTGTTCGTGTGTGTGTGTGGGGGGGGGGGGGGGTCTGAGTAAGTGTTCGTGTGTGGGGGGGGGGGGGGGGTTGAGTAAGGGTTTGTGTGTGTGTGGGGGGGGGGGGGGGGGGGGTTGAGTAAGTGTTTGTGTGTGTGTGGGGGGGGGGGGTTGAGTAAGTGTTTGTGTGTGTGTCTGGGGGGGGGGGTTGGAGTAAGTGTTGTGTGTGTGTGGGGGGGGGGGTTGAGTAAGTGTTGGTGTGTGTGTGGGGGGGGGTCTGAGTAAGTGTTCGTGTGTGTGTGGGGGGGGGGGTTGAGTAAGTGTTGTGTGTGTGTGGTGTGTGGGGGGGGGGGGGGGGGTGAGTAAGTGTTTGTGTGTGGGGGGGGGGGTGAGTAAGTGTTGTGTGTGTGGGGGGGGGGGGGGGGTTTGAGTAAGTGTTTGTGTGTGTGGGGGGGGTTGAGTAAGTGTTGTGTGTGTCTGGGGGGGGGGGTGAGTAAGTGTTTGTTGTGTGTAGGGGGGGGGGTGAGTAAGTGTGTGTGTGGCGGGGGGGTCTGAGTAAGTGTACGTGTTTGTGTGTGTGGGGGGGGGGGGTCTGAGTAAGTGTTTGTGGGGGGGGGGGTTGAGTAAGTGTGTGTGTGTGGGGGGGGGGTCTGAGTAAGTGTGTGTGTTGTGGGGGGGGGGTCTGAGTGTGTTCGTGTGTGTGTGTGGGGGGGGGGGGGTCTGAGTAAGTGTTCGTGTGTGTGTGTGGGGGGGGGGGGGGGTTGAGTACGTGTGTGTGTGTGGGGGGGGGGGGGGTGGTGAGAGAGTGTGTGTGTGTGTGTGGGGGGGGGGTGTGGGGGGGTTGAGGTAAGTGTTTGTGTGTGTGTGGGGGGGAGGTTGAGTAAGAGTTTGTGTGTGTGTGGGGGGGGGGGGGGTTGAGTAAGTGTTTGTGTGTGTGTGGGGGGGGGGGGGGTTGAGTAATGTTGTGTGTGTGTGGGGGGGGGGGGGGGGGGGGTGGTTGTGTGTGTGTGTGTTTGTTGGGGGGGGGGGTTGAGTAAGTGTGTGTGTGTGTGTGTGGGGGGGGGGGGTTGGTGAGTAAGTGTTTGTGTGTGTGGGGGGGGGGGGGTGAGTAGGTGTGTGTGGGGGGGGGGGTTGTGGGGGGGGGGGGGTGAGTAGTGTTTGTGTGTGTGTGGGGGGGGGGGTGTAAGTGTTTGTGTGTGTGTGGGGGGGGGTGTAAGTGTTTGTGTGTGTGGGGGGTGGGGGGGGGGGTTGAGTAAGTGTTGTGTGTGGTGTGGGGGGGGGGTGAGTAAGTGTGTGTGGGGGGGGGGGGTGGGGGGTGAGTAAGTGTTTGTGTGTGTGTGGGGGGGGGGGTTGAGTAAGTGTGGCTGTGTGTGGGGGGGGGTGGGGTGGGAAGGTTTGTGTGTGTGTGGGGGGGGGGGGGAGGTTGAGTAAGTGTTTGTGTGTGGGGGGGGGGGTTGAGTAACCGTGTTTGTGTGTGTGTGTGTAGGGGGGGGGTTGAGTAAGTGTTTGTGTGTGTGTGGGGGGGAGGTTGAGTAAGAGTTTGTGTGTGTGTGTGGGGTGGGGGGTTGAGTAAGTTTTGTGTGTGTGTGGGGGGGGGGGGGGGGTTGAGTAAGTATGTGTGTGTGTAGGGGGGGGGGGGGTTTGAGTAAGTGTTTGTGTGTGTGTGGGGGGGAGGTTGAGTAAGTGTTTGTGTGTGTGTGTGGGGGGGGGGGGGGGTTGAGTAAGTGTTTGTGTGTGTGTATATAATAATAATAATAATAATATTTGTCGGTTTATTTTTCATTACAGCCGTGAGGCTGAAAATCTACAGAGTGTTCATTACACCTACAGTAGGTACAGTACAATACTTATTCTACCTTAACTACGAGGTCACATGCGACCTTTGGCGACCGTGAGGTGCCTGGCTTCCCACCAAGTACACAAGCAGATGCACTTTGTATTGGTGAGAAGATGTGTAGGCTAACACAGGCTGATAGCAGCTGGTTAGGGAGGAACCACGATACAATTCTCTCCGTCGCTATGGTCAAAAAATCCTTTTGGATTCTGGTTAATTCGAACCCTCGCGGCCCGCGTCCAGCGCGAGACAACAGTACAGCGCTTTAAACTACAAGACCACAGCGACCAGTGTATGTGTGTATGCGTGTGTGAGAGTGTATATTATATCCTGTACATGTGTGTGTGTGTGTGTCTGTGAGAGAGAGAGAAGAGGAAGATATGGAGAGCCCCCCCCCCAGAACTGCAGAGTCACAGGGATCTTGGAGTTATCTGCCACTGACCACAGGGGACTCGTTGCTACCCGAAACATGCTCCTAAATAAATAAAAAAAAATAAAATACAAAAATTGATTTATGTACTGTATGTACCGGTAAGGTCCGGCATGTATAATTATACTCTGGCACGTACACCATTTATATATATATATATATATATATATATATATATATATATATATATATATATATATATATATATGCCCTGATTTTATACAGGATTAACGATTGATACAGGTGAGTTCTACTAGACTGGGACTTCCAAGTTCATACAATTACATATAAAGAAGACAACAGAGGATATATATATCGCCAAAATATAGTTTAGAATACAGCTTTATTCCCTTAATATCTAAATACACAATGGAGTATGAATGTGAGTTTATAAACACAACCAATGAATAGCACTTATAACATTTTCTATCTTCGAGCACAGTCGCGGATCTGGATAGAGTTCAGGTATTTAGCACAGCTTAACGGTATTCCTTTTATCTGGAATCCTATACACTAATGGCTATCGAGGGTTGATACAAGTAATATCACCAGCTATAATATTATACTGTACCGTACTTGTAAAGAAGTAGACTTGCGATGTTAGATATGAAAGAGAGCTTGAGTTATATACCCTGCGCACTGGTATGAGAGCAAGTTCAAAGTCAACTGAGGATGGACTTTGAAATATTTCCTTCGTGTTGGAATAATGAGTCGCTTGTGGACTCTGAAATATTTTCACTTGGTCGAAATAATGGTCGAAATAATGGCAGAGTCGCTTAGCATGCAATTGGCTTAATTATGTTAAAATTCGGGAAATCACTTTTAATGGTCGGGAACACTTCAATAGACTATAGAGTGTTCGTAAAATAAATTATTTTCTATAAATTCCGAATAATAGCACGATAATGGATTTTTGATATTTTAACACTTTGTGGGACTCTGTTTATTTTACTCTTGAACTTGGGTTTTTGGCAGAGTCGCTTGTGGACTCTGTTTTTATTTCTGATCACTTTGTAGATTAACTTAGACACTTTCTGGTTTCTGGTCATCGACTTAGGCGTCTTTTCTATATCCTTTCCGACGATGATTAGGATGTTTGCTGGCTGTAGTCTTCTGCTCCGCCGTGGGCCGTCCAGGTTGGCCGGCTGTGTGAAGATAGTTACAGATGGGTTGATGGGTTTGGGGTCTTTAGTATGGCTCCGTAACATATAGTAGTTATCTGGCAATTACTGTTGGGCACCATACCGGACTAACGCGAGTATTCTAGAGATCATGTGGAATACTCGACTATCCTGACCTTTATATTAACCGTTGATGAAGTCCTGTTAAGGTTCTCTTGAACCAGGGTCTTAAATATCGTGCCTCAGTAAGAACGTATATGGCAAGAAATCGGACTAACGCAGGAAGACTTTAGAACTACTCTTCCTGACTGTCCTGACCGTTTTAAGAGGTTCGGGGGACCCGGGGCGGTGTTTAAACCTTTCAGTTACACAGTCTAATGGGATGCCACAGACTCAGTGCACCTAGGACTTGTATATGCAGAGTCCCCTTGAGGGTATCTCGCCAAGCCCTTTTCTCACAGCGGTCTCAGATGTTTCGAGACTACCTGTGAAAAGTGGTAGTGTTCACTTTCAATAGTAATACGTAGAGAGGTCGGGATGCCAGTCTCTCAACTCTTACTATTGAAAGTGGAACCTAGCAGAGGGGGCAATGTTAGATACTGGGATGCCAGTAGTAACAAAGTTCCTCTGAAAGGACACTTTGGGGAGTGTTCACTTTCAAGAGTAATAGTTGAGAGGTCGGGATGCTGGAGTCTCTCTACTTATACTAGGGAAAGTGAAACCTAGCAGAAAGGACAATGTTAGATACTGGGATGCCAGTAGAGACAAAGTTCCTCTGAAAGGACACTGTCACAGGGTTCACTTCCAAGAGTAATAATAGAGAGGTCGGGATGCCGGAGTCTCTCCACTTTTACTAAGGGAAGTGGGATCTAACAAAAGGGACAATGTTAGATACTGGGATGCCAGTAGTAACAAAGTTCCTAGAGTAGGACTTAGCACTTTTCACTCTAGATAATATTGAGGACGGGATGCCGTTCTCCTCAACTTCTTTTAGAGAGGGTGCTAGCACTTTTCACTCTAGAGAATATTAAGGACGGGATGCCGTTCTCCTCAACTTCTTTTAGAGAGGGTGCTAGCACTTTTCAGTCTAGAGAATATTAATGCCGTTCTCCTCAGCTTCTTTTAGAAAGGGTGCTAGCACTTTTCACTCTAGAGAATATTGAGGACGGGATGCCGTTCTCAACTTCTTTTAGAGAGGGTGCATGTGGACTTCTTTAACTAGAAAGGAAGGGGCAGGATGCCGGGACCCTTCTTCCTAAGTTAAGGAAAGCTTTATACCAGTAACAGAAGCTATGTTAATCACTGGGATGCCAGTGGTAACAAAGTTCCTGTAACAGGCCACAGTTTCGGTAACTGAAAGAATAGAGGTGAAGCTCCGGGATGCCGGTCACTTACACTACTATAATTTAGTAGACACCGCCTATCAAGAGTCTCTATGTTAGCTGACGGGATGCCGCAACCAACACAGATCCCTAAGAATAGGATTTTTTATCTCACAGACAGTATATTGGACTTTCGGGATGCCGTAGGTCCAACTGAATGGAGGTTTAATTCTAAGACTTCTTGAGGTGAGATGCCAGTACTCCAGAAGCCTTAAAATTGTTTAACTCTCCTAAATTATCTTGCCCTGGTATTGAGAATTACTGCGAGGGATCCTTCCTAACATATAGGATGGCAACGGCATGAAGAGGTATCCCTGGAGAGGTCTATAGAACCTTCTTGTTCTGGTGGTCAAGATATTTTCTTTCTAAATCAATTTACTAAGTTACACGGTGGTGTTCATATCAAAGTACATATTACCTGTATAGGTACTTCATCAATGGTTAAGAAAATAATTATATAATATATAGATAAGGTCAATAGAGCCTTGGAAAACAATAACTTTGTTCAAGGAAAATAGTTCCTTAATTCTTAACTTGAGCGGGATGCCTAGTGTCGTGTGCAAAACAAAATGAAGAAGTGCAGGATGCGCATGCATCGAAGTATTTTATATATCATACTCCTCTCCGGGTGGATGAGACTCGTTAGCCTTGGTCGGCAACCCATCTAGGGGAGACAACCTTATAAAAATCCGGGTGGATGGGACTCGTCAGCATTGGTTGGCAACCTGTCTAGGGGAGAAAACCTGATACAAATCCGTACTGCTTATCTAAGTGTAAGGCAGGTTAGTGGATGGACTAGCCAAACACCACTGTAGAAAAATAGTGCTAACAAGATACATAGAGGGCCTCGGAGTCGGACGGATCCTAAATTGAGTGGTCAATCCTGTAAGTCCTTCAGTAAACTAGCTCTGGTTGGCCCTCTTACAGGTAATAGGTCCGCTTGGGGGCCTTCTGTGTGTGACCACGGCTTGGTAAGCAGTTCCAAATCTTAACACCATGGTATTTTATTGAACTATTACTTATACACTAAGGAATGACCTCACAAACGAAATGTTTCGGTTTCTTAGACTATTAAGGTGTTAAGATTTGGAACTGCTTACCTCATGATATACAAAATTAAACAACAATCTCAAGTTTCAAGATGTCTCTCAAGTCTTACCTGTTATCAAATTATTAATATTCAGAATTAAGCTTTCGTCATCAATTTAGATAAAAGTATGTTGTATGATAGCGATTGCATGTACCCACAAGGAAAATAATGTTAGGTTGTAAGATGGTGTCTGGTTGGATACAAGTAATGTTAAGCTTGTGATTATGAGGGCACTAATGGGGTAACCATCTTCTATATTTCACTGTAGGTTCAGATCTTAAATATGTCATGACAATATGAAACTATGTTCGAGTAAATCTCAATGTGCCTTGAAGAGAGACCCTCTCAAAAGGCTCAGCCAATATATTACATTATTTGTAAATCCTTATTGTAAATACTTCTGGCTAAATAAAATATTTCCATCAATCAATCAATAACATTGTCTAAAATAGCCAGAGAAAACAAAAGAAATGCGTAATCGAATCCTGAAAGGGTCAACTGGAGAAAAACGTCCTACACATGTTTTCCGTGTTTCAGCTCAAAACCTGCTCTGTCTCTCTCTCTCCCTCTCTCTCACATATACACAAACTCGCTCATACACAAACAAGCACACACAAACACATACACACAAACACACCTTGCCCTCTCTTCCTAGTCCAAAACCGATTCTTGCCACACACACACACACACACACACACACACACACACACACACACACACACACACACACACACACGCACACCTCCCCCCTAACCTACATTGACCTTGGATTCCATGAGCTGTTCTCCCACAAAAAACAAAAACACACAAAAACTAAAAAATACAAAAACACACACACACGCATTGTAGCCAAACTTTCCCCTTACATTAACTATCCTTCCTTCCATAGGCTTCTAAATACACTTACGATATTCACACCCCATATTAGACGAATTTTGACAATATTCTAAAGCACTTCTATACCAAATGGAACTAGTATTTAAGGGGGGTCACCGTTTTTTTTTTTTTCTTTCTCTCCTTTTCTCTCTTTCCCTGGCTTGTATCCATTCGGCCCCATTCAGCCAACTGTTTTAAGACGTTTATCACCATGTAGGTGTCGATATTCTACTGGCGAGCGATAGCAAGCCAGTATTGTATGGAGAAATCCGGCTTCGCCGGAGAAATTTTTCTATCGAAAAATGTACAAATTTAGCTTGCTGTTAAACAAAATATATATATATGCTGGCTCGCTACCGTTCGCCAAGAAAATATTGACACCTGGGTGGGGGTAAACGTCTTAAAACAGTAAGGTGAATAAGTGAATGGAGCCAAATGAATACAAGCCAAAGAAAGAGGGAGAGAAAGATAACAAAAAAAGCGAGGTGGGCTCCCTTAAGTGCTGTATGTTTATTTGTCCCATACAGTACCGGGGACGTCCTTGTCATTATACTCTGGCAATTATTAGAAGATTTTATTCAGCTTACGAAGGACCTCTAGCGAAAAATAAGGCTTCAAACTATCTCAACCAAAATTGTTTGACTACTACCACCGATCCTTCCTAAGCTGCATAATATCGTCTAAATATAGCTAGCATACAATATAACAATATAACAATATAACAATATAACGTCGCTGGTACTCAAAGGGTACAGTTGACTACTACCACCGATCCTTCCTAAGCTGCATAATATCGTCTAAATATAGCTAGCATACAATATAGCTAGCATACAATATAGCTAGCATACAATATAGCTAGCATACAATATAGCTAGCATACAATATAGCTAGCATACAATATACTGTAGCTAGCATACAATATAGCTAGCATACAATATAGCTAGCATACAATATAGCTAGCATACAATATAGCTAGCATACAATATAGCTAGCATACAATATAGCTAGCATACAATATAGCTAGCATACAATATAGCTAGCATACAATATAGCTAGCATACAATATAGCTAGCATACAATATAGCTAGCATACAATATAGCTAGCATACAATATAGCTAGCATACAATATAGCTAGCATACAATATAGCTAGCATACAATATAGCTAGCATACAATATAGCTAGCATACAATATAGCTAGCATACAATATAGCTAGCATACAATATAGCTAGCTAGCATACAATATAGCTAGCATACAATATAGCTAGCATACAATATAGCTAGCATACAATATAGCTAGCATACAATATAGCTAGCATACAATATAGCTAGCATACAATATAGCTAGCATACAATATAGCTAGCATACAATATAGCTAGCATACAAATATAGCTAGCATACAATATAGCTAGCATACAATATAGCTAGCATACAATATAGCTAGCATACAATATAGCTAGCATACAATATAACACACGTCGCTGGTACTCAAAGGGTACGGTTGGCCAAATAAGTCGTGTCACGGCTGTCATTACGTTTTGTTCACTGTGTGCTGTATTAATGTCTGTCAGATGTTGAATAGGGTTTGTAAATATAGGAACATGTTTGTATATCTCACTCGAAACGTTGAATTAAAGCTTAGATAGTGCGTATACCAATTAGAGATAGAAATATACTTGGTGCTGCGACATAACTTATTTGGGCAACTGTACCTGACAGATTGCAGTGTGTTTCCCTTCGTTCGTTAGTGCATAAGGCTTCCTTGTCTTACGGGTTAACCCCTTCAGTACCGGTACCGTCCTTTTAACTATCTTATGGCTACTGTTAGACGATTTTATTCAGTTCAAAAAGGGGCTCTAGCAACTAACAGGCATCAACTATGTCACTTAACCCCATTTACTACCACTAATCTTTCTTAACCTGCACAAAGGGGCTCTAGCAACTAACAGGCATCAACTATGTCACTTAACCCCATTTACTACCACTAATCCTTCTTAAACTACACAAAGAGGCTCTGGCAACTAACAGGCATCAACTATGTCACTTAACCCCATTTACTACCACTAATCCTTCTTAAACTACACAAAGAGGCTCTGGCAACTAACAGGCATCAACTATGTCACTTAACCCCATTTACTACCACTAATCCTTCTTAAACTACACAAAGAGGCTCTGGCAACTAACAGGCATCAACTATGTCACTTAACCCCATTTACTACCACTAATCCTTCTTAAACTACACAAAGAGGCTCTGGCAACTAACAGGCATCAACTATGTCACTTAACCCCATTTACTACCACTAATCCTTCTTAAACTACACAAAGAGGCTCTGGCAACTAACAGGCATCAACTATGTCACTTAACCCCATTTACTACCACTAATCCTTCTTAAACTACACAAAGAGGCTCTGGCAACTAACAGGCATCAACTATGTCACTTAACCCCATTTACTACCACTAATCCTTCTTAAACTACACAAAGAGGCTCTGGCAACTAACAGGCATCAACTATGTCACTTAACCCCATTTACTACCACTAATCCTTCTTAAACTACACAAAGAGGCTCTGGCAACTAACAGGCATCAACTATGTCACTTAACCCCATTTACTACCACTAATCCTTCTTAAACTACACAAAGAGGCTCTGGCAACTAACAGGCATCAACTATGTCACTTAACCCCATTTACTACCACTAATCCTTCTTAAACTACACAAAGAGGCTCTGGCAACTAACAGGCATCAACTATGTCACTTAACCCCATTTACTACCACTAATCCTTCTTAAACTACACAAAGAGGCTCTGGCAACTAACAGGCATCAACTATGTCACTTAACCCCATTTACTACCACTAATCCTTCTTAAACTACACAAAGAGGCTCTGGCAACTAACAGGCATCAACTATGTCACTTAACCCCATTTACTACCACTAATCCTTCTTAAACTACACAAAGAGGCTCTGGCAACTAACAGGCATCAACTATGTCACTTAACCCCATTTACTACCACTAATCCTTCTTAAACTGCACAAAGAATGTCTAAATTTAGCTAGAATATAATTAAGAAACGTCGCCGGTACAGAAGGGGTTAAGAATAACATGATCTAATATACATAAATATCTGTTTTAAGACGTTTATACCCATCCAGGTGTCGATTTTTTCCTGGCGAGCGGTATCGAGCCAGCATATTTACAAAAAAAAAATTGAGAGCAGGCTAAATTTGTGCATTTTTTCATAGAAAAATGTCTCCGGCGAAGCCTGATTTCTTCATATAATGCTGGATCGCTACCGCTCGCCAGGAAGAAATTGACACCTGGATGGGGATAACGGTCTTAATCTATATTTTTATTATAAACGTCTTAATCTCTATTTTTATTAATTTAAAACAATAGGCTGAATGGGGCCGAATGGATACAAGCCAGAGTAGACCTAAGAGAGAAAAGGAGAGAAAAAAAGCAGGTGATCCCCCTTAAGAATAACATGATCTAATATGAATACACATGACGTATGCATGCAAGCAGAAAGAAAATAGGCAAGTATTACAGGATGGTAGAAGGAACTTGTATGTTGATGTTAACCCTCTGAGGATCGATGACATAATAGGCAAGTATTACAGGATGGGTAAATACGATCTCTATAAACCCTCCTGATGACATAAATCATTCTTAAACTGCATAACATCATCTAAATCTAGCTAAAATCAAAGGTAAAAGACGTCATGGTGCTGAAGGGGTTAACCCTCTGAGGATCGATGACGCACTTCTCTTTTGTTTTCTGGCTATTATTAGACGATTTTATTCAGATTAGGAAGGATAAATGGAAGTCAGAGGGTGGATCGTGATAGACTTAACCATTTTAATTCACACAGATCCTTCCTAAGCTGTATATAATCGTCTATTAATAGCCAGGTTAAACTGTCAAAATGCGTCAAAAACCGTCAGAGGGTTAAGTTTTTCGCTAAGGAGTATACAGTGGTGGCGGAAAGTATTGTAAGTGGCAACACAATCTTGTATCTCGTCTACAAAAAGGAGAGAGAGAGAGAGTTACACAGAGTTACACAGATGCTCAGACCACACAGACCTTGCGGTCCTAACTAGGTGGTCCGGCCTTAATACTACTAGACAGGGACAGTTTATAGTGGAAGAATAGGACAGTAAAGGAGAGAGAGATAATACAAAGGTGTACAAAGGAAATCAAACAACAGGTCTAGTGACCCCTCTAGGCTGCTTGTCCTCCAAAACACTGAAGTTCAAGTGTCCAAACAGTGGTTTAGAGTAGGCAAGGGAAAATTGGAAAGGGAAATACTGCCCTGGAACTAATGTCCGTGGCAGGATTAGGAAGTTAGTAGGGAACAGATGGGTTAGTAACATAACACAGTCATAAGGATCTTTCATATATCTGGTAAAAAGAGAGTAACGTCTTAGTAATATATAGCTGTATATACGCAATAATCCTTGATGAATCTGAGAGGGGAGTAAAATAAAGTTATTCATTTACAAACGCAGTCAGTCGCGGGTTTGATGCAAGATATTTGTCTAGGCGAAGTTTAAAAGAATCAACGGTGCTGCAGTCTATAGCGTCTCGGGGAAGCCCGAGAGAGAGAGAGAGAGAGTGAGAGAGAGAGAGAGAGAGAGAGAGAGAGAGGGAGGGGGGGGGGGGGAGAGGGAGGTAAAACAGGTATATGAGGTTGCTGGTACGAGAGTCTGATCATTGTGTTTCCCCCTCTCTTCCTGGACACACACTCTCACACACCCTCCTCGCTCGCTGCCCTTCTCTCGCTCCCTCCGACACCCCCTTGAGCCCTTGAAGATGGGTGTGATGTCGCTGTTCGTCGCGGTGGTGATGGTAGTGGGATTACCAGCCGTTATGAGCCATGGTAAGCATATTCAGTGTTACTACTATCATGTAAGTGTAGGTGTTTTATATTTATACAAGTATATATATATATATATATATATATATACATATATATATATATATATATATATATATATATATATATATATATATATATATATATATCTAATATATATATATATATATATATATATATACAGTATATATATAAAATCTATGTGGATGAGGGAGAGAAAAGGCAAAGCTGTCTGTGACGAGTGCCTCCCCAGAGTTGAAAGAGTGACAGAGCAAAAATCAAGGAATGCTTGAGCCAAAATGTCTGGACACACGGAGTTTGAAGCAATTTTAGTCATAAGATGAGGGAAAGATTAATTCAGGGAGAGAGTTCCAGAGCTCAGCTGTTGAATAAATGAAAGATGGGGAGTATCGTTTCACTCTTGAGTTGTAGATAAAACACATAATTATACATAATTTTACGTCCCATAAATAAATCTAATGAAACAAACATTTTGGCACAAAGGAGTGTATTATTATATGGAACAATATAATGGACGAAAAAGACTTAGATTGTAGTTTCAAAAAGAGAGAAAAAGAACATCTATTGAATAGGGAAATAAATAATATTAAAGCTAGTCTTGGGTATGAACGGATCATTTTGGCAAACCTGTTTGTAATAGTATTAAGGAACCAGTGGCACCCTTTTTGGCAAACCTGTTTGTAATAGTATTAAGGAACCAGTGGCGCCCTTTTTCATTTTATTCTGGTAACTATTGGATGATTATATTTAGCTTAGGAAGGACCTCTAACAAGAACAGCTACAGACTATTTCAATTAATCCTTTTAAATACCAACGATCGATCTTCCTAAGCTGAATTAAATTGTCGAATAGTTGCCAGAAAATGATGAAAATGACGTCATCGGTACAGAGGGGGTTAAGGTTATCTCTCTTAAAGGGGCCCACCTCGTTTTTTTTCTCTCTTTCTCTCCCTCTCTCTTTGGTTTGTATCCATGCGGCTTCATTCAGCCTACTTTTTTAAGACGTTTATCCCCATCCAGGTGTCAATATTTTCCTGGCGAACGGTAGCGAGCCAGCATATACTGTATATATATTTTTGTTTTGACAGCAAGTTAAATTTGTACATTTTTCGATAGAAAAATGTCTCCGGCGAAGCAGGATTTCTCTATACAATGCTGGCTCGCTATCGCTCGCCAGGATGAAATCGACACCTGGATGGGGATAAACATCTTAAACCAGTTGGCTGAATGGGGCCGAATGGATACAAGCCAGGGAAAGAGAGAAACGGAGAGAAAGATAAACAAAAAAACGGTGACCCATCTTAAGCACAGCCAGTTATTTTATAGAGTAATAAAGAGGCGACATATATAAGTAACACCCGTAACATAAATTGGCGACATATATTAAGTAACACCCCGTTCTTAACATAAATTGTATATAAGAACATAAGGTAGGCATATATTAAGTAAAACCCCGTTCTTACATAAATTTAGGCGACATATTAAGTAACACCCGTTCTTACATAAATTGGTAGGCGAACAGTATATTAAGTAACACCCCGTTCTTAACATAAATTGGTAGGCGACATATATTAAGTAACACCCCGTTCTTAACATAAATTGGTAGGCGACATATATTAAGTAACACCCCGTTCATAACATAAATTGGTAGGCGACATATATTAAGTAACACCCCGTTCTTAACATAAATTGGTAGGCGACATATATTAAGTAACACCCCGTTCTTAACATAAATTGGTAGGCGACATATATTAAGTAACACCCCGTTCTTAACATAAATTGGTAGGCGACATATATTAAGTAACACTCCGTTCTTAACATAAATTGGTAGGCGACATATATTAAGTAACACCCCGTTCTTAACATAAATTGGTAGGCGACATATATTAAGTAACACCCCGTTCTTAACATAAATTGGTAGGCGACATATATTAAGTAACACCCCGTTCTTAACATAAATTGGTAGGCGACATATATTAAGTAACACCCCGTTCTTAACATAAATTGGTAGGCGACATATATTAAGTAACACCCCGTTCTTAACATAAATTGGTAGGCGACATATATTAAGTAACACCCGTTCTTAACATAAATTGGTAGGCGACATATATTAAGTAACACCCCGTTCTTAACATAAATTGGTAGGCGACATATATTAAGTAACACCCTGTTCTTAACATAAATTGGTAGGCGACATATATTAAGTAACACCCCGTTCTTAACATAAATTGGTAGGCGACATATATTAAGTAACACCCCGTTCTTAACATAAATTGGTAGGCGACATATATTAGTAACACCCCGTTCTTAACATAAATTGGTAGGCGACATATATTAAGTAACACCCCGTTCTTAACATAAATTGGTAGGCGACATATATTAAGTAACACCCCGTTCTTAACATAAATTGGTAGGCGACATATATTAAGTAACACCCCGTTCTTAACATAAATTGGTAGGCGACATATATTAAGTAACACCCCGTTCTTAACATAAATTGGTAGACGACATATATTAAGTAACACCCCGTTCTTAACATAAATTGGTAGGCGACATATATTAAGTAACACCCCGTTCTTAACATAAATTGGTAGGCGACATATATTAAGTAACACCCCGTTCATAACATAAATTGGTAGGCGACATATATTAAGTAACACCCCGTTCTTAACATGAATCATCAATTACAAACCCCAATGTACTTGAATAAACTAATGAATGCATAATTATAATATGGTCCTCCCGGGATTCCAACTCAGGACACTACACCCAGAACATAATTATCTAAACCATTAAACCACCATGCCAGATTTTTTGTTTTCTATGTGAATGAGGGAGACAAAAGGCATAACTGCCTGCAGCAAGTGTCTCCCCCAGAGTTGAAAGAGTGACAGGGCCAAAATTAAGGGACGTTCGAGCTAAAATGCCTGGACACGCGGAGTTTGAAGCAATTTAAGTCATAGGAAGAGGGAAAGACTGATTCTGGGAGAGAGTTCCAGAGCTCAGCAGTTGAATAGAAGAAAGTCTGAGAATAGCGTTTCATTCTTGGGTTGGAGAGTTGCACAGAGTAGGGGTGGGATTGTGTTGCAAGGCGGTTACTACGTACCCTACGTAAAGGAGGTGGTATACACTGGGAAAGCTCCGAGGAACACTGATTATTGTAGTAGCAATAGAATAGCGAGAGAGATGCAACATTGCGGCGAAGAGAGAGAGATTGCAGAGAGTTGGTGAGTGGGTGGGAGTTAGTGATACGAAAGGCTTTCCTTTGTACTTTGTCTAGGAGTGCGGTGTGAGAAGATCCTCCCCACACATGTGAACAATACTCAATACAAGGACGCACTGTGCCCCTGTACAGAGCAAGAAGCTGAGTATATATTGTATAATATATCTTTGTGACATGTTAAGGGGTTATATGGGTTGATTTCTTGGTCGATATTATCATTTATGCATATAATATTTGCTTAGTTTCCTACCTAGACCTCGATCAAACTTAACATAACTACCGCAGGATCCCCCTCCAACATATATTTGTACATTTTTTTTAGGTAGAACAATGTCCAGGCCATTCCTCCTAATTTACAGGATCGCTATCGCTCATCAGGAAAAAAATCAACACCTAAATGACACAAAAGTCTTAAAATTGACACAGAAAAGGGACGCAAGGTCTTAAAACCGCCAAACTAATAGACCGAACGTCTTAAAATCGGAAACCTAATGGGGCTAAGCATGAGGGAGAAGAGGGGCCAGAAAAACAGCCCATCTCCCCTTAAGGTGATGTACAGTCGCGCTAATAAGTGATGTCTCGGCACCAAGTATGTTTTGATCAATAATTGGTATCAGTAATATCTAAGCTTCATTTCTCCATATCGAGTGAAATATACAAACATGTTCCTACACTTACCCACCCTATTCAACATCTGACAGACATTAATACAGCACAGAGCAAGCCAAACGTAATGACAGCTGGGACATCACTTATTAGCGCGAACGTACTTACTGACAGTAATACACTTCTTGAATCATACACAAACCATACTGTATATACATACAATTGTTGGATCTGATAAAATATCTAAGACACAATCACATGCACAAGTCTTCTAGGATTCTAGTGGAATTGTAATGTAAATTGCCACACCCATTCACTGGCTGACTCTTCCTAAATTGTAAGAAACTAATTTTCGATCGATTTCTCTAGTCGTGTTTGAGTTGTAGAGGTTAGTGGTCATAGATGTTTTAGCCTACCTATAATGCATGGACTATAGTTAACCCCTTCAGCACCATGACACCTTTTTACCTTTGATTCTGGCTAAAATTAGATGATTTTATGCAGTTTAAGAAGGACCTATGTTACTAAGAGGGTTTATTGAGATCGTATTTACCCATCGAGTCGTAGAGGGAGATGAGAAACTAAAGAAAATCGTCTAATGGTAACCAGAATTTTTGGGCTACTTATAAAAATTAGACTGTAGTGAGTACCCCCCCCCCCCAAAAAAAAAACTGGCCTCGATCGAGTTGTGCGCGAAAATGTTAAGGGGGCACGATTGATATTAAATTGACAACAAAATGGGGCGAAAGGTATTAAATCGTCAAACTAATGGGGCGAAAGTCTGAAAATCTCAAAAATGATGGGGCTAAACATGGGGGAGAAGAGGGGTCCAGAAAACCGGACCATCCCCCCCTAAAGGTATATATTGGTGGAAATAAACCCATCTAATCAAGTAACACCCCGTTCTTAACATTAATCATCAAATACAAACCCCAATGTGCGTGAATAAACTAATGAGGGCTTATGGTCCTCCCAGGATTCCAACTTGGGACACCACACCCAGAACATAAGCATCTAAATCATTACACCACCAACACAGATATAACAAGGATAGTAAGGTAAATCCCCATCAATATTATACCCAATGGCTTAATACAAGGATAGTAAGGTAAATCCCCATATTATATGGCTTAATACAAGGATAGTAAGGTAAATCCCATCAATATATACCCAATGGCTTAATACAAGGATAGTAAATCCCCATCAATATTATACCCAATGGCTTAATACAAGGATAGTAAGGTAAATCCCCATCAATATTATACCCAATGGCTTAATACAAGGATAGTAAGGTAAATCCCCATCAATATTATACCCAATGGCTTAATACAAGGATAGTAAGGTAAATCCCATCATATTATACCCAATGGCTTAATACAAGGATAGTAAGGTAAATCCCCATCAATTTTACCCAATGGCTAATACAAGGATAGTAAGGTAAAATCCCATCAATATTATACCCATGGCTTAATACAAGGATAGTAAGGTAAATCCCCATCAATATTATACCCAATGGCTTAATACAAGGATAGTAAGGTAAATCCCCATCAGCATACCCAATGGCTTTTTATACTATTTTTATGGCATTGTTGTTTTACAGTGTAGGCCTACTTGATATTCTGAACGCTTGCACTGTAAACCGGTATTGCATGAGAGCCATTATAATTCTCTCTATCTATCTATCTATCTCTATATCTATCTATATATCTATCTATCTATATATCTATCCATCATCCATCTATCTCTATTTATCTATCATCTATCTCTCTGTCTATCTCTATATCTATCCATCATCTATCTATATATCTATCTCTATTTATCTATCATCTATCTCTCTGGCTATCTCTATCTATCCATCATCTATCTATCTATATATCTATCCATCATCTATCTATCTCTATTTATCTATCATATATCTCTCTGTCTATCTCTATATCTATCCATCATCTATCTATCTATATATCTATCTATCTATCTATATTTATCTATCATCTATCTCTCTGGCTATCTCTATCTATCCATCATCTATCTATCTATTTATCTATCCATCATCTATCTATCTATATATCTATCTATCTATATATCTATCTCTATTTATCTATCATCTATCTCTCTGGCTATCTCTATCTATCCATCATCTATCTATCTATATATCTATCCATCATCTATCTATCTCTATTTATCTATCATATATCTCTCTATCTATCCATCATCTATCTATCTATCTTTATATATCATGTATCTAGCCATTTATCTATCATCTATCTATCTATCTATCTATCTATCTCTATATCTATCCATCATCTATCTATCTCTCTTTATCTATCATCTATATATCTATCTATCTCTATATCTATCCACCATCTATCTTTCTCTATTTATCTATCATCTATCTATCTATCTATCTATCTAATTCTAAATCTCTCTCTCTCTCTCTCTCTCTCTCTCTTCTTCTTCTTCTTTTCCTGGTTTCTTCTTCTTCTTCTGTGTTATCCTTTCCTTCCACGTATACCCTTACAAACGGGGTTGCGGTCCCTATTAGGATTAAGTCCTGACCACCTCGCTGGGATCGTAAGGTGTGTTTGGTCAGTGTATCTATGTAAATATCTCTCTCTCTCTCTCTCTCTGCCAAATATAAGGTCCCACCCCTTTTTCCATTCTTAAGTAGGCTACAGTAAGCCATTTTAGATTTACAGAATAGTGACCATTACTTACAATATTGGGAAAATATCAAGGAAACCGACCACCTTTTATTTCGTGATTTTTTTGTTTTTGGTTTAGCTAGTTTTCATCATTATACAGTGGTTGTCATTAATTAGAATCTCCGGAAAAAACGTTTTCCCCATTATCCAACAATCTTAAGATACGGACCCCGATAGTGGGGAGGGCTATGAAGTACAGGGAAATTGAGGGGTAAAAGACGAAAATAAGGGGTAATATTAGCCTAACCTAACAACCTTACCTAACCTAACCTAGTATATTAGGTGGGGGCTGCCGCCCCCACACCCCCGCTGCTTTGGTGTTTGATTAATAAAAGGTTGACGGTTGCCATTTTTTTAATGAAGTCTACGGTATTTACTCCTCCGCAATCTTCAGCTTTAACAGGAGGTAAATATTAACTTTTTCAAAGTAATTGAAAACGTTTTTTCCGGAGATTCTAATTAATGACAACCACTGTATAATGATGAAAACTACCTAAAAAAAAAAAAAAAAAAAAAAAAATCACGTAATAAAAGGTGGTCGGTTTCCTTGATATATACCCAATATTGTATGTCCACAAACATGTCAGTAATGTATGCAGGTTTCCTTCCATAGATAGATAGATAGATAGATAGATAGATAGATAGATAGATATTTTTTGTTAAAGAATATTTACAAAAAGGCGTCTGTTTCAGGAGTATCTAACAACTGAGTTTGCCGCGCCCATCTTTATTTCAAAAGTTTCGATCTGTGAAATTACAAATTATTTATATGCAAAAATAAAACCAATTCATTAAGTAATTGATGATTATGACAATTTACCTATAAATGAAATATGATACAATATTATTAATACCGTTCTTAACACCAAACATAACCTAAACGAAATTAATGAAAAGACATGACTCTCCCAGGACTCGAACTCAAGACATCACACACAGAACCCACACGCTCCAACCATTACATCATCAAGTATAATCAGCATATATCCTACAACTAATTGCAACTAACGGATATATATTAAAGTGGTTCAGTATTAATTACAATAAATAAGGAAAACTAAATGTAATACCATGTAACTAGATTATATAAAATAACTAAAATATACAACTGATCAACAGTGATGAAACAGAAATACAAACTTACAATATTAGCTCCTCGTGTATAAAGTAGCACTCCTGAATGGTATCGTAACCACAACACCCATGTCACCTTGTAGCAGTTTCACACAAGTCTCACATAACTGCAAATAAAAACACGAACCCTAAGTTAACTCACAGTATGCTTGTACACGCTATGGAACGTATAATAACTTAGTTCTCCACAATAGCGATAAAATATATATCTAATGCCAAAGTTGTCGACTTCCAAGAGGGATGGCCACGAAAAAATCCTCAAATACTTCCATATATCGAGGCAACAATATATTAAGCTTGATCATTTAAATAAAAGTAATTAGATTTTCTTCATAATATTTATCACTTAAATATTCCACAAATACTGTTATGTAAGAAGTATACTATTCACAATATACCTGATGGTAATATGCTAACGCCACGGAATATACAGTAGACCGAGACTGAAATTAGTGTACTCCTCGTCACCAACTGAACAGAATGAGTAGTCAGACATTCAACAATAATAACTACTCATGATCCTCCTAGCCGGCGGCGCTTGTGGAACTTTGGCGCTGCCGACTGGGAGGCTCTCCGGCAGTACTTCTTTGATTTCCCATGGAATGATTTCTGCTTCCGTGGCCCTCGGAGAGTGCTGAACGCATTACCGAGGTAATCCTATCGGGCATGGAAGCATACATTCCATTCTCTTTCTCTCAGACTAATGCTAAAAAATCTTGGTTTACTCACGCCTGTTCTACTGCTGTCCGCAATAAGAAGGAAGCATTCAAACGGTACCGACGCCTTAAAACTCAAGACTCTCATTCTTCCTATGTTTCTGCCCGGAATCAATCCAAATCTGATCTTCGACTTGCCAAACACTCTTTCATCAATAATAAATGCACTGAACTATCCAACTCTAGCTCTTCCCAAGCTTTCTGGCATCTAGCCAAAAACCTCTCCAACAATTTCTCTTCCTTGTCTTTCCCTCCCCTTTCCCATTCTGATGGCACAACCATCACTTCTTCCTCTGACAAAGCTAAACCCTTCGCTCAAACTTTTGCTAGAAACTCCACCTTGGATGATTCCGGTGCTATTCCTCCCTCTCCACCCTCCTCTCTCTTACTTATGCCTAATATCCTAATCTCTTCTAAAGATGTACTTTCTACCCTTTCTGGGCTTAACACTAATAAGGCGTACGGTCCGGACGGTGTTCCTCCTGTTGTTCTCAAAAACTGTGCTTCCGTGCTGACTCCCTGCCTAGGCAAACTCTTTCGTCTCTGTCTATCCTCTAACGTCTTCCCTTCATGCTGGAAGTTTGCTCACATTCAACCTGTCCCAAAGAAGGGTGACCGCTCTCAACCCTCCAACTATCGTCCAATTTCTCTCATCTCATGACTTTCTAAAGTTTTTGAAACTATTCTTGCTTCCAAATTTCTTAAGCATTTCTCTTCTCATAATCTGCTCTCAGATCGCCAGTATGGCTTCCTTAAGGGTCGCTCTACTGGTGATCTTCTTTCATATCTTACTAACTCTTGGTCATCCTCCTTTCGGGACTTCGGTGAGACTTTTTCTATTGCACTAGACATATCGAAAGCCTTCGATAGAGTCTGGCACAAATCTTTAATTTCTAAACTACCCTCCTTCGGTTTCTATCCCTCCATCTGTGCCTTTGTCTCTAATTTCCTCTCCGGCCGTTCTATAGCCGCGGTTGTGGACGGCCATTGTTCACTTCCTCACCCTATAAACTCCGGTGTTCCTCAGGGCTCTGTCCTATCTCCTATTCTCTTTCTAATTTTTATAAATGATCTCCTCAACTGTACCTCAATTCCCATCCATTCATACGCAGATGACTCAACCTTACATTACTCCATCTGGAACGTAGACAAATAAACAATAAAATAAGGTGGGAAACAAGGAGGGGGGTGAAGGAGAGGGAGAGAGAGATAGCTAGAAATGTGAAGGATAATCCAAAAATATTCTGGAAGCACATTCAGGAAAAATTAACAAGAAGAGTAGGGATCCCAGAGCTGGTGGAGGGGTTGAATGATGGGAGTAGAGTGGAGACTGATAAGGAGAAAGCAGAGGTGCTGGGGAAATACTTTGGGGGGGTACTAACAGTGGAGTCGGAGGATGCAGTGCCTACTATTCCCATCAAACAGGCACCGGCACTAGAACTAGTAGAGTTTTCCCATGCTAGAATAAGAAGGGCTATAGAAAAAATGAACAGAAGTAAGTCACCGGGACCGGATGGGATACACCCAAGAATCATAAAGGAAGGAGGGGAGATGTTAGTAGAGCCATTGAAAATGTTATTTGAGGTATCGTTTAATACAGGACAAATCCCGATGGACTGGAGAGAGGCGAACATAACAGCTATATTTAAGAAGGGAAAGAGAAATGACCCAGGGAATTATAGACCAGTCAGTTTGACAAGTGTTGTGTGTAAACTAATGGAAACGGTAATTAGAGAAGGAATAATGGATCATATGAAGTCAAACCAACTTTTCAGTGGGAGACAGTTCGGATTCTTGCCGGGGAGGTCGACGGTACTACAGCTAATTAAGGTGGTAGATGATTGGATGCAAATTCTAGAAGATGGTGATGTAATAGACGTGGTATATTGCGATTTTATGAAGGCCTTCGATAAGGTCCCACATAAAAGGTTAATAGAGAAAGTTAGAAGCTATAATATAGGGGAGAAATGTGTGAAATGGATAGAAGCCTTCCTGAAAGATCGGAGACAGAGGGTATTGGTGAATGGAATAGGCTCGGGGTGGAGGGAAATTACAAGTGGGGTACCTCAGGGATCTGTGTTGGGACCACTGCTGTTCGTTATATTTATCAACGACTTGCCTGAAGTTATAACTAATGGAAGTGAGGTATACCTGTATGCGGATGACACTAAACTGTATAGAAGAGTGAGGAGTAAGGAAGATATGGGTTTGCTTCAAGGAGATGTGGAGGGCATGAAGGGATGGTCTGAGCATTGGTTAATGCCTTTTCATCCAAAAAAATGCAAGTACATGCGGATTGGGACCAGCAAGATAGACAAGGTAGGATACAGTATGTATGAAGCGATGGAGGAAGTGAGTGCAGAAAAGGATATAGGAGTAGTGACAGACAATAAGTTAAATTTCTCAGAACATTTAGCGGAAAAGATAAACAAAGCCAATAGAATTGTAGGGCTGATAAGGAGGACATTTGTGTCACTTGACGAAGAAATCTTCAGGAATCTATATACAGCGCTGGTTAGGCCGCACCTGGAATATGCAAACCAGGTGTGGGCTCCATATATGGTAAAGGATATAGAAGCAGTGGAGAAAGTGCAGAGGAGAGCTAGCAAGCTGGTACCAACGTTGAAAAACGCGGGCTATGAGCAGAGGTTGAGGACACTGGGACTTCCGACACTGGCATATAGGAGAAAGAGAGGGGATATGATAGAGACTTTTAAGATAGTGTCAGGAAAGTATGATGAGGATGTGTGTGAAGGTATCTTCTTGATGCGGGAGGGAACAAGAACGAGAGGACACTCTAAGAAAATTTACAAAGAAAGAAATAGGCTTGAGAAGGCGAAGAACTCATTTTGTGATAGAGTGGTAAATGAGTGGAACGCACTGCCCCAGTATGTAGTCGATTCCGAATCAATAAGGGAGTTTGAAAGTAATCTTGATAAAGCATGGGGAAGACAAGATTTGAAGTTTGATTATAAAACAAAAATACAGAATAGTAAAAAATTTGCGTCTGCTACCGCCGCCGCCAACACCGTGAACGACCGCAGCAGTGCAAGTACTGGTACTGAGCTGGATACACAGGCATAGTTTGCCTTTTTCCAGAGGATCTATTGTAAGAAACTGTAAGAATTAGTTTTTCAGAACGCCCCAGCCAGCAATCCCTCAACGACAAACGTAATGAAGCCATAGAACTCTTAAATTCTGATCTAAATACTATCTCCAACTGGGGCAGAGAAAACCTGGTTACCTTTAATGCTTCCAAAACCCAATTTCTTCATCTATCTACCCGTAAGGACCTCCCAGCGGACTATCCCTTATTCTTCAACAATACAAAAATCAATCCTTCATCTTCTCTCAATATTCTTGGTGTCTCTTTTTCTTCTGCTCTCAGTTGCAAGGACCATATTACCAGTCTTGCTAAGGCAGCCTCCCAGAAGCTGGGTGTGCTCAACCGCCTTAGGGGGTTCTTTTCCCCTGCACAGCTTCTTGCTCTGTACAGGGGCATAGTGCGTCCTTGTATTGAGTATTGTTCACATGTGTGGGGAGGTTCCTCTCACACCGCTCTCCTAGACAAAGTTGAAAGGAAGGCCTTTCGTATCATTAACTCCCGTCCACTCACCAACTCTCTGCAATCTCTCTCTCTCCGCCGCAATGTTGCATCTCTCTCGCTATTCTATCGCTACTATAATAATCAGTGTTCCTCAGAGCTTTCCCAGTGTATACCACCTCCTTTACGTAGGGCACGTGGTACCCGTCTTGCAACTCAATCCCACCCCTACTCTGTGCAACTCTCCAACCCGAGAGTGAAACGTTACTCTCAGTCTTTCTTCTACACAACAGCTGAGCTCTGGAACTCTCTCCCAGAATCAGTCTTTCCCTCTTCCTACGACTTAAATTGCTTCAAACTCTGTTTGTCCAGGCATTTTGGCTCGAGCGTCCCTTGATTTTGGCCCCGTCACTCTTCAACTATGAGGGAGGCACTCGCTATAGGCAGTTCTGCCTTTTGCCTCCCTCAATCACATAGAAAAAAAAAAAAAAAAAAAAAAGAGGGCATCCGCCCAACAGATGGCAGTGTCAACAACCATATGAAGCCAAAAGCATGGTTCACTCAGAAGCT
The DNA here is from genome assembly GCA_032716605.1 of Paralithodes platypus. NCBI lineage: Eukaryota > Metazoa > Arthropoda > Malacostraca > Decapoda > Lithodidae > Paralithodes > Paralithodes platypus. The sequence continues at coordinate 3,680,287 of CM064481.1, forward strand.
CAAGAAGCACCACAGAGACTGCGAACCACAAATTCACAATACAGCTCCAACATCATTAGAAGTTAATTTAGAAGGCATATTATCATCACAACATTGATGATACAGTGTCCTACCTAGCTTATTTTAGTTATATATTACCCTATTCTACCTCTCTAAACTAAACTCAACCACTCACTCACACTCTCTCTCTCTCTCTCTCTACATTCCTTGTACCTCAAGATTGGTTCCTCTATTAGAAGGTGATGAAGGTTAGTGGGCTTTGCTTCAGGGTTTGGACAGAGACAAGGTACAGGAGGTGATACAAAAGACAGCCATAGTGACAGAGGTATAGTTTAGGTTTGGTTGATTTGGTTGCGGACTAAGCGTTAACTTGTGATCACCCACCCTTACAAAATCAGCTGGTATTGTAGTAACCTTAACTTGAATTTTGTGGTTTCAATATATGGATAAAATGTCTTACATGACTCTTCATTAACTGATGAATTGCGGCAAGTCTCACATGAGGCTCTGTCGGCGGACTCCGGGAAACATCACAGAAAGCACACTATTCAAGCACGCACAAAAACTGCGCCAGTGCTTGGAATCATCTCAAAATTGGGTGGCACAGAGGACTACATGGCATCTCTACATATCAGCCCCTCCTCTATTCCCCCTACCTCTACTTTCCACCCAACTACTTCCTCCCCCTTCCTCTACCACCTCACTCTTCCTCTACCTTATCTTACTACATCCCCCCCTCTCTCTCTACTACCTTCCTCCTTCCTCTACTATCCCCCCTCACTCTACCCTCAACCCCACCCTCTATCTCCCACACACACTGTGCGAGATGTGAGTGTGGCTCAAGTTCCTCTCTTGACGAGTGTGTGGCAGGGTGTCGACTGCCCAGTGCTTACTCCCCCCTCCCTCCTCCACCAGAAACAGGTCTGTTTCTTTCAATAAATTATCTTTACACCGAATGTGTGGTGGTCATTCTTCACATGTTTTTTTTTTTTTTTTTTTTTTTCTATATTCCAACTTACTTCCTCTCGGGCATAGGCTGAGAGCCTTAACATTCACAGCTTTACAATGAACAGTGAAGCCTGTGAGGTCTTGTTTCAGTCTAGGGAGTGAGACATGTGAAGCACGTAGAGTACAACGAGCACCTGCCATCTTGCCTTCACATGAGGCACGGTGCTCACTCATGGCCCGAAACGACCCCATCTCTGAAGCCACCTCATTCCCGTGCTTCACTGTCTCACCCCCTACACTCGGACTCTCACACTTACACACACACAACGCCACCTGTTGAGCAGATAACTCACCAGGCATTGCACCCCTATAGCATATTTTGAATATGGGACTATTCATACAGTGCTATTTTAATCAGGGAACAATGAGGGTATTTTATTGACGTTTCGGTGGGCTTGTGGTAATGCACTGATACCAGGTACAGCACAAATTCCATCCCAATAATATCTTCCCATTGATACATCGGGATTTGAACCCGGGACCTTTGGATTACCAGGCCAGTGGCAAGACCACTCCACCACACCTCCCCTGCCTTGTGCTTCAAGCCTATGCACATATGCTTTATGGGTAGATATACAGTTAGGTCCTGCATAAATTTAGTTCAAATAGTGCGAGTAAGATAACCGTCACCAACAGAAAATAATAAATAATTAAATAATACTTTTCGATTAACACAATAATACTTTTCGATTAACACAATAATACTTTTCGATTAACACAATAATACTTTTCGATTAACACAATAATACTTTTCGATTAACACAATAATGTTCTGTTAACCCATGAACTGCTAGAACCTGTGCAAAATAAGAGGTCAAGTTGAGGGAGGGAGAGAGGGTGGGGCATAAACGAGGGAAAGAGTGGAGGATGTGGTATGGAGAGATGTCACTACTTTCTATGCATCATCCAATTTTGGGACATTTACCAGCACTGGCACAGTATTTGAAGGAATTATTTTATTTTTGTTTTTACATGATTTCTGCTTCATTTTCTTTTGTAAACCTTTGTATTTCTTCAGATCCCGCTTCCCTTCCTTATGTAATCCTTTGTATTTCTTTGTCCCAGGTTGCAGTTCCCCCTGGAAGGACTACACCGGCCATGTGTGTCTCCAAGTAGTAAAACAGTCCGTCACATGGGAGCAGGCCCAAAACGCGTGTGCCGGACAGGGCGGTGATCTGGCTGTAATAACCTCACAAAACCTTCTGAACGAACTCTCAACGGAACTCAACAGCCTCAGTAAGTGGTTTTCAATTTATTTCATCATATTTTTGTATTTTATTATACCTTTTTTTTTCCAGATGACGCAATTCATTTTTATTTTACCTCATAGATCCCCCTCAAGCTGAAACCCCAGACCCTCTTTCAAGCCAAATAGTATAATTTTCGGTAGTAAAATATCCTGGCGAAAGGCTGGTTAGTCCAAAATTGCAGGCTTGCTATCGCTTACCAGAAAAATATCAACACCTGAATGAAGCGAGATTTCTTATAATAGCCAAATTAATAGAATGGATGGATGGACTAGCTAGCTCACCACTGTAGAAAAATAGTGCTAAAAAGATACATAGAAGGCCTCGGGGACCCTAAGTTTAGTGGTCAATCCTGCAAGTCCTTCAGCAAACTGGCACGGGTTATCCTTCTCACAAGGGATAGGTCCGCTTGGGAGCATTCTGTGTATGGCCACCATCATAAAGGGGAGTAAGGTGTCCGGCAATAGATAGATAAATAGAAAGTATTAAATACAATTAAGGATATATGTTTAGGGTGCTCCGTAGACGTCTATCAAGCTTTAACTAAAAGCCCTTGCAAGACACCCCCGGAGACAAATGTTTATATTTTTCAGTAAAAAAAATTCCCTGCCAAAGGCCAGTTCCTCCTAAATTACAGGCTCGATTTTGCTCACCATGAAAAAAATGACACCTAGATGGCATGAAAAGTCTTAATATCGGCAAAGAAATGGGGTGGAAGGTCTTATTAATATCGCCAATCGAATGGGGCAAATATCTTAAAATATCCAAACTAATGGGGATAAGCATTATTTTTTTCTATGTGAATGAGGGAGACAAAAGGCAGAACTTTCTGTGACAAGTGTATTCCCCAGAGTTGAAAGTGACAGGGCCAAAATCAAGAAATTTGAATAAATTTAGGGATATATATATATATATATATATATATATATATATATATATATATATATATATATATATATATATATATATATATATATATATATATATTTTGTAACCCTCTCTGTTTCTTCCCCCACAGATAACGCAGGTTTCTGGGTCGGTGCTCGGGGCAGCGGCAGTAATTGGGTGTGGTCCAATGGTGATGCTATCAACCCACAGTCACCACTGTTAGTAAAAATAATCATAACAGTAATAATCATAACAGTAATAATCATAATAATTATGATAATAACATTGATAGTAATGATATTGATGCTCGAATTATTGATAATAATAATGATATAATAATAATACTTTTAATTTTAATTTTAATAATAATAATAATAATAATAATAATAATAATAATAATATTTATTATAACAAACATAATAAGAATAATATTTATGCTAATAATAACTGTAGTAATATATTCATGTTAATATTATTTAATTTTATATATTTGTTCTCGTCTCCCCTGTTGGGTCCTTAGTTGCAGTACACAGGGTACAGTTGTTTCCCAGAAGGAATTGTTGCTTGGTCATTATGCCTTCAAACAAGTTGCTCTTCTGCCTCATCTTCTTATAGATAAATACATATTAACCCATTCAGTACTGGTGACATCCTTTTCATTCTATTCTGGCAACAATTAGATGATTGTATTCAACTTAGGAAGAATCTCTACCAATATTAAGGCTTCGAACTATCTCGCTTTACTCTGTGTACTACCAGAGTAGTACACAAAGTCGTCTGCACAAAGTCGTCTAAATATAGCTAGAATGAAATTGAAAACACGTCGCCGGTACAGTAGGGGTTAAGAGCAACTTAAATCCTTGACTATAGTCTAGTTTTTCCAGCTCAGGGTAAATTGACTCCTTTAGTATCTGATTTCTCGCTTATTAATGGACAAATATGATACTGCTATGTCTCTGCGTTACATTATTGCCAAGTTTTCATAATTAGCAACATATTTCGCAACAAAATCGTGGTAATAACCGAGTAATCAGGATGGCCAGATAGCAATTTACCATCAGCTGGAAAAAACAGAATATAGTTCCATACTTTAGCTACCGATAAAGCCGGTGTCACAATTTCCGGCAATTTTCGATAAGCAAGTTTTTTCTCGTAATATATCGAGGCTCTATCACATTGGAATCGGAAACTAGACTGAAGGTAGATTATGTTAGGTGGCTGAATTCTTATGATAAATCTTCTGCCTCACTACAATTGCACGTACAAATTTACGGAAATATCGGTCGAGTGACACCGCCTTAATATCGGTCGAGTGACACCGCCTTAAGTCTATGTTGTTTTAGCTACACAAATATCGGTCGAGTGACACCGCCTTAAGTCTATGTTGTTTTAGCTACACAAATATCGGTCGAGTGACACCGCCTTAAGTCTATGTTGTTTTAGCTACACAAATATCGGTCGAGTGACACCGCCTTAAGTCTATGTTGTTTTAGCTACACAAATATCGGTCGAGTGACACCGCCTTAAGTCTATGTTGTTTTAGCTACACAAATCATACTAACAACTCGGGACACCACACCCAGAACATAAGCATCTAAACCATTACACCACCAACACAGTTATAACAGCCTTTTGTCTCTCTTTAGGTGGGTTGAGAACAGCCCCTCCCTGGCGACGAAGCTAACCCACTACGCCATGTTGCTGCCTCAGGACCAGGGACTCCAGGACTCTGATGGGGAGACTAGGGCTGCAGGCTTCGTATGTCAGCAACCTCACGACCACCACCACCACCATTAAGGGGGCCGACCTCGATTTTTTAAGACGCTTATCCCTATTCAGGTGTCGATTTTTTTCTGGCGAGCGGTAGCGAGCCAGCATATTATGAATATGTTTCTGACAGCAGGCTAAATTTTTACATTTTTGGATAGACTAATTTCTCCGGCGAAGCCGGATTTCTCCATACAATGCTGGCTCGCTATTGCTCGCCAGGAAGAAATCGACACCTGGATGGGGATAAATGTCTTATAACAGTAGGCTGAATGGGGCCGAATGGATACAAGCCAGAGAAAGAGAGAAAAGGAGCTCCAGGGTTCTGGTGGGGAGACTAGGGCTACAGGCTTCATATGTCAGCAACCCCACCACCACCACCACCACTACCATTAACACCATCTGGTCCAACGTTTCTGGGGTTATTATGATAGTTTGTTATATGATTATTGAGGGTTTTGAATACTATTGCCATTTTCGACATTTTAGACTAAGAACAACGCCTCCCCAGACCCCCTTCAAACTAAATAAAAGAAACACCAACCTAAACCCCCCCTTCACGACCACTACCACCACCACCATCAATACTACCGAAGCCAACCATGGTGGTGAAGGGGTTAAGTGTTCATTATATTCCACTGTACTCTGGAAAAACAATGTTAGGTTATAGGGCGTTTAGGGTATTAATAAATGCATTTTAACCCCTTCAGCACGATGACACATTTTTACCTGCAATTATGGTTAAAGTCATACGATTTTATGTAGTTTAAGAAGGACCTATTTTATTGAGAGGGATTATTGAGATCGTATTTACCCCTCTCAGTCCTAAAGGTAAATTATAAGCTGAAAATGATCGTCTAATGGTATCCAGAATAAGATGGAAATTACGTCATCGTGCTGAAGGGGTTAAAGTTAGTTAATACGAGTAAATAAAGACTAAAATATTGGAAATGTGTTGTTTATATTGATAGAAAACCTTTTATTTCTTGTCTACGATATCTAAGTGAAAACGTTATAATAAGTAATAAACTAGTCTATTCATTATAGGTAGGCCATAAATCGTGAACCCTAACCTCTGTAACTCAAAAAGGGCTAGAGAAAATGGGCTGTAAATTTCCACACCTCTTCCCTGGCTGACCCTTTCCAAATGGTAGAAATATTAGCTCGATTACTATAGTCGTTTGTGAGTTATAGAGGTTAGTAGTTACGAGTTTTGGTATTACTATAGTCGTTTGTGAGTTATAGAGGTTAGTAGTTACGAGTTTTGGTGTATTTATAATGAACAGACTATAGCTATAGTCTATGTTTTCCAGCTTAGGGTAAATGGCCATGTTACTATCTTGGTTACTCAACTATTAGGTAGATTTTGTAGCGAAATATGTTGTTATTAAAACTTGGCATGAATAGTCCTACGGTACAGAGGCATAGTAGATTCATATTTTTCCATTAAATATCGAAAAATCAGTTACTAAGGGATTCAATTAACTCGCCTCCTCTTACTATAGTCTGTTTCTTTTCAACTGACGGTAAATTGCAAAGTTCCCATTAAGATTTCTCAGTTGTTTTGAAGATTTTGTAAGGAAATATGGTGCTAATTATATAAATTTGGTCTTAATATGATGCAGAGTTATAGTAGTTTCATATTTGTCCACGTAGTATCGATAAATCAGCTGCTAAGACATCCAATTTACCATCAAATGAAATGAAACCATGTTCTTCCCCAAGCTGCCTGGCCGAACAGCCCCAAGGCCCCAAGCAAGGCCAAGGCCACAACCGAGCTCCCCCACAGAACCCTCCCTGCCGACCACAACAAAGCCCGGGTGACCGAAGCCACTCCATGGCGGGGAGCTGAGGAGGGTGCAGAAACGCCCGGGAAACCAAAGCCCCACCCAGGGCCCTGTGCCCCTCAGCAATTATGAAGAGAAAGTTGAGGGGCAAAGGAAAAATGTGATGCTTTGGCTTCCAATCTTGGTAGATTGGGAGGTAAATCCTCGGAAGAGACGCCGTTACTTGAGATCTAGAAAATATATAAGTAAAAGGAACAGCCAGAGTAAGCTATGGGTATGGCAGAGATCGCTCAGTTCTCACTCTGATAGACCAGCCCATCACCAGATGAAACCATGTATAATTCTTTACCATCTCTCTCCACACACCGCAATTTTAATAGAGCTAAAACTACAGTCAGATAATGAATGTAAAACTCACTTGACTGAAATCACTCAAACAAGTGGGGTACCTCTATATTGTCACAATGGTTATAGTGGCGGTCTAGTAACTGGTTAGTCCAGAGTTAAATCCCAGCAGTGGGGGTTTGGTATTATTGTGAGAAGACTGGTTCAGTATCCAACCTGTGCCTCCAGTCCTATTCACTCAATTGCTGATGACTCTACCTTGCAATATTTAACTAGTTTTCCACAACATCCCACCAGGCAATCAATCACTCAGACAAAGTTGGAAGCCGTAGCGATTGATTAAGGTGAGTTCTTCTTGACTGGGATATTGGAGTTCATGCAAATACATATAAATAATCAACAGAAGACATAATTATATAATCTCGAAAGATAATTTGTAATGCAGCTTTATTTACTTATTCACTAGGTACATATGAAATGAATTAGAAACACTTTTAAAACATGGGGTACTCATAAGTGGTACAACTTCTCGTTTCAAATCTCCAAGCACGCTCGCGGATCTAGATAGAAATCAGGTATATTCACTTCAGCTATATATAGAGAATTCTTTGAGAATTAGGCGCACTTCTCTTTTTGAAAGCTTAATAATGGAAGTTACTAATAATTCAGTTTTATTTCAGTTTCACTAATATATTGCGTGAACTTAATCTCGTGAATGATAGTGGACGATTGGATACTTGTTCCAGTATTTATTGGCACTAAATACGGAAGCTCAAGCATAGAGGTATTTTCAGTTGTAGCTCAAGTTTGTGGACTCTAAAATATTATAGTATCCACAGAGATATTTTCAGAGTTCATGAAAGTATAGGTAAATCTTCTTATTTAAGTTAAATTCACAGTTAATGTACTACGAGGATTACAGACGTAATTTCTAGATGAACACTTTACTAATAGGATGGTAAGGTTCACTGGATAAGGTAACACTTCGTTTCTATAACTCGAAATTCAGGTTGAACGGACTGTTTATTTTCCTCTTGACGGAAATATGACTGAGTTGCTGAACAGGTAAAATCCGTCTAAATTCGGTATATAGATTATTTGATGAGTTAAAACGGCGTGTTAAAGATCGTTATTTATAGGACGTATTGATCTTCTTGGTTATTTAAATCTTAATCTCGTAGGGCACTTTATATAAACTTTTCACATATTTTGAGATGTTGAAACTCTGGTTATTTCGATCACTTTGAGTTCTAACTTTCTAGTATCTCGTCACTGATACTGAATTAAAGTATTTTCTATATTATTTATTTTCTTGTTGTAGAGATGCACTTCGTTGAGTTTTTCTTCTGGTGGGCCGTCCAGGTTGTCCGGTCGTGTGGAGAAGTTACAGTTGGATTAATGGGCTTGGGGTCTTAAATATGGTTCCATAACTTAGTGGAGAAACAGTTGGTCACCATATCGGATTAACGCAAGTATTCTAAGCATATAGCAATGTTGACTATCCTGACCTTTATATTAATCGTTGATGGAGTTCTGTTCAGGTACTCTTGAAATGAGGTTTTAAATGCTATGTTTCAGATCTTGCCGGATTAACTTAGCATCGGACTAACGCAAGATGAGTTTAGATAATTGCTCTTCTTGACTGTCGCTAACCCTTATAAGAGGTTCAAAGTACTCGGGCGGTGTTAACCTTTTAGTCACAAATTCTGGTGGGTTGCCACAGACAATTTGTGCCTAGGATTTATGTATGCAGAGTGCCCGTGAAGGCGTCTCGCTAAACCCTTCTAACACAAAAGATCTTTCTACCTTACTGTAGATCTCTGTGAGAAGTGTTAGCATGATTTCTTAATAGAAAAATGCTGAAAGGGAGGTTTTTGCCTTACTCTTTCAATGTTTTATCTATACAGACATATAACTAATAAATATAACGATATTAATCCCTGGGAGTGCCAGAAATAAGAAAGTTACACTTACTGTATGTAGATTACTTGTTACACTATGATACAACACTATTATAGGGCTCTATGTTAAGAGATGGGGTTGCCACAAATAACAAAGATCCTAGAATAAAGTTATTATATCTACAGATAGTATAAGGACTTCGGGGTGCCGTGATCAATAACTATTCCATAAAAATCAATGTTTCCACAGAGCGGGTTGCCGATCCAAGGAAAATGATTTCTACTTGCCTTCCTTCTCTCTTCTCGGGGTTTATATAGTTTTGCAAAAGGGGGGTACGGTTTTTAGAGCTGGTGTTGTCTGATTCCGAGAAAGGGTTATTTATTCCTATCGGAACTGTGCACGGGTATTGATAATAGAAGATATAGAAGGAAGTAGTTTACTATTCCTGCAACACTTGTTAACTATTATTTGGAAAGGAAAACATAGGGAACATAGATTTCTATATATATTGCTAACTTGCTGGCAAGAAGTTTAAGTTGGTAGTTCTGGGTCACTGGAGGTCGGGATGCCGCTACTGTTTGCACAGAGAGGGAGCAAGGGGTTTTGAAAACTTGGTGTTAACATAAGAACATGAGAACATAAGAAAATGGGAGTCTGCAGAAAGCCGATTGGATTAAGCAAGGCAGATCCCTGTCCCACACAACCCCAGTTTAATTACAAAGCCCAATTATAGGCTCAACACTCTAATACCATGAGGATCATCTTACCAAAACGGTTAGAGATTAACGCAGGATTACGGGGGTCTGCAGAGCGCTGATTGGCCCAACCCTGCTGATCCCCCTTCACACCCAACCCTTCTCGTCCATATGCTTATCCAATTTTATCTTAAAGCTCCCTATCGTTTTTAATCCCACTATAGCACTTGGTAGTCCATTCCACCCATCTACAAGTCTGTTACCAAACCAATATTTGCCTATATCTTTTCTGAAACGAAATTTTTCTAATACCTCAAGAAGGTATGATTTATCTTTACCCAAGTGTGCATGGGTATGATTAGTAAAATTATATACATCACTCCTCTTCCACTTCTGAAACATTTGTTAGTGGTTATTTATAAGAATAGTACATAGGGAACATCTATTTGTTAGTGGTTATTTATAAGAATAGTACATAGGGAACATCTATTTGTTAGTGGTTATTTATAAGAATAGTACATAGGGAACATCTATTTTAGATACTATTCTTAACCTGTTAGTGCGGGGTTAAGGGGTCATGAGGGGGGAGTCGGTTTGCTCGCTGTGCGTATAGGGTTTTCTTTACGTATTTTAGACGGCTGGTAAGTCTTCAAATAGACTTGATGGGATATGTCAAGGTCAGCTTTTCTGGGTAGAGTGAACATAATATTTTCTAGCATAAGATTATTCATTAAACAGGTTTACATTAGTTTAATAGACTGGCAATCTTGAATGCTGAATTGGCTATAGTGCGGCGTCCTTAGGTCACGTGACTTTCCTCCCGGGCTAAAGGAGGGAATGCTTTGGCAGACAAATCTTTATAGTTTAACATAAAAGTGTCTCACAATCTCTACTTAGGTTAGAGTTACTTAATATATTTAGGATTGAGATTCTTGATATGTCAATCTTCATGCAGAATCAATTATCAATGTTACTTAAGACTTTTATACCGTCGACTGTATCGGTTGGTACTGCTGGGGGTCACTTTCTTATCTAGGGATTTGGCAAAGGCAAAAAGTTCGTTGGCTCACCAACTCGGAAGGAAGCGTGTGTGATTTGTTTGATTTTAAAATAGAGAATAGTTAGTTTCTAAAGAAGGCATGCACATAGTTGTTTTTTATAATTCTTATAGAAGTTTAGATAGCATCTCTAAGAAATGGTTTGATAGGACTCTCGTAATTCGACGAGATCCTTAGGCATGGTTGATTTCAGTACATTCTATTTACTTGTATAACTCTTTTTAGTGACAGGTTGCCTTAATATAAATTACACTTTCTTTACTCATTGTTTTTCTTCCTAATGTTTAATGTTTCCTTAATATTAATTACATATATATATACACATGTCATTACATATATATATACACATGTCATTTCAAAATGGTTGGGGAAACAAGATTCTCCTGGTGACTGTTGTGGTCCTTTCCAGGCAGATTTTCTTTCCTGGCGTGACTGGCGAGTCGGCCGTTTCTCTGTCCCGTCTTCCGGGTGGTTGACCTTGACATCGTTGGTTGGGCCGGGGTCGTGGCATTCCTTTCCGTTGTTTTCTTTTCTTCCGCTTTTCTGGTTTTCTTTTTCTTGTTCTTTTCCGTTTTTTTCTTCTCCTCTCCTTCCGTTGTTTTCGTTTTCCTCGTTATTTTACTGGTAAATGTCCAGTTAAGTCCCTGCAGGGGAGGTGTGGTGGAGTGGTCTTGCCACTGGCCTGGTAATCTAAAGGTCCCGGGTTCAAATCCCGATGTATCAATGGGAAGATATTATTGGGATGGAATTTGTGCTGTACCTGGTATCAGTGCATTACCACAAGCCCACCGAAACGTCAATAAAATACCCTCATTGTTCCCTGATTAAATAGCACTGTATGAATATTCCCATATTCAAAATATGCTATAGGGGTGCAATGCCTGGTGAGTTATCTGCTCAACAGGTGGCGTTGTGTGTGTGTAAGTGTGAGAGTCCGAGTGTAGGGGGTGAGACAGTGAAGCACGGGAACGAGGTGGCTTCAGAGATGGGGTCGTTTCGGGCCATGAGTGAGTACCGTGCCTCATGTGAAGGCAAGATGGCAGGTGCTCGTTGTACTCTACGTGCTTCACATGTCTCACTTCCTAGACTGGAACAAGACCTCACGGGCTTCACTGTTCATTGTAAAGCGGTGAATGTTAAGGCTCTCAGCCTATGCCCGAGAGGAAGTAAGTTGGAATATAGAAAAAAAAACAAAAAAAAAACACGCCCTAGCCCTATTCAGGAACAAATTGTGATATACGAATATTAAATACAGGAGCAATCTTGATGCACAGGAAAAATATGAACTACAGGAAAGATGAGTAGGCCTATACAGGAACAAAGTTTAGGCCTATACAGGAACAAAGTTTAAGGGGAGATGGGTCGTTTTTCTGGTCCCCCTTTTTCCTCATGTTTAGCCCCATTAGTTTTCAGATTTTTAGACGTTCGCCACATTAGTTTGTCAATTTTGAAACCTTTCATCTATCTATCTATCTATCTATTGCCTGACGCCGTGATCCCCGAAGGGGTGGCCACGAACGAACCGCCCCCATGCACCTCTGTCCCCAGTCAGTCGACGCCCCTCCCCCCAACCAGCACCGCCTTCGTTCATGTACTTCCTCACTCCATCCTTCCACCTCATATTCGGTCTACCTCTCCCCCTCTGTCCCTCCACCTCGCTCTCGTACACCCTCTTAGTCATTCTCTCGCTTTCCATACGTTCCATATGGCCGAACCATCTCAAGTTGTTCCTTTTCACACTTTCCAGCACATCTACCTCCACACCACACCTCCTTCTTACTTCCTCATTAGTCTGTCTATCCCTCCATGTAACTCCGCACGCACTCCTTAAGTAATTCATTTCCACTGCTCTCACTCTTGGTCTGAGTCTCTCAACCAACGTCCATGCTTCGCTTCCGTAAGTCAGTGTCGGGATTACCACACTGTCATGCAAGGACTTCTTCACTTCCATACTGACCACCCTATTTCTTGTTACTGCTTTTAGCGTTCCTACAACCCTCTTCCCCTGTTGTACCCTCTCCCGCACCTCTTCATCCATAGTCCCATCTTTACTCAACACACTGCCCAGATACTTAAAAGAGTTGACGATCTCCATAGCCTGACCGTTCAGCTTCACCTCACACTCTGTGACTTCACCCCTTTCGAAGACCATAACCTTGCTCTTCCCCGTATTTACCTTCAAATTCCGTTTTTCGCACACTGTTCCAAACTCATTTACCAGACCCTGCAACTCCCATTCATTATCACTCATCAGAACTGTATCATCCGCAAACAGCAGTATAGGTAGCTTCCACTCAATTCCCTCCCTTTTCAGCGATACACCAACATCCACTGCTCTTGATAGTATTTCTTTCATAACTCCATCCATATATACAGTAAACAACCACGGGGACATCACACACCCCTGTTTCAAACCAACATTCAGGTCAAAGAACTCGCTCTGCTCACTCTCCACACGTACTGCCGCCTTTGCACCCTCATACATGCTCTTCACTGCTTTCAGCAACTTGCCCTCTACTCCGTATATTCTAAGTACTTTCCACAAACCTTCTCTATCCACTCTGTCATAGGCCTTCTCTAAGTCCATAAAGGCAACATACACCTTTTGTTTCTTCTCCAGATACTTCTCCACAACACAATTCAGGGTAAAAATCTGATCTACACATCCTCTTCCCTTCCTAAAACCTCCCTGCTCGTCGCCTATCCATTTCTCCGTTCTCACTCTCACTCTCTCAATCACTACCCTACTGTATACCTTCCCTACTACGCTTAGAAGACATATTCCTCGGTGGTTACCACACACTCCTCTTTCCCCTTTGCCCTTATATAGGGGGACTATTATGCCAGTCTTCCAGTCATCGGGTGCACTCCCCTTCTCCCATGCTAGTTTGCACATTTTCCATACCCATTCTATCACTATCTCACCACCATACCTCAACATTTCCCCACACACTCCATCTGTTCCTGGTGCTTTCCCCAACTTCATTCTTTTCATGGCTTCCCACACTTCTGACCTCCTGATCCCCACCTCCTCCTCCACTACTTCTCTTCTTCTCCCTCCCATACCATATCCAGCTATGTTTGCTGGCTCTTCATTCCTTTCATTTAGCAACTCACTGAAGTACTCCCTCCATCTTTCGACTCTCTCTTGCTTCTCGGCTAGCATTCTCCCATTCTTATCTTTCACACCCTTACTGTTTCCCTTGCTACCTTCCCTAACTTTCTTGACTTCTTTCCAGAACAGTTTCTTACTCTCCCTCCATTTTACACTCAGATTCCTTCCAAATTCCTCATCTACTCTTCTCTTACTTTCCTTCACTACTCTCTTCACCACCCTCTTACTCTCCACGTACCTCGCTCGTTTCTGCCTCTCGGAATCTTCATTCCCTCTACTACCCAATCACTCTCTATATGCTTTCTTCTTTTCTTCCACAGCTATTCTTACCTCTTCTGTCCACCATGCTGTACCTTTCACTCCCCTCCCTCTTCTCCTCACTCCACACACCTCCTCACATGCTGCACAGATCTCATCCTTAAACACCTTTCATCCCATTTCTATATCAATATCAAGACATTTCGTGCGATTTAGGTGTCGATTTTTTCCTGGCGAGCGATAGCGAGCCTATAATTTCAAGAGAAACATTTTTCTATCGACAAATATACACATTTATTTTGAAGGAGGGTTTAGGGAGTGTTTTTGAAGGAGGGTTTAGGGAGTGTTTTGAAGGAGGGTTTAGGGAGTGTTTTGAAGGAGGGTTTAGGGTGTTTTTGTTTAAGCTTGATGAAGAAACTAACAAATAAATGAATATATAAATAAATAGACCCACAATAATAACCACTGTCCCCTTAACTATATATTTAGAGTCATCTCCTATGTTACTATGAAGAATAGAACTCTCTTAAGCCTGCCTTTACACCCCAGAAATACTGTAGGGGTGTGCTATAGGCCACCAGACGACACACAATTCTTGACCAAATTTGAACGAACTTTGTCATCGCTAGACCCTCGGAATGAATCCATTATACAAAGTCATCAAAGCACCAGGAAGGCTCTGGATTCCGGTTAGGCTGTGACACAAGGGGAAGGGCATAAGTCGACACAAGGGGAGGTCCCAGTGCCAAAGGAGTGGGTGATTGAAGTTAACTGTAAACATGTCTTTAGGGCAAAAGATGCTCACGGTACAGTGTTACAGGTTCCTATCTATGCTAGATCTGACCCGGCTAATTTTCAGTATTTTGTTTACAACCCATGCCTTCTGGTTCCTCTTCCGGCGGATTCCCCGGTCCAGGACCCTCATTACCCAGACACTCCCAAATGCCCTCATGATCAAGAACGAGGTGACGTTCGTGAATGTCATTCTGTATATCTAGGGGGGGAACCTCCTAGCAAGTTTCACAGATGTGGTCCACATAAAGACCAAAGGGAGCTGAATCTGGGTGAGGTGGGCGATGGACCATGGGTAACGTGGGATCAGGAACTGCTACAATTTGCTGTAGATATTACATCGAACCCCTTGTCCCCAGTTCCCCCTCCCCCCATTACCGAGTTTGACTGGCTAACACAACGACCGGGTGGGGTCCCGCTCCCTATTTTTTATTTTCTTATAGCCCCTCAATTGACTGCAGAGGATTTTCCCTTGCCCCTCATTGCTCCTGAACCTATTGAACTCCAACGAGAATTTCTGGTCAGAGATAATGCCCACAGGAAGTTTATTAGCTTCCTGTTAACTAGAGACACGGCCCAGGCTATTGCCAAACCTGTGCCAGCCCCCCTCGACAGAAAGAGGAATTAGTTAAGGCTTTTCAGCAATACCTCCTCCCTTCCCTGGCTAGAACGCTCACTGAAATCCGAACAGCCTTGTTTGAGGCAGTCAGGTCACGACAGCTCCTCAGACTCGGTATGGCTCAGGGGTTACCTATGAATGCTTATTATAGGATTTTGTTCTCTCCGGTCTTGACTGCGAAGCTCCTGGATAACCAGACGGAGAGAGATGTTAGGGTAATGTTGAAATCGAAAAACAAGACCAACCAATAAGTCTTCCCCCGACGGCTTCAAGCTGCCGGCGGACGGTTTCACCTCCAGCTATTTGGTTAAATTTCACATGCTTTTAGAACTACTGTTAATGGCTCTTGAGGCCTCCCTCCGTCTTCCTCCCTCCCTCGGCCGTGCTAGAGCAATAGGGTTCCAAGGTTCGACAAGGTGTTAGTTCCCACAGATGGCAGCGCCACCTGATGTCTTCTGTATGACTGGACGGCACAGGTCACTACAAGGGCACGCCGGAAGGAAGTCACGCGGCTTTACCTCACACGGCATTGCATAACAGAACGATACAACCCTATGCAATAAGGGATGGGATACTGACTCACTCCGCAGGAGAGGGAGAACGCGGTCGCCAACCCGGGTCGGGTATGCAAATACCGTTACTCTTCCGGCGGACCCGCACCTGGAGAGGCCATCTCTCTCACACTTAAATTGAAGTTATAGCCAGAGGCATCCGTCCGCCGACTAGCGGTCCTTATAATAATGTACTACTAGTCACACACATCTAATAGTGTTGGAAGACTGTACCCAAGGGGTTCTCGCCCACAATTACACTTGTCGGTTCCCCAGGAGGTCCCTCTTTGTACGATAAGTGCGGTACAACACGCATAAGTATTCACTCTCACTAAGCTACGCAATTTCAGCCCTCAGCACGCCTGGTTGGAGGCTGTTCCTTTTCAGAGATCGTCCCCACCGTTGGAGATAGGAAGTCACCCCGGGGGGTTTTATCCCTATCTCCAATAGACTTCGACCTCTCTCCATATGCTTAACCGAGTTGTACGCACGTACCGGAAGATGTTTCCCATGGTCAGGGACGGCTCAGCAGGAGGTCAATTTATTTTTACGAAAAGCCACTGCAGGCCAGATTCGTTATTTTCCTATCCCCTCTTTAGATTCTTTCATGATAAGTGAAAACCCTTCGGGGCGCTCTCGACTTTTCTTTTTCTTGTTTTTGTTCCATATAAAATCACATGCCACATTTCCCTTACATAAAGCCAGTATGGCATTCTTCAATTGATCTTTCGGACACGTCCGTTTTTGGATCACTCAGGCTTATACTTTCAGTCAACCCTCCCAACGATCTATCTGTATGTCTAGTCTTTAGGCCACTTTAGTTCTCTTAGACTCATTCATCAGGGGAAACTGCTTTTCCCCTTCAACTCCAACGACCTTAGTTGTCCCGCCGTATGATACTTATAGCCGGTTCATCCTTAAATTGGTGGCTAGCCACGCTGTCCCTGAGCTTTCTCTGACCTCTGGGTTATTGTAAACTATGTTTTAGCTATAGGTCAACCGTTCAACATAATGTCTATGTGCCGGCGGGGGTCAAGGCAAGGGCCCTTCACAGCCTCCGACTCAGGTCCCCCAAGTGTCTTGCTAGATACTCTCATATAGAAGTTCTATAACAACCCCCGGCGGACTAACTGTGATAGCCGGCTGGCTCTCTCGGTTACTAGCTGATCCTCGCCGAGTAGGCGGGGCTCGATAGTAGACTTAGGAGGTGCCATCGGTGCAGATTGTCTTTGCAGGTGTTAATTCCCCTTGTTCTTTACAAAACTACTTTTTTTCCTTATGGCCCAAAAAACCGTTTTCATAGTCTGCCCACGGGCACACTCCTGGTTGATCTTTACTTGTATTTCCAACTGTTAGTACTGTGATAGGTATGCCCTATAGGGGCTTAAAAAAAAAGGGGGGGGGATATGTGGATCCCAGTACAAGAGAGGAACCCCCCCTTACACAGGATTACAAGTTCATGTAGGGCAAGCTAGACGCTGTTACGCCGGGCTGAGCCCAAATAGATTTGTATGCGCTAAGAAGCTCGGAATATTTGGTTTACAAAAAAAACTGAGATGATATCTTGATATTACAAAGCTTAATTCAAGCCCATGTTTTTATGAATAATAAAAGAATGTTTTTTCATGTTTCAGTTTTCGATGCTAGTTGCACTAGATTACGAAAGGTCAGTAATGGTCAAAAGTTACTCCGTACATGTTTCCATTTTCTAATTGTCAAGCTTAATGTTTT
Organism: Paralithodes platypus; assembly: GCA_032716605.1. Lineage (NCBI taxonomy): Eukaryota > Metazoa > Arthropoda > Malacostraca > Decapoda > Lithodidae > Paralithodes > Paralithodes platypus. The sequence continues at coordinate 3,698,050 of CM064481.1, forward strand.
TATGAACAATAAAAAAAATACTTTTCCCTACTGTTCATATAATTTTCAGGTTTCTATGCTAGTCGCACTAGATTCAGAAGGTCGGTATGGGTCAAAGGTGACTCCAGTAATGTTCCAGGCTAGTTGCACTAGTTTCAGTATGTTTGATATTGGTCAAAATGACTCAATGACTAAGCCTAGGAACCTAGCTGAGCTCAGCATAGGTTCAGGGTCGAGGTGATGAAGGTTTTTTTGCTTTTAACTCTGTCTCACCCGGTACAACAAACACCTCATGGACGAGGACTCTGTTGTTGGAGCAGGCTTCTTTGAAGCAACGCACTGCTCCCACTCTTTCAAAATTTTAACTTTTGTTGTATTCACAACTAAATACAAAGATCTTTTCCTGTTATAAGGTTTCTTGACTTAACCATGCGGTTATTGAAGTTTTGATCTTACGAATGTCCCCCTCCAGTCTTGGAAGTCAGGCAACATCGTCAATGATGAAGGGGCCACTATTAAATTATAGGTTTGATTCCCGAAGGGAAGTAGAGAAAACCTAATATTTAGTAGGGCCCCCGGAATCATTGACGACGAAGTCCCTCCCAGCCATCCCCTTCCCATTCGCTGATATTTTGAGTTTATCTTGGTATAGAAGGTAAAGAAAGAAGGATGTATGATGTCCTTGCACTGAATGAAACAAAGATGAAAGGAGAGGGAGAAGTGGATTTTGGAAACGTGATAGGTAGAAAGTCTGGAGTAGACGAGGGAGTCAGGGGGAAAGAAGGAGTGGCTATTATTGTGAAGGAGGAGTTGAGAGAGTTTATAAAAGAGTGGAAAGAGGTGTCATCAAGGCTAATGTGGGTGAGAATGCAGTTTATGGGTGAAAGGTGAGTTTTTGTAAGTGCGTATGGACCAGGAAGTGAAAGAGAGTTAGACGAGGTAGAGGGTTTCTGGGAGGATTTGAGAGATTGTCTACAAGGGTTTGGTGAAAATGAAATGTTATAGTTTTAGGGGACCTAAATGCTAGGGTAGGAAATGAGCCTGTTGAGGGAGTCATCGGTAGTTTTGGTGTGGATGGTGTAAACGAGAGTGGAGAAAGACTGAAAAATGTATGTGAAGAGTGTAGATTGAGTGTAGGTAATACGTTCTTCAAAAAAAGGCGTATACACAAGTACACCTGGCATAGACTTGTGAGGGGAGAGATTGTAGAGAGGGCATTGATGGATTATGTGCTGGTGACAAGGGAAAGATTGTGTAGACTGCTGGATGTGAATGTGATAAAGGAGAGGCGGAGGGTATGTCAGATCATTACCTGGTGGAGGGAAAGCTAAGAGTTAAGAGTTACAGGAGAATAAGAGACAAGCGTGAAGTAAGAGAGGTAATAAAAGTTAGTGAGTTAGAGAAGAGTGAAAAAGAGAGGGAGTACAAGGAAAGACTAAATGAAAAGTGGATGGAAGTGAGAGAGATGGAAGAGAGAGAAGTAGAGGTTGAATGGCAACAGTTTAAGGAAGGAGTGAAAGCAAGTGCAGAGGTAGTATGCGGCAAAAGGAAAGTAGGAGGCAGAGGTATCAGGAAGGGAAGCGAGTGGTGGAATGATACGGTGAGAAAGGCAGTTGAGGAGAAGAGACAGTGTTTTGAGAGGGTTTTACAGGATGGTAGTGTTGAGGTATGGGAGAGGTACAAGGAGAAAAGGAGAGAGGCAAAACGGAAAATTAGAGAAGCGAAAAAAGATGCAAACGAAAGGTGGGGCCAAAGGCTGAGTGAGAATTTTGAAGAACGAAAGAAGATGTTCTGGAAGGAGGTAAATAAAGTAAGGAAAGGAGGACAAAAGAGGGAAGAGTCAGTGAAAGATGAAAATGGAGAATTACTAGTGGAACCAGTTGAAGTGAGGAAAAGATATGCCGAGTATTTTGAATCTTTGTTAAATTTAATACAAGAGATGGAAGAGAAGCAGTGATTGAAGCAGAGGTGGATGGAGATAGGTTACCCAGGCCACCCAGGTGGCAGGGAATGAATGAAAGGATTGAGGAAAATGAGGTGAAAGAAGCAGTGAAACAAATGAGAGCGGGAAAAGCAGAAGGTTTGGATGGTATTGCTGTGGAATGTATAAAGAAGGGTGGAGATGTGATAATAGATTGGTTGGTGAGACTTTTCAATGTGTGCTTTGCTGTGTCAATGGTACCAATAGACTGGAAGAGTGCATGTATTGTGCCGTTGTACAAGGGGAAGGGAGATCGGCAGGAGTGTTCAAGTTATAGAGGTATTAGTTTATTGTCAGTGGTTGGAAAGCTGTATGGCAGGGTGTTGATAGAGAGGATAATAAAGTGTATGGAAGTTGCAATAGGAGAAGAACAGTGCGGTTTTAGGAGGGGAAGAGGGTGCGTGGATCAGATGTTTGCAGTAAGACAGTTATGCGAGAAGTATTTAGAGAAGCATAAGGAGATATTTTGGGCTTTTATGGACTTGGAAAAAGCATATGATCTTGTGGACCGTGAAGCAATGTGGAAGGTGTTAAGGATTTATGAAATTGGAGGAAATTTGTTAGAAGCAGTTAAGAGTTTTTATGAAGGGAGCAGAGCATGTGTGAGAGTAGGAAATGGTGAGTTGAGTGAATGGTTTGAGGTAAAGGTAGGTTTGCAACAGGGTTGTGTAATGTCACCATGGCTGTTTAATATATTTATGGATGGTGTGGTGAGGGAGGTGAAAAGGAGAACTATGGGAAGAGGATTGGGTTTAGTAGGAAAGAATGGTAGAGATTGGGAGTTGAATCAGTTGCTGTTCGCTGATGACACAGCATTGGTGGCGGATTCTGATGAGAAACTGCAGCGGGTAGTCAAAGAGTTTGGTGTGGTTTGTGGAAGGAGGAAACTGAAGGTGAACGTCAATAAAAGTAAAGTAATGGTGTGTAATAGGGGAGAGCATAGGGTGAATCTAGATGTGAGGCTGGATGGGGAAATATTGGAACAAGTAGAGTGTTTTAAATATCTAGGAGGAACAATAAGCAGGAGTGGAGGTATGGAAGTGGAGGTAAAACAGAGAGTGTGTGAAGGAAGGAAGGTTTTCGGAGCAATGGGAAGTATGTGGAAGACGAGAAATCTCGGAGTGAAAGTAAAAAGTGCACTGTATCAAGGAATTATTGTGCCAACAGTGATGTATGGGGCTGAGACATGGGCTCTGAAGAAAAAGGAGAAAGGAGGGCTGGATGTGATGGAGATGAGCTGCTTGAGGAGTATGTGTGGAGTTACTCGTAGAGACAGATTGAGAAATTAAGAGATACGTAGGAGAGTGGGGCAGCAGGAACATTTGTCAGCCAGAGTGGACAGAAGGGTGCTGAGCTGGTATGGTCATGTTGAACGAATGGGAGATGAAAGGCTTACAAAGAGAATATGTGAGTCAGGTACAAGGGGAGATAGAAGGGCAGGAAGACCCCCATTGAGATGGAGAGACTGTGTAAGAAAGGCTTTGGATGATAGAGGAATGACTATAGATCAGGCAGGGGAAGTGGTGGTGGACAGGAGTGAATGGAGAATGCTTGTGAATAGTTGAGTGAACACGTGGTCATTTGGAGTAAGGGGTCGGGCGCAAGTTGGACTAGATAATAGTCCATCAGGCGCCTGGCCCGGGGAGACGATTAATATGAAGGGTGTGCCTGGAAGTGTGGTGGGAGGGCTTGTCGCTTTGGCTCCGCTGCATGTCTGCCTGCCGAGATCGGAACCTCTCCTGGTGGTCAGGGGCCGGGGGAGTGCTGGAGCGACTTTGGTAACCCTGGTCTCTGGGTCTTCTCCTGGGTGACCTGGATGTGTGAGAGTTTGTGTTTTTTATCTGTGTTTATTTTTTGTTTTATGTTGTTTTTGTGTTTTCCCTGTTCTTGCTCTGTCTTGAGTCGGCTACCCCCAAAATGGGGATTGGGCCTGAGCATATAGATAGATAGATAGATAGATCTTGGTATATCATTGAAGGACGAATTGTTGCACTTGGCGAGAGGCGGTAAGAAGCCACAACGCAAGAAAATCCACCGAATGTGGGAAGCTTGTGAATAACAGTGTTAAAGTGGAAAATTCTTTTTCCTTTTTTGTTCTCTTATTTTTTTACGAAGTTTTTTCGTAGTGGGTACCCGATCTGTGACGACACCATAAGAGAAGTAGCGTTGCACTTATGAAGATGACTCTTATTCCCCACGGCGGTTGATTCAAACGACTGACGTGGGTGTTGAATGGAGACTATTATATTAATAGGCAACATCGTCAATGATTCCGGGGCCCCTACTAAATATTAGGTTTTCTCTACTTCCCTTCGGGAATCAAACCTATAATTTCGCTACAAAATCTACCTATTAGCTGAGTAACCAAGATAGTAACATGGGCATTTACCCTAAGCTGGAAAACGTAGACTATAGCTATAGTCTGTTCATTATAAATACACCAAAACTCGTAACTACTAACCTCTATAACTCACAAACGACTATAGTAATCGAGTTAATATTTCTACCATTTGGAAAGGGTCAGCCAGGGAAGAGGTGTGGAAATTTACAGCCCATTTTCTCTAGCCCTTTTTGAGTTACAGAGGTTAGGGTTCACGATTTATGGCCTACCTATAATGAATAGACTAGTTTATTACTTATAACGTTTTCACTTAATATCGTAGACAAGAAATAAAAGATTTTCTATCAATATAAACAACACATTTCCAATATTTTAGTCTTTATTTACTCGTATTAACTAACTTTAACCCCTTCAGCACGATGACGTAATTTCCATCTTATTCTGGATACCATTAGACGATCATTTTCAGCTTATAATTTACCTTTAGGACTGAGAGGGGTAAATACGATCTCAATAATCCCTTTCAATAAAATAGGTCCTTCTTAAACTACATAAAATTGTATGACTTTAACCATAATTGCAGGTAAAAATGTGTCATCGAGCTGAAGGGGTTAAAATGCATATAATAATGCCCTAAACGCCCTATAACCTAACATTGTTTTTCCAAAGTACAGTGGAATATAATGAACACTTAACCCCTTCACCACCATGGTTGGCTTCGGTAGTATTGATGGTGGTGGTGGTAGTGGTCGTGAAGGGGGGGGTTAGGTTGGCGTTTCTTTATTTAGTTTGAAGGGGGTCTGGGGAGGCGTTCTGTTTAGTCTATGGGGAAACTAAATAATAAATTGGTCGAAAATGGCAATAGTATTCAAAACCCTCAATAATCATATAACAAACTATCATAATAACCCCAGAAACGTTGGACCAGATGGTGTTAATGGTGGTGGTGGTGGTGGTGGTGGGGTTGCTGACATAATGAAGCCTGTAGCCCTAGTCTCCCCACCAGAATCCTGGAGCTCCTTTTCTCTCTTTCTCTGGCTTGTATCCATTCGGCCCCATTCAGCCTACAGTTATAAGACATTTATCCCCATCCAGGTGTCGATTTCTTCCTGGCGAGCAATAGCAAGCCAGCATTGCATGGAGAAATCCGGCTTCGCCGGAGAAATCTTTCTATCCAAAAATGTAAAAATTTAGCCTGCTGTCAGAAACATTTTCATAATATCCTGGCTCGCTACCGCTCGCCAGAAAAGAATTGACACCTGAATAGGGATAAACGTCTTAAAAAATCGAAGTGGGCCCCCTTAATGGCGGTGGGGTTCGTGAGGCTGCTGACATACGAAGCCTGCAGCCCTAGTCTTCCCATCAGAGTCCTGGAGTCCCTGAGGCAGCAACATGGCGTAGTGGGTTAGCTGCGTCGCCAGGGAGGGGCTGTTCTCAACCCACCTAAAGAGAGACAAAAGGCTGTTATAACTGTGTTGGTGGTGTAATGGTTTAGATGCTTATGTTCTGGGTGTGGTGTCCCGAGTTGTTAGTATGATTTGTGTAGCTAAAACAACATAGACTTAAGGCGGTGTCACTCGACCGATATTTGTGTAGCTAAAACAACATAGACTTAAGGCGGTGTCACTTGAGCGATATTCCCGTAAATTTGTACATGCAATTGTAGTCAGGCAGAAGATTTATCATAAGAATTCAGCCACCTAACATAATCTACCTTCAGTCTAGTTTCCGATTCCAATGTGAAAGAGCCTCGATATATTACGAGAAAAAACTTGCTTATCGAAAATTGTGACACCGGCTTTATCGGTAGCTAAAGTATGGAACTATATTCTGTTTATCGGTAGCTAAAGTATGGAACTATATTCTGTTTATCGGTAGCTAAAGTATGGAACTATATTCTGTTTATCGGTAGCTAAAGTATGGAACTATATTCTGTTTATCGGTAGCTAAAGTATGGAACTATATTCTGTTTTTTCCAGCTGATGGTAAATTGCTATCTGGCCATCCTGATTACTCGGCTATCTGGCCATCCTGATTACTCGGCTATTACCACGATTTTGTTGCGAAATATGTTGCTAATTATGAAAACTTGGCAATAATGTAACGCAGAGACATAGCAGTATCATATTTGTCCATTAATAAGCGAGAAATCAGATACTAAAGGAGTTAATTTACCCTGAGCTGGAAAAACTAGACTATAGTCAAGGATTTAAGTTGCTCTTAACCCCTACTGTACCGGCGATGTGTTTAATTGTTGCCAGAATAGAATGAAAAGGATGTCATCAGTACTGAATGGGTTAAAATGTATTTATCTATAAGAAGATGAGGCAGAAGAGCAGCTTGTTTGAAGGTATAATGACCAAGCAACAATTCCTCCTGGGAAAGAACTGTACCCTGTGTGCTGCAACTAAGGACCCAACAGCTGGGGAGAAGAGAAGTTGTGAAATTATATTATTATCTTAAATAAATCATTATCATAATTATTAGCAGTATCAGTATTATTATTGTTGTTATTGTTATTATTATTATTTTTATCATTATTTGTATTATTATTATTATTAGCATTATTACTATTATTGTTAATAATATTGTTAGCATTATAATTATTATCATAATTTCTATTTTTATTATAACTTATTTGCATTACTATTAATATTATTATTTATACATTACAAATTTTAGCATTATTTGGATTATTATCAATAGTAGTTTTAGTATGTTGTTGTTGTTGTTGTTGTTGTTCCCTAAGCTGCCTGGCCGAACAGCCCCGAGTCCCTGAGAAAGGCCATGGCCACGATCGGGCTTTCCCACAGAGCTCTCATTGAGTGTAGATTGTGTTGTTGGCGTAAGTGGTTGTGTGAAATGCAGTCTTCTATGATGTGTTTAATGGTATGGGGTGCTGTGTTATATCCCGGGAAGGCGTCGACAACGGAGTCATCCAGTCTCTTCTGATAGCTCAGGAGAGCTGGATGGTGTCCGCATCTCAGCCTGGCCAGGTGGACTCTGTCCTCGCGAGGAAGGGAGGATTCGGAAGGATGGATTTCGGGAGGTCGCGCATGCAGCTGCGTGTTGTCTGTGAGTGAGTGGATGGATCGGTGAGAGATATGAGTATGGATGTGCTTCTGGAAGTTGGTTCGGGGTGGGCAGGGAGGGAGAGAGGACAATAATTGTGTGTGATACCGTGTGCTGGGTGCTGTTTTGATATTTGTTGGTGTCTGTGGGTGTGTTGCCATGTAGTTTAGTGGGTGGTCTTGGTTCGTGGAGGCTACTGCCAGGAATTGAGTGCCTCTCATGTCCAGATGGTCTTTGACTTTGAGGATTTTGGTTTCTTGATGTAGGTGATCTGTGGGTGCAGTAGCTGTGCAGCCTGTAATGATCTTCAGGGCTTTGTTTTGAATAGTCTGTAAGGTCTTATGATGTGTTTCAGCTAGGTTAGAAGCCCAGGCTGGGCTTGCGTATTCCATCACTGATCTTATGTATTGTTTATATACTGTGGTGGTAGTTTCTTTGTTGTGTCCAAATTTTGTGTGAGCAAGTGACCTGAGGGTGTTAAGTCTGGGTGTCAGTTTCTTTTTAATGTTTGTGGTATGCTGTTTGAATGTCATATGAGTATCATATGTTACTCCTAGGATTTTGGGTGTGTGTGTATGTGTTGGGGTGTGTTGTTTATGGTGAGTTGAGGGATGTATTCGTGTTCTCCTGTCCAACTTGTGAGCAGGGTTGCGGTGGATTTGGCTGGGGCTAGATTAAGTCTGTTTGTAGTGCACCAGCCATGTAGTGTGTTGAGATAGGGTTGAAGGAGATCTGTTGCTCTTTTTGAGTCATGGTGTGTGCATGTGAGTGTTATGTCATCTGCATAGGAGGCTAAGTTTATTTGGGGCGTATTGGGTGTAGTTATATCGTGCATGTACAGATTGAAGAGTGTGGGCGATAGGACGGATCCTTGTGGGACTCCGTTTGGAAAGTTTCTGATTTTAGATGACTGACCGGCAAAACATACGTGGGCACATCTGCCTGCTAGGAAGTTGGCCAGCCACCTTTTTGTGTTGTTGTGCATGTTTGTGTTGTAGATTTTGTTTGTTAGGTTGTGGCGGGGGATGGCATCGAAGGCTTTACTAATGTCGAGTGTGGCTAATAGTGATCTGTGTGGTGGTCTAGCTGAGTTGATGCCGTCGAAAGCTCTTTGTGTAAGGTCTGTGAGAAGAGTGTTTGTGGAGTGCAGTGGCCTAAAGCCATGTTGTGTTGGAGCTAGGGGTAGGTCAGGTGTAATTAGTTGTAATACTAGGCATTCCATGACTTTGGAGGGGGAGCAAAGGAGTGTGATGGGGCAGTGCGAGGAAGGTAGCGTGGGGTCTTTGTTGGGTTTGGGGAATGTGATGATGATACCATGCTTCCAAATGTCTGGTATTGTGTTGTGTGAATAACTGTAGTTTGATATGTTAGTGAGTGCTTGTATGCCTTGTGGTCCCAGGTGTCTGAGGTGTATGTTTTAGTATTATCATCATTAGCATTATTATTTTAACTGTTATTATTATTATCATTATTATTAGGGGTTCTTCCTCTACGGGGAACCCCTATTGTAATCATTAAACCTGGGATTTCATCCAAATTCTTCTTACGCGCCGGTTTTGACGCAATAACTCCAGAACCGCTTTTTGGGTCGGGATCAAACTTTCACAAGAGGTGCGTTTTTGTATTGGGCAACTTTTGATATGCTAAACATCCGGCATGGCGGCCAAACAGGTCCGTGGCAGCCGATTTCCCAAAAAACTTGACGCCTAAATACCGTCTCTCCCACTCACAGGAAATGACTGGGCTTTGGCATACGCACTCCCCTACTAATGCTCCGCAAATCTTATAGAGAAGGTTTTGCTTTTGCACGTGGGTTTTTTTCCGGCAATCTTGAAAAAAACTCGAATTCCACTTAAAATTCCACATCTTGAAAACTACGCCGATGATCAAAGCCATGCTTGCGTAGTTGGGTGAGGCTCGCGATTCCGAACGTTTTGATACCAAAAGAATATAAATGGGTGGAATAGTTTGGCCGCATCATTGAAAATTGTCTATTCTTAAATTACTTTAAAACCGCATTCGCTACCCACACAAAGTTTACCGTCTACAGTCTATAATAATAATAATAATAATAATAATAATATTTATTCAGTCAGCAATTTACAGAGTTGGTACCACATAGTTTGTTACAAATATGACATGTACCAGCCTTGCATAATTCCAACTAAGGATAGCCCAATAAGGCCGTTAGGCGTATTTCCATTGGGGTCCTTCGCATCCATGCATCCCCCAGTTTTGCTTAATAACATAATCTTTATTATTCAGATCTATAATTTTTTTTTATTTAACTCTCTCAAAACCGTTCGAGTCCCTACGAATTCCAGCAATTATTTAGCCAACCTACCTATACATACCTACCCATGGTGATGGGCTGGTCTATCAGAGTGAGAACTGAGCGATCTCTGCCATACCCATAGCTTACTCTGACTGTTCCTTTAACTTATATATTTTCTAGATCTCAAGTGACGGCGTCTTTTCCGTGGATTGACCTCCCAATCTACCAAGATTGGAAGCCAAAGCGTCACATTTTTCCCTTGCCCCTCAACTTTCTCTTCATAATTGCTGAGGGGCACAGGGCCCTGGGTGGGGCTTTGGTTTCCCGGGCGTTTCTGCACCCTCCTCAGCTCCCCGCCATGGAGTGGCTTCGGTCACCCAGGCTTTATTGTGGTCGGCAGGGAGGGTTCTGTGGGGGTGCTCGGTTATGGCCTTGGAATTGCTCGGGGCCTTGGGGCTGTTCGGCCAGGCAGCTTGGGGAACAACAACAACAACAACAACAACATACCTACCCTACCAAATAATAATGATAAATTCAAATTTATTTTTGGTGAATGACAGAGTATTGGCTAAGGTTTTTAACAATTCCTCCCTTTGCCAAATTCTTAGTTTAATAACAATGATATGGACCTTTAAAGTTTTGGCAATTGCCCTGTGACTCGTATTTTAACCCTCCTAAAGTGTTACCACGAAATACCGCTAGATCCTTTCTCAAAAGTCGCTAGCATGTTGCTACATAGCCAAACAATGTTAGGATAATGCTGCAATTTCTAAAGAGTTTTGGTTTGTTTGTTTTGCAAATTTTACATTGTAGTATAACTAGAATGTCTGAAATTTTCAAATTATCCCTAGTAAATGTCTCTAGATATAAAAGAAATGGCTGCTAGATTGAAGTAAATAGCTCTACATTTAGTGGTAATATGTAGCTTTATAACTGGCAACACTGCAACCACCACCTCCCTCCCACCCTCCCAGTATGTCTCTACAAACTACCGCTAGATCCTTTCTCAAAAGTCGCTAGCATGTTGCTACATAGTCAAACAATGTTAGAATAATGCTGCAATTCCTAAAGAGTTTTGATTTGTTTGTTTTGCAAATTTTACAATGTAATATAACTAGAATGTCTGAAATTTTCAAATTATCCCGAGTAAATGTCTCTAGATATGAAAAAATGGCTACTAAACTGAAGTAAATATAGCTCTACATCTAGCGGGAATATGTAGCGGTACAATTGGCAACACTGCCTACAACTACCCTCTCATCACCAATGATTATGCTCTGCTGAGGTTTGTATTTGCTTATCTTATCCTGTGTATAAATGTAACCTTTACACATGTTTATATTAAATAATGACATTAAACAGGATTCATGATTTAAATACAAGGCTAGATATTTATCGGAAGTACGTATTTACCTTCGGAAAGCTAAAATATAATGTTTACACATATGGGATAGGGAGGAGGGAGGGAGGTATAAGGGGTGGACCGATGGAAGGGAAGAGAACCCCGATATACGAGATACATAGCTTCATATGCGCGTATTGATCACTTTCATGCTATTATGTATGCATACAGAAGTAGCAGGACACATATGTCAAGAGTGAACACCAATAACTTAATCCATACACAGTAAAAAAGACGGAAATAATATCGTACATACGAAGTGATGGAATGGGGATGGGGGAGTGTGTATGATATGTAAACAGGACAGTTCGTCGCTAGATAGGCATGTGTGTGCTTGTGTGATGATCTTGTGTAGCTATGTTTGAGTGTTGAGTTATCTCTCTCTCTCTCTCTCTCGCTGTCTTCCTTACGATTACGATATACTGTACTAGTGCATGAGAACAGGAAATAGGGAGCCTCGCTCTCTCTCTCACAAATGAGAACATAAGTAAACAGGAGTCTGCAGAGAGCCGATTGGCTATAAGACTCGGTAGCCTATTCCACATATCTACAACTCTGTTACTAAACGAATAGAGGCAGATCCCTTACACACCCAGTCTCTCTCTGTCGCTCGTTTGTTTGCACACCGGTACAAATGAGGCAGATCCCTTACAAGATGAACATGGGAATCTGCAGAGACAAGTGGCCCACAAAAGGCAGATCCCTTTCACATACAACCCATTTCATCCATATGACTATCTGATTTTATCTTTCAATTATCTATTGTTCTTGATCCCACTATAGCACTAGGTAGCCTATTTCACATATCTACGACTCTGTTACGAGAGAGGCAGATCCCTTACACAGCCAATCTCTCTTATTTGCACACTGGTACAAAGGAGGCAGATCCTTACACATGCTACCAAGATGAAAATGGGAGTCTGCAGAGAGCCGGTTGGCCCACACACGGCAGATCCCTTTCACACCCAACCCATCTCGTCTTATCAAATTTTATGTTGAAGCTCTATTGTTATTGATCCCACTATAGCACTTGGTAGCCTATTCCACATATCTACAACTCTTTTACCAAGCGAATAGAGGCAGATCCCTTACACAGCCAATCTCTTTCTCTTTCGCTCTTGTTTGTTTGCACACCGGTACAAATGAGGCAGATCCCTTACACATGCAACCAAGATGAAAATGGGAGTCTACAGAGAGTCAACTGGCCCACATAAGGCAGGTCCCTTTCACACTCAACCCATCTCATAAACTTTACCTGTTATTTACACTACTTACTGTACACCCATGTTATCATATACCTGCAACCAAAACACAATCGTAAGAAATAGGAACATAAGAAAATGGGAGTCTGTAGAGAGCCAATTGGCCCACACAAGATAGATCCTTTTCACACCCAACCCATCTCATAAAAACTCTCTCTCATTTATCTCTGTCTTCCTTACATTTATGACATCCTAGTCTCTCTCTCTCTCTCTCTCACAAATGAGAACATAAGAAAACTGGAGTCTGCAGAGAGTCGATTGGCCCACACATGTCAGATCCCTTTCACACCCAACCCATTCCGTGCTCTCTCTCTCTCATATTTATCGCTATCTTCCTTATGTTTACGACATCCTATTCTCTCGCCATACTCCCTCTCTCCTTCACAAATGAGAAAATACAAAAATAAGAAAACAGGAGTCTCCAGAGCCGATTGACCTACACATGGCAGATCCCTTTCACACCCAACCCATCTCGTTCTATCTAATTTCAAGTTGAAGCTCTATTGTTCTTGATCCCATTATAGCCTATTCCACATATCTACAACTCTGTTACTAAACGGATAGAGGCAGGTCCCTTTTACAGCCAATCTCTCCCTCTCTCGCTCTTGTTTGTTTGCACAATCTGCTCCTTCTGTAGCTTCTCCATGCCCGATAAGTTAAATGATCTTTTGATATCTGTGACACAGCATTTGTATCAAACACAATACCCTGCTTGCAAAACCGTCGAACCCCGGACAACGTTGCTTGCAACTTTAATTATTATTATTATTATTATTATTATTACTCTTAATACTGACATTGGTGATTGTGGGTTGATAGCATCACCATTGGACCACACCCAATTACTGCCGCTGCCCTGAGCACCGACCCAGAAACCTGCGTTATCTGTGGGGGAAGAGACAGAGAGGGTTACAAATATATATATATATATAAATATATATATCCCTAAATTTATTAAAATTTCTTGATTTTGGCCCTGTCACTTTCAACTCTGGGGAATACACTTGTCACAGAAAGTTCTGCCTTTTGTCTCCCTCATTCACATAGAAAAAAATCACGCTTATCACCATTAGTTTGGAGATTTTAAGATATTTGCCCCATTAGATTGGCAATTTTAAGACCTTTCAACCCATTTCTTTGCCGATATTAAGACTTTTCATGCCATTTAGGTGTAAAAAATTTCATGGTGAGCAAAACCGAGCCTGTAATTTAGGAGGAACTGGCCTTTGGCAGGAAAATTTTTCTACTGAAAAATATAAACATTTGTCTCCGGGGGTGTCTTGCAAGGGCTTTTAGTTAAAGCTTGATAGACGTCTACGGAGCACCCTAAACATATATCCTTAATTGTATTTAATTCTAGGGTTCTATTCTTGAATCCCACTATTTCGACCCATTAGTTTGATGACCATAATACTTTCTATTTATCTATCTATTGCCGGACACCTTACTCCCCTTTATGATGGTGGCCATACACAGAATGCTCCCTTGTGAGAAGGATAACCCGTGCCAGTTTGCTGAAGGACTTGCAGGATTGACCACTAAACTTATGGTCCGTCTGAATCCGAGGCCTTCTACAGTATGAATCTTTTTATCACTATTTGTCTACAGTGGTGAGCGGCTAGTCCATCCATCCATCCTAATAATGTGGTTATTATAAGAAATTTCGCTTCATTCAGGTGTTCAATTCAAATTTAATTCAAAAGTTTTTGTCATGAAAATTACAAAATTTGATACATACCGTATATATTTTACATCACATCAGTCAATTTTCATGACAATGAGGGCTGATACAATAGTATATTTGCCCTCTTTATCATATTCCCAAATAATATACCGAGTATAAATGCAGTGTTAGTAATGTGAACAAACACGAAACTAGCAAGATGTATTATAAATGAATTGATATTTTTCTGGTAAGCGATAGCAAGCCTGCAATTTTGGACTAACCAGCCTTTCGCCAGGATATTTTACTACCGAAAATTATACTACTTGGCTTGAAAAAGGGTCTGGGGTTTCAGCTTGAGGGGGATCTATGAGGTAAACTAAAAATGAATTGTGTCGTCTGGAAAAAAAAAGTATAATAAAATACAAAAATATGATGAAATAAATTAAAAACCACTTACTGAGGCTGTTGAGTTCCGTTGAGAGTTCGTTCAGAAGTTTTTGTGAGGTTATTACAGCCAGATCACCGCCCTGTCCGGCACACTCGATTTGGGCCTGCTCCCATGTGGCCGACTGTTTTACTACTTGGAGACACACATGGTCGGTGTAGTGCTTCCAGGGGGGACTGCAATCTGGGACAAAGAAATACAAAGGATTACATAAGGAAGGGAAGCGGGATCTGAAGAAATACAAAGGTTTACAAAAGAAAATGAAGCAGAAATCATGTAAAAACAAAAATATAATTATTCCTTCAAATACTGTGCCAGTGCTGGTAAATGTCCCAAAATTGGATGATGCATAGAAAGTAGTAGCATCTCTCCATACCACATCCTCCACTCTTTCCCTCGTTTATGCCCCACCCTCTCTCCCTCCCTCAACTTGACCTCTTATTTTGCACAGGTTCTAGCAGTTCATGGGTTAACAGAACAATATTGTGTTAATCGAAAAGTATTATTTTATTATTTATTATTTTCTGTTGTTGACGGTTATCGTTACTCGCACTATTTGAACTAAATTTATGCGGGATCTAACTGTATATCTACCGCATAAAGCAATATTATTGCACCACATGTGCAAAGGCTTGAAGCACAAGGTACATGTGAAGAATGACCCCCACAAATTTGGTGTAAAGAGGATTTATTGAAAGAAACAGACCTGTTTCTGGTGTAGGAGGGAGGGGAGAGTAAGCACTGGGCAGTTGACACCCTGCCACACACACGCCAAGAGAGGAACTTGAGCCACACTCGTATCTCGCACAGTGTGTGTGGGAGGTAGAGGGTGGGGCAGAAGGTAGAGGGAGAGGGGATAGTAGAGGAAGGTAGTAGAGAGAGAGGGGGGATGTAGTAAGATGTGGTAGAGGAAGAGGGAGGTGGTAGATGCAGGGGGAGGCAGTAGATGGGGTGGAAAGTATAGGTAGGGGGAGGAGATGAGGGGGTGACATGTAGAAATGCCATGTAGTCCTCTGTGCCACACAATTTTGAGATGATTCCAAGCACTGGCGCAGTTTTTGTGCGTGCTTGAATAGTGTGCTTCCTGTGAGGTTTCCCGGAGTCAGTCGACAGAGCCTCATGTGAGACTTGCCGCAGTTCATCAGATGATGCAGAGTCATGTAAGACATTTTATCTATGTATTGTATTGAAACCATAAACATCAAGTTATGGTTACTAAAATGCCAGTCGGGTTTGTAAGGGTGGATGATCACAAATTAACGATTAGTCCGCAACCAAAACAACCAAACCTAAACTATACGACTGTCATTATGTCTCTCTTTTGTATCACCTCCTGTACCTTGTCTCTGTCCAAACCCTGAAGCAAATCCCACTAACCTTCATCACCTTCTTGTAGAGGAGCCAATCTTGAGATACTAGGAATGTGGAGAGAAAGAAAGAGAGAGGGAGAGAGTGTGAGTGAGTGCTTGAGTTTAGTTTAGAGAGGTAGAATAGGGTAATATATAGAACTAAAATAAGCTAGGTAGGACACTGTATCATCAGTGTTTGATGATAATATGCCTTCTAACGATGTGGGAGCTGTATTATGAATTTGTGGTTCGCAGTCTCTGTGGTGCTTCTTAAGCTTCTAGGTGAACCATGTTTTTGGCTTTATGTGGTTGTTGACACTGCCATCTGTTGGGAGGATGCCCTCATGAGCAATTATTATTGTTGGATGTCTGACTACTCATTCTGTTCAGTTGGTGACGAGGAGTAGGCTAGACTGATTTCAGTCTAAGTCTATATTCCTTGGCGTTAGTATATTACCATCAGGTATATTGTGAATATTATACTTTTAACATAAAAGTATTTGTGGAATATTTAAGTGATATATATTATGAAGAAAATCTAATTACTTTTGTTCAAATGATCAGTCCTTGTACTTGAGCAAGTACAAGCTGAATATATTGTTGTCTCGATATATGGAAGTATATGAGGATTTCTTCGTAGCCATCCCTCTTGGAAGTCGACAACTCTGGCAATAGATATATATTTTATCGCTATTGTGGAGAACTAAGTTATTATGCGTTCCATAGCGTGTACAAGCATACTGTGAGTTAACTTAGGGTTCGTGTTTTTATTTGCAGTTATGTGAGACTAGTGTGAAACTGCTACAAGGTGCCATGGGTGTTGTGGTTACGATACCATTCAGGAGTACTACTTTATACACGAGGAGCTAATATTGTAAGTTTGTATTTCTGTTTCATCACTGTTGATCAGTTGTATATTTTAGTTATTTTATATAATCTAGTTACATGGTATTACATTTAGTTTGCCTTATTTATTGTAATTAATACTGAACCACTTTAATATTCATCCGTTAGTTGCAAATAGTTGTAGGATATATGCTGATTATACTTGATGATGTAATGGTTGGAGCGTGTGGGTTCTGTGTGTGATGTCTTGAGTTCGAGTCCTGGGAGAGTCCTGTTTTTTCATTAATTTCGTTTAGGTTATGTTTGGTGTTAAGAACGGTATTAATAATATTGCATCATATTTCATTTATAGGTAAATTGTCATAATCATTAATTACTTAATGAAGTGGTTTTATTTTTGCATATAAATAATTTGTAATTTCACAGATCGAAACTTTTGAAATAAAGATGGGCGCGGCAAACTCAGTTGTTAGATACTCCTGAAATAGACGCCTTTTTGTAAATATTCTTTAACAAAAAATATCTATCTATCTATCTATCTTATCTATCTATGGAAGGAAACCTGCATACATTACTGACATGTTTGTGGACATACAATATTGTAAGTAATGGTCACTATTCTGTAAATCTAAAATGGCTTACTGTAGCCTACTTAAGAATGGAAAAAGGGGTGGGACCTTATATTTAGCAGAGAGAGAGAGAGAGGGAGATATTTACATAGATTGTTACGACCGGGGCTACGAATAAAACAAGGGCACTTAATGATTGGACTAGTAATAGGGCACTATGCAACAACGGTACGCTAGATCCAAACCCTCGAACTTATATGCCAGCGAACAAAACACTTATACCCTCCAGAGTTAATCTGCGATAGCGGTGTATCCTTAACTGGGCATAAATGTACTTTACTTCAGGCTAATCCACACTGGTATAGCCTGATAACAAACAAGATGCAAGTTACGTTAAAATGCATAAAAAGGAATCTATGGGAAGATCAATTAAATCACTGCAAGATTTAATACAATAAAAAAAATGCTTCAATACAGTTACTCTAAACAACAATAAACTCTTCACTCCTATCTGAAAGAAAGTGAAGTATAGTCCTACAGCATAGACCTGGAAACTTCTGAAGAAAGTCTGATGCTCATAAGATGCTCGTATCTAATCTTGAACTATATAAAGGCAGGAGGCAGGACACAACACGTGTAAATCGAATACACTAAAAGATAGGACATATAATGTTAACTGACACGAGAATACTGTAAATGCGCAACGGTAGCAATGCTCGGCACTAAAAGAAGTACTTCCTCATCAACGAAACAGTCTGCTATGGTTGTGCAACTCAACAACAACCTAGACTAATAAATGCTGTGAATAATAATGCGTACATATCAAAGAGCTTATATTAAATACTAATAAGTGTCTACTCGATTAATAATGTCTAGCTGGAATACTCTAGGTAAGGAACTGGGGTTGAGGAAGACAGGCTCGTAGCCTAGCGATGTCCTTAAGACTGCATCCTTTAAGTTACGTTAATTGACTAGGGTGCTCTCTCGATAGATCCAGATCACAAGTATCTGGTTCTATCCTGGCGACCCTCTAAAGACAAGCAAAGAGGCAGCAAAGTGTGGAACTGGTACAGGCCAAAACCCTCAGTCAACACAATGCTGCACTCGCAAAGGACGCAACCGAAAAGACAACACAGGCTACCACAGGACCGGTCGAAGTCGTGTAAGTATAAGCAAACCGTACACACATCGGAGACAACGACTACAGTTACCTTATCCCAGTTTAGCATTAAATAAAAGAGCAGAAACACTAAATCAATAATGGAGACACACTAAGTTCTTAACCTATACTAACTAAGAACCCTCAAACCTATTCTAAGTACATGTAAATATCTCTGAGGACGGCGCATGCAATACAATGGGCCGGCTATGCCGTATGCAGAACCCAAGGGGATAAGTAATTGAATAAAGGCAAGAAGTAATGGAAAAGAAGAAGTTCAGAGAGAGAAACAGTGGTAATGGTGGTGATCGGGGGGAGAGTATGCAAGGGGATGTTAGAAGCACGCGCGCCAAGCCTGTCCTGACGAGGACAGCTCCTGGGGACCCTCATGTAGGAGGCAAGTTACACAGGAGCCCGCAAAGGCGCGATGGTCGGCCAATCACGAGCCGAGACGTCACAAGACAGCAGGTGTCACGTGACACAGCACCCGCACCTACAGACACTCACTACCATCTCGCTCTGAAAGTCTCTCTCATTCCCACGCTGGTACTATCATCACTACTATTGATATAAAATACAACCCGTTGTCACAGACGAAAACAAAGACCACCACTGGACTGTCTGTGACAATGTGATTACAAGGAAAGAAAGAACAACATTCTCGGATAACTGTAGCCCATTTCGATGTCCCTGGCGAGCGCTAGTGGCTAACGAGAAGCGATTCTGCCCATGCTGGGACCCCTTACGATCCCAGCGAGGTGGTCAGGACTTAATCCTAATAGGGATCGCAAACCCGTTTGTAAGGAAAGGATACGTGGAAGGAAAGGATAACACATAAGAAGAAGAAGAGGAGAGAGAGAGAGACTTAGAATTATATAGAGATAGATAGATAGATAGATAAATGATAGATAAATAGAGAAAGATAGATGGTGGATAGATATAGAGATAGATAGATAGATGATAGATAAATAGAGAAAGATAGATGGTGGATAGATATAGAGATAGATAGATATACAGATGATAGATAAAGATAGCTAGATGATGGATATATATACTGTATATACCGGTATATATATATATATATAGATAGATGATGGATAGATAGATATATAGATAGATAGATGATGGATAGATAGATAGATGATAGATAAATAGAGATAGATACTGTAGATGATAGATATATAGATGATAGATAAATAGATAGATGATAGATAAAGATAGATAGATGATGGATAGATATATAGATAGATAGATGATGGATAGATAGATAGATAGATAGAGAGAGAGATAGATGATAAATAAATAGATAGATAGATAGATAGAGAGAATGATAACGGCTCTCATGCAATACCAGTTGTCATGGCAAGCGTTCAGAATATCAAGTACACTGTAAAAAACCAAGGTTATAAAAATAGTATATATAAAGCCATTGGGTATATTGATGGGATTTACCTTACTATCCTTGTGTTATAACTGGTTATAACTGTGTTGGTGGTGTAATGTTTTAGATGCTTATGTTCTGGGTGTGGAATCCCGGGAGGACCATATGCTTTCATTGGTTTATTCACGTACATTGGGGTTTGTAATTGATGATTAATGTTAAGAACGGGGTTTTACTTATTAGATGGGTTTATTACCACCAATATACCTTTAGGGAGGAGATGGGCCGGTTTTCTCGCTTCCCTTCTCCCTCATGTTCAGCCCCATAATTTTTTTAGATTTTCAGACTTTCACCCCATTAGTTTGGCGATTTTAATACCTTTCGCCCCATTTTGTTGTCAAATTTAAAAGCAGGATCGGGGATTTTCAGGACCTCTCTTCTCCCTCATGTTTAGCCCCATAATTGTTTAGATTTTCAGACTTTCACCTCATTAGTTTGGCGATTTTAATACCTTTCGCCCCATTGTGTTGTCAATTTTAATACCAATCGTGCCCACCTTAACATTTTAATACCAATCGTGCCCACCTTAACATTTTAATACCAATCGTGCCCACCTTAACATTTTAATACCAATCGTGCCCCCCTTAACATTTTAATACCAATCGTGCCCCCCTTAACATTTTAATACCAATCGTGCCCCCCTAACATTTTAATACCAATCGTGCCCCCCTTAACATTTTAATACCAATCGTGCCCCCCTTAACATTTTAATACCAATCGTGCCCACCTTAACATTTTCGCGCACAACTCGATCGAGGCCTTTTTTTGGTGGGGGGGGGGTGCTCACTACAGTCTAATTATTATAAGTAGCCCAAAATTCTGGTTACCATTAGACGATTTTCTTTAGTTTGTCATCTCCCTCTACGACTCAGATGGGTATATACGATCTCAATAAACCCTCTTAGTAACATAGGTCCTTCTTAAACTGCATAAAATCATCTAATTTTAGCCAGAATCAAAGGTAAAAAGGTGTCATGGTGCTGAAGGGGTTAACTATAGTCCATGCACTATAGGTAGGCTAAAAATCTATGAACACAAACCTCTATAACTCAAAAAACGACAACAAAATCGAGTTAACATTGCTACCATTTAGGAAGAGTCAGCCAGGGATCGCAATTTACATAACTTCACTATACTCAGTTTCATTTCATCTGACGTTAAATTGCATCCCTTAGCATCAAATATCTCGATACTTAATGGAAAAATATGAAACCACTATATCTCGGACCAAGTTTATATAATTAGCACCATATTCCACTACAAAATCTTCAATATAACTGAGAAATCTTGATGGAAACTTTGCAATTTACCGTCAGTTGAAAAAAAACGGAGTATAGAACCCTAAAGCCGTAATCGACTTTGACCAGACTGTTTCATGTGATTGTGCCTGGAATATTTTTTCGGATACAATTTTATGTATATGTGTGAGTGTATGATTCATGAAGTGTATTACTGGGAGAGGGTACGGGTTTTTCTGCCCCTTCTCCTTCATGCTTAGCCCCATTAGTTTTCCGATTTTAAGACATTCGGTCTATTAGTTTGGCAATTTTAAGACCTTTCGTCCCTTTTCTGTGTCAATTTTAAGACTTTTTGTGTCATTTAGGTGTCGATTTTTTTTTCCTGGTGAGCGATAGCGATCCTGCAAATTAGGAGGAATGGCCTGGACATTAAAATTGTGTCTATCTAAAAATATATATACAGTATATATATATATATATATATATACCGAAGACGTCATTTTCATCATTTTCTGGCAACTATTCGACAATTTAATTTAGCTTAGGAAGGATCTTTGGTATTTAAAAGGATTAATTGAAATAGTCTGTAGCTGTTCTTGTTAGAGGTCC
Organism: Paralithodes platypus; assembly: GCA_032716605.1. Taxonomy (NCBI): domain Eukaryota; kingdom Metazoa; phylum Arthropoda; class Malacostraca; order Decapoda; family Lithodidae; genus Paralithodes; species Paralithodes platypus. The sequence goes on from CM064481.1 coordinate 3,719,684, forward strand.
TTCCTAAGCTAAATATAATCATCCAATAGTTACCAGAATAAAATTAAAAAGGGCGCCACTGGTTCCTTAATACTATTACACACGGGTTTCCCAAAAAGGGCGCCACTGGTTCCTTAATACTATTACAAACAGGTTTGCCAAAAAGGGCGCCACTGGTTCCTTAATACTATTACAAACAGGTTTGCCAAAAAGGGCGTCACTGGTTCCTTAATACTATTACAAACAGGTTTGCCAAAAAGGGCGCCACTGGTTCCTTAATACTATTACAAACAGGTTTGCCAAAAAGGGCGCCACTGGTTCCTTAATACTATTACAAACAGGTTTGCCAAAAAGGGTGCCACTGGTTCCTTAATACTATTACAAACAGGTTTGCCAAAAAGGGCGTCACTGGTTCCTTAATACTATTACAAACAGGTTTGCCAAAAAGGGCGTCACTGGTTCCTTAATACTATTACAAACGGGTTTGCCAAAATGATCCGTTCATACCCAAGACTAGCTTTAATATTATTTATTTCCCTATTCAATAGATGTTCTTTTTCTCTCTTTTTGAAACTACAATCTAAGTCTTTTTCGTCCATTATATTGTTCCATATAATAATACACTCCTTTGTGCCAAAATGTTTGTTTCATTAGATTTATTTATGGGACGTATAATTATGTATAATTATGTGTTTTATCTACAACTCAAGAGTGAAACGATACTCCCCATCTTTCATTTATTCAACAGCTGAGCTCTGGAACTCTCTCCCTGAATTAATCTTTCCCTCATCTTATGGCTAAAATTGCTTCAAACTCCGTGTGTCCAGACATTTTGGCTCAAACATTCCTTGATTTTTGCTCTGTCACTCTTTCAACTCTGGGGAGGCACTCGTCACAGACAGTTTTGCCTTTTGTCTCCCTCATCCACATAAAAATATATATATATAATATACACACACTTGAATAAATAAAAAAACAAACAACAACGCTTACATAATAGTAGTACCATAACAGTAAATATGCTTACCGTGTCCCATTACGGCTGGTAATCCCACTACCATCACCACCGCGACAACAGACAGCGACATCACACCCATCTTCAAGGACTCAAAGGGGTATCAGAAGGAGCGAGAGAAGGGCAGCGAGCGAGTGGGAGTGTGTGTGTCCAGGAAGGGAGGGGGAAACACAATGATGAGACTCTTACCAGGAACCTTATATACCTGTTTTACTTCTCTCTCTCTCTCTCTCTCTCATTCTCTCTCTCTCTCTCTCTCTCTCTCTCTTTCTCTCTCTCTTTCTCTCTCTCATTCTCTCTCTCTCTCCCTCTCTCTCTCTCTCTCACTCCTTTACTTCCTACTTCCTACTTTACTGTCCTATTATTCCACTATAAACTGTCCCTGCCTAGTAGTATTAAGGCCGGACCACCTAGTTTGGACCGCAAGGTCTGTGTGGTCTGAGTATCTGTGTAGCTCTGTGTAACTCTCTCTCTCTCTCTCTCCTTTTTTGTAGACAAGGTACAAGATGGTGTTGCCACTTATACTCCTTAAGCCCGCGTCTCACACAGTACGCTAGCCGCCGACCACAGCCGATCTTTTCAAAATATTTGAATTTTTCCGGGATCGTCTGACATCGTCTGTGATCGTGTAAAAAGATCGCCTCATATCGTGGTAGGCGAGGGGTGGTCGAGTGGCGCGGAAATGTTTGGCGGTGATCGGCCAAAAATTAGTGGCTGCACTAAATTTTGGCCGATAGTCGGCAGAAAAAAACGTTAAATTTTATCGTGCAACGCACGTGCATATGTCGTGCAACGATCGTACGTGAATCCTGTGTATATCTTCATTGACGCCCTCTGATCGGTCAACTTTTTCGACATACGAATAGTATGACCATAGTTCGATCAATGCACGATAGTTGCACAACCACCCCACAATAAATCGTGTGTCCCATATTGTATAACCACGTTCCATTTCATTAGAGTACGACCGATACTCGATCTCACACAATAACTACACGATATATCGTATGGCAGACACGCCTAGTGCACGGTCAATACGTTAATTACACGTTAAAAGTACGACAGCCCCAGGATCATTGTCCGTTATATCGGGCTAGTCGTGTATGGCACCTCGTGGCTGTCTGGACAGCGTGGCGCCCAAACCCACGCTCTGCTCAGGAATTTGCCACGCCACACACGTTCATCGTACGCTGTGGCAGCGCGGCTCGGCCCGGCCATAAAGGCGACCCGACTGCGCCAGGAACATTCACTTCTTTCTACAGCCCCACGCGCGCACAACAACTCCTCCTCCATATCTCCAGCTCCACCTTTCAGCCTAGACAACAAGCATGGTGGGCAAGGGACGAAAGAATATTAAGATAGCTGCCCCCCCGCAGCAATCCGAAGACCTGTTCGCGTCCCAGAATGCTGAAGACGACGCCCAACAGGAAGAACAAACAACAGAAGAGGAGGACAATGACAAACAACAGGAGTCTGGGCAAGCCTTTACCCCCCCACCAGGCCCCAGTCGCGAGGTTTCCCCAGCACCACGCCATGTTCGCCATGAGGTGGTGGACACCCAGGGAAGACGGGGAGGGATCCGATGAAGAATCAGGCTCGCCATCACTCACACACGCCAAGCAACCACCCAGCAAGGGCAAGGCAACTGCCATAAGGAAGCGGGTCTATTCCATCCTCGCGGAAGATAAGGAGATGATTGTGGCAGAGTGGTACACGGAGCATGAGCTCCTGTATAACAAGAAGCTGAAGGCCTACCGTGACAGAGAGAAGAAGGACAGAGTGCACCGGGAGATGGCAGCTCAGATCAACGTAACTGGTGAGTTAAAGTGCCTTTATTAATTGAGTGTTATTATATATAGACAATGTACTGACCTAGCCTTTGATAATGTTTTTAGGAATGTTAAAAAGGCAGATGTATGAATAATGTCATCGATGAGTTAATTGTGTGGCCAGGTAATATCCGCAGGGTACCTGCGATGGGCCACGGCCCACGGGCCAAATGAAATACAAACAACAACCTTGTGAATTAATATTTACCATGGTTTAGTAGTTTTACAACATAGTATTAATGAACAATGTGTACACCAGTGCTTCTGTCATATTAAATATGACCAATCTTGTAATCAGAGTGTGAGTTGTGACATTATTTAATACAGTTTAACAAATAAGGTGAATGATACATGTTGAGTAATTATTATTCGATTATTTCCAGTCGAGTGTCTTCACATGTGGCTGGAGAGCATGAAGACACGCTTCGCCAAACTCATCATGTTCAAGTCTGGCCAGGCGACCAAGGCGCTGACGGAGAGGGAGCTGTGGATAAAGGAAACCTTCAGTTTCCTCCGTCCCCACATCGTGAGGTGTGCCACCCGTAAGAGCAAGGTATGTTCCAAATAAAAACATTTATTGATGTAGTCTATCATACTCATAATATGTACTGTTTTAGTACTCGTACAACTTCTGTTATAACTCATAATCTGTACTGCTTTATCACTCGCACAACTGTAATGTTTGTTCATTTTCAATTTGTATATGATAGCAGCAGATTCCAATAATTATCATGCAAGCAATTCTGATCAGGACTGCCTATATTACCAGTGTTATAAACATCATTCGCCATTACTAATATTAACCAGTTTATTAGTTTCATATTTCCAATTTGTCTCATACGTAGGCATACATGTTCAATTAGTGTTTAATACAGGCTAATCTGATCCTGGCTGCGTATAAGGATATTCAGTACATTAACAATTAATAATGCAGGCAGGTTATTAACCCTTAACTGGCGGCGCGCAACTTATGTCGAGTGAAATAAATATGGACTATGTGGCGGTGCACAACATATGTCGACCGCCATTTTCAGCACGTAATGTTGCTGAGAGAGAGAGCTGAGCGGTGGGACGAGCGTAGGAACTCTATGACCACACCGCACGACCACCGTGGACCAACTGAACTGTATCCCACCTTCTTCCCCCCTCCCTCACTCGCTACACAGGGAATTATGTAAGGAAATTACCTAATTATAGGGTTTTTGCACTCGTGTTGCACGATCGTTGCAAGAGAACCAGTGGTCGTACAAGGATGGTTCGGGTGTCATTGGAAAGCTCTGTTTATGCCCTTTCAGGGATAGATACTTGTTTTACGCTCTGGGTCTTATTTAGGCATGAAAATGATCATGTAAACAACCCTATTTAGGGTAAAAACAGCCCGCTGTGCGGTACGGTCAAATAGACCGCCTAGCCCGCCAATAAGGTGTTAATGAAAGAGGGGTCGTAAATGTTTCACTAGGAGTATTGATTCATATTCAAAGGCATACATGTTACTAATGGGATTGACACATAATTTATATATTTTAATACATACTTGTTTGTTAATTATAAGGTACGACAGGTTGATAGAGAAGTACCCTCACCAGGATTCTAACCCAGCCACCCAAGGCATATTTTGGAGAGTTGGGCACCGTAAACCAGTAGACCAACTCTCCCAAATATACCTGGGGTGGGTAGGTTCGAATCCTGGTCAGGGTACCTCTCTATCAACATACCTTTTATTCTTATGTACTACATTACAACCAACTAAACTACGGTTCCCTAACAGCTGTACCCTGCGGCCTCCCAGGACACCCAGGCTACCTCGCCGGATGTCAACAGCCAGGCGGTTGAGGTGGTAGATGTGCTGTTGGATGACCCTGACGAGCCGCAAGAGGTGTTGCCTGGGGCCCCAAAGCGCCAGCAGACGTCAACCCAGCGGCGGAAGGAGCAGGCTTCTTCGTTGACAACCGAGGCTGAAAAGGAGATGATGGAGAAGGTAAATTATTATAAATGTTTTTCATAACTTTGTACAAAACACCATAATAAGATGAATTCACACCCGGCCACAATTTTTTTTTGTTTTCTATGTGATTGAGGGAGGCAAAAGGCATTACTGCCTATAGCGAGTGCCTCCCCCATAGTTGAAAGAGTGACAGGGCCAAAATCAAGGGACGTTCGAGCCAAAATGCCTGGACACACGGAGTTTGAAGCAATTTAAGTCATAGGAAGAGGGAAAGACTGATTCTGGGAGAGAGTTCCAGAGCTCAGCTGTTGAGTAGAAGAAAGTTTGAGAGTAACGTTTCACTCTTGGGTTGGAGAGTTGCACAGAGTAAGGGTGGAATTGAGTTGCAAGACGGGTACCACGTGCCCTACGTAAAGGAGGTGGTATGCACTGGGATAGCTCTGAGGAACACTGATTATTATAGTAGCGATAGAATAGCGAGAGAGATGCAACATTGCGGCGGAGAGAGAGAGACTGCAGAGAGTTGGTGAGTGGACGGGAGGTAATGATACGAAAGGCCTTCCTTTCAACTTTGTCTAGGAGAGCGGTGTGAGAGGAACCTCCCCAGACATGTGAACAATACTCAATACAAGGGCGCACTATGCCCCTGTACAGAGCAAGAAGCTGTGCAGGGGAAAAGAACCCCCTAAGGCGGTTGAGCACACCGAGCTTCTGGGAGGCTGCCTTAGCAAGACTTGTAATATGGTCCTTCCAAATGAGAGCAGAAGAAAAAGAGACACCAAGAATATTGAGAGAAGATGAAGGATTGATTTTTGTAATGTTGAAGAATAAGGGATAGTCCGCTGGGAGATCCTGACGGGTAGATAGATGGAGAAATTGGGTTTTGGAAGCATTAAAGTTAACAAGGTTTTCTCTGCCCCAATTGGAAATAGTATTTAGATCAGAATTTAAGAGTTCTATGGCTTCATTACGTTTGTCGTTGAGGACAGACACACACACAGTGACGTGCACAGGGGGGGGGGGGGGGGGCCGTTGGGGGCATGAGCCCCTGCCCTTTTCCTTCTTCATATATAAAGTGCCCTTTTAATCAAAATAAATCAATACATTATATTATATTGTTACATTAACCCCTGTGGAGCGGGCATATTGCCCCAAAATTACCTTCATTCCCTGCTCATTTTCATGCATAAGCAAGAGACAGAGAGTAATACAATCTAATATCCTTGAAAGTACAATGATACAGCTTTCCAATGACACCTGAATCATCCCTGTGTGACACTTGCTTATCTAGCAACGATCTTGCAAACGAAGGCAAAAATCGGTAAAAATTTAGCAATTGTTTGCTGTTTTTGCTATGTGTGATGCTTCACACGAATGAGCTCTCTCTCTCTCTCAGACCTCAGTGTGTCCCCGCGGACTGTAGGCTGCGGTTGATGCTCCCCCCGCGCTGCCTGCAACAGCTGGCCTCGCTCTATGGTCTCATAATAGCCTCAAAATTGCGCCCGTCATATGACGGCCCCCGTACAGAAGGGGTTAATGTGCCTTCTAGGTACGTGTTTTTTATAGTTCACAGGGGCTGAAGGGAGGGTAGAGGCCCCTTAGCACAAGGGGAGAAATTTTTCTTGTATAAATTATATTATATCACCAGCTTATCTTGTTTAGTTTTTCCATATTGTTTAAATACAAAGATGATGAGTTGATGATTCTGAAGATAAAACTGAGTATATTTTGCATAGATTCGCTTTGCAACTCTATGAACAAATGGGAGATGCGGACACCATCCAGGTCTTCTGAGCTATCAGAAAAGACTGGATGACTCCGTCGTCAACACCTGCCCGGGATGTAACACAGCACCCCATACCATTAAACACATCATAGAAGACTGCATCTCACACAATCACTTACGCCAACAACACAATCTACACTCCTTGAGAGCTCTGTGGGAAAGCCCGACCGTGGCCATGGCCTTCCTTAGGGACTCGGGGCTGTTCAGCCAGGCAGCTTAGGGAACGACAACAACAACAACAACAAATGGGAGTTTTATTTTTTTTTCTGGGGTTGCTTGGGTTGTACTGTCCGCCACACCAGCCAGCTGCCTGCACATTGTAACTGGTTTCAGTTCTCCTCTGTTCCTAGGAATGATTAAGATAGATCCTTCTGCTCTTTATCCTGTTGATAATCTCACAGTGAGTATCTTATGATTGTATATCACTTTCTTAGCATTTGATGTTATATAAGTAATTAGTTGCTTTAGTCATTCAATGCAGAAACAAAATATATGCCGGGGACTAATATTTACTGATTGTATTTTCAAAAATGTAACACATTCTGGAGAGATTGGGTAAAATGCCTATAACAGGCTACTTATAAAAAATAGTCTATCTATATACTCAGGCACAATCCTCACTTTTCCTTTTTTTTTGGGGGGGTGGGGGGGGACTCAAGATAGAGCCAGAATAGGGACAGCACAACAGAAAACAATGAACACACAAAAACAAAATACAAATGCACACACATCTAGGTCATCCAGGAGAAGACCCGGAGACCAGGGTCACCAAAGTCCCTCCAACACTTCCCCGGCCCCCGACCATCCGAAGAGGATCCGATCTCAGCAGGCAGACATGCAGCAGAGCGAAACCACAAGTCCGCTCACCACACTTCCAGGCGCACCCTTCATATAAACCGTCTCCCCGGGCCAGGCGCCTGATGGACTATTATCTAGTCCAACTTGCGCCCAATCCCTTCCCCCACATGACCATGTGTTCACTCATCTATTCACAAGCATTCTCCATTCATTCCTGTTTATTACCACTTCCCTTGCCTGATCTATAGTAATTCCTCTATCATCCAAAGCTTGTCTTACACAGTCTCTCCATCTCAATGGGGTCTTCCTGCCCTTCTATCTCCCCTTGTATCTGACTCACATATTCTCTTTGTAAGCCTTTCATCTTCCATTCGTTCAACATGACCATACTAGCTCAGCACCCTTCTGTCCACTCTGGCCGACAAATATTCCTGCTGCCCCACTCTCCTACGTATCTCTTCATTCCTCAATCTGTCTCTACGAGTAACTCCACACATACTCCTCAAGCAGCTCATCTCCATCACATCCAGCTTTCTTCTCTCCTTTTCCTTCAGAGCCCATGTCTCAGCCCCGTACATCACTGTTGGTACAACAATTCCTTTATACATTGCACTTTTTACTTTCATTCCGAGATTTTTCATCTTCCACATACTTCCCATTGCTCCGAAAACCTTCCTTCCTTCACACAATCTCTGTTTTACCTCCATTTCCATACCTTCACTTCTGCTTATCGTTCCTCCTAGATATTTAAAACACTCTACTTGTTCCAATATTTCCCCATCCAGCTTCACATCTAGATTCATCCTACGATCACCCATATTACACACCATTACTTTACTTTTATTGACATTCACCTTCAGTTTCCTCCTCCCACAAACCACACCAAACTCTCTGACTACCCGCTGTAGTTTCTCCTCAGAATCCGCCACCAATGCTGTACTGTCATCAGCGAACAGCAACTGAGACAACTACCAATCTCTACCATTCTTTCCTACTAAACCCAATCCTCTTCCCATAGTTCTCATTTTCACCTCCTTCGCCACACCATCCATAAACATATTAAACAGCCATGGTGACATTACACAACCCTGTCACAAACCTACATTTACCTCAAACCATTCACTCAACTCACCATTTCCTACTCTAACACATGCTCTGCTCCCTTCATAAAAACTCTTAACTGCTTCCAACAAATTTCCTCCAATTTCATAAATCCTCACTTCCACATTGCTTCATGATCCACACGACCATACGCTTTTTCCACATCCATAGAAGCCCAAAATATCTCCTTATGTTATGCTTCTCTAAATACTTCTTGCATAACTGTACTACTGCAAAAATCTGATCCACGCACCCTCTTCCCCTTCTAAAACTGCACTGTTCTTTTCCTATTGTAATTACTTCCGTACACTTTAATATCCTCTCTATCAACACCCTGCCATACAGCTTTCCAACCACTGATAATAAAATAATACCTCTATAACTTGAATACTCCTGCCGATTTCCCTTCCCCTTGAACATCGGCACAATACATGCACTCCTCCAGTTTATTGGTACCATTGACACAACAAAGCACACATTGAAAATTCTCACCAACCAATCTATTATCACATCTCCACCCTAGTAAATTAACTATTTGCCTAGCGCTGCGAGTTTGTTGTTGATTTATTCAGTATTCTATTCCTAATGGCTGATGCAATACGTTATATGTACAGCTGTAATTCATAGCTATAAAGCTCAGAATAAGCGGAAAAGACCGAAATGAAGTGAACCGATTTTGGTAGGCTACGCACTTCTTGTATTAATGTAAATATATACGATTGCTAGAAAAATAAAGATTTCATTTAAAAAAATTAGGGGAGTGCCCTTTTTTTCAACTGAGCCCCTGCCCTTTTCAATGTCTGTGCACGTCACTGCACACACACACACAAACACACATACATACAGACACAGTCACAATTACCTTGTGTGGGTGTATTGGAGTATGAATGAATGTCTATCTATCTATCTATATGCTCAGGCCCAATCCCCATTTTGGGGGTAGCCGACTCAAGACAGAGCAAGAACAGGGAAAACACAAAAACAACATAAAACAAAAAATAAACACAGATAAAAAACACAAACTCACACATCCAGGTCACCCAGGAGAAGACCCAGAGACCAGGGTTACCAAGGTCGCTCCAGCACTCCCCCGGCCCCTGACCACCCGGAGAGGTTCCGATCTCGGCAGGCAGACATGCAGCGGAGCCAAAGCCACAAGCCCTCCCACCACACTTCCAGGCACACCCTTCATATTAATCGTCTTTATTGTCTTTATTTATGTAACCACACCATTTTCAGACCTGGGAGATGTGGAGAACCGCCATTTGTTTTGTATCTACTGTAATGTGTTATTTGAATGTATCTTTTGCATAATTATGTCTAATAACAACATTTCTACACACAGCTGCGTGACGCAGAGCACCGCAATGCCCTGTTCTGCGAGGAGTGGAAGGCGGCACAGCGGCCAGAGAATCATCATGTCCAGGAGCTCAAGCAGTTCCACCAGTTCATGACTACAGGGATGGGGAACATGGATCATCGCTTCATGGAACACTACATGACCGAGGTGATGAAGATGGGCCAGGGGATGAAGGCCTACAGCCGAGGCACAGGAGGCATGCCCAGGGTCACCATTTCTGAGGTGTCTTAACCGCAACAGGCGCCCATTCAGCCACCAGCACAACAGCCAACATACGAGCAGTTAACCGTGGCAGGGTCATCGGGGTTCCACGCCACTACTCATGCACCGAGTACCCCTAGGGGCTGGAAATCTAGTACCCCAAACTTCGGCCGTCCTCAGGCAACCCCTGTCAACATCGATTCACCTCACACAACCTCAAGACTGGGCGACCTATCCTCCTTTGAGAGGTTCCTGGAGACGGCCGCCATCAATTATTAACTTTTCACATGTACACATACACGCGTTACACTGACACAAGGACACCCCCACAAACATATATGAAATGTAATTTGTATTTTTATAAATAAATGTATTGTACTATTAATGTTGTCTGATATTTCCTACCAATAATTTATGTTATACTATATTTTATATACTCTATGTTCTATAAAAATGGAAAGACCTATGTAAATTCATTCAATAAAAGACAAAATAATATAATATAAACTGATTAAAATAAAATAAATTACAATGAAAGCTAAAACAACTACCATTATCAGAAAAATTATGCTTAGGAAAAAATAAATAATGAACATATGTAAACATAATAAATCAAAGAAGTAACATAAAGAAAAAGTTTAACACTAAAATTGGCGTTTATATAAACATCGAAGGTCATATGAAAATAAAGTTGATACAAATATAAACAGAAAATATAAACTTATTCACATAAACTAAAGAACAATGAAAGATAAAGGTAATACCATAATAACCCTAACATTTATACTTGGCCAAACAAAGACTTTTAATGAAATTATGTAAATATAATAAATACAAACAGTAACATAACCAAATAGTTTAAACTATAATTTGAGGTTCAAGTTGGATTGGTGTATAAAGATACCTGCATAAATAAATAATGCCCCAAACAAGGTAATGACAAGAATCAGCACACTTATAGCAATCTCTTAAATGAAAACAAATAAAATATCAGGAATGTAGCTTTATAAAGAGTTTAGACTATATATGTGATTCATATAAGACGAATATGTTGGATATTTTTACTTACGTTTTGTTACTCGACTGGCTCCTGCCACGCCAGGAGGTTCTCAGGTCGGCTGTAGTAGTCTGCCAGGTTCCTCTGCCTCACAACTTTGGCAGGCCCTGGTCCACTTTGTCGTAGACGTGGCTGGAGTCCGTGCAGGGGGTCCCTCCTCCAGTCTGCAGACATTTCACCCACATCACCAGGTTGTACGTTCATGCCAGGGCATCTGTCGATGAAAATGTTGTGGAGGATACAGCTGGCGAGGACCACCTTCTCCACAGTGCTAGGTTGTAAGTTGATGGTCGTGAGTAGGCACCGGAAGCGATTGGCTAGCATCCCGAAGGCGTTCTCCACAACTCTCCTGGCCCTCGACAGACGGTAGTTGTAGTTCCGCTGTTTCTTCTGGAGACCTCGGTGGGGGTATGGCTTCTGCAGCCACTCTCTCATTGGGAAAGCATCGTCACTCACAAGGAAATAGGGCACAGGCATATCGCATCCAGGTATACATATAGTGACTCTCTGGGTGGCAAACCTGCAGCGCCATCATCAAGCGCCTTCCGGAGGTCGGTCACCTGGAAGATACCTGCATTTGAGGCTGACCCGTTGGCTCCCACGTTGGCGTAGATGAACCGGCACTTGGAGTCAGCCAGTGCCAGCAGAACAATAGAATGGTACCCTTTGTAGTTGTAGTAGTATGACCCCATGTTGCCAGGGGGCTGCATGGCGATGTGCTTGCCGTCAATTGCCCCTACGGTGTGTTTAAAACCCCAGGTGTCATCGAATCCTCTGGCGACCTCCTTCCACCCCTGTGGTGCCGTGGGGCACACGATGACCTCTTCCATGTACTCCTGGATGATCGCCTCACAGGTTTAGCTGACGACAATGGAGAAGGTGTTGGGGGCCACTCTGAAGTTCAGACACAGGCTCTTGTATGCCTCCCCTGTGGCAAGGAAGCGGAGTGTCATGGCCAGGCATAGACCGGGCTCCAGGGCCTTCCTCCAGTTGGTGTCCTGCTTGGCGATGCGTGGTGTTAGCCGCTGGACTATCTCTTTGAAGAGGTCCTCGTCCATCCTGAGGTAGTACTTGTACGTTGCCTTGTCGGTGTTCTGGAGAGTCTGCATCAGTTGATAATAGTGGCCATACAGGGGTCATTCCAAGATCCAAGCCCTGACATGACAGCTACTTTGCTTGCGTTGCTTTCTGCGGATCCGTAACTTTCTCAGGGCGATGGTGCACAACAGCTGCAATTGGAGGTTGCTTATTGTAACTTGGTTGAAGTGTACTATGGCCATGTACGCTTCATTGTCTATCAGGGTGGCCGTAAGGCGGTTTAGTACGTCCATGTTGGCCTCCATGTTGACAGTAGGAGCTTCGGTGGTAGACTGAATGGGCCACACCCACGTGTCCTTTGACGTGTCAATATCGTGTGCGGCGTACGACGGGCGTATTTATCGTGCAACGTAAGTGCGTTTGTTGGGCTTTTAACATATGGTTAACGACCAGAATCTGCATTATCGTGCTTTAAACGTATGACGAACGTGTGATAGCTGAATGAGTAGCATCACTGGTCAGCGATTTATTCTACAACGGTCATGTTGCAGGCGTGTGTGACGTGTGTGTGTCGAGTGACTGTCGAGTGACTGTCGAGGGCTTATTATACAGCAATCGTGTGCCGGCGAGGATCATGCAGTGATCCAGTGATTCGATTAGAATCGGCGAAAAAGTGTAAGTCGTCCTCTGTCGGCGGCTGTCGAGGGTGGCCGTACTGTGCGAGACGCGGGCTTAAAGAGAAAAACTTAACGCTCTGACGGTTTTTGACGCATTTTGACAGTTTAACCTGGCTATTAATAGACTATTAAATACAGCTTAGGAAGGATCTGTGTGAATTAAAATGGTTAAATCTATCACGATCAACCCTCTGACTTCCATTTATCCTTCCTAATCTGAATAAAATCGTCTAGTAATAGCCAGAAAACAGGAGAAGTGCATCATAGATCCTCAGAGGGTTAACCCCTTCAGCACCATGATGTCTTTTACCTTTGATTTTGGCTAGATTTAGATGATTTTATGCAGTTTAACCCTTAATTGGCGGCACGCAACTTATGTCGTGTGAAATAAATTTGGACTAAGTGGCGGTTCACAACTTATGTCGTGCGCCATCTTCAGCACGTAATGTTGCTGAGAGAGAGAGCTGAGCGGTGTGAGGAGCCTAGCAACTCTATGACCGCTCACGACCACCGCAGTGGACCAACTGAGGTAACTCCAACCCTTCCCTCCCCTTTCTCACTCGCTACACAGGGAATTATGTAGAGAAATTACCTAATTACAGGGTTATTGCACTCGTGTTGCACGATCGTTGCAAGAGAACCAGCGGTCGTACAAGGATGGTTCGGGTGTCATTGGAAAGCTCTGTTTATGCCCTTTCAGGGATAGATACTTGTTTTACGCTCTGGGTCTTATTTAGGCATGAAAATTATCACGTAAACAACCCTATTTAGGGTAAAAACACCCCGCTGGGCGCTACGGTCCGCTAGACCGCCTAGCCCGCTAATAAGGTGTTAAGAAGGATTTATGTCATCAGGAGGGTTTATAGAGATCGTATTTACCCATTTGAGTCGTAGAGGTAGATTTTATGCTAAATAAAATCGTCGAATGGTAACCAGAATATGATGAAATTATGTCATCGATCCTCAGAGGGTTAACATCAACATACAAGTTCCTTCTACCATCCTGTAATACTTGCCTATTATGTCATCGATCCTCAGAGGGTTAACATCAACATACAAGTTCCTTCTACCATCCTGTAATACTTGCCTATTATGTCATCGATCCTCAGAGGGTTAACATCAACATACAAGTTCCTTCTAATCCTGTAATACTTGCCTATTATGTCATCGATCCTCAGAGGGTTAACATCAACATACAAGTTCCTTCTACCATCCTGTAATACTTGCCTATTATGTCATCGATCCTCAGAGGGTTAACATCAACATACAAGTTCCTTCTACCATCCTGTAATACTTGCCTATTTTCTTTCTGCTTGCATGCATACGTCATGTGTATTCATATTAGATCATGTTATTCTTAAGGGGGGTCACCTGCTTTTTTTCTTTCCTTTTCTCTCTTAGGCATACTCTGGCTGGTATCCATTCGGCCCCATTCAGCCTACTATTTTAAAGTAATAAAAATATAGATTAAGACGTTTATAATAAAAATTTAGATTAAGACCGTTATCCCCATCCAGGTGTCGATTTCTTCCTGGCGAGCGGTAGCGATCCAGCATTATATGAAGAAATCAGGCTTCGCCGGAGACATTTTTCTATGGAAAAATGCACAAATTTAGCCTGCTGTCAAAAACATTTTTGTAAATATGCTGGCTCGATACCGCTCGCCAGGAAAAAATCTACACCTGGATGTGTATAAACGTCTTAAAACAGATATTTATGTATATTAGATCATGTTATTCTTAACCCCTTCTGTACCGGCGACGTTTCTTAATTATATTCTAGCTAAATTTAGACATTTTTGTGCAGTTTAAGAAGGATTAGTGGTAGTAAATGGGGTTAAGTGACATAGTTGATGGCTGTTAGTTGCTAGAGCCTCTTTGTGCAGTTTAAGGAGGATTAGTGGTAGTAAATGGGGTTAAGTGACATAGTTGATGCCTGTTAGTTTAAGAAGGATTAGTGGTAGTAAAATGCCCCAGAACGAGAAGCCCATCACAGAAGCCATGAACGAACACCACACAGAAACACCAAAGGAAAGGTCCACAGAACGAAAGGACCAGCCGACCGAGCCAGCCATTTCAGCCAGGCCCAAGCCCGCAGGGCTAAACAGCTCCAGGACACACCCATTTACCTTTTCTAAAACTGACCATTTTCCACATCTCACGTACACTAACCCCCTCGTGTCCTACACTTCTAACTACAAAGATGATGAACAGGAATATACATTCATATTAAAAACACCCATGCCTGTCCCGACGTTGAGCCAATGCCAACACATCAGACAGCCATAATTATATCTATGTATGTTCTTGCATCCGAGAAGTAGATGTTATATATCTTAGAAGTTAAAACACCCACGCTGTCCCTAGACCTCGTATATCATTTTCCATGACGAGTATAGATATATGTAACCCGTGCCCAGTCGCCCCTTGCACTGTTCCTCTAGTAACTAAGTATTAATATTAACATTCCCTAACATCTTGTCTTGCCAGACTAAGCTTCTGAAGACCCATCGCCCCATAAATCTATGTATGCAATCCTTAGGTTAAGTATTTTTATCCGCCATTGTGTTCACCTTTTTCCATTTACTTTCCACAATTGTCATACGTCTTCCCCTTGCCTCCTTCGTATCCACAGGCCACACTACGCCAATTTATTTCGTGTCTTACACCTCTTACCCCAACCAGAGATTGTATAAGATAACCTGGTTATCAGTATCTGTCATAAGTACCCCGAAACAATAACTAAGTACCCCTACGAACTGCTGCTGTGGGTGGTATTTTATATTTAATAGAAAACGCAGTTCCCAGGGCCAACTAATAGTATCCATAACCCTCTGACTGATCACATAACTCTATCTTTTCCAGACTCATATACCACCCCATAGTTGCATTCCCCGGTAGCATTTGGCTAACGTATTCTACTGCCTTTTCAAACTTCCATATAAATTGTAGCCTAATGCCACCCCCACGCCCAGGGACCTTAGGGGCAAAATTTCCCTGTAGCCCTTGAACTCTCCCCCCCTCTCATTAGGACACCCGCGCTTCTCGACTCTTGTCCGACCTAGCCTCTCTCTCATACCTCTTGAAGATCCTTGAATTGTCCGTTACTAACGCTCTCCAACCTTTTATATATATACTCCTATCCAGCCTACCTTCACTTAGTAGGCCAGAACAACATTAGAACTTTACTAGCCCCTTGCATGCCATCTATTCTCTTACAACACATTCACAACCCTGCATCCAATGGTCGTCGGTGCGAGGCTAGCCGCCCCGCCAGTAACTAACTTCTATTGTCATACTTCCAGATAAATGTGGCAGAGTTAACAACCCAGTCTCCACCATATCCAGCAAACCCTACAATTAACAACCAGCCGAGTAAAACCAGCTAGCTAAGGCACCTTCGGTTTTGGTATTAAAGACACTCACATCTGTCTCATACACAGAGGGTTATTACAAACACTGGTGATATGGCAAGCCCCTAGCCACAGCCGCCGGACGAATATATCAGAGAGAGGGCGCCCAGCTCCCCCTTTTTGCCCACCCGAGGAGGGAGACCCCCACCCCCGCGGAGGTATACCTGGCCCCTGTTTTGACTTTCGAGTCATTGCCAGGTAGCACAGGAATTCTTCCTATCAATGAACTAACCATGAATGACTAACACCTTTACTAACCGCTATTAACTCACAATAAACCATTTACCTTTCTTGCATGCTCTGATCACTAAATTAGCACCTCAGCTATACCATAGAATGAAGATTGAACAATCTAGAGAGACGCTCCTATCACAGCTGTCCCCATCCTCCTCGCAAAGTAGATCCAGTCTCTCTCCCCTAAATACGTCCAGTATAGCCAAAATAGTACCTCTTACTAAGGCTCAGTTATATGAAAATATAAAGGCTTCCTATCGCCCTGTGCCACAACAGTAAATACCATCTTACCTAGTCCCCATATCTATTGAGAGCTCAATTAAGTCCATAAGACTCGAGATCCCTACTGTCTACAGGGTCCAGAACCGAGCCTATAAATCTAACTCCCGCCCCCAGTCAAATCAGTTGAAAGCTAGACACCAACCAGGGGTCACTACCCTGCAGTTAATTTCTAGCTCTGCCCTTGTGTTGTTCCGGAGTGAGATCCCAGAACCGGCAGACTCCGTGGCAGATTTGGATAGAAGGACCTGCCCACGTATTGAAGAACTTCACACATATGGCCCCCTGGACGGCCGCGGAACCAGTCGTTAGCCCCCAACATCATGGACGCAAGATAACCAGGACCAGACCCATCAGATACTACCCAAGATTCCCTTTAGCAGTACTACATATTACTGTGCTGTTTTAGATTCACTAATTAATATTTCTACGAAGTGGCTAAGACCTTGCCCAGTGTAATTCATACTTAACCATTCCATTTGGGACGTACTAAGCGATCAGTGCTCTTTAATTAACAGGCGACCTTGACTCTCGTAATTACCTTATTCAGATATTAAAACTCTAATGATATCTAACGTTCGCCCACTGATTTGCGTTCTATGTATTTCTGAGACAAGGATATAAAACTTAGATCAGTACCCCCTGAGGTTACTAGAATTCCCGTGCTCTAAAAATGCGTGTCTAATCTAGTCTGTGAACTACTACTTGTGCACCAGAGCTACCAGTAATAAATCTAACAGTGAATATGAATCTATAAGTAACATTGATGGTCTTCGGTATATAAACCTGTGAAATCAAAGCCAGTGATCAGAAGATTAATACCTGAACGTTGGAAGTGGGAGACTAGGCTCCATTCAGATCCACTTATGCTAGTGTTGTTCAATTCTATTATATTGTCTTACACAAGTATTCTGCAGTGGTATATCAATAAACGTGATCATGTAACTTGCTACCATGTGTTTCTTTGTGTTCTCTATTCCCCATATCTTGTATTGTGCATGCAGCCTTATATACCCAGTCAATTTAGAACTCACATTACCCAAGTTAAACCTGTAGAAAAACAGGGCATAACATTGGCGGCAGCGGTGGTTCTTGATTCGGATAAAAGGTTGAATTACACTGCAAGTTTGGAACAGTAGAAGCATGGCAACATCGCGAAATCTTCAGCCACTCGCACACATTCCCAAGTATGATGTAAACACATATGATATCACCAGTTACTTAGACATAATAAAGCCAGTGTACGATGTGGTACTTCATAATGACCGCGAAAAAATCGCCATGGCAATTTTGCATGTTGTACAGTTGGGAGAAGCCGTTTCCCAACTCGTTGATAAGCCTACTTTTAAAGAATTTATTCACCAAATGGTGAAACAGAATACGCCAGAGAGTACCTGGAACCAGTTTCGATCCTTCGTGATCCGGACTTTAGATCCACTTTTGGGTTCCCCCGTCGCCCCCAAAATAATAAAAGTCGACAAGATCAAGTATGAAGGGGATATAAATGTGACCCTCATACAACTCTACAGATACGTGAGGACCACGTATAGCTATGAAGATTACGACCAACAAAATGAACTCTTATTCACCGCATTGTTAAACATCCTCCCACCCCACATCACCGCCCATCTCGACCCGTATGGCTTATTCGAAGAACATATGCTCGCCATCAGAGAAGAATGCCTACGCAGTTCGATGAATCCCCTATCCAACCTTTTAGCCCCTATCCAAGACTCCGTGCACCCTTCCAAAATGACTTCCGGTGAAAGTCCAACCCCAGTGAACTCTTCCCCCACCAACCCTCCGCAGCCCCCCCAACAAGCCCCGTATTCTAGCTATGCCTACCTATGTAGGCCTACCACAACATATTTTCCCCATGACCCCAGAAATGTTCAGCTATCCCCCCACCAACAAAATTTCCCTTGTGACAGTTTTCCGTCGGTAGCTTGTGACAGTTTTCAGTCAGTAGCTCCCTTCCACCCCCACACAATTCACACCCCTAGAAAACTTCGAAACCCCACACTTGACTCGCCCTCTCATGTCAAACAAACTCACCAGTCCCAGAGAACCTCTAACCAGACCGTGACTGCCACCAAGAAAATTCCCAAAATTCGTCCTATTAACAACCCCAAATCAATACATCAGTCCTCTACCAATAACCCCTGTTCTACACCTAACTCTCCCCACCAACCCTCCGCAGCCCCCCCAACAAGCTCCGTATTCTAGCTATGCCTACCTATGTAGGCCTACCACAACATATTTTCCCCATGACCCCAGAAATGTTCAGCTATCCCCCCACCAACAAAATTTCCCTTGTGACAGTTTTCCGTCGGTAGCTTGTGACCGTTTTCAGTCAGTAGCCCCCTTCCACCCCCACACAATTCACACCCCTAGAAAACTTCGAAACCCCACACTTGACTCGCCCTCTCATGTCAAACAAACTCACCAGTCCCAGATAACCTCTAACCAGACCGAGACTGCCACCAAGAAAATTCCCCAAACTCGTCCTGTTAATGTCAAACAAACCCACCAACCCCAGATAACCGCTAACCAGACCGTGACTGCCACCAAGAAGATTCCTAAAATTCGTCCTGTTAACAACCCCAAATCAATAGATCAGTCCTCTACCAATAACCCCTGTTCTACACCTAACTCTTCCCCCACCAACCCGCCGCACTCCCCACAACAAATCCTGTTTCCTAACTCGCTCACCTCTCACCACCCTGACCCTCCCACACGCGCCGTTAATCCTCCCCTCACGCGTGACGACCTAAGGACCCAACTATGTTCCCCCCCTTCCCCCAGAAATACTCAGCTATTCCCCCACCAACAAAATCTCCCTTGTGACAGTTTTCCGTCAGTAGCTCCCTTCCACCCCCCCACAATTCACACCCCTAATAAACTTCAAAACCCCACACTTGACTCACCCCCTTATGACAGACAAACCCACCAACCCCAGATAACCTCTAAGCAAACCGTCACTGCCACCGACACACCCCACCACTCTGATCCTCCCACACGCGCCGTTAATCCCCCCCTCACGCGTGACCCCCACCAAAGTGATTCCCCCCCCCTCCTGCGTACCCAACACCTGCTCACCCGACGGGTCCCCACCATCATGAGCCCAGCTAAACTTTCAACCTCTCCCTCTTCACCGTTACCCCACCCGCCCCAAATTCCCCCCCCAAAGATCCCGCTCGACGAAATACCACTCCCATCCCAATCCAACCACAAAACTTTTTCCACCTTGGCTAAACCCCAAAATACTCTCTCTCTCGCCCCAAACAACATAATCAACCTCTCAACTTCAACCACTCCTCGAAATCCCATCCATGTCTCTCCCGGAAATAAAATCAGTCTAAATTCAACCCCTCTCAAACCACAACCCTGCCTGCCCAGACCCCCCCCACCATCTCCCTATCAAATCCCCACACCCCAAACCTCCAAACCACCCGATCATAGTAAACTCTCAACCTTCAGCCTTACTCACCCTTCCCCAAACCCCACTCACGACCACAACTCTCTACACAATTCAACCCCTCCCCAGCACCAACCTCTTCCGCAACAACAACCCCGACTCGACCTGCCCATTTCATCTTTAAAACCCCCCTATCACTACCCCCGACCGAAACCACTTAGACCCCCCCTCCAAAACTGGCCCCGGGCCAGCTCGCCCCCAGACCCACATTCCTAACGACAAGAACTAACGGTATATCCACCCCGCCCTTCCAAAGTGAAAGTGAACCACCACCCCCTATTACCAGACCGTCACCCAGACTAACGGCGACCCTAAATAACCTCCCCCCCTGATGATGATGAGGATTATTGTACTAAATTGTTTCGAATGTTTTCAATTCCTAAGCGATTGGGCATGATTCTATAAATTTACATGTTTTCCATATACTGTATATATTATTTTTTCCCTTAGTCATACTACTTTTCTTGTTAACCTACACTTTTCTGACTATGCTTCTTTTTACTTCACCCTTGAGGCTCGAGGACGAGCCTATAATGAAGGAGAGGGAAGTAAAATGCCCCAGAACGAGAAGCCCACCACAGAAGCCATGAACGAACACCACACAGAAACACCAAAGGAAAGGTCCACAGAACGAAAGGACCAGCCGACCGAGCCAGCCATTTCAGCCAGGCCCAAGCCCGCAGGGCTAAACAGCTCCAGGACACACCCATTTACCTTTTCAAAAACTGACCATTTTCCACATCTCACGTACACTAACCCCCTCGTGTCCTACACTTCTAACTACAAAGATGATGAACAGGAATATACATTCATATTAAAAACACCCATGCCTGTCCCGACGTTGAGCCAATGCCAACACATCAGACAGCCATAATTATATCTATGTATGTTCTTGCATCCGAGAAGTAGATGTTATATATCTTAGAAGTTAAAACACCCACGCTGTCCCTAGACCTCGTATATCATTTTCCATGACGAGTATAGATATATGTAACCCGTGCCCAGTCGCCCCTTGCACTGTTCCTCTAGTAACTAAGTATTAATATTAACATTCCCTAACATCTTGTCTTGCCAGACTAAGCTTCTGAAGACCCATCGCCCCATAAATCTATGTATGCAATCCTTAGGTTAAGTTTTTTATCCGCCATTGTGTTCACCTTTTTCCATTTACTTTCCACAATTGTCATACGTCTTCCCCTTGCCTCCTTCGTATCCACAGCCCACACTACGCCAATTTATTTCGTGTCTTACACCTCTTACCCCAACCAGAGATTGTATAAGATAACCTGGTTATCAGTATCTGTCATAAGTACCCCGAAACAATAACTAAGTACCCCTACGAACTGCTGCTGTGGGTGGTATTTTATATTTAATAGAAAACGCAGTTCCCAGGGCCAACTAATAGTATCCATAACCCTCTGACTGATCACATAACTCTATCTTTTCCAGACTCATATACCACCCCATAGTTGCATTCCCCGGTAGCATTTGGCTAACGTATTCTACTGCCTTTTCAAACTTCCATATAAATTGTAGCCTAATGCCACCCCCACGCCCAGGGACCTTAGGGGCAAAATTTCCCTGTAGCCCTTGAACTCTCCCCCCTCTCATTAGGACACCCGCGCTTCTCGACTCTTGTCCGACCTAGCCTCTCTCTCATACCTCTTGAAGATCCTTGAATTGTCCGTTACTAACGCTCTCCAACCTTTTATATATATACTCCTATCCAGCCTACCTTCACTTAGTAGGCCAGAACAACATTAGAACTTTACTAGCCCCTTGCATGCCATCTATTCTCTTACAACACATTCACAACCCTGCACCCAATGGTCGTCGGTGCGAGGCTAGCCGCCCCGCCAGTAACTAACTTCTATTGTCATACTTCCAGATAAATGTGGCAGAGTTAGCAACCCAGTCTCCACCATATCCAGCAAACCCTACAATTAACAACCAGCCGAGTAAAACCAGCTAGCTAAGGCACCTTCGGTTTTGGTATTAAAGACACTCACATCTGTCTCATACACAGAGGGTTATTACAAACACTGGTGATATGGCAAGCCCCTAGCCACAGCCGCCGGACGAATATATCAGAGAGAGGGCGCCCAGCTCCCCCTTTTTGCCCACCCGAGGAGGGAGACCCCCACCCCCGCGGAGGTATACCTGGCCCCTGTTTTGACTTTCGAGTCATTGCCAGGTAGCACAGGAATTCTTCCTATCAATGAACTAACCATGAATGACTAACACCTTTACTAACCGCTATTAACTCACAATAAACCATTTACCTTTCTTGCATGCTCTGATCACTAAATTAGCACCTCAGCTATACCATAGAATGAAGATTGAACAATCTAGAGAGACGCTCCTATCACAGCTGTCCCCATCCTCCTCGCAAAGTAGATCCAGTCTCTCTCCCCTAAATACGTCCAGTATAGCCAAAATAGTACCTCTTACTAAGGCTCAGTTATATGAAAATATAAAGGCTTCCTATCGCCCTGTGCCACAACAGTAAATACCATCTTACCTAGTCCCCATATCTATTGAGAGCTCAATTAAGTCCATAAGACTCGAGATCCCTACTGTCTACAGGGTCCAGAACCGAGCCTATAAATCTAACTCCCGCCCCCAGTCAAATCAGTTGAAAGCTAGACACCAACCAGGGGTCACTACCCTGCAGTTAATTTCTAGCTCTGCCCTTGTGTTGTTCCGGAGTGAGATCCCAGAACCGGCAGACTCCGTGGCAGATTTGGATAGAAGGACCTGCCCACGTATTGAAGAACTTCACACATATGGCCCCCCTGGACGGCCGCGGAACCAGTCGTTAGCCCCCAACATCATGGACGCAAGATAACCAGGACCAGACCCATCAGATACTACCCAAGATTCCCTTTAGCAGTACTACATATTACTGTGCTGTTTTAGATTCACTAATTAATATTTCTACGAAGTGGCTAAGACCTTGCCCAGTGTAATTCATACTTAACCATTCCATTTGGGACGTACTAAGCGATCAGTGCTCTTTAATTAACAGGCGACCTTGACTCTCGTAATTACCTTATTCAGATATTAAAACTCTAGTGATATCTAACGTTCGCCCACTGATTTGCGTTCTATGTATTTCTGAGACAAGGATATAAAACTTAGATCAGTACCCCCTGAGGTTACTAGAATTCCCGTGCTCTAAAAATGCGTGTCTAATCTAGTCTGTGAACTACTACTTGTGCACCAGAGCTACCAGTAATAAATCTAACAGTGAATATGAATCTATAAGTAACATTGATGGTCTTCGGTATATAAACCTGTGAAATCAAAGCCAGTGATCAGAAGATTAATACCTGAACGTTGGAAGTGGGAGACTAGGCTCCATCCAGATCCACTTATGCTAGTGTTGTTCAATTCTATTATATTGTCTTACACAAGTATTCTGCAGTGGTATATCAATAAACGTGATCATGTAACTTGCTACCATGTGTTTCTTTGTGTTCTCTATTCCTCATATCTTGTATTGTGCATGCAGCCTTATATACCCAGTCAATTTAGAACTCACATTACCCAAGTTAAACCTGTAGAAAAACAGGGCATAACAGGTAGTAAATGGGGTTAAGTGACATAGTTGATGGCTGTTAGTTGCTAGAGCCCCTTTGTGCAGTTTAAGGAGGATTAGTGGTAGTAAATGGGGTTAAGTGACATAGTTGATGGCTGTTAGTTGCTAGAGCCCCTTTGTGCAGTTTAAGAAGGATTAGTGGTAGTAAATGGGGTTAAGTGACATAGTTGATGCCTGTTAGTTGCCAGAGCCCCTTTTTGAACTGAATAAAATCGTCTAACAGTAGCCAGAAGAAAGTTAAAAGGACGGTACCGGTACTGCAGGGGTTAATCCGTAAGACAAGGAAGCCTTATGCACTAACGAACGAAGGGAAATACCCTGCAATCTGTCAGGTACAGTTGCCCAAATAAGTAATGTCGCAGCACCAAGTATATTTCTATTTATAATTGGTATCAGCACTATCTAAGCTTTAATTCATCGTTTCGAGTGAGATATACAAACATGTTCCTATATTTACAAACCCTATTCAACATCTGACAGACATTAATACAGCACACAGTAAACAAAACGTAATGACAACCGGGACACGACTTATTTGCCCAACCGTACCCTTTGAGTACCAGCGACGTGTGTTATATTGTATTCTAGCTATATTTAGACGATATTATGCAGCTTAGAAAGGATCGGTGGTAGTAGTCAACAAATGTTGGTTGAGATAGTTTGAAGCCTTATTTTTCGCTAGAGGTCCTTCGTAAGCTGAATAAAATCTTCTAATAATTGCCAGAGTATAATGACAAGGACGTCCCCGGTATTGTATGGGACAAATAAAAATACAGCACTTAAGGGAGCCCACCTCGCTTTTTTTGTTATCTTTCTCTCCCTCTCTCTTTAGCTTGTATTCATTTGGCCCCATTCAGCTTACTGTTTTAAGACGCGTTTACCCCCATCCAGGTGTCAATATTTTCCTGGCGAATGCGAGCCAGCATATAAATATTTTTGTTTTGACAGCAAGCTAAATTTGTATATTTTTCAATAGAAAAATTTCTCCGCCGAAGACGGATTTCTTCATACAATGCTGGCTCGCCATCGCTCGCCAGGAAGATATCGACACCTAGATGGGGATAAACGTCTTAAAACAGTTGGCTGAATGGGGCTGAATAGATACAAGCCAGAGAAAGAGAGAAAAGGAGAGAAATATGAAAACAAATACGGTGACCCCCCCTTTAAATACTAGTTCCATTTGGTATAGAAGTGCTTTAGAATATTGTCAAAATTCGTCTAATATGGGGTGTGAATATCGTAAGTGTATTTAGAAGCCTATGGAAGGAAGGATAGTTATTGTAATGGGATAATTTGGCTACCATGTGTGTGTGTGTGTGTGTGTTTTTTTTTTTTTTTTTTTTTTTTTTTTTTTTTTTTTTTTGTGGGAGAACAGCTCATGGAATCCAAGGTCAATGTAGGTTAGGGGGGAGGTGTGTGTGTGTGGCAAGAATCAGGTTTTGGACTAGGAAGAGAGGGCAAGGTGTGTTTGTGTGTGCTTGTGTGTATGAGTGAGTTTGTGTATATGTGTGTGTGTGAGAGAGAGAGAGAGAGACCAGGTTTTGGGCTAAAAGGAATGAAATAAGTGTGTGTGTAAGATCAGGTTTGACACTAGGAAAAATTATTAACATGTTTATTTATTTATAACTCAATATACCTGTTATACCAGATTTTTACTGGGGTTGTATTGACTAATTAGGTAGGTTCTTACTCGACTGGGGAAAAGGACCCCAACACGAAGGATAATATAACACAGAGTACAAACTATTGTATTTATTCGACAGTAACATATGATTAACCCCTTATTGGCGGCGCTCGACTTAAGTCGTGCACCAATTTGCAGCAAGTTAGGAGCATTATTAAGGCTTTTAAAGGGTTAAAATAGAGTGCAAAAGGCCGGGAGCACAGCGGGCCAGACAGCCAACTCCCAGGGCTTACCGCCGCCCATTAACTCATGTTCCCTGTGTTCTCGAGAGGCCGGCAGTGTAGCCAGTAGTGAGCATAGCTGGGAAAAATATACCGAAATATGCTAAACTCCCAGGTTCGTGGCATCACTGCAAGAGAACCACGAGTGCTACGTAGCTCGTTCTGGTCTCATTTTGAAGCTTCTAGCACCTAGTTTTTTGCTAAAAAAAAAAAATTCATGCAGATGCTTGATTTATCATGCAGGAGGGCCTGAATATGCCCAAATGAGCCCAAAACACCCCGCTAGACAAGGGTTAAAGGTACAATGTTACATCAGACATGGATAGCTAATTATGTAACAGCACGATCGAGGATCCACTAGGCGCCTCAAGGGGGAGACGTTGGGCAGGTTCCGACGGTCTTTGAAGATGCGGCTGCGTTGTACTCACGACGACATCCTGGTCCGTGGTGGTGATCCTGCCGTGTGACAGTGGCAGAGTTAGTGAAGACTTCCTTGAGGTTCCTCTGAAGAACTTTGATGTTGGGGTCTGATACGAATACGAGCCGTTTCACCAGTGTCTTACGCTCTCGTATCATAGGACTTAACCCGGCAAGTGCAGCAAGACTCTTAACCCGTCCAGCCCCGGCTAGTTTTGTAATGTTTGTTCATCAGAACCCGGCCGGTTTTCAAAAAATTGTTTTATTCCAGAAACAATAGCGAATGGGTTAGGAATGAAGGAAAAACCACGGAAAACCGCTCAAAAAGCTTAAAGAATGGTCCTACAGAGCCCCCGAAAACGTATTTTACAAGAGTAAAAAATTGAAGGCAATTACCCCAAAAAAACCAGGTTATTGCGCGCTAACGCGCACGCACGTGGACTTTGAGTTTTCAACCATCGGCACGGTTGCGTGGGATACGTACACAGTTCCCATACAAATCTGAGCCCTCTTGAGTGGCTACACCTGAGGTTACGGTCGGCGCAATTAGGGTGACGCGCCAGGCGCGTCTCTGGGGCTGTGCGTTACATACATCGCCGACGCGTCAGGCGCGTCGCTGGGGCTGTACGGGTTAAGAGTTTCCACGGGCAACTGCGGGAAGACTCTTAAAATCCAGGTTTTTAAATGCGTACCAAAACCGCGGGCTTACAGTCAGGCAGCTACAAATTGGTGTGGGTGTAGTACTACTTGGCAACTCTCAATACCACCACCCCGTACGCTCGATCCGCGCACGTACAAGAAGTACACGCCCGTTACACAAGCACTAGCTATGGAGCCCACACGTCCCTCATGCTCGCGCCCTGATGACACAACCAGCCCTCCTTCTGGTGGTGTCAGCGGCCGTGGAAGGCAGAGGGTGGCTGCCAGAACCCAAGCTACCATTACGACACTCCATATAGCTCGGAAGACGAAGCACCCGCACATAAAGTACGTAAAACACGTGCAAGCAGGGGCAGTGCACAGAGGTCATTGGCCTTTGGGGACACTGCCACCACCACCCAGGCAACTGCTACCATCACTACCACCACTGCCACCAGTAGCACCGACGCAGGAGGCCGCCCTGGGGCTGCAGGACCTGCGGGGGCCACTAGGAGAAAAGGGACTGGCGTAGGTTAAAAAACTCGTACGCCTGCCACTGTCACCCTGCCACCACCACCACCACCACCAGCTGCCTCTGCTGCCCCTGCCGACGCCGGCCCTTCTGTCCCTGCCGGCCCTTCTGCCCCTGCCCAAGGGAAAGGGAAAGGGGTGACAGGAACAACAATTATATTGCCTGCGTCCAGGACCTCTGCACCACCCACCACTGCTGGACCTGCCGACGCTGCCCCTGCCGACGCCGCCCTTGCCGGCCCTTCTGCCCCTGCCCACAAGACGCCTGCACATGTTAGTAGACGGATGAGGACCCTAACACCATCAAATTACGACGCCCTGCTGTTTGGGGATTCCCAGGATGTTGACAGCCAGGAGTACGACGACGACGCTGCAGCACGGGAGCGTGGGGGGGGGGGGAGGGGGGAGTGGATAGTGGCAGTGAGCCAGACGAAGGTGAAGAAAATGAAGAAGGGCGTCCTTCTAGTGGTAAGGAGGGTGATGATGAAGCGTTGTATCGCGATCATGACAGTGATTTGTCTGATGGTGGCGCACACGCAGACGAGATTCCAATCCGCGACGCCAACATTCATACGTGTGTGTGGTCTGACGGGGCCGATTTTGTGCCTGATATGCCCCAGTTTGATGCTGGTAGGTCAAGTACAATTGCTGACTGGCCCTGTGACGACGAAGCAAACGAGATGGATTTCTTCCTCGCTTATTTCGACATGGAGATTATGACGTACATAGTTGCCCAAACAAACACCTACTACAGGTGGGTGTTTGGCAGACTGGTCGTCCTTTCTCCAAAAGCGAGAATACGAGGCTGGGTTGATACGACTGTGAATGAGTTCATGACGATCTTTGCCTTGTTGTTCCTCATGCCTCTTTGCAAGAAGCATGTGCTACAACATTATTGGAAGCACGACCCTCTCATCGCCACCCCAACTTTCAATAAGTACATGACTCGTGACAGATTTTTGTTGCTACTAAGATTTATGCACTTTGCAGACAACGAAAATCTTAACAGGATTGACAGGATATGGAAAGTTTGGGAGGTGTTCACCATGTTGTTGGCGAGGTACAAGAAATACTTTTACCCCTTCCTCAATTTGGTGATTGATGAGTCGCTCGTGCTCTTGAAAGGACGTCTTGTTTTCTATCTATCTATCTATTGCCTGACGCCGTGATCCCCGAAGGGGTGGCCACGAACGAACGCCCCCATGCACCTCTGTCCCCAGTCAGTCGACGCCCCTCCCCCCAACCAGCACCGCCTTCGTTCATGTACTTCCTCACTCCATCCTTCCACCTCTCATTCGGTCTACCTCTCCCTCTCTGTCCCTCCACCTCGCTCTCGTACACCCTCTTAGTCATTCTCTCGCTTTCCATACGTTCCATATGGCCGAACCATCTCAAGTTGTTCCTTTTCACACTTTCCAGCACATCTACCTCCACACCACACCTCCTTCTTACTTCCTCATTAGTCTGTCTATCCCTCCATGTAACTCCACACACACTCCTTAAGTAATTCATTTCCACTGCTCTCACTCTTGGTCTGAGTCTCTCAACCAACGTCCATGCTTCGCTTCCGTAAGTCAATGTCGGGATTACCACACTGTCATGCAAGGACTTCTTCACTTCCATACTGACCACCCTATTTCTTGTTACTGCTTTTAGCATTCCTACAACCCTCTTCCCCTGTTGTACCCTCTCCCGCACCTCTTCATCCATAGTCCCATCTTTACTCAACACACTGCCCAGATACTTAAAAGAGTTGACGATCTCCATAGCCTGACCGTTCAGCTTCACCTCACACTCTGTGACTTCACCCATTTCGAAGACCATAACCTTGCTTTTCCCCGCATTTACCTTCAAATTCCGTTTTTCGCACACTGTTCCAAACTCATTTACCAGACCCTGCAACTCCCATTCATCACTCATCAGAACTGTATCATCCGCAAACAGCAGTATAGGTAGCTTCCACTCAATTCCCTCCCTTTTCAGCGATACACCAACATCCACTGCTCTTGATAGTATTTCTTTCATGACTCCATCCATATATACAGTAAACAACCACGGGGACATCACACACCCCTGTTTCAAACCAGCATTCAGACGTCTTGTACACTGACAATTGGTATACTTCTCCTGCTCTCTGCCAGTTTCTTCATGACAACCAAACGGGGTCATGTGGGACTGTCAGAAAGACAAGAAAGTTTATGCCCAAGTTCGCAGATAATGTCATTCCTCTTTCAGATCCCTCCTCCAGCGACACACCTTCTGACAACGAACTGGTCCAGGAACACCGCGAGAGGCATATCCGAAGAAGGCGACGAAGGGGGCAGAAATACAAACAACTGGAAAAGTCCGGGAAAGTGGTAGCCCTGAAGTGGAAAGACAAAAGAGACGTTCACCTTCTTTCGACAGTCCACACAGGTGCCCAGGTGGACTCTGGTAAAGTCCACTACCGAACAAAGAAGATCATCCATAAGCCCGACTTGGTAGTGGACTACACCAAGAACATGCGCCTGGTGGACAAGTCGGATTGTCAACTGGCAGGCGTTGAGTGTCTGAGGAAGACTGTGAAGTGGTATCACAAGCTCTTCCTCCACCTAGTTGACATCACGAGGCTCAACGCCTACAACTTGTGGTTGGTCAAGAGAGATATGGCACCAAATCAAAAACTCAAATTCAGGGAATTTGTCTACAACGTGTCATATCAACTCCTGACGAAGTATGGCACCCCCACTCACAGGCGTACGTCATGGCGTGGGGATCACGTCCCTGACCGCATCCAGGTGGGGGTGGAAAGACACTTCCCAATCCACATGGAACTGGTTGGCACTCGTCACAGGCAGCTGAAGTGTCACGTTTGCATAAACACCTCCAGGAGAGCCCCAACAACCAAAAAAGTCACCACAATGTGCCACGAGTGCAAGGTTGCACTCTGCTTGGGGGACTGCTTCAGGTACTACCATATGTATAAGCACTACTGAGTGCCGCCCCCTTCCCTGGACTCGTGCCCTACCTTACCTGACCTAACTTAGACCTAACTGAACTGATCACGCTACCTCATAATTTTTGATACAAAGATGTCCCTGTGATATGCCTTTTTTCATTATATAAATATGTCTTTTATTATTTAGTTTATAAGTTTCAAAGATTTCCATGTGATATGCCTTTTTGTTCACTATATCAATATATATGTTTGTTATAGCCAATATTTATATATCTTATTGTAAAAAAATAATTGTTTCAATAAATCCTGTCCAAGCTACTTATAAGATGATAATAAAAAATACAAAAAATACAAGGTCATGTCATTGTATTCTTGCAATATGATATATTCTATGAATATATCCATGTGATATGCCTTTTTGTTCACTATATCAATATATATGTTTGTTATAGCCAATATTTATATATCTTATTGTAAAAAAATAATTGTTTCAATAAATCCTGTCCAAGCTACTTATAAGATGATAATAAAAAATACAAAAAATACAAGGTCATGTCATTGTATTCTTGCAATATGATATATTCTATGAATATTTCATATTGCTTGAATACAATGACATGATCTTGTAAAAAAAAAATGTATCAAAAATGTTCTAAACAGTATAAAACCTTCCCCATAACCCCCTCCTGGATTCGATCCCACTGCCCTGCCATACTTTGATATTTCCAATCCGTCACCTTACTGACTAGGCCACAGCAGCTCATACAATATGTCACTCAAATCTTTGTGTCTACAATCGAGATGATAATATACAAAAAAAAAAAAAATTATCCCACCAATTTACTTTTGTAAATTGATGGGATTATCAATCATATCATGCAAAAGTATATAAAACTTTCTCTCTGTCAAAAAAAGTAATTATAGAACTTTATTTGTTCAAAAATTGCCCCTCTCAGTGTGACTCCAATCATTATCACACGGTCAGTGGGTCAGTGGGTCAGTGGGTGACCCTTCCCTCCCTCCATCCACAACACCTCTCTCTGTCTGAGTTTGGCTACCAACTAAATTCGTATAAATACAGCATGCATAAAATAATCTTCACAAATACATTTGTATTGTGTAATCTTGTAAATAATGAATAACAACTGTGTGGGTGTCGAAAATTGCTCAACCATCTTTCTTATATCTCGCCTATATTTCGCGCGTATATTGGATTATACATAGTCATGACTATCATACAAATACTTCAAGTAGGTCTCGAATATACATTTAGATTGCATATTACTTGCAAATAAATATATCTAAGTGTTTCTGATGACAATCTGCCCTTCCCTTTCACAAGCGTCATTCGACACCAGTCCACTGGACACCAGTCTAAATTTAGCTCAGTTCCCAGAAAGGTTATCTCCCTCGTCTGTTTACTGACCTCCCTCGTTCCATCTACCCCTCCTCAAAACTACTCTATAATATCGTTCTTTACTTACAGTCAATGGCCTAGCTATTTCTGTGCATACTTCACATGTATCTAAAATGCAATGTCTGCTTGCATAAAAATGCAAATTCTGAAAGCCATCTATACGAACGACATACGCATGTCTCACTTTCTCTCTCTCTCTCTCCATTCATTCATGACTCATGTTACTAAGTAAATACTCTCACACTCTCTTTCTCCACCCTGTGGGCTCCCGGGTGGCAACGAACATCAGACACATGCTAGACTAGAAGGTTGAAAATCCCACGACATCCATAATTATGCCTCGGGCGCCTCCAGATTGTACACACAGCTGTCTTTCTTTCTTCCTTTCTTCCTTCCTTCCCTCCATCACTCCCTCCCTCCCTCCCACCTTTTGTCTCCCGTCTCCATAAACACATTCATAATTTGCGTAAATATCGCATCAATTGGTCTATATGCGGTGTATTCCTTGTTATATGGTACGCCTACATACGTACATGTCTTTATTAAAGCATGACAGTGCTCTAAATATGAGATATACGTGATATTATGGCGCAACACACCCTCTCCTCCCCTTCATTCCCACCAGACAACAACCACACCTTCGTTCCCGCCTAGAAACTCATTGATAATTCGCTTATATATTGCAATATTTGGTCTATATGCGGCATATTCCTTGTTATATGGGTGGCCTACATACGTACACATACGTGCACATACGTACATGTATTCTAAATAGCATAAAAGAGCTCAAAAAAGGAGAGATACGCGATATTACACGCTATCCCACCCCCTCCTCCCTCTGGTTCCACCCCCTGGGCGCGGGAATATTCGCCCGGGAAATCTCGCTGCTCGATGACAATCTAGCCGCGCGGTGCCATCCGCTCCACATTTTCCAACTACGGACCCCCCACCCCCCCCGTGGACGTTGTCGGGGGTAAAACCAAAGCAGGCAAAGAGGACTTAGGGGTGGGAATACCTGAAGGCTCTAATGGTCTTATTGTGGAGCTACCGGTTAACTAGAGTGAGGATCAGGAGAGGGAGAGACATGGTACTGCTGCATGACCCTATGCATTATATCACTTATCTCCTCCGTGGTCACACACTTACTATGGGAACCCCTAGAAGATTGGGAACTAGCTTCTGATCCTTCAAACATTAAAGTTTGAGCCGAGGGTACATTAACTTCCTCCGGCTCTTCATTAAACTCAAGCACGTCCGGTATGTCCTGTCCTGCGTCCGGAGTTTGTTCCTCCGGCGGCCAAACCAAATCAAGGACTGATGAGGGTAAAAATTCACTGTTAATACTCTCCCTATCTGTTCCCTGACTAACTCTCCAGCACCCCCGTTTGCTCGCCGCGGGTGGCTGTGAGTCCTGAATCACCTGAGAGCTGTCAAAAGAATGAGAACCTGACAGTAAACCTCTATACGGATCTGCTAATACCCTACTTGGACCAGCCGTAGGGGCTTTGCGTGGTACCAGAGTCAACTTTGGAATAGCAAAAATAAAGTCCTGTGGTACACTTAATGACTGTTCATGATGAGGACTAGGTTCTATGTCCTCCACCCCCACCTCTGAGTCCCGGCGCCGGGTTGGATGGTTGGCGTGCTGGAGGTATGGGTAGGGGGTGGAGGTGGCCTTACGGTAACCTTCCGGCTACTACTATGTTCTGTACTGGCCGATCTCACCTTGTCCTCCCTACAGCGTTTGGTTGATCTGGATGACTCTGCCGATGAGTGCCTAGACTGCTTTCTGGGAGATCTCGACCGTGACCTTGACCGTTGCCGTGGGGAAGGTGACCGCCTCCGCTTGGTCCGGTCGGGGTGGGGGGTAGCCTCGGTAATGTCACTCTCATTGCTACTAGAGCTTCTCACTACCTCTTTTGAAAGGGGTTTAGGTTTAGCCTTAGGTTTAGTAGATTTAATAGGAGCCGACTTAAGCTGAGGTGACTTTATCACTAAATGTTCCCACAGGGTATCATCATCGCAATGAAGGGCCTTATGGGCAATATCTTTAGCATAAGAATTGAAAATGTTCTTTATCTTATTCAATGCCGCTAAGCATGACAGGTCTTTCTTAGTGAGAAGCGCCGCCTTTAACTCAGAACAGACAGAACAATGCTTAGATTCCCACAAGCCTCGAGAACGATAGAGGCATTTCACGCATCTAATGCAAAGTTTGTGAGCAAATACAGGCAATAATGAGCAAGTAAGAGTAGCGCACAGCTCAAACAGAGGCATGATGGAAAAAAAGGGTTCCCCCCCCCACCCCCCATCGGAATCAGCCACCCACCAGCCGCCGGGTTTGTTGTCACTGAGGCACTGGGTCTATCTGGAAAATAAAATTTCCAGGAATCAATGCTCATAAGGATAACCTGCGAGGTGTTAAGACATCCTACCTCAAGTCCGCCGGAAAATTAGCTATAGCCACAGCTACTCTAACCTTCCGCTGGACTCGACCATGGAAATAACTGGGGTTTCTCCGTTTAAGCTGATTGGACTGCTTACCTGTGACAAAGTGTCACTAGCCCTAGTGACCTTAAGTGTTTAACTATCCGTGACTATTGAAATAGAAAGGTAGGTAACGTGCACTACGTATCACAACACCTGCCCACTAGACTGGAACGCCGGGCGAAGGAAGTCTTGCCGTATGACAAATCAGTCAGAGCGAGTCCTCTCGGCGGGCCGAGGTTGCTCCCGTAGGAATTTGCATTTTCCGCCGGAAGGAGATTTAACTCCAACACCAACACATCTAATGAAAGCATGTGTTCCACCGGGATTCGAACCTGTGTTACCACATACAGATTTATATACCAAGAGGTAGTACTTACTGTTATCTCGTGATAGGTGAAGACTAGATCATTTGTACACCTAGTTGTTCTCGTTTGAGGAGAAAAATAGAAAGTGGGATTTTGGTCTTGTTACCTAACTCGTTCTATTGCTCGACCGCCGGTGAGGCAGCTAGGGTTTCAGATTGCTTACTCTCGTTCAACTATTGATTATTGATTATGAATTCGTATTGATTATATTGATTAATTATTATTGAATATTGTTATATTTCACCATTGTAACCATTCTTAGTCGCTGTCCACTGCTTTCATGTATCAATTCGAACTACAGAAAATTATCGATCGATTGATTGCTTGTGGCCCTGAGTCAAGCACGAGTCAGCTGGCTGACTCGTTACTGTGCGACAAGCCTTATGAGGGCTGCAGCCCAGTAGGCTGTTGAAAAATAGCTCCTCTCTCTCTCTCTCTCTCTGTCGTTATTGTGCGTGTTACGGACCGCTGCTGTCTAGACAACAAAAATTTCTCGCGCAGTTTTAAGCTATGTAATAGCCATTTGGCTTCACAAAGGCCATTCTGGCTCTTCGGTGGAATCTCGATATGACCTGCATGAAGGCCATCTGGGCTCCGAGGGTTAAAGATTAATGATTATATATAACCACACTAATATAATTTTATATAATGTAAAGCGCACATGGCGATATTCATCCTACTATAGAGCTGAAGTCTTTTATAAAGCTTTTATAATAACACCTTCAGCTTGACATGTTGTTTGTTTTAGCCTGGTTTCCATTAGATTATTTTCTTCATTATTATGATTTTTTGTTTTTTTACAATATTAAAGAAGAAAAAAAAGGCTTAGAAAAAATAGATAAAGAGATGAAGCCATTGTGTTGGAAGGGTTAATTATATTGTAAAACTTGCAAAATAAACAAACCAAAACATATACGAAGGATGGAGTGAGGAAGTACATGAACGAAGGCGGTGCTGGTTGGGGGGAGGGGCGTCGACTGACTGGGGACAGAGGTGCATGGGGGCGGTTCGTTCGTATCCACCCCTTCGGGGATCACGGCGTCAGGCAATAGATAGATAGATAGAACATATACGAACACAGTAAAAAGACAAAATAACTAATCAAAATCGCTATGTGGAAACAAGTTAAACAACGCTTTTAAAATAATAATTTGTAAATAAAAGAACACAATCCACCACATAGGGTGTACATTACTACATGCGCAAGTTAATCTGGTTCCCAAGCAAACTAATCGCACACATTACAACGCACTGTTCAAGGAATTAGTCAATTTGGGAAGTCGGGGACGTTCTGTTAAATTTTACTAAACACTGCATGAATAAAGAAACTACATTAAGTGTCAAAATGTTCTATTAAAATCAAATTTGCAAATTGACAAGATAATAACAGTAGCACAAAATACAAATATCACTCACTAACGATAGTGCTATCGGGTAGGTACCTGTAAGCATAGCATGCTTCAAGTGACCCCTAACAATTACTAACCTACTAATAACCTACATTTATTGTACAAATAATGTAAACTAAGGAAATCGCAAAAGCAAGCAATTAATACTATCGACAATGAATAGATACAATATAATAATTACAAATATTTGAAAATATGAAGAAGGCACAATAGATTTAAACAAAAGAGTACTCTTTTAACAAGAACAATTAATTATAAAAATTAATAATAACAATAGAAAAAGATAAACATTAATACATACAGACAAAAAGTAAGCAGGTGTTATAATAGAAACTTCAAGTTAATAATGCTTGATTAAAATTATTGATATCAAATTTTAATATAGTCACAATAATTGACCTTAAAAAGATTAAATTTATGCAACAATTTACTTGCAACAAAACCTCTGTCTACTAAGAGTCTGTATAGTAACTTAGCTCTATCCCAAAAGTCAAATAAAAGACATAAATTATTATATAGTATAGTAAGTAAAACCTCGCCCATCCAGACTATTTGGGGGAGAACCCTGTCTGGATCTGCCAAAAGTCCGGGTCTGCCGAAAGTCCGGATATATATTCAGTCATCCAGACATATCCGGATGGCTGAAACATGAGTCCGGATATCTAACTTAAACAACCAGACTCATGTGTCAACCATCCAGACAAATTTGGATGGCTGACATACAAGTCTGGATATCTAACGCTGGATGTAAACAATACGTGCGGTAACTTGTATTCGTCTCGTTTGTTTCCGGATTGACTTATAGTTTTCCCCAGCTATCCAGACAAGTCTGGTTGGCTGAAACATGAGTATGGATCGAAATGCCTGTTTGGATCTCTTGGGTTTCCGGATCTGAGAGCACCGGATGGGAGGGGTTCTACTGTATCTTAGTTATTCTTTGTCCAAGTATTATTGGGTGCAATCTTGTGCCATAATGGTAAATCGGTAATTAAATGTATCATTCTCACATAAATAAACACATATTTATTAAAATGTTTTATAATTTAAGGTTTCCTATAGGCTATTCATTATAGTTAGGCTGGAAATCCCCCTTGCCACATGACTCGTTGCCGGCGTTTGGGGGCTTACGGGCTGGTAGGTGGAGCGGCCAAGGTTTTTGACCGCTCCCCCTATCACCTTCAACTAATTTTGTCATGTTCTTTTCTTTCTCCTCCTTTCTAGTTTTCGTTTTTCCTTCTTCCGCTTTCTCATGGGGCAGCTAACAGAGGTCGGTCTCCCACCCTTGTGCTTTTGTGGTCCCGTCCCTCCCTTTCCTTCTAGTTGACTTCCCTGTTTGTTTCCTACCTTTTTCTTTAACTGCTTCAGAGGTTCTAGTTTCCTTGGGGTTTCACCTTGATGTTTCTGATCACTGCTAAGTTGGCAAAGTCCACCTGGTGACAGGTGCTGCCGGCAAGGGCTCGCAAGGCTCGGTGCTGGAGGATGAGCACTATAGGGTTGCTTTGGGGTTTCTGACTCCCCTATCTCTTCCCAGTGAGTGTGACAGGTGACTACGCCGGCCCAGTCCTTCATGGGACAAAGCTACAGGACAAATGCCCGGGTTGTACAAGGTCCCTAGCTCAAAGCAGAGACCTGTCCCATTTCAATTGGCCACATTCTGGGTTTCGTGGCCCTGTGGAGGTCTTTCTCCCTTTCATTGCCTGGGGCACCTGGTAACCGCAGTATCTTCCATGCGTTCCCCCTTTTCTCTTTATATGGTGACAACTTATGCTTTTTTTGCTGTTCTTCCCTGTTCATGTCTTCTGTTTTGGAGGTTCCGCTGAGTGAGCCCCTAGCTTGTGGCATACAGCCTGCCACTCGGGGCTACGTTGTTTGGCTGTCGGTCCGATTTACCGCGGGAGCACGGCGAGTCGTGGATGGTTTTGGATGCTCTCGACCTGCCCGCTGAAATGTCCCTCGATCATTACTTGTCCCTCTCGTTCACCACTGTTCTGAGTCTCTCTACAACCTTTACGTCTTCATCGCGTTCTTCTCCAACCTCCACTACCCAAGCTTTAATCTCCTCTCCTGTTGTCGTTTCTGAGTCTTCATCTTCTTCCTCTTCACCCTATATCGCTGTCACCCTCGACCCTTTTCTGCCTTCCCTACCTCGTTCTCTTTCCTCTTCTCTTCCAGTTTCGTCTTCTTCTCGTCCTCGCTCCTCTGTCCTCGCTCTGTCCTCTCTCAGTGCACCTTCTTAATTCCTTTACTAAGTTTTTCTCCATCCCTGTATCTGCACCTCTGGCTGGTAATGACCTCCTCTTCCACCTGCGGCTCCTTCACCAGGTGGGAAAGGACCCTCACCTTGCACTCCCGCCATGCTGATTCTCGACTTGTTACCGTCCAAACCGAACGTCAGGCTACAGCTATGACTTCATTCGTTGATTGTTCTGGCACTTCCATTCCGGCTCATAAAGACCACCAACTCAACTCCTGTACAGGGACTGTCCTGATCCCCGCTTTCATACGTCTAGGGGGTCGTCAATTCGCAGATTGCGCCGTCCTAGTCAAGAACATCATTGTTGCTCAAGACCACCACAAGGTGGTTAGTGTTACACTATCCCTCCTCGCAACCTTCGCCGCAATCCCGCAAACATTGCCAAGATCTCTTTTGATGGACTTTTCCTTCCTCCCCACGTTATTGTCGGTGGTACTCGCCTCCCCATGACTGAGTCTCTTCTTCGTCCCCTCCAGTGTCGCAGCTGCTGGCGTTTCGGCCACCCGGCGAAGTACTGTCATACGTCGGCTGAGTGCCCTCGTTGCCCGCACTGTGCGCAGTCGGGACATGCCGTTGGTGACTGCCAGTCTACATCACAGTTCTGCCTTAATTGTCGTGGATCTCATTCGGCCGACTCTAGAAATTGCCCCATTTATCTGTTTGAGTCTGAAGTTGCTGTCATGAAAGCGAGACAAGGCCTTACGCTTACTGCGGCTCGTCAAGAGGCTCGTCGCTTGGGCTTTACCCCTCAATCATTTTCAAAGACTGTCTCCTCTCTCCTCTTCTTCCCCTCCCTCTACCACGCCCCCCTCTTTTTCAATATCCTCAGTTCCTCCCCCCTCCTCCGCTCCTTCCATCCCCCATTCCGCTACCCCTGTCACACTGGTTTTGTCGCCTACCTCTATTCCTTCTACCAGTTTTTCTTCCAGACTTTCTCAGTCTTCTACTTTTTCTTCCTCTTCTGTCTCCTCCGTTTTTACTGTCTCTTCCTCTTCTGTGCTTTTGTGTAACTCTTTCTCTGTTCTCGATTCTTCTACTCCTACTTCTACCCCTTCTTCTAGCTCTCTTCCTCGTTCCTCCTCTTCTGGTCTCCCTTAACGTTCTCAGCGTCCCAAGCTTCCCCCCCGATCTCGGTCATCTTCCTCTTCTAGTCACTCCAAATTTCCTCCTCGCTCTAAACTTCCCATCTCCTCTACCAAACGGGTTCCTGCGCTCCGTTCTTCCTCTCCCCCTTCCTCTTCTAAACGTAGGGGTGGTCATTGTGATGTGCGGACCTCAAGTCCCTGCGAGAAGAAGAGGAAGCCTCCTCCTTCTCCCTCTTTTTCCCTTTCTCCTCCCTTCGTCCAGTCTCCTTCTCCTCCTGTCACCGTGTCCATTGATTTCTCCTACGAAACCTTACCTAAAATTGATGAATTTATCCGTTCTTCTCACCCACCGCCTTCACCCATTCATGCCGAGGTTAATCCTATCCCCTCTTCTCTCCCCCTACCCCGTCCTCTTCCTCCACTCCCCCTTCTGACCCTCCTCCTGACCCTCCCACCTATTCCTAGCTCCTCCTGACCCTACCCCCCCCTCCTCTTCCCGCCCGTCCTCTGTCCTTCCTACCCCTTCCGACCCTCCTCCTCCTTCTCCTTCTCTTACTCTGTTAGACCTCCCTATGCCTCCCGGTGTCCAGTCTTCCCCTTCTCCGCCTTCTCATCCTCCTTCCCTTCCCATTCCTGCCATTATTTCCCATCGTTAACCTCTGTTGGCTATATTTTCCAGATCGGCCTGGACAATTCTGCCAATAGCCTACCGTGTTTCCTGTAATGGTGCATATCAAGCTAACTATAATATAATAGAATATCATTATATAATATATTAGATATTATATTACTTATGTATTCATAATATACACTCGATCTAGTCTCTATGGTATTTACCCAATACAAAACAATGAAAAAAAAAACATCACAAGATATTGTTTACAAACAAGTTACCCGCTTAAATTTAATTAAATTTAAATAATTTATTTAATTTATGTTTTGTAGGCTGAACCTCAGCTGAGCCCAGAAATCAAAATTTCAATTTTTTTGTTCTTGTTCTATAATGCTTCTTTCAACATAGGAGAATAACATAGGAGGGAACAAAAAAACATATCGCATGCATAACCCCCCGGGGCGGGGGTTCGCCCACGACCCCAGAAAAATGAAAATTGTTGCTTTCAGCCACCAAAATAAATTTGTTGTGTCTTTTGTCTAAAGGGTCTTTTGTCTGTAAGCAATAGAAATGATCATATGAGGGCATAAACACCCATATGACATCCATAGCACCCCTCTGGGGGGCCCCAATATCATGGATTTTGGTTAAAATTGGTGTGATATTATTAGTCAAGTCTTGTTACTCACAAAATTTTAATTTAGTTTGTCATAAAACTCCATCCTCTATGAGTGCGGCGTCATAAAAAAAAAATTCTAAGGAGGCCTAACTAATATGTCTCCCAAAATGTTTTTTGTCTGCTGAAAATCTAAGAATTTCAGTGGCCAGCGTTCATATATTGGCACACGAGTGCATCTATATTTGTTTGTATTGCTCAAATGCATTCCCCTTCTAAACACTATAAATAGGGGTATATAAGAACGCCTGTACGTTTAGATAATGGCTGTTTTGCCGAAAAAATCAGAGTTTTGACCATTTCGGTGTCAAAACCAGGTGTACCCCAAAAATAATGATATAATATATTTTTTCAGCACCTTCTATTATTCAATATGGGTAAACAAAAACGCTACGTTGTAAGGAATGCTTGTAGGATACGCCATGCGAAAATTGCGGGAAATTTGAACAATATTCAGTGACTAGATGATTTTACAAATAGTGCAATGAAATTCTGACGCACATAGAGAGCTGATTTTTTCAGAGAGTCTTAGTATTTCCATTGGTAATAAGATGGTATAAGACCAGAAACACAATCTCTTATACAGGCTGACTTGGGGGTCAAAGGTTCAGCCTCCCCTTATATTAAATTAAATTTAATTATTAAGTATAAAATCCTATCAACCTCAGCCAGAGATTGAAAGTAGAATCCTTTAACAGACCAAATTAACCTAGGAAACTAGATGCCCCCTATCATGAAGGTGCACCCCCCCCCCCCCCCCCCTACCACAAGGGGCCCCTAAAGCCCCAAGCACGCCAGCCACGCGTATTAATGACCTTGACCCACCGGCGACCCACCACCATTCTTGCCAAATACCAGGTGAGTTATGATCTGGTTATGAACCAACCCCTATTCTTATTCAAGTCTGCTATACTTCCTGACCATTAGCAATACCCAAAAACTATACCTAAACTCATTTCTATACTCATAATAGCTTGCCAGCTAAAGGAGAGAAATAAAACTTGTGTTTAACGCTGACAATACCACCCAGCATTGGCCTGTATCGCGCCACACAAAGTAGTTCCCCCCTTGACAATATATCACTCTCCAAGACGATACTACTAACTCTAATTGTTAGAACTAAATGTCTAAAGAAGAACACCTATGATAAAGACCCATATGTTGAAAGTACTAAGACCCCCTTGATGCCCCCCCTCCCCCCCTAAGTTCAGCAGAACAAATAAACCCCTTCCTAACTTTAACATCCAGTAATACCCCAGTTCACCACCCCTCTTGACCAACCTTATAAATGCTTCCGCCAGGACCAACCTCGGCAGTTAATAATTAGCTTTCAATCATCGGCCTCCCGCTCTGTAGAAAGTCTAGTTATACTCCCCACCTCAAGAATAGTTACTGATAAACGGCATCCCGTAGTCTTTATAATCTATCTGTGAGCTATAGCTAAACCTTTTGTGAATTCAATATTACTTACGGCATCCTGTTGGGTAATATTGGAAAGATATAACCTAGTTATATACAAACATTAACTGTATTACAAACTAATAGTGGTATGTCCTCTGCTACTTTAGTTTATAACCAGTTATAGAGTGCGCAGTAGCTCCATGTGTAACCCATTAATTCTGGCATCCCAGAATCCAATAGTTACCCATACGAGTACGATTCTATCATAGTAACATCTTGGTCGGTAACTTAACTAAATAGATTATACCAAACACTTGACTCACATAGATCTAGGACAGAAATATCTTTTGTGTTAGAAGGGATTATGCAAGAAACTCTTAGTTGAGCACTTTGCATAAGACCATAAGAAAATGGGAGTCTGCAGAAAGCCGATTGGCCTAAGCAAGGCAGATCCCTGTCCCACACAACCCCAATTCAATTACAAAGCCCAATTATAGGCTTCACACTCTAATACCCTGAGGATCATCTTACCAAAACGGTTAGAGATTAACGCAGGATTATGGGGGTCTGCAGAGCGCTGATTGGCCCAACCCGGCTGATCCCCCTTCACACCCAACCCTTCTCGTCCATATGCTTATCCAATTTTATCTTAAAGCTCCCTATCGTTTTTAATCCCACTATAGCACTTGGTAGTCCATTGATATATGGATATATTGCATATATGATTCCTAGGTACCAATTGTCTGCGGCCTCCCGTACAGGATTGGTAACTGACAGGTTTTAACATAGAGCTGTGGTGGTCGAGTGGTGAGCATGCTCGTGTGTGAATCTGCAAGACCCGGGATCGAATCCCCGCCACGGCGAAAATTTAGTGAGTGTGGTAGTACGTCCTAACATGTTTCACATGCTTGCACCCAGTCAGGGGACATCCTGATGACGTATACAGACTAAACACACATAACAAAGCCACTCCAACACCTTCCTCTCTCTCCAACACCCCTTCTCCCCTCTCAACACTCTTCTCTGAGCTAGTGCCTGTATAGAATCGTAAGATTCAGTCATAAAGATTCCAGGACGAGCTCAATAACGGCGGATCCCCAAATTGGCCGTGGTGATTGCACCTAAACACCTACAAAAGCTAAAAAAGCTACACCGCCCGAGTTCCTTGAACCTCTTTCAAAGGTTAGCGACTGTCAAGAAAGTTACTTCACTAGACTATCTTGCGTTTGTCCGATGTCTTGTTAATCCGGCCTCTGACTGAAATATTACATTTAAAACCCCAATTCAAGAGTAACATATCGGAACTTCATCACCGGTTAATTAAACGTCAGAATAATCAAGTATTTGCTTACAGCTACAGGCTCAGAATACTTGCATAAGTTCGATATGGTGACCAACTGTACTCTACATAGTTACGGAACCATATTTAAGACCCCACACCCATTAGCCCATCTGTAACCTTCTTCACACTGCCGGACACCTTGGACGGCCCCAGGAGCAGCAGCTGTTAACCCCTAACGTCGTGCCTCAAGATAACCAGAAGATACCTCAACAGTGCTAAAATTCTTAAATTAGTATCAGTGCCTCGATACTATATATTCTATGATCAAGTGTTTTCCCTGTGCCTTATAATCCGTACTATTCTATAATCAAAGTGATTGCTATGCTAACGTGTCATTAAAGTATATCAGTGAAGTTAATACTAGGCGACCCTACTCGCATCATAATTCTTGCCACCAAGTACAAGTACGTAAGTCTTAACTATTTGGGACTACGGCTTGAGTGAAATTAATTCTAAATGAATCTTTGTGATAAGCCGCTACAACTCATCTTAAGTGTTAGCTTATTATTCTCGTGGTAAGGTGTCTGCCTCGTAACCCAAGGGTCCCGGGTTCGATCCCGCCCTGGGTGCAGATTTTCGGGAGGCTATTTTCAGCATCTAACGAAGTTGGTAAAATCGTCATGATGGTTGAAAGTAAAATCGGAGCTCCATAACCCTCCTTACGAGCAAGGTGTAAAACCCAAATTCTACATAAGGTGACCTAAGAATGCTTGTGTAGGTTGTCATAGTCCGTTCATTATAGGTTGGGCAGAAATCGTAACCCCTAACCTCTCATAACGCAAAAAGGACTTGAGTATTCGAGCTAATATTTCTACCAAATAGGAAGACTTGGCTAGGGAATATGTGTATAATTTCACAGCTCATTTGCTCTAGCCCTATTTGAGTTACAGAGGTTAGAGGTTACGATTTCTGTCCAACCTAGAATGACACAGGGAATACAAGAGCCGGCGATGACTTTCATAATATTATAACCTTCAGGGCATAGAGGGGCATACAGTTGCCTTCTAAATTACACGTGACATAATTTCTTCCACTGCAGGTATATCACTTATGCTAAACATGAGGGAGAAAATGATCCAGATCCAGAAAAAGCAAAAACCTCCTCCTTAACCACTTCTGTATCGCGGCAACATTTCATAATTTTATTCTGGCTACTATTGGACGATATTATTATTATTAAAATAGGGATTCGCGCCAAGCCTATAAAGACTATGTGGCACCAAAACAAACTTTGTGTAGAAAACGACAGAGTTTTGTG
Organism: Paralithodes platypus; assembly: GCA_032716605.1. NCBI lineage: Eukaryota > Metazoa > Arthropoda > Malacostraca > Decapoda > Lithodidae > Paralithodes > Paralithodes platypus. Next base: position 3,764,214 of record CM064481.1, read on the forward strand.
GGGCAGAACCTAATACGTGGTAGAGGATAAGAAGACCAGAAAACACTAATTAAAGAAGTGGAAGGAGATGGGTATGATGGAGAAACTGCATAAGATGTGGGAGGGAGAAAGTGGGGGACTCACCAAGCATATCGGCTAATACAGGGGGGCGGTTAAAGGACTATATGAAGGGAAATGCTTGCCGACGGGCATTGGAGAAACGGGAACAGTCTATCAGGAGATGCTGGACAGACACTGGAATATGGCAGCAAGGGCAGAGCGTGGGGACATCACATGATATCAAATGACCATGTGTGAGGCTGGTGTGGCTGAGTCGAAGACGGGCTAGAGCGGTCTCCCATCGACGATTGCGATGAGAGGAAGACTTCCAAGGTAGTATGGAAGGTTTGATAGAACGTAGTTTGACATCAGACACCCTCATGCCCTGCCAGTGCGGACGGATTAAGTGAGTAACATGTGGGAAGTAATCAGATGCAGGAATACGCTGTGGTATGAGTCGGTTAGAGGTAATAGCAGAGCGGGCGAAAGAATAAACTCGCTCATTGCCAGGCACTCCAACATGACTCGGGACCCAACAGAAAGACAAGGACTTTAATTTAGTAGCAATGCGGAACAACCATTCCTGAATCTCCAGCACTAAGGGGTTAACATCGGGAATAGACTGAATACTCTGTAGTGCACTAAGGGAGTCACTGAAAATTACAAAGGTATGCAGGCGCGAACAAAAAATAGTACGTAGAGCAAATAAAATAGCAAATAACTCAGCCGTAAAGACACTAGCACATGATTGGATATGACGTTGGAAGGTTCGGTCTGGGAACACAACCGCAAACCCTGTATCGGCAGAGGTCTTGGAACCATCTGTGTACACTGGGACAGCAGAAGAGTGGCTTTGTATATGGTCCATAAACTGAGCATAAAGCAACTGTGGGGTTGAAGAGGCCTTGGAGGGGGGGAGGGCAGCAGTACAAACGGTAGGGCGAGGGAGTAACCATGGTGGGAATTCTGACTGTCGGAGGGACAGAACTGATGGAATGGGAAAAGAGAATGATGCAAGTAAAGCAGATACTCGACAGGGAAACGATGTAGTAGCCGAAGATAGGGCTAAGCCGGAAGCCGTGGGAGGAAAACCAGCTGAACTGTGTTGCATCAGGCGAAGATGATAACTAAGGGTCAGCTTATCCCGTCTGGTTGACAGCGGCGGGACACCTGATGCTGCATAAAGGCTAATAACAGGAGTAGAACGAAAAGCCCCCAGCGATAAGCACAAACCGTGATGGTGAATGGAGTCTAAGCGCTTAAGGTTAGTAGTCTAAGTGGAAGGCATATACTTGGCAGCCATAATTGATCTTGGATAGAATAAGTGGAGGCGCAGAAGAGTCGTACGGTCCATGCCCCAAGACAAGTGGCTAAGGGTTTGCAAGAGTTGAAGCAGTTGGGCGGTGGAGGTCAGTAACGAAGTAATGTGCGGATACCAAGTTAACCGACTATCGAAAATGAGGCCCAAGAATGGAGCTGAGGATCGGTATGCCAGAGGGCGGTTATACAACGTAAGAGCATTTTTTTTTTTTTTCTATGTGATTGAGGGAGGCAAAAGGCAGAATTGCCTATAGCAAGTGCCTCCCCCATAGTTGAAAGAGTGACAGGCCCAAAATCAAGGGACGATCAAGCCAAAATGCCTGGACACACGGAGTTTGAAGCAATTTAAGTCATAGGAAGAGGGAAAGACTGATTCTGGGAGAGAGTTCCAGAGCTCAGCTGTTGAGTAGAAGAAAGTTTGAGAGTAACGTTTCACGCTTGGGTTAGAGAGTTGCACAGAGTAGGGGTGGGATTGAGTTGCAAGATGGGTACCACGTGCCCTACATAAAGGAGGTGGTATGCACTGGGAAAGCTCTGAGGAACACTGATTATTATAGTAGCGATAGAATAGCGAGAGAGATGCAACATTGCGGCGGAGAGAGAGAGATTGCAGAGAGTTGGTGAGTGGACGGGAGTTAATGATACGAAAGGCCTTCCTTTCAACTTTGTCTAGGAGAGCGGTGTGAGAGGAACCTCCCCACACATGTGAACAATACTCAATACAAGGACGCACTATGCCCCTGTACAGAGCAAGAAGCTGTGTTGGGGAAAAGAACCCCCTAAGGCGGTTGAGCACACCCAGCTTCTGGGAGGCTGCCTTAGCAAGACTGGTAATATGGTCCTTCCAACTGAGAGCAGAAGAAAAAGAGACACCAAGAATATTGAGAGAAGATGAAGGGTTGATTTTTGTATTGTTGAAGAATAAGGGATAGTCCGCTGGGAGATCCTGACGGGTAGATAGATGGAGAAATTGGGTTTTGGAAGCATTAAAGGTAACAAGGTTTTCTCTGCCCCAATTGGAGATAGTATTTAGATCAGAATTTAAGAGTTCTATGGCTTCATTACGTTTGTCGTTAAGGGATTGCTTGCTGGGGCGTTCTGAAAAACTAATGGAGTAGTGAAAGGTTGAGTCATCAGCGTATGAATGGATGGGAATTAAGGTACATGTAGTTAAGGAGATCATTTATAAAAATTAGAAAGAGAATAGGAGATAGGACAGAGCCCTGAGGAACACAGAGTTTATAGGGTGAGGAAGTGAACAATGGCCATCCACAACCGCGGCTATGGAACGGCCGGAAAGGAAATTAGAGACAAAGGCACAGATGGAGGGATAGAAACCGAAGGTGGGTAGTTTAGAAATTAAAGATTTGTGCCAGACTCTATCAAAAGCTTTCGATATGTCTAGTGCACTAGAAAAAGTTTCACCGAAGTCCCGAAAGGAGGATGACCAAGAGTTAGGAAGATATGAAAGAAGATCACCAGTAGAGCGACCCTTAAGGAAGCCATACTGGCGATCTGAGAGCAGATTTTGAGAAGAGAAATGCTTAATAAGAAATTTGAAAGCAAGAATAGTTTCAAAAACTTTAGAAAGCCAAGAGATGAGAGCAATTGGACGATAGTTGGAGGGTTGAGAGCGGTCAGGTTGCGGGACTGTATGGCGTTTCGTAAAGATGACGGCTCAAGACTTCGAGGGCGAAAACCATGGGTTGTAGCCCACTGCGCTGCTGCATCGATGGCGTTTTGCATGAGAACCTTTAGGGCTGCAATAGCCGAACCTACTGCATAAATAGCGAAGTCGTCTACATATAATGAAGTACGGACACCATTAGGGAGAGAAGAAATAATAACATTTATAGCTAGTATAAAAAGGATGGTACTTAGTACACAACCCTGTGGGACACCTTCGTGTTGAGAGTAAGTTCGGGAGAATGTATTCTGAAGTCTGACTCGGAAAGTACGATCACGGAGAAAGTTCTTCAAGAATACTGCCATGTTGCCAGACACACCAGAATGTAAAAGGGTACTAAGGATGTTGTATTTCCAGGCAGTATCATATGCTTTCTCAAGATAGAAGAATACAGCTAAAACTAATTTAGAGTCTGAAAAGGCATTGCGGATAGACGTTGCCAATCTCATTAATGGGTCCAATGTCCTACGACCCTTACGAAAACCATATTGAAAAGGTGACAGGATGCCTCTTGATTCCATTAGCCACATTAAGCGGGAGTGAACCATGCGTTCCAATAATTTGCCTACACAACTGACCAGAGCAATTGGCTAGTAATCTGTTGGTGTATGACCTGACTTTCCCGGCTTAAGGAATGGGAGAAGGATGGCATGCCTCCACTCAGCCGGAAAAAAGCCAGTGGACCACAGACGGTTGTAGATGGACAAGAGGAAGTCAAGCACTGGTGAAGATAAGTGTTTCAGCATCAAGTAATGGATTCCGTCAAGGCCTTCACACGTATCCTTACAGGCCCCCAGGCTAGACTCAAGCTTAGCCCGGGAGAAGGGGGCATTGAAAAACTTATCAGACTATAAGGTGAAATCAAAGTTGTTTAAGTTCAGAACGGCGTTTATGCATCTGGAAGGAGGGCGGGAGATGGGAGCAAGTGCTAACATCACTGAAACGTTGTCCGAACATATTGGCTACCAGAGTCGGGTCACCCAAAACGCCAGTGTTGGTATGGAGGACTGGGGCTGGTGTAGGCGCATGTTTTCCAGCAACCTTCCTGACGCTAGCCCAGACTTGTGCAACAGGTGTATCTGCAGTGATGTTAGAGGCACATGACATCCAACTAGATTTTTTGCAGAGCGGGTTGTTCGACGGAAGATGGCATTAGCCCGTTTGAATAGAGTATACGCATCCCGCTCATATGGCATGCCTTTTATCCGACGGAACTCTTCCACTTGGCTCGTTTATTGCGTAAAGCTGAAGTGCACTGAGCATTCCACCATGGTACACACTTAGAAGACATACTCCGAGTGGTGCGTGGAATACAGCAAGGAGCACAAACATCAGGAAACAGGTAAGCATCAGGATCTGAGAAGGCAGGGGTTGGAGTAGGTGGAACGGCTAGATCAGCGAAAGATGACCAGTTGGCTCTATCAAAACACCAACGGGGAGGGCGTGGCACTGGGGAGTAAGACGTAGGGGAGAGGACAATCGGGAAGTGGTCTGTCACACAGTAATCATCAATGACATTCCAAGTAAAATCCAAGGATATTGTAGGGGTACACAGAGACAAGTCTATACAGTACATGAGAAGGTACGGGCGCCACCATCAAAATGCGTAGAGGAACCGGTGTTCAAAATAAATACATCGGTCGTACGAATCAGAGCTTCAAGGGAACGACCTCGTGTATTAACGGTAGAGTCACCCCACAGGGAATGTCTGCAATTAAAATCCCCTAAAAGGAGGAATGGCGGAGTTAATATAGATACGATTCTGCTCAATTCAGGAACACTGGGACATCAGTATGTACTAGGAGGCAAGTGTCATACTGGGATTGGGGAGAACTTATATAGGTGTAAAAAGGTATTGGGGGAGGGGCAGTAGATAAACGTGATTCTTGTAAGCTATTAACAAGTGGGCAACCTAGAGATAAGGTAACGAAGATCAACACGATGTGCTGTAAAACTACGAATGTTCCATTGCAAAATGTACATTACAAAAATAAGTTAAAGAGATTACACACACAAGTGGGAAGAAAATATATACACTATATACAACACATATTAACAAAATACAGTAAACACTGTGGAGGGAAAATATAGCCAAGAGAGGTTAACGATGGGAAATAATGGCAGGAATGGGAAGGGAAGGAGGATGAGAAGGCGCCGAAGGGGAAGACTGGACACCGGGAGGCATAGGGAGGTCTAACAGAGTAAGAGAAGGAGTACAAAGGAGTACAAAGGAAATCAAGCAACAACAGATCTAGTGACCCTTCTAGGTTGCTTGTCCTCCAAAACACTGAGGATCAAGTGTCCAAACAGTGGTTTAGAGTGGGTAAGGGAACATTGGAAAGCGAATTACTGCCCTGGAACTAATGTCCGTGGCAGGATTAGGAAGTTAGTAGGGGACAGATGGGTTAGTAACTGAGGGGGGGATAAAATAAAGTTATTCATTTACAAACGCAGTCAGTCGCGGGTTTGATGCGAGATATTTGTCTAGGCGGAGTTTAAATGAATCAACGGTGATGCAGTCTATAACGTTTCGGGGAAGCCCATTCCACAAGTTGACAACTCGATTGAAGAAGAAATTCTTAGATTCGTGTGAGTAAAAAGATTTACCAATAATTTTGCAACCGTTTTCCCCGCGTGTAATTAGCTTGGTCGATAGTGAAGTACTTACTACAGTTCATATTGTCGATGCCTTTGATGATTTTGAACACTTGAATTAAGTCACCTCTTAATCTGTGCTGGGTTAAAGGAAATAGATTTAATTCTCTAAGACGCTCTTCGTATGGTTTGTTCTTTAGGCTAGGTATCATTTTGGTAACTCTACGTTGAACTCGTTCTAGCTTGTTTATATCTTTTTGGTAATAAGGGCACCAGGATTGAACGCAGTATTCCAGAAGAGGGCGGACTAAGGAATTGTAAAGGGTTAGGATAACTTCTTTGGATTTATGCTCAAATGACCTGCCTATAAAGCCAATTATTTTGTTTGCCTTCTTAACAACTTCTGAACATTGTTGACTCGGTTTTAGGTTACTCGATATTGTTACTCCCAGATCGGTTTCTCTGTTTACATTCTTAAGCTGAGTGCCATTCATCGAATAGTTTGCTTTCTCATTTAGGTATCCGATATGTAGTACTTTACATTTATCCGCATTGAAACTCATTTGCCAAATTTGGGCCCAACATGACAATTTATCTAGATGTGTTGCATATCGTCAACTTGTTCTTTTGAGAGTACGCTATTTGCAATTTTTGTATCGTCAGCAAATTTTGAGATTGTACAGGTGAGACCCTCATCTATGTCGTTGATGTAAATTAGAAAGAGAATTGGTCCTAGTACCGATCCCTGGGGTACCCCGCTACTTACATTGGTCCATTTAGATGCCTTACCGTTTATGACTACTCTTTGCTTTCTGTCGCTGAGCCAATTTTCTATCCATTTCAACACACCGTCTTATATTCCATGCGCTTTTAGTTTTAGCAGTAAACGTTTGTGGAGAACTTTGTCAAAGGCCTTTTGAAAATCAAGGTATATAATATCTACAGCTTTACTCTCATCGTAGAGGTCGAGGATATCGTGGAAGAAGTCTAAGAGGTTTGTTAAACAGGAACGTTTTTTACGAAAGCCGTGTTGAGTATCTTTAAGTATGTTATTTTCCTCTAAGTGATTTACGAGTCTGTCTCGTATGACCGTTTCTAGCATTTTACATACAACTGAGGTTAAGCTAATTGGACGATAGTTACTGGGTAGGGATTTGCTTCCTTTTTTTAATATCGGTGTTACGTTGGCTAGCTTCCACTGATCGGGCATAGTTCCAGACTGCAAGGATTTATTGAATAGTAATGTCAGTGGTTTGGAGAGCTCATCCTTAGCTTCCTTTAGAACTCTAGGCGATATTTTATCAGGTCCTGGCGTTTTATTTACCTTGAGTTTATCTAAACAATTCAATACTTCTCTCTCTGTAACGGTGATATTGCTTAGAACATCTGAATTATCAATCTGAATCGGCGATGGTGTAGGGATATCACTGAGGTCTTCTGTTGTAAAAACTGATGCAAAGAAGGTATTGAGGGCATTACTCATTTGTACTTCGTCTTTGGTGTATTCTCCAGTTTCATCGACTAACGGTCCAACAGTTGAAGTAACTACTTTTTTCTTTCTGATATAACTATAGAATTCTTTCGGATTTGTTTTACTTTGATTCGCAATATGTAACTCTAAGGTCTTTTTACTTTGCTTAATTAACTTTTTGGCTTTGCATCGTAGCTCTACAAATTTCAGCCGTTCTTCGTCATTTTGTGAGGATTTTAATCTATCATTAGCAAATTTTTTAGCAAGCAGGCAGTTTGAAATATCTTTATTCCACCATTTGGGCTTATTATTATGGCCTGGACGCCGTATTTTCGATGGTATGCAGTCTTGCACTGCTTTTAGGTAAGTGGCTTCGAATAACTTCCAAGATGTATTTATGTCGTTATTGTGAATTAAAAAGCTCCAGTCAGTTTCTTTAAACATAGCTCTAAGTTTATGGAAGTTTGCTTTCTTGAAATTAGGGACTTTTTCGATGCTACTATTTGGTTCGTTACTAGTAAACTTTAAAGTGAAAGTTATCGTACGATGGTCGCTGTTACTGAATTCATCACCAACATTCAAATTCTCTATTAATTCTTCTTTTGTTGCAAGTACAATGTCAAGAACGTTATTACCACGGGTTGGCGTTCGAACAAATTGATAAAGCGAACTCTCTTGCAAGTTCGTATACAAGTCATGTCCGGAGTGTGAAGTAAGAGTATCGCCCCACTTGGTCACAGGTAAATTAAAGTCGCCAAAAATTACGGTATCTTGTGAGTTACTTACATCTGCAATTTGTTCGTAAATTTCTCGGTCAGTTTGCACTGATTGAGCTGGAGGTCTGTATATTAATGCAAGTATTATTTTTGTATCTTTATTATTCTTTATTAGCACAAAAGATGTGTCGACGTTCACAATTTGAGATTTTGACAAGAGGGTAGGGTTAAGACTTTCTTTGATATAAAGTAAAACGCCACCTCCATTTCGATTTATTCGGCTTTTCTCAAACATTACATAACCGGGAAGTGAATACTCTGCTAAAAAGTCTCTATCTTCTGTATTGAGCCAAGGAGGAGGAGGGTCGAAAGGGGTAGGCAGGACAGAGGACGGGCGGGAAGAGGAGGAGGAATAGGTGGGAGGGTCAGAAGGGGGAGTGGAGGAAGAGGACGGGGTAAGGGAAGGCAGGAGACGGGTAGGGGGAGAGAAGAGGGGATAGGATGAACATCAGCATGAATGGGTGAAGGCGGTGGGTGAGAAGAACGGATAAATTCATCAATTTTAGGTAAGGTTTCGTAGGAGAAATCAAGGGACACAGTGACAGGAGGAGAAGGAGACTGGACGAAGGGAGGAGAAAGGGAAAAAGAGGGAGAAGGAGGAGGCTTCCTCTTCTTCTCGCAGGGACTTGAGCTCCGCACGTCACGGTGACCACCCCTACGTTTAGAAGAGGAAGAGGGAGACGAAGAACGGAGCCCAGGAACCCGTTTGGTAGAGGAGATGGGAATTTTAGAGCGAGGAGAAAATTTGGAGTGACTAGAATAGGAAGATGACCGAGATCAGGGGGGAAGCTTGGGACGCTGAGAACGTTGAAGGAGACCAGAAGAGGAGGAACGAGGAAGAGAGCTAGAAGAAGGGGTAGAAGTAGGAGTAGAAGAATCGAGAACAGAGAAAGAGTTAGACAAATGCACAGAAGAGGAAGAGATGGTAATAAAAACGGAGGAGACAGAAGAGGAAGAAAAATAGAAGACTGAGAAAGTCTGGAAGAAGAACTGGTAGAAGGAATAGAGGTAGACGACAAAACCGGTGCGACAGGGGGAGCATAATGGGGGATGGAAGGAGCGGAGCAGTGGGGAGGAACTGAGGATACTGAAGAAGAGGGGGGCGTGGTAGAGGAGAGAGGAGACAGTCTTTGAAAATGATTGAGGGGTAAAGCCCAAGCGACGAGCCTCTTGACGAGCCGCAGTAAGCATAAGACCTTGTCTTGCTTGGATGACAGCAACTTCAGACTCAAACAGATAAATGGGGCAATTTCTATAGTCGGCCGAATGAGATCCACGACAATTAAGGCAGAACTGTGATGTAGACTGGCAGTCACCAACGGCATGTCCCGACTGCGCACAGGGCGGGCAATGAGGGCACTCAGCCGGCGTACGACGGTACTCCGCCGGGTGGCCAAAACGCCAGCAGCTGGGACACTGGACGGGACGAGGAAGAGACTCGGTCACGGGGAGGCGAGTACCACCGACAATAACGTGGGGAGGAAGGGAAAGTCCATCAAAAGAGATCTTGGCAATGTTTGCGGGATTGCGGCGAAGGTTGCAAGGAGGGATAGTGTAACAGACCACATTAACCACCTTTTGGTCTTGAGCAACAATGATGTTCTTGACTAGGACGGCGCAATCCACGAATTGACGGCCCCCCTAGACGTACGGAAGCGGGGATCAGGACAGTCCCTGTGCAGGAGTTGAGTCGGTGGTCTTTGTGAGCCGGAATGGAAGTGCCAGAAAAATCAACGAATGAAGTCATAGCTGTAGCCTGACATTCGGTTTGGACGGTAACAAGTCGAGAATCATCATGGCGGGAGTGGAAGGTGACGTCCTTTCCCACCTGCTGAAGGAGCCGCAGGTGGAATAGGAGGTCATCACCGGCCAGAGGAGCAGAGACAGGGATAGAGAAAAACATAGTAAAGGAAGAAGGTGCAAAGAGAGAGGACAGAGGAGCGAGGATGAGAAGAGGACGAAACTGGAAGAGAAGAGGAAAGAGAACGAGGTAGGTAAGGCAGAAAAGAGTCGAGGGTGACAGCGATAGAGGGTGAAGAGGAAGAAGATGAAGATTCAGAAACGACAACAGGAGAGGAGATTAAAGCTTGGGTAGTGGAGGTTGGAGAAGAACGCGATGAAGACGTAAAGGTTGTAGAGAGACTCAGAACAGTGGTGAACGAGAGGGACAATTAATGATCGAGGGACATTTCAGCGGGCAAGTCGAGAGCATCCAAAACCATCCACGACTCGCCGTGCTCCCACGGTAAATCGGACCGACAGCCAAACAACGTAGCCCCGAGTGGCAGGCTGCATTCCACAAGGGGCTTACTCAGCGGAACCTCCAACACAGAAGACATGAACAGGGAAGAACAGCAAAAAAAGCATAAGTTGTCACCATATAAAGAGAAAAGGGGGAACGCATGGAAGAAGATACTGCGGTTACCAGGTGCCCCAGGCAATGAAAGGGAGAAAGACCTCCGCAGGGCCACGAAACCCAGAATGTGGCCAATTGAAATGGGACAGGTCTCTGCTTTGAGCTAGGGACCTTGTACAACCCGGGCATTTGTCCTGTAGCTTTGTCCCATGAAGGACTGGGCCGGTGTAGTCACCTGTCACACTCACTGGGAAGAGATAGGAGAGCCAGAAACCCCAAAGCAACCCTATAGTGCTCATCCTCCTGCACCTAGCCGTGCGAGCCCTCGCCGGCAGCACCTGTCACCAGGTGGACTTTGCCAACTTAGCAGTGATCAGAAACATCAAGGTGAAACCCCAAGGAAACTAGAACCTCTGAAGCAGTTAAAGAAAAAGGTAGGAAACAAACAGGGAAGTCAACTAGAAGGAAAGGGAGGGACGGGACCACAAAAGCACAAGGGTGGGAGACCGACCTCTGTTAGCTGCCCCATGAGAAAGCGGAAGAAGGAAAAACGAAAACTAGAAAGGAGGAGAAAGAAAAGAACATGACAAAATTAGTTGAAGGTGATAGGGGGAGCGGTCAAAAACCTTGGCCGCTCCACCTACCAGCCCGTAAGCCCCCAAACGCCGGCAACAAGTCATGTGGCAAGGGGGATTTCCAGCCTAACTATAATGAATAGCCTATAGGAGACCTTAAATTATAAAACATTTTATAAATATGTGTTTAATTATGTGAGAATGATACATTTAATTACCGATTTACCATTATGGCACAAGATTGCACCCAATAATACTTGGACAAAGAATAACTAAGATACAGTAGAACCCCTCCCATCCGGTGCTCTCAGATCCGGAAACCCAAGGGATCCAAACAGTCATTTCGATCCAGACTCATGTTTCAGCCAACCAGACTTGTCTGGATGGCTGGGGAAAAATATAAGTCAATCCGGAAACAAACGAGACGAATACAAGTTACCACACGTATTGTTTACATCCAGCGTTAGATATCCAGACTTGTATGTCAGCCATCCGAATTTGTCTGGAACATAAGTCCGGTTGTTTAAGTTAGATATCCGGACTCATGTTTCAGCCATCCGCATTTGTCTGGATGACTGAATATATATCCGGACTTTCGGCAGACCCGAACTTTTGGCAGATCCAGACAGGGTTCTCCCCCAAATAGTCTGGATGGACGAGGTTTTACTTACTATCTATCTATCTATTGCCTGACGCCGTGATCCCCGAAGGGGTGACCACGAACGAACCGCCCCCATGCATCTCTGTCCCCAGTCAGTCGACGCCCCTCCCCCCAACCAGCACCACCTTCGTTCATGTTCTTCCTCACTCCATCCTTCCACCTCTCATTCGGTCTACCTCTCCCTCTCTGTCCCTCCACCTCGCTCTCGTACACCCTCTTAGTCATTCTCTCCCTTTCCATACGTTCCATATGGCCGAACCATCTCAAGTTGTTCCTTTTCACACTTTCCAGCACATCTACCTCCACACCACACCTCCTTCTTACTTGCTCATTAGTCTGTCTATCCCTCCATGTAACTCCGCACGCACTCCTTAAGTAATTCATTTCCACTGCTCTCACTCTTGGTCTAAGTCTCTCAACCAACGTCCATGCTTCGCTTCCGTATAGTACTTACTATACTATATAATAATGTAGGTCTTTTATTTGACTTTTGGGATAGAGCTAGGTTACTATACAGACCCGTAGTAGACAGAGGTTTTGTTGCAAGTAAATTGTTGCATAAATTTAATCTCTTTAAGGTAATTTTTTTTTTTTTTTTTTTTTTGTGATTGAGGGAGGCAAAAGGCAGAACTGCCTATAGTGAGTGCCTCCCCCATAGTTGAAAGAGTGACAGGGCCAAAATCAAGGACGTTCGAGCCAAAATGCCTGGACACACGGAGTTTGAAGCAATTTAAGTCATAGGAAGAGGAAAAGACTGATTCTGGGAGAGAGTTCCAGAGCTCAGCTGTTGAGTAGAAGAAAGTTTGAGAGTAACGTTTCACTCTTGGGTTGGAGAGTTGCACAGAGTAGGGGTGGGATTGAGTTGCAAGACGGGTACCACGTGCCCTACGTGAAGGAGGTGGTATACACTGGGAAAGCTCTGAGGAACACTGATTATTATAGTAGCAATAGAATAGCGAGAGAGATGCAACATTGCGGCGGAGAGAGAGAGATTGCAGAGAGTTGGTGAGTGGACGGAAGTTAATGATACGAAAGGCCTTCCTTTCAACTTTGTCTAGGAGAGCGGTGTGAGAGGAACCTCCCCACACATGTGAACAATACTCAATACAAGGACGCACTATGCCCCTGTACAGAGCAAGAAGCTGTGCAGGGGAAAAGAACCCCCTAAGGCGGTTGAGCACACCCAGCTTCTGGGAGGCTGCCTTAGCAAGACTGGTAATATGGTCCTTCCAACTGAGAGCAGAAGAAAAAGAGACACCAAGAATATTGAGAGAAGATGATGGATGGATTTTTTTATTGTTGAAGAATAAGGGATAGTCCACTGGGAGTTCCTTACGGGTAGATAGATGGAGAAATTGGGTTTTGGAAGCATTAAAGGTAACAAGGTTTTCTCTGCCCCAATTGGAGATAGTATTTAGATCAGAATTTAAGAGTTCTATGGTTTCATTACGTTTGTCGTTGAGGGATTGCTGGCTGGGGCGTTCTGAAAAACTAATGGAGTAGTGTAAGGTTGAGTCGTCTGTGTATGAATGGATGGGAATTGAGGTACAGTTGAGGAGATCATTTATAAAAATTAGAAAGAGAATAGGAGATAGGACAGAGCCCTGAGGAACACCGGAGTTTATAGGGTGAGGAAGTGAACAATGGCCGTCCACAACCGCGGCTATGGAACGGCCGGAAAGGAAATTGGAGACAAAGGCACAGATGGAGTGATAGAAACCGAAGGAGGGTAGTTTAGACATTAAAGATTGTGCCAGACTCTATCGAAGGCTTTCGATATGTCTAGTGCAATAGAAAAAGTCTCACCGAATTCCCGAAAGGAGGATGACCAAGAATTAGTAAGATATGAAAGAAGATCACCAGTAGAGCGACCCTTAAGGAAGCCATACTGGCGATCTGAGAGCAGATTATGAGGAGAGAAATGCTTACGAAATTTGGAAGCAAGAATAGTTTCAAAAACTTTAGAAAGACAAGAGATGAGAGCAATTGGACGATAGTTGGAGGGTTGAGAGTGGTCACCCTTCTTTGGGACAGGTTGAATGTGAGCAAATTTCCAGCATGAAGGGAAGACGTTAGAGGATAGACAGAGACGAAAGAGTTTGCCTAGGCAGGGAGTCAGCACGGAAGCACAGTTTTTGAGAACAACAGGAGGAACACCGTCCGGACCGTATGCCTTATTAGTATTAAGCCCAGAGAGGGTAGAAAGTACATCTTTAGAAGAGATTAGGATATTAGGCATAAGTAAGAGAGAGGAGGGTGGAGAGGGAGGAATAGCACTGGAATCATCCAAGGTGGAGTTTCTAGCAAACGTTTGAGTGAAGAGTTAGCTTTGTCAGAGGAAGAAGTGATGGTTGTGCCATCAGAGTGGAAAAGGGGAGGGAAAGATGAGGAAGAGAAATTGTTGGAGAGGTTTTTGGCTAAAAAACTGGGACTCCTGTACAGAGTTCGAGAATTCTTCACTGACGAGCAGTTGGCCGTAATATATAAAAGTCATGTGCGTTCTAACTTCTCAGATGGATTACTGTTCACTTCTGTGGGGTGGAAGTGGAGTGGTTGCATTGAGGCAGTTGGACAAAATTCAAAATAAAGCTATTATATTAATCAATAACCCTGCAATCACACAGGACCTTCCTACATTATCCATACGAAGAAACGTTGCATCCCTTGCATTATTCTACAGATATTTTCACAGCAATTGTTCCGAGGAACTTGCTTCAATTGTGCTGCCTCTCCACATCTTTCCCCGTAGAACTAGGGCAGCTGAGAGCGCCCATGAATTTACATTTTCTCCTCCACAATGCAGAACTTCTGCTTATCAGAATTCATTTATCCCCAGAGCTACTACTCTTTGGAATTCACTTCCCTCAAATTGCTTTCCACAAACTTACAATCTACAAATGTTTAAATCCAGTTGTTACAAACATTTTATGAATGGAGGATGCCTTTAGGCACATGGACCTTTTTGTTTTATTTGTGTTTTTCCTTCCTCCGTTCATTGTCTCTTTAAAAAAAAAAAAAAAAAAAAAAAAAAAAAAAAAAAAAAAAGCCAGAAAGCTTGGGAAGAGCTAGACTTGGATAGTTCAGTGCATTTATTATTGATGAAAGAGTGTTTGGCAAGTCAAAGAACAGATTTGGCTTGATTCCGGGCAGAAACATAGGAAGAATGAGAGTCTTGAGTTTTAAGGCGTCGGTACTGTTTGAATGCTTCCTCCTTATTGCGGACAGCAGTAGAACAGGCGTGAGTAAACCAAGATTTTTTAGCATTAGTCTGAGAGAAAGAGCATGGAATGTATGCTTCCATGCCCGATAGGATTACCTCGGTAATGCGTTCAGCACTCTCCGAGGGTCCCCGGCCACGGAGCTGAAATCATTCAATGGGAAATCAAAGAAGTACTGCTGGAGAGCCTCCCAGTCGGCAGCGCCGAAGTGCCACAAGCGCCGCCAGCTAAGAGGATCGGGGGGGGCGTACTGGAGAGATAGGACAGGTGACAGAGATAAGTTTATGGTCGGAGGAGCCCAAAGGAGAGAAAAGATTGACAGTATAAGAAGGGTGACTATTTTAAAATTTGATATCAATAATTTGAATCAAGCATTATTAAATTGAAGTTTCTATTATAACCTCTGCTTACTTTTTGTCTGTATGTATGAATGTTTATCTTTTTCTATTGTTATTATTATTTTTTATAATTAATTGTTCTTGTTAAAAGAGTACTCTTTTGTTTAAATCTATTGTGCCTTCTTCATATTTTCAAATATTTGTATTTATTATATTGTATCTATTCATTGTCGATAGTATCAATTGCTTGCTTTTGCGATTTCCTTAGTTTATTTGTACAATAAATGTAGGTTATTAGTAGGTTAGTAATTGTTAGGGGTCACTTGAATAGTCTGTGGGCTAGGTAGGCCCCTCGTGCCCCCCCCCCACAACTTAATTTCATAGCATTATTCTGAAGCCTTGGTATGTCCCCAACATGGAATGGACAACTAGCAGTGAATAAACTGGGATACACTGGGTAATTGGAGCATATTTATACCTTTACTGTAAATCCGCGATTTCGCGTCTCCCACGGAGCGTTATGTATTAACTAATATCAATTTAATCAAGCAGATCTAAGTACACCCATTTTAGATACATTCTGCATCTACCCATCCTCTGACACTAGTTCGAATCTCCTGTTAACAGATTGAAATTGAAATGCAACGATCGTACTAATGAATACATAAATCCAGCACCAACTTGGAAGATGAATGGGAGCTCATCACAGAGAAAGGGTTGTTACCACCCCTGGGAAGTGATTAGAGGCTAGCCTAACACTTTTTTTTTTTTTTTTTTTAATAAGACAAAAAAAATAGAAGGTCCCACCCCTTTCCCATTCTTAAGTAAGCCATTTTAGATTTACAGAAGAGTGACCATTACTTGCATTACTGCATGTCCACAAACATTTCAGTAATGTAAGCATGTTTCCTTCTATTTTTTTTTTTATTAAGGTGACAGTTACAAAGTGGTGTACAATCTATCTTATTCTAGTTACATTGTAGTTTATCTTATTGTACCAGTACCTCCCTACAATCAACCTAGTTGTTCCCCAATTCGTCCCTCCGCCACGACCATTTCAAAGTCCAAGTCTCTCACTCTTGTCCTCTGTGGCGGGGAGGACCTTGTACCCCTGAGACATAGGAGTGCAGACCTTATGTATACCGGTACATATTTATAAATCTCTCAAAACTGTGTTTATGATGACATATTTGGTACCAAAGGCAAGGAAATCCATTCTGCTATTTATTAATCTATAATTGGTCATTATATCTCCCACATAGAACAGAATTCATGACATTATTTTACCATAACCAACTTATAACTTATTTTGCAGGATGCTTGGTTAACGATATTCTTTATAATATTCTTTAAGGCTGCATTCCTTTATATCTAGTTCAGATCATCTTTCATCATTAAGTTAAATATGTTCTCTTGATTAAATTAACTTTTAACATTAAATAAAGTAAGACTGAAATGTTTTAGGAACATATTGCACAGGAAATGTAATCATGATTTTCTTACTGTTGCATCTCGTTTTTCTATTTTTGTGGAGTATACATACTAAATGTTGATATATATGTCATATGTATGTCACTCATATTGAACTTCTTATGATAACCCCACAATAAATAATTCCAAGAAAAAAACAAAGTCAAAAATGTTTAAGCTTAGGCCTATAAGTTCTGAACTTAATCATCATCACTATCAATCATCATGTTTGGGCTCATAAGTACTTCATAGTCTGATTCGTCACCACTGTCGATTTCATGCTCTTCATCATCATTTTCATTTGTGTCTGCACCATCTGTCAGTTTTTCTGGCATCTCTTTACCATCAAACCAGTGAGGCTGAAGGAGGCCATTCACATGTTTCCATCCGTGTTTCTCTGGATTTGGGATGCTGAAATTGGGAATGTGTGATCGCTTCCATATGGCTATACCTGATAGTTTACTCTATTCAAATGTTGCTGTAGTGTCCTCTTGCATGGAAGTAATGAGGACATATCAATATTCTTTAGTGTTTCTTGACCTTTGCCTGAGCATACATCATTTATTTTCAGGAAACGGGCCACATTAACATCATTGGTGTGGGGTTTACCATATACTGTACGGCACAGGTGAAGGCTTCCAACTTATCTTTCGATTCCTGAGAAAGAGTCCAGTCATTGCCTACTTCCGAGAAGATATTTACATACTCTACATCTTTTCTGAGGATCTGCAAGGGCTTCAATTTGGCACGCCCTTTGAACGCACTTGTGCTATCACACCCCGTGATTGCGTGCAGAGACAGTAGTGCTGAGCAGTGGATTGGTGTAAGAGATTCTGATACATTTAGTAACCTCTTGTGGTTTCCTGTACCAGTATCAAACAGGATTCTAATGTTTCTATAGGACTGTGCATAGTGTAACAGAAAGAAAAATACATTGCTATCTGGACTCTTCACTCTGACATGCCTGTATCCCTTACTCTGGCCATATCCGATGTACAGGATGACCCTGGTGTCTGTCTCCTCTTGTGTTGAGTGTAAAGATAGTATTTCTGTACATATGGTGGTACAGCCATCCTTTGATGTCAGGAGATATGTTTTACCATTAGAAATCAAAGTGATCTGCCGATCATGGAGATCAGAGGCATATTCATCCTTCTGCCACTCTAAGTAATAGTGTTGTGAGTTGCTCTTTATTCTCATTACTGAGAAACTGTTTCCAGTCCTGCGGCTTCTTTGTGGCTCCTCCTCCGACTATAAATGTTTCAGAAGTACCTCTCCTCGTCCGTTCCATTGGCTTTATGGAGTTTGTTGCATATCCATCTGTGCTGAATACTGCATTACCACTGCCGGACATAGATTTGAAGATCTCCTTACTGATCTGTCTGAAATTAGCAGGTACATCTTTCATGCAGTGGTACACAGCATTCCCATCATAGATGCAGAGAGTTTCATTCACCGGTGGTGCTGTAACATCATCCATGCCTTCACAAACCTTATGGAGCAGCTTTGCTTTATTTGTCTTTACCATAAAATGACCAGGAAGACCAACACTATATGGTATACTTGTCAAGGGGTAGGTCATCAGCTCATGTAGGTCTAACTGTAATCCTTGGTTCTGTGATTGTACTGGGATGTTGAAAGCCTTGGTAGATTGCTCTCTATACTGGAGTACTCTACTCTGTTCAGCAGGCAACTTTGTCTTCTTATTCATATCTTCAAATGTCTTCAGTTTCATTCTGGGTATCGGCTGGAAGAAATCTTGGCCTCTTTCTAAACGGTCTGAGACAAACTTTTCTCTTGCCACTCTGCCAGCCTGCTCTGCACGTAGAATGTCCTCAGCAATATCAGACGGTACTGGAGCTCCAGAAGATCATACTACTAGCTGGTCTTTGACTTCAACTTCAAATGAATTGATGAAGCTACACACAGCTTCTTGAGCTCATGTCACACAATTTTCACTCTTCTGGTTCTCGGCTCTTCGGGTGTCTCGGTGCTTTGTATTACAGTCCTCATCAATCATGCCTGCCATCTGGAATGTCACATTGGTATACTGTGACCTAGCATGTGTAGTACGAACCCAGCCTTGCTAAGCACCATAGTGGTGAGAATACCTGTAATGCCTGTTCCACCACTACGGGGCTTTGCATGGCGCATGAAGGTTTCTTCCAATGTCTTATTTACTGCCGTGCGATTACCCGGAGTGAACAATCTGGCGACACTGAAAGCTCCTAACTGAAGAAGTTGGGTGGCTCCTGGGTGAGAGGACTCAAGATTGGCTAGATACAAGGAATAGAAACTCAGATACCTGGCATAATTCGGACCATTGTAAGAGAAGAATATATCTGCCATCAAGTGCACAGCATGAGCATGGTTTGAATAAAACCTTATCAGACGAAGACCTTTTAGGTCTATAGGAAGTATAGGGTTCTTGGTCTGTGTACTCATCCTTCAGACAGTCCAGATTGGCAGTGAAGCTATTGTAACATACTGTATGATAGCCATGATTAGGCTCGATAGTTTGTGGGATGAGGTTACATGCATTATCCATCCTGTGAACAGAGCCATGGAGTTGTGCCTGTTGTCTAGCTCTGACATTCTGTAGTCTAACTAAACGTTCCTCAGGATTCTTTATTTCTGAAAACAGTTTTATTTCACCATATTTTAGTCCATTAACATGTGTGATACATTTCTTTGAATCAACGCTCTTTTTCTTTTTCTTGGGGGGTTCATTGACTTCGGCCATGCTTCACAGGTTCATAATATAATTCCTGTAAATAATAATGCATTATTACAGTACATGCGAAATAATTCATTATTATGGGGAATATTTAATTGGGAATAGGGGGAATATTTACCTGCAAGAAATCCATAAGTGTAATAAGTCACTAACCTTGATATTTTATGGTTTTCATGGTAACATAACTTTGCAATATGCTCCTAAAACCCTTTCAGTCTTACTTTATACTTATTGTTAAAAGTTAATTTAATGACGAGAACATATTTAACTTCATGTTGAAAGATGATCTGAACTAGATATAAGGGAATGCAGCCTCAAAGGAAATTATAAAGAATATCGTTAACCAAGCATCCTGCAAAATAAGTTATAAGTTGGTTATGGCAAAATAATGTCATGAATTCTGTTCTATGTGGAAGATACAATGACCAATTATAGATTGATGAATAGCAGAATGAATTTCCTTTCCTTTGGTACCAAATGTGTCATCATAAATACCGTTTTGAGAGATTTATAAATATGTATACATACAGCTCCGTGGGAGACGCGAAATCGCGGATTTTACAGTAAAGGTATTAATATGCTCCAATCACCAAGTGTATCCCAGTTTATTCACTGTTAGTTGTCCATTCCATGTTGGGGACATACCAAGGCTTCAGAATAATGCCATGAAATTAAGTTGTGGGGGGGGGGGGGGGGTGCACGAGGGGCCTACCTAGCCCACGGTGTAGAAGCACAGGTACCTACCCAATAGCACTATCGTTAGTGAGTGATATTTGTATTTGTACTACTGTTATTATCTTGTCAATTTGCAAATTTGATTTTAATAGAACATTTTGACACTTAATGTAGTTTCTTTATTCATGCAGTGTTTAGTAAAATTTACCAGAAATTCCCCGACTTCCCAAATTGACTAATTCCTTGAACGTGACGACAGTGCGTTGTTATGTGTGCGATTAGTTTGCTTGGGAACCAGATTAACGTGCGCATGTAGTATGTGGTGGATTGTGTTCTTTTATTTACAAATTATTATTTTAAAAGCGTTGTTTAACTTGTTTCCACATAGCGATTTTGATTAGTTATTTTGTCTTTTTACTGTGTTCGTATATGTTCTATCTATCTATCTATTGCCTGACGCCGTGATCCCCGAAGGGGTGGATACGAACGAACCGCCCCCATGCACCTCTGTCCCCAGTCAGTCGACGCCCCTCCCCCCCAACGGGGGGGTGCCCAACCCCGAAAGGGGTTGAAATAGGGGAGCGATCCCCTCGCCTAAGGCGGCTTTCTAGGGCCTTTCCTAGCTGATGCTGAGAGGATTGGGTTCTAGTCATGTGGTGATGGGCTGGTCTATCAGAGTGAGAACTGAGCGATCTCTGCCATACCCATAGCTTACTCTGACTGTTCCTTTTACTTATATATTTTCTAGATCTCAAGTGACGGCGTCTCTAACGTGGATTGACCTCCCAATCTACCATGATTGGAAGCCAAAGCGTCACATTCTTCCTTTGCCCCTCAACTTTCTCTTCATAATTGCTGAGGGGCACAGGGCCCTGGGTGGGGCTTTGGTTTCCCGGGCGTTTCCGCACCCTCCTTAGCTCCCCGCCATGGAGTGGCTTCGGTCACCCAGGCTTTATTCTGGTTGGCAGGGAGGGTTCTTTGGGGGCGCTCGATTATGGCCTTGGCCTTATTCGGGGCCTTGGGGCTGTTCGGCCAGGCAGTTTGAGGAACAACAACAACAACAACAACCAGCACCGCCTTCGTTCATGTACTTCCTTACTCCATCCTTCGTATATGTTTTGGTTTGTTTATTTTGCAAGTTTTACAATATAATTAACCCTTCCAACACAATGGCTTTATCTCTTTATCTATTATTTCTAAGCCTTTTTTTTTTCTTTAATATTGTAAAAAAAAAAAAAAATCATAATAATGAAGAAAATAATCTAATGGAAACCAGGCTAAAACAAACAACATGTCAAGCTGAAGGTGTTATTATAAAAGCTTTATAAAAGACTTCAGCTCTATAGTAGGATGAATATCTCCATGTGCGCTTTACATTATATAAAATTATATTAGTGTGGTTATATATAATCATTAATCTTTAACCCTCGGAGCCCAGATGGCCTTCATGCAGGTCATATCGAGATTCCACCGAAGAGCCAGAATGGCCTTTGTGAAGGCAAATGGCTATTACATAGCTTAAAACCGTTCTAGAACATTTTGTTTTCTAGACAGCAGCGGTCCGTAACACGCACAGTAACGACAGAGAGCGAGAGAGAGAGAAGGTATTTTTCAACAGCCTACTGGGCTGCAGCCCTCATAAGGCTTGTCGCACAGTAACGAGTCAGCCAGCGGACTCGTGCTTGACTCAGGGCCACAAGCAATCAATCGATCGATAATTTTCTGTAGTTCGAATTGATACATGAAAGCAGTGGACAGCGACTAAGAATGGTTACAATGGTGAAATATAACAATAATCAATAATAATTTAATCAATATAATCAATAAGAATTCATAATCAATAATCAATAGTTGAACGAGAGTAAGCAATCTGAAACCCTAGCTGCCTCACCGGCGGTCGAGCATTCGAACGAGTTAGGTAAGAAGACCAAAATCCCACTTTCTATTTTTCTCCTCAAACGAGAACAACTAGGTGTACAAATGATCTGGTCTCCTCTCTCTATGTATCATTCTTCTCAACATCCAGAGGGGCTGTGCTGATATACAGGTGCAGAGGGGACCGGTAGTGTACCAGGTCAACACTAAACAAGTATTGAGGGACCTCGTCACACAGAAATCACACACAAGTGAAATCTCTGTCACCATTCCTGCCTGGGCAGCTACATATCTTAGGGGGAAACCGCAGCATCTTAGCAAATAGTCTGGCACAACCTCGCTACATCACCTATTGTGCTACACTCTAATAAGCTGTGGAGACATAGAGACCAACCCAGGCCCCAGCTCAACGTTGAAGAAACCTCACCACAAATCAAGTAAGGCAGACACCGACATTTCAACAGTCCCTAGCAGAAAAATGTGTTATAACAAACTGGGCCAGCAGGCACCCCAGCCTCCCGTCACGCTCCAACTCACAACCAAGACCGCAGGGCAACCACCAGCACAGTGCCACCACTCTACCTACTCAACATTACCCTCAACTGTATCATCACTACCACAGATATCGGTGACCCAAGGAACACAACATGCAACCAGAACACCCAAAAAAGCAGGAAGCTCTAGCAAACACATCGACAATGAAGTAACAGCAATGAACAAGAAAGACAACAAGAGTAACCACCCACCCCCGACAACACGACGCTGCTACACAACTGATCAACCAAATCTACAACACAACACAACACTATCGGCTACCCAGGTAGCTCAACATGTAACCAGAACAGCTAAAAAAGAAGGTATCAGTCGCAACAACATCAACAATAAAGTAGCAACAACGGCCAAGAACGTCCCAGTACATAATTGAAACCATACACACATAACCTGCGCAAGATTGCTTACCAGAGTATCTTACCAGAGTATCGGGGCTCTTACTCAAGTGTAAATAAGGAAAATAATATGATTACCGAGTGTATTTTTCCCCTCTCGGCATTTTGACCATATTTATTGAAAAATTGCAGTAATATAGGGGTAAACTGCATACTCATAAGAAGTCAATTACTTATGTAATATCCCTACTTATGATAGCATAATGTACAAACTACTTCAGAAGCTATAGTTCGATAATATAATGTAACAGAAGCCCAGAAGATGTTGAGAAAGGCTTCATTAACACCAACATTATCGATATATATGAACACATTGGGACCAGTTATATACTAGAATTAAGTTGTTTAGTCTTTTATCAACTTATTAAAACCATTGTTACACAACCGTAAGTATATATTCCATATGCTTTGATTTTACCAGAACCACCGTTAGTAAATAAGTTGTTGTTGTTGTTGTTGTTGTTGAAGGGAAGTAGCAACTGAGCGTCATTAATAAACTCTATCGAGGAAGGTTTTGTCAGGACTGCCTTTAAAGTCGTGGCATTCTCCCCGACTTTTTAAGAAAATTAATTGTGCATTGTATCACTCTCTGCCTTTTCTCTGGGGTCACGTCTATTGCTCCTAGTAGAACGGGGATGGTTATGTTTTTAATATTCATCCTGTTTAAGGTGTCTTTAAGGATTGTTCTCATTGAGTGAAATCGTGGGTAATGCAGGAGAAAATGAGTGATGGTGTCTTCGGTGTTTCTGCACCAAGGGCAGTGTGGATCCGGGGCCAGTTTCAATCTGTGGAGATGTTTGTTCAACCCGGAATGACCAATTCTGAGGCGCGTTATTACGACATCAATGTTCCTAGTTTGGGATCGTGTCCATGGATGGGGTGATGAGTCGGTTCTGAAGAGGCCTAAGTGCTTTTCCGGGAGGAGGTTTGAAAGCTCTGTGTCCCATTCTTGTATTGCTTTTGTTCTACTCACTGCTGATAGTGTGTGGATGTCATGGGGGAGGGGCTCAGTGGGGGTTAGCTGGTGTCCTAGTTTGGCTGCCTCATCTGCGATTGTGTTACCCTTAATGCCAACATGTGAGGGGATCCATTGTAGTTTGATATTTCTGGGCGAGTTAAGTGTCGTCATGAGAATATGTTGTATGTTTTGGACTATGCTTCTATGCGATTCGGGATTGGGCGAGAGGAGTAGATGGAGTGAAGATTGGGAATCTGTGTATATTACTATATTCTGTAGTGGGAGATGTGATTGGCAAAACTGGAGTGCTTTTTGGATTGCAAAAAGTTCTGAGGTGATGTTAGAATGGGTGGCAGCGAGTTTCCATGACTGGCAGATACTTAACTCTTCATAATAGACGGCTGCTGCAGCTGATGGGGGGGATGGGATGTATGAGCCGTCTGTAAAGATTGGGGGAGTGGTTTGTGAATTTAGTGTGGTGTAGTTCGTTAAATAGGTGTTTGGCTTTGGCTGAGTCCAGTGATTTATTGAAGGACGGATGTAGAGTTGTGAAGATCATGTTGGTTAGGGTTATCCACGGGGGGACTGGTGGAGCTGGTGCTGAGTGGATTGTGGTGCCTGTCAGTCTTTGTAATGTGTGAGCAGAGCGAGAGATGAAGGATGTTCGATATCCTTGCCTGTTTATGGGTCTGTTTGTTAATTCTCTGGTGACAGCCAATTGTAGGGGATGGTTTTCTGGTAGCTGGGAAGCTTTCAATAGCCATTTGCTGTCTGTCAATTTATTGTCTGGTACGATTAAGTGGCAGTAAACCTGTTTCGGCCTGGAGGGAGACTATTGGCGATGAACAGAATCCTCCCAGCGCTATTCGAAGGGCTGAGTTTTGGATTGTGTTGAGCTTGTCTAGGTGTGTTGGGGCGGCTGAACCATATACAGGGCTGCCATATTGTGCTTTGCTCTGGATGTATACTGTGTAGAATTTTAATAGCATTTCTCTACTGGCTCCCCATCTTGCCCCGGCCAGGTACTTCATGATGTTTAGACGTTTTGTACAGGATGTGCGGAGGTAATCAATGTGTTTGTTCCATGTCAGGGAAGGGCCGTCTAGTTTCAAGCCGAGGAAGGTATGTTCTCTCACTAGTTGAATTGGGGTGTTGTCGATGGTTATGTTAGGTAATCTTGGAAGTCTTTTACGGGTGAAGCACATTAGGGCGCTTTTCTGCTTGTTGATCTGAAGTCCCCATTCTGTCGACCATTCTGCCATCAGGCCTGTGGCTTCCTGTAGGTAGTGTTCTGCTTCGTGTAGGGTTGTGACTTCACATATAATGGCTACGTCATCGGCGTATATCAGGCGAGTGGTGTGAGGTGTTTTGGGTATGTCTGACAACAGAGCATTGAATAGGGGTGGACTGATGCCTGAGCCTTTGGGTAGTCCTCTGTGATGGGGGTGCTCTTGAGATAGTGTGCCTCCTATTGCTACTTTAAATGTTCGGTGTTCTAAGAAGCTGTGGAACCATTTTAAGGGAAGTCCTTCAATGCCCATCTTTGACAGTTTATATATTATGCCTTTGTGGGAGGCTGAATCGAAGGCGCTTTTCAAGTCAAGGAAGAGTATCAGCATTATTTGTTTGTTGTTGTAGGTTTCTTGGATTCTTTGTTCTAAATTGAGGAGGATATCAACTGTGCCTCTGCCTGGTCTGAATCCACTTTGTTCTGGTGACAGTTTGTGATGGGTTTCAAACCACCAGCTGAGTCGTCGGGCAATTATTTTTTCGAGTAATTTTCCTATACACGATAGTAGGACTATTGGGCGTTGTGAAGCAGGGTTGGAGGGGTCTTTGCCTGGTTTGGGGAATGGGAAAATTACAGATTGCTTCCATGCGTCGGGAAATGTTCCGGTCTGCCAGCTTTTGTTGAATAGGGTTACAAGGTGATCTTGCCAATGAAGTGTAAGGTGTGAGAGGAATTCATTGGCAACTAAGTCGGCTCCCATAGCTTTTTTGGCGGGGAGGGATGATATCGCGTACTGAAGTTCGGGTTCGGTGATTGGGTTGTCAATGGTATGTGTCGAGGGTGATGAGAGAGCTGTGTTTATATGACGAGTCAGGAAATCTTGATTAGGTAGTGGAGCTGGAATGCTGGATTGGTCTTTGTAGAAGGAGGCTAGAAAATTTGCTTTGGCTGTGTCAGTCATTAATGCGACCCCGTTTTGACTGAGGGGGAGGGGACTGTTTATTTCTTCCTTTCATGCTTTTTAGGAAGTTCCAAGTTCGAGTAGATGAAGTGTTGAAAGATAAGGTACTGCAGAAGCTTGCCCAGGCCTGTCATTTTGCTTTGAGAATAATGCGTGTTGCGATACAATTTAACTGTTAATATTTATTACAGTTATGCATGGTGGGTTGTCTCCGCCATGTGTCTTTACGTCTGCTATTTATAGCCTCAGCACATTCTGTAGTCCACCAAGGAACTCTTGGCTTTGCCCCTTTCTTTGAGTGGTATAGTTTGAAAGCTGATGTGGCTGCGTTGGTAAGTGTCTGGGTGAAGGATGTCGTTAGTACTTCTAGGGATTGATTCTTTACTGGTGTTGTTTGTCTAAGGGTGGCTTTGAAGTTTTGCCATCCTTTGTCTGTTATTTTCCAGTGGGGACGAGTGATGTTGTCCGAGGTTATTTTTTGTGAGGTCGATGTGATATAGATGGGGAGATGGTCACTTGCCATGTATGGGCCTAGTTTTATATCAACGTCATTGAAGTGGGAGCCGATGCAGAGGTCTATTGTGGATGAGCGGCCTGTATGTGGATCTATGCGTGTGCCCAAGGCGGGTGGTGTGAGGAGATTTAAGTTCACAGATTCTAGAAGTACCTGAAATAACGCTTTTCCTGAAGGATTTAGGGAGCCTGGTGGAGCGTATGGGTCCCAAAGTTTGTGTTGTGCATTGAAGTCTCCTAGAATCATGCATGGAGGGGGGGGGGGGACTTGTTGAAAGAGATGGTTGATTTCTGTTATGGTGAAATCTTTGCAGGGGTTGTAACAGAGGAGGATGGAGCACCACTTTCCCGAGAGAGCTATCTGAACGGCCATTGATTCTATTACATTGTTGTTGTAAGGGGGGAGTTCAAGTATACGGCAGGATATATTCTCGCGTACCATTATGGCCAAGCCTCCTCCTCTCGGACCTTGTAATCTGTCTTCTCTGAAGATTGTGTACCCTGGCATTACTATATTGGTGGATGGATTCAACCAAGTTTCACATAGGCCTATTATAGTTGGCATGTCTCTATCTACAGTTGTTTTAAAGTTGTGAGTCTTATTGAAGATGCTTCTGGCATTCCATAGCATAAACTTTAAGGGTGGGGAGGACGGGTCCATTATTGAGGGAGTATTATGGCTACTGCATATGGCCAAAGCCGAGAGATTATGTCTGGGAAGGTTGATCCTTTGAGGTATAGCTGTATTGCTTGAATTAGGAGATGTAGAAGTTGTGTACCGGTACTCGTGTGGGAAGCTGAGTCGGCTGAAGCTGTGTTGGTTTCATCTTGATGCGGTGTGTGTGTGTTTAATTGTGATTTTGTGGTTTGTGCAGATTGGGTTTGAGATTGGTGTTGGTGTTGATAAGTCTGGCATTTTGGATTAACAGTTGCGTTGGGTGTTGTGATGTTGGGAGACTTGTGTTCCGGTGTTGGAGCATGGAATGATGTCGTCGAAGTCAAGTTGGTGGGCTGTGGTACAGCGTTGAGTTTTGGGGCCATTTTGGCGTTGGGATCTGGGAGTTGGTGCCTTGTGAATCAGGATTTTACCATGATTAGTCGGATTTATGGTGACCTCATGTTCGTCTTCTTCCAGTTCAATGTCATCCTGGTTGGGGACTTAGTCTTCTAGGACTGAAAAGGGGTTTGAAATTTTAGCATAGCTTAGCTCGTCTCTGACGGCTCTAGTGGGCTTGGGATCTGATGTAATTTTTATAATGGGAGGTGTAGACTTGGCATTGATAGGGTTAAGCTCTCGTAGTTGACGGTTAACATCTTTTAGTGCTGAGAGGTCTGCTTGAGCTTTGTTATGAATTTCTGCAGCTTTGATATAGATTGGGCATTTGAAGGAGACTACTCTATGTGTGCCACCACAGAAATAGCAATGGGGATTATTTTGGCATCTTTGCTGGTCAGGACCTGATGTTAGGGAATGGAATCCACTACACATTGAGCATCTTACCTTGTTCCTGCATGATATAACACTGTGTCCGAATCGGTGGCAGTTGTAACAGCGCAGAATGGAGAATGTGTATTGGGATACCTGGTAGCTCGTCATGTCTATTGCCAGAGGTGGGCGCGCTCCGGTGGGACCGGTAATGCGGCAGCGCTCCGCGCTCATCAGACATAAGGTAATGCGGCAGCGCTCACGCGCTCCTTTTGTCAGCAGACCCGATGCGCTTCCCGCTCTGCGCTCCTGCGCTCCGCGCTCCCAAAAATAGGTATATAAAAAACAAAACAAACAAAACAGCTTCTAGAAGTTATTTAATTATTTACCTTTGTCCTTCACTTTGTCCTTTGTCTTTCACTTCACTAAATTCCAAGAATTCAAAACATTCAAAAAACCTCAAGTCATGGTGTCTTTCTGAAGTTTAACTGTTTAAGTTTCTCACTTTCTCAGTTTCTGTTATTCTTTATGTCATATCAATGAATCAAATGTCAATGATATGATATGATTGTGTCAATGATATGATATGATTGATATCATTGTGAGTTTGTGACATTGTGACTGTCCATTGATATCTATGATATGACAAAGAATTACAGAAACTGTCCAAACTGAGAAACTAGGTCCGAAACTGCCAGGTCCGACGGTATATAATTTATAATAATTATATATATACGGCCGGGACTAGTGTCTTGTCAGATGTTAGTTGTCACGCCCAGTGCCAGGTCCGTATATAATTATATACCGACTCGCCGAAAAAAAATCGTAGCAGCGAAACGACTGCACCTATGGCTTTCATATTTTTAGTTTTTTACCACATGTACCTTACCCTTCTGCATACCCACCAAGGCACCACCACTACCCCAAACCCCTCCTCCCACCCACTCGCTGACTATCGGTCGCCTCACAAGGAAAAAATAAATAAAATCTGTGGCGGCGAAACGATTGCACCAATCGGTTCCATAT
Organism: Paralithodes platypus; assembly: GCA_032716605.1. Taxonomy (NCBI): domain Eukaryota; kingdom Metazoa; phylum Arthropoda; class Malacostraca; order Decapoda; family Lithodidae; genus Paralithodes; species Paralithodes platypus. The sequence goes on from CM064481.1 coordinate 3,793,069, forward strand.
TTGTGTGACAAGTGCCTTACCCTTATGCCTTCCCTCCACCACACCCCCAACTGCCTCCCACAACCCACTTCCAGCGTATCCATACGAAGAAAAGGAAAACAAATAGAATCTGTGGTGGCGAAACTACCTCACCAATCGGCTTCATATTTGTAACACGAGTCAATTACGCTTCTACCTTCCCCCCACCATCCCCCAAACCACCCTCCCACCCATACATTCAAGTAACATTCCGATAGTATTGATACCATAAAATGATAAAAGTCTCTGAAGTCTATAGTGTCTTTTGACTATCAGACAGTCAGACAGGCTCGGGCTATACCACTGCCAGACTTACCCTTAGGCCCCTTCGTAAGCCGTAACTTGCCCGTAAGGTTTACTTTGCGTTAGCAAAAGCCAAAAAAAACAAAAAACAAGTTAACAACTGTAACACTGTCAGTCTGTCACTATCATAGTATCACTGTATCACAGTTCACTAACACCGTGAGTAACACCGTACGAACGGTACGATGACTGTACACGTTAATGACATTCTTGTACTTGTTGTTGCAGGAAAAATCGCCTCCGGAGCGCCAGAAAGGAGTGCGAATTTCTAGCTGCGCTCCCCGCCTGCACTCCGATTTCAGAATTTTGCCGCTCCTCGCTCCGCGCTCCTCTATATTGGTAATGCGCACCGGATCGCAGAGCGCAGAGCGCCAAATGGCGCGCACCTGCCCACCTCTGTCTATTGCTACTCGGGCCGGGAGCTTGCCTTCGAAGCATAACCTTACTGCATCGGATTTTGATTTTACACCATTCTTATACCTAGGGGGGATCCTCAAGACCTCAAGTAGCCTTGCTGGGTGTGTGCCTAGATTTTTTAGTGATTTATAGATGTCTTCTTCTGACAAATCCTCAGAAACAGGGCTAATCTTACCGAAGGTGATGCCATGTTCTGCTGCGTCGGCTGGGGAGCGGGCCTTCCGACATTTGACTTGCCAACTGCTTAGTTGTGTCATGGAGTCAGGTGAATCATCAAGGTTATCTATATCTTTGGCTAATATAGAGAAACAGAAAGCAGATCCCTTACCAATCAAGTGAGGACTTCCCTGTGCCTGTAGAATATACTTGCCAAAAGATGCTTCTTTTAGTGCTCTAGTTAAGGTGTGTGGATTGTTGAAGGCAGTGGAGTTGTCAGCTGTTCGAACAATGTAGGTTATCACGTTATCAGTGTCACAATTTGGGGGGCATTGAAGTGTAGATTTGGTGAGGAAGCTCTGTTCATTTTTTCATGGTTTCCTGAACCATTCACTGAGTCTTCATCATTGTCAGGGGCAAGGCTTCTCTTTTGAGGAGTAGCGTCGGCGATTGTTGTGATGTCCATGGCTGTGTGTTCTGGCGGCGGGTGCCTCTGCCTCATTTCATCTTCTTCAGACTCTTCCATGGTGATGAAGAATTGGATAAACGCTTCCTGTCCACTGTCCCTACGTGCTGAGGGCAGCGGGTAAGAAGTGTGAGGGTATTTTCAGTCACTATTGGGGTAATATGGCGAGATAAAGGCAGAGAGGGCGCAATACACAATCACAGTCTTCTTCTTCTTCCTACCGGCCGTTAGTAAAGAAGGAGGAAGCAAGCGTGGAGCCTACCTTGTGACGTCACACGTTCCAATGTTGTTTTGATAGGTTTACTTGTTAGAGTGTATATACTTTGCTGTCCCCATCTCTCGCGCTCACACCCCAGCCGCTCAGCTGATCACCACACCGTCAGACGTACGATGAACAATAAAAGAGAAATATGTATAGTGTGCGATATTGGATTCAACAAAAGGAGTACAACTTCACAATGTAGTAGTTGTAATGAAACAGTACACGATCGATGTACTTACGTAGATATTATATACCTTGATTTTCAAAAGGCCTTTGACAAAGTTCCCCACAAACGTTTATTGCTAAAACTAAAAGCGCATGGAATACAAGACGGTGTGTTGAAATGGATAGAAAATTGGCTCAGCGACAGAAAGCAAAGAGTAGTCATAAACGGTAAGGCATCTAAATGGACCAATGTAAGTAGCGGGGTACCCCAGGGATCGGTACTAGGACCAATTCTCTTTCTAATTTACATCAACGACATAGAGAGGGTCTCACCTGTACAATCTCAAAATTTGCTGACGATACAAAAATTGCAAATAGCGTACTCTCAAAAGATCAAGTTGACGATATGCAACACAATCTAGATAAATTGTCACATTGGGCCCAAATTTGGCAAATGAGTTTCAATGCGGATAAATGTAAAGTACTACATATCGGATACCTAAATGAGAATGCAAACTATTCGATGAATGGCACTCAGCTTAAGAATGTACACAGAGAAACCGATCTGGGAGTAACAATATCGAGTAACCTAAAACCGAGTCAACAATGTTCAGAAGTTGTTAAGAAGGCAAACAAAATAATTGGCTTTATAGGCAGATCATTTGAGCATAAATCCAAAGACGTAATCCTAACCCTTTACAATTCCTTAGTCCGCCCTCTTCTGGAATACTGCGTTCAATGCTGGTGCCCTTATTACCAAAAAGACATAAACAAGCTAGAACGAGTTCAACGTAGAGTTACCAAAATTATACCTAGCCTAAAGAACAAACCATACGAAGAGCGTCTTAGAGAATTAAATCTATTTCCTTTAACCCAGCGCAGATTAAGAGGTGACTTAATTCAAGTGTTCAAAATCATCAAAGGCATCGACAATATGAACTAGTAAGTACTTCACTATCGACCAATCTAATTACACGCGGGGAAACGGTTGCAAAATTATTGGTAAATCTTTTAACTCACACGAATCTAATTATTTCTTCTTTAATCGAGTTGTCAACTTGTGGAATGGGCTTCCCCGAGACGTTATAGACTGCAGCACCGTTGATTAATTTAAATTCCGCCTAGACAAATATCTCGCATCAAACCCGCGACTGACTGCGTTTGTAAATGAATAACTTTATTTTATCCTCCCCTCAGTTACTAACCCATATGTCCCCTACTAACTTCCTAGTCCTGCCACGTTAGTGTCAGGGCAGTAGTTCCCTTTCCAATGTTCCCTTACCCACTCTAAACCACTGTTTGGACACTTGATTCTCAGTGTTTTGGAGGACAAGCAGCCTAGAAGGGTCACTAGATCTGTTGTTGCTTGATTTCCTTTGTTACTAGCAGAAAAGAAGTGGAATGCGATAAATGTAGGGAACTAGCTATTAAAGGTCCTAAAATCATTTGTGAAATATGTGAATCACTCATGACACGAAAACAAAGGATCCTAAACTGTGTTAAGTGTAAAACTGTAGCTCACATGAAGTGCATCTCTAAGAAGACCAACAGTGAAGAACGGGAATTCTTATGCAATAAGTGTGCCTTGCATTTATAACCGAATGTTAATGTAAATGAACCAAGTATTAACAACTCAGAATCCAGCAAGGACACATTCAAAGATGAATACAGTGTTCACCAACAAAGGGCTCCATCTTATCCGCATTAACGCCAGATCAATGTACCATAAATTGTCAGAAATAAACATGCTAGCTAATAAGGCCAAAGCTTACTAGACCCCCGGAATGAATCCATTATACTAGGAGATTTTAACTTGTGTTACAAACAACGAAATAATAGGCTTGTACGAGAATATAGGCACATACTGACAATGCACAATCACAAACAACTCATCACAACCCCCACACATATCTCTGAGAACACTGCTACAATATTAGACCATATAAATTGTAACAGAGAGGACAAAATATCACAATCAGGGGTTATACAGACTGGGATAAGTGATCACTTCGTCACATATTGCACAAGGAAAACAACAAAAATTACCCTAGAGAATCACAAGGTCATCAAAACAAGGTCACTCAGAAACTACAACAAAGAAACATTTCTGGACATTTTATGGAATACAGATTGGTCTCCAGTGATTGGAAATACAAACGTTAATGATGCATGGGTTGGCTTCAGAACCATCATCACAAACATCCTAGACGAAATAGCTCCTCTGAAAGACATACGAATTAAAGCAAGGTCAGACCCATGGATCAACAATGACATACTACACCATCTGGAACATAGAGACAATCTGTTAGAAAGGCCAGTGAAACATAGACAGGATCAAGGTCTGAAACATGAGTTCAACAGGGCTAGGAATAAACTAAGTAGGAAAATTAAAGCAGCGAAATCTAATTATTTCCACAGTAAGGCAGAGGAATATCAGAATAACCCAAAAAAACTATGGAGGCACTTAAAAACAACAGGCTACAGCAACAAGGCAAGGGATTCGTCTAACACTAATATTGCTTTCAACATTAATGATCAGGTTTGCCACGATAAACGACAAATTTCAACCTACTTCAACTCCTTCTTCACCTCCATAGCAAACACACTTGCACAGAACCTACCGCAACCTCTCAATAAATACACGACAACAACGGCCACCTTCCGAAATTTCTACAGGGATAAAGGCATACACTTGAACACATTTGGATTGCAAAATGTTACGCCAAAATACACATTTGACGAGCTCTCTAACCTAAATGTACATAAAAGCACAGGACCAGACAAAATTCCTGCCAAATTTCTACGAGATGGAGCCATTGGTATAGCAGGTCCCCTAATCCACATCATCAACCTGTCAATTAACACCAACACTGTACCTGCTGAACTGAAGGAAGCTATTGTAACCCCTCTATTCAAGAAAGGAAATAAACTAGATGTTGGCAACTACAGACCAGTTAGCATATTATGTATTGTATTTAAAATCCTTGAAAGAGCTGTATACACCCAAATTGAACACTACCTCAAAGAAAATGATCTATTCTATAAGTATCAATCAGGTTTCAGATGCATGTACTCGACAGAATCCTGTCTCATCCACTTAACAGATCACATTCGTAAAGAAATGTCTAAAGGTAACTACACCGGTATGGTTCTTCTTGATCTACAAAAAGCGTTTGATACAGTAGACCATGATATCCTCTGTAATAAACTACAAGCAATGGGCATTGGGTCAGTGAACTGGTTTAAATCTTATCTTAGTGGTAGAACACAAAGAGTCAAAATTGATGATAATATATCTGATCCTATGCCAATTAACTGTGGGGTCCCGCAGGGAAGCATCCTTGGTCCCTTACTCTTTCTCTGTTATGTGAACGACATGGTACTGAGCGTCTCGTGTAAATTATTATTGTACGCTGACGACAGCGTGCTTCTGGTTTCAGGAAAAGACTCAATAAGTATTGCCGCTTCACTTTCCAAAGAACTAGAATCGTGTAGTGATTGGCTAGTGGACAATAGACTATCTCTTCACCTGGGCAAGACGGAAGCCATCTTATGTGGAACAAAACGCAAACTGAAAGACATTGTGGGCTTCTCGGTCAACTGTAATGATATTCCTATAACAACAGTGTCACAAGTTAAATATCTCGGACTAAAACTGGACTCGACTCTGTCAGGTGAAACAATTTTGGAATCTATCCTGAGTAAATGTAGAGCACGTATAAAATACCTGTATAGACAGGTGGGATGCTTGCCAGCGGCGACCAAAAAGACCCTATGCAGCGCTTGTTCAATGTCATTTTGACTATTCTGTGTCATCCTGGTACTCTGCATCATCTAAATCAGCACAGCACAAACTTCAGGTCACTCAAAATAAAATTGTTAGGTTCATGCTGAACCTAGGACCCAGATCGCATGTTGGCCAGGAACAACTTCAGTCACTAGGTATGCTCAATGTCTCTGACAGGGCCAAACAAATCAGGCTCACTAATGCCTTCAAGATATTCTATGACAGAGCTCCAGAGTATCTAAAGAGTAATTTTGTTAAAGCAAATGAGAGGCGTGGACATAATACAAGAAATAGGAGGTTTAATTTTACGGTCCTGAGAATCCAAGGACAGGGTAAGCTAACATTCTTCTTCACTGCCATCAAAGACTGGAATGACCTACCCCAGTCAGTCCGTGAAAAGAGAACACTGTATTCCTTCAGACGTAGCCTGAAGGAGCACCTGAACCGGACAGCTGCGAGAAGGGAGCACCAAGCTTATGTCTACTACTAAATACGACATAAGAGATAGGCAAAACAAACTGAAATTATTACTGATTACGGATTACTGATATTTACTATAGGATGTAAGGTATCTTAAAATAACCCCCTAGAAATACTTTCTCTAAAGTATCTACTTCTTTTATCCTCCCCTTTTTCCCCAGCTAACCTAATCCCTTAAGGACCCCAATGGAAATACGCCTAACGGCCTTATTGGGCTATCCTTAGTTGGAATTATGTAAGGCTGGTACATGTCATATTTGTAACATATTATGTGGTACCAACACTGTAAAATGCTAACTGAATAAATATTATTATTATTATTATTATTATTATTATTATTATTATTACCTCTTGGTATATTAATCTGTATGTGGTAATCCAGGTTCGAATCCCAGTGGAACACATTCTTTCATTAGATGTGTTGGTGATGGAGTTAAATTAACCCTTTCGCGCACGAGGACGCGATTATGTCGTTTTGGGGATACAGTACTGTACTTTAAAACCTTTGTGACCATCAGTGGTGTTTAGAAACCTTTAGATTAGTTACTTCAACCTCTGCAGTTGTCTTTGAGCGAGTTGTGGGCAGAAAACTAATTTTGGAGAGGTAATTATGAGATTAAGAGAATTCTTTTTGTGAATACTAAACGGCAATGCCCGGACCTGAAAGGATTAAGAAAAATAGAATATACAGTAAATAACCTAGATTAAGCCATTTATGATGATGCAGTTTTTCAACACCATGCAATCCCTGCTCAATAGCTGGGCTAGAGTGGGTGCCCTTATCTATCAGTGACTTCAGTGAACAGTTGCCACAGATTGCGAAGATCACAAAACTCACGAAAAACAGCCGGATTAAACATCGACATGCTCCGAGGGTTAAATTAGTATGATATAGGGTTTATAGAATTAATATATTATTATAGTAGCTTTACAGTAGTGTTATAGAGGCTTAAGATATATATATTTGCTTTAACGATACTGCAGTATTACAGCGACTTTATAGAATATTTTAGCTGTATGTTAGGATGAGGCTAGATGTACGCCGTGATCCCCGAAGGGGTGGCCACGAACGAAACCGCCCCATGCACCTCTGTCCCCAGTCAGTCGACGCCCCTCCTCCTATCCAGCACCACCTTCACTCATATATACTTCTTAACTCCATCCTTCCACCTCTCATTCGGTCTACCTCTCTCTCTCGGTCCTTCCACCTCACTCTCGTACACTCTCTTAGTCATTCTCTCGCTTCCCATACGTTCCACATGGCCGAACCATCTCAAGGTGTTCCTTTTCACACTTTCCAGCACATCTACATCCACAATACACCTCTCTCGTACTTCCTCATTCGTCTGTCTATCCCTCCATGTGACTCCGCACGCACTTCTCAAGCAACTCATTTCCACCCCTCTCACTCTTGGTTTGAGTCTCTTCACCAACGTCCATGCTTCACTCCCGTAAGTCAATGTCAGGATTACCACACTGTCATGCAAGGACTTCTTTACTTCCATGCTGACCACCCTATTTCTTGTTACTGCTTTCAGCGTTCCTACAACCCTCTTCCCCTGTTGCACCCTCTCCCGCACTTCTTCATCCATACTCGCATCTTCACTTAACACATTACCCAAATACTTAAATGAGCGGACATTCTCCATAACCTGACCGTTCAACCTCACCTCAAACTCTGTGGCTGCACCCCTTTCAAAGACCATAACCTTGCTCTTCCCCGTGTTTATCTTCAGATTCCGTTTTTCACACACTGTTCCAAACATATTTAGAAAGTAGTGGCATCTCTCCATACCACATCCTCCACTCCTCCCCCTTTACACCCCCCCCCCCCCTTTCCTCCCTCAACTTTATTTTTTATTTTGCACAGGTTCTAGCAGTTCATGGATTAACAGACTTTATCTCTCTAGGTGGGTTGAGAACAGCCCCTCCCCGGCGACGAAGCTAACCCACTACACCATGTTGCTGCCTCACTACCGGGGACTCCAGGACTCTGATGGGGAGACTAGGGCTGCAGGGTTCATCTGTCAACAACTCCACGACCACGACCACGACCACGACCACGACCACCACCACCACCACCAACATTAAGGGGGACCACCTCGTGTTTTTTTCTCTCTCTGGGTTGTATCCATTCGACCCCATTCAGCTACTGTTTTAAGAAGTTTATCCCCATCCAGGTGTCGATTTTTTCCGCGAGCCAGCATATTATTTGAATTTTTTTTTGGCAGCAGGGTAAATTTGTACATTTTTCGATAGAAAAATGTCTCTGGCGAAGCCGGATTTTTCCATACAATGCTGGCTCGCTATCGCTCGCCAGGAAGAAATCGACACCGGGATGGGGATAAACGTCTTATATAACAGTAGGCTGAATACGAATGGATATAAGCCAGAGAAAGAGAGAAAAGGAGCTCCAGGATTCTGATGGAGAGACTAGGCCTACAGCCTTCATATGTCAGCAACCTCACGACTACCACCACCACCACCACCACCACCACCACCACCACAAACCTCTTTCAAGATCCGATCACGCATTTCTTTTCTGTTTTCGGGCGTTGGTAAATTTCTCCGGCGAAGCCGGATTTCTCCATACAATGCTGGCTCGCTATCGCTCGCCAGGACACCTGGATGGGGATAAACGTCTTAAAACAGTAGGCTGAATGGGGCCGAATGGATGCAAGTCAGAGAAAAAAAGAAAAGGAGCTCCAGGATTCTGGTGGGGAGACTAGGGCTACAGGCTTAATATGTCAGCAACCCCATCACCACCACCACCACCACCACCACCATTAACACCATCTGGTCCAACGTTTCTGGGGTTATTATGATAGTTTGTTATATGATTATGGAGGGTTTTGAATACTATTGCCATTTTCGACCAATGAATTATTTAGTTTCCCCATAGACTAAAAAGAACGCCTCCCCAGACCCCCTTCAAACTAAAAAAAAGAAACGCCACCCTAGACCCCCCCTTCACGACCACTACCACCACCACCATCAATACTACCGAAGCCAACCATAGACTACTACCACAACCACTATTAACCCCTGCCGTACCGGCGACGTCTTTTTAATCATATTATTGCTATATTTAGGCGATTTTATGCAGTTTAAGAAGGATCTGTGGTAATAAAAAAAGGCTCATGTGAGATCGTTCAAAGCATAATAATTACTGGAGGCCCTTTTTAAACTTAATATAATAATTTTATGGAAGCCAGAATAAAGTTAAAAAGTCGTCGCCGGTACAGAAGGGGTTAATACTACTAAAGTCAACCATGGTGGTGAAGGGGTTACGTGGTTATTATATTCCACTGTAGGCTACTCTGGAAACACAATGTTAGGTTATAAGGTGTTTTGGGTATTAGAGAGAGAGAGAAAAAAAAAAGCAATGTTAGGTTATAGGGTGTTTTGGGTATTAGAGAGAGAGAGAGAAAACAATGTTAGGTTATAGGGTGTTTTGGGTATTAGAGAGAGAGAGAAAAGCAATGTTAGGTTATAGGGTGTTTTGGGTATTAGAGAGAGAGAAAACAATGTTAGGTTATAGGGTGTTTTGGGTATTAGAGAGAGAGAGAAAAAAGCAATGTTAGGTTATAGGGTGTTTTGGGTATTAGAGAGAGAGAGAGAAAACAATGTTAGGTTATAGGGTGTTTTGGGTATGAGAGAGAGAGAGAGAGAGAAAAAACAATGTTAGGTTATAGGGTGTTTTGGGTATTAGAGAGAGAGAGAGAGAAAAGCAATGTTAGGTTATAGGGTGTTTTGGGTATTAGAGAGAGAGAGAGGAAAGCAATGTTAGGTTATAGGGTGTTTTGGGTATGAGAGAGAGAGAGAGAGAAAAACAATGTTAGGTTATAGGGTGTTTTGGGTATTAGAGAGAGAGAGAGAAAAGCAATGTTAGGTTATAGGGTGTTTTGGGTATTAGAGAGAGAGGAAAGCAATGTTAGGTTATAGGGTGTTTTGGGTATGAGAGAGAGAGAGAGAAAAAACAATGTTAGGTTATAGGGTGTTTTGGGTATTAGAGAGAGAGAGAGAGAGAGAGAGAGAGAAAAGCAATGTTAGGTTATAGGGTGTTTTGGGTATTAGAGAGAGAGAGAGAGGAAAGCAATGTTAGGTTATAGGGTGTTTTGGGTATGAGAGAGAGAGAGAGAGAGAAAAAACAATGTTAGGTTATAGGGTGTTTTGGGTATTAGAGAGAGAGAGAGAAAAGCAATGTTAGGTTATAGGGTGTTTTGGGTATTAGAGAGAGAGGAAAGCAATGTTAGGTTATAGGGGGTTTTGGGTATTAGAGAGAGAGAGAGAGAGAAAAGCAATGTTAGGTTATAGGGTGTTTTGGGTATTAGAGAGAGAGAGAGAGGAAAGCAATGTTAGGTTATAGGGTGTTTTGGGTATTAGAGAGAGAGAGAGAGAGAGAAAAGCAATGTTAGGTTATAGGGTGTTTTGGGTATTAGAGAGAGAGAGAGAGAGAGAGAGAGAGAGAGAGAGAGAGAGAGAGAGAGAGAGAGAGAGAGAAAAGCAATGTTAGGTTATAGGGTGTTTTGGGTATTAGAGAGAGAGAGAGAGAGAGAGAGAGAGAGAGAGAGAGAGAGAGAGAGAGAGAGAGAGAAGAGAGAGAAGAGAGAGAGAGAGAGAGAGAGGCAATATTAGGTTATAGGGTATTTTGGGTATTAGAGAGAGAGAAGCATGGTCTATAGGGCATCATTATACATGGATTTTAACCCCTTAAGCACGAGGACACATTTTGACCTGGAATTTTGGTTAAGGGGAGAATGGGAGATGGGCCGTTTTTTCTGTTCCCCTTTCTTCCTTATGTTTAGCCCAATCAGTTTTCAGATTTTAAGATATTTGCCCCATTAGTTTGGCAATTTTAAGACCTTTCACCCCATTTCTTTGTCAATATTAAGACCTTTCGTGCTATTTAGGTGTCGATTTTTTCCTGGCGAACGATAGTGAGCCTGTAATTTAGGAAAAACCGGCCTACCGAAAAATTTACAAATTCATCTAGAAGGGGGGTTTAATGGATTTGCTTAAAGTTTGATGGAGATCTAGGGAGGAAACTAAAAAAATAAATGAATATATAAATAAATAGACCCCCAAAAATAACCACTGTCCCCTTAAAGTCATACTATTTTATGTAGTTTAAGAAGGACCTATGTTATGTTATGTTATGTATGTTATGGAGAGGGTTTATTGAGATCGTATTTACCCCTCTCAGTCCTAAAGGTAAATTATATGCTAACAATTATCGTCTAATGGTATCCAAAATAAGATGAAAATTACGTCATCGTGCTGAAAAGGCTAAAGGTAGTCAATACGAGTAAATAAAGATTAAAATTGTTATGCCCTAACTTTATACAGGATTAACGATTGATTGGGGTGAGTTCTTCGAGACTGGAATATCAGGTTTCATGCACATACATATAAGGAATCAATAGAACACAAATATAATTTCGGAATGTGGTTTGTAATACAGCTTTGTTTAATTAACACACTCACTGGTATAGAAAAAGAATTAATTCACTTTGGGAAAACATAGGTAGGAGCAAAAAGATTCAGTATCAAATTTGGTCTTTCAATTTTCCTAGCACGACCGTGGATCTGGATGGAGCGTGCGCTGCCACTTTCAACATTCAGGTATTATTATTCTGAGATAAGTACAAGATACAAGATTAGAAGAAAGTCACTCGAAGGGCACTGGTTAAGTTCTCATAAGTATATGGTGAAGTTCGTTGATTATGCCTAGGGCTTAGTTATTTTATTTAGATGTTGAGCTAACTTCAGGTCTCAAATTTCACAAGATCTGATAGAGTGAATAGACAACTAAGAATTGCATACTTATGTAACTGTTAATGCACGTATTGGAATTCGTCACTGAGATTAATTTACTTTACGACCTATCCCACAAGCTTTTGGGATCTCAGAATATCTATACCATAATCTCCCAATTAGGAAGAACTCGTTATGTGGCTGAGGGTAAATATTGTCGCAGTAATTATCTCGTAATAACTTTTACTGGCACAAATTCTTGAACAATGAACAGGGAACTCTAGGAATTGAACTTGAAACACTCGTCATGGCTAGCAAATAACTTTAAATTGAACATAGGCGAACAACGATCCGGTATTACGGTATCTCCGCACTGATACAAATGATAGTCAATAGTGCACTGTTATGTTATTGTGGTTGAAATACAAAAACGTTAGCACCCTTACCTCACGGTGAGAATATCCTTGTGCGTCGCTGTACAGTATAGGCTAGCCTAGGCCTAGGACAAGCAGTTCCCCATCCAACGTTGTCAACGCTCCAGAAACTGCGACCTCAAACCACAATCCGACCTGACCTACAGCTGCAGTGATGCCCACACGAACCACCGACCTCGTCTGAATCTATTCACCTACCACAGCAACACTACACTCGGTAAATACGACGGGAGCTCCCTGCGACCTCTGCACCCCAATCCTCACACGCGTGTTTACTGCCTACTCCGCCTTCGTTCGCCCGATGTGCCTAAAACTAACTAACCTACCCAACGTAAATCAAATCTACCCAACGTAAATCGAATTACACCACACGCCCCCCTGATCTCAAGATCAATCCAACAAAAAACAACAACAAATTAAAGTAATTTTCCACCGTACCTAATGGCAAACCGCCCTAGTACTACTAAGGTACGTTGGACATCGCGCAGTCCCTTTATCCCACCCATTTTATCCCATTTCACAATCACTTCCCGTCTCATGATTTCCCATCCACCCTGGCCGTCGCCTCTCTCTCTGCGACCGTCGTGGTACCACTTCGTTTTCTTCTACCTCTTCTTGCTCGTCATCCCCCACCTCATCATCAGTTGAAGACTCTACCACTCTTCTGACGTCCAAGATGTGACGTGGCATCCCGTCGACACTGAGGTTATTCCTGGAATGCACGTCCGTCACAGTACCCCTCCCCCACTGGGATGTACACTTTGCATTTGGGGGCTTCACCCAAATCTCCTCCCCAATTTGGATAGAGGCAGGCCCTTCCTCCCCCCCAATGGCCATCGGCACCGCACATGGATGTCGCCACTCATACTGAAATACTGCTCTTTGTGGTACAGTTCTCTCATCCTGACCTGACCTAGGGGACATATTATACCAAAATACTGCTTCCATAGGCGCTACCTGCCCCCTCTCTGTCATCGCCTTGATTGTCCGATGATGTCTTTCCACAATTCTGTTCCCACTTGACCGATACGCAGCTCTAAAGAAACGTCAGACATTCCACCTATCAAGCATGTCCTTCAAAGCTTGCGACCGAAAAGCAGTACCGTTATCCATCAACACCTCATCAACTGGGCCCCTCTCTAGGAAGATCTCATTCAGCACACCTGCAATCTCTTCCACATTCTCTGCTCTTAATTCCCTCCAGATAGCCACCCGCCCAGGTCCGCAGTCTACCATAGATAGGTACAGCCCCTGCCGATAGTGTGTCGCATCAACCGCCAACCTTTGCCAATCATTATCCACTCTAATCTCCCCAGACACATGTACACTCGGTGCAGGGTCGATCGACTGACATCTGTCACAACGTCTACCACCTCTCGAACGTTTTCCCTCGTGACTGCAGGGTCGACCTTCCTTGCCACAAACAGCGTCCTGTCGACTCCCATGTGGTGCATTTGATGTAGCTCCTTTACACTTGGTGCTCCCATGCAACACACCATAGCCGCCTCCTTTGTCTCCTCTGGCACCCCGAGCCAGGATTTCTTTACTCTTGTTAGGGCATCTGCCTTGTTCTTCTCTGAGGACACAAAAACTACACACAACTGCAGACCATACACATCTTTCAACTCCCTCAGAATTCCCAGACGACGCTTCACAATCAGTTCTGAGGCGCCCTTCGTTCGAACTCTTTTCTCTTCAGTCACCACTGATTTCAGCCAACCAAACACTGTAGCAGAATCCGTTCGAACCTCGATCTCTCGCAAACCCCACTTCAAGGCCAAATTGATACCTTTCAATACCGCGTCCAACTCGGCCACGTTGATATGACTGTAGCCGTGCTTCTTCCTCAACCACGCAGCATCCTCAACTTCTACATTACCTATCTCCAATATCACGCCTGTCGCTAGACTACTTGCGTCACACCATATGACCCCCTTCTCCGACTTCGGAGTGTACCATCTTCCTCTCACTGGGTCTTCGCGTCTCACTCTTTCTATGACATCTTGCATCATCGTGACTGTCTCTTTTTCGACCTTGTCTTCCCATCTTACACCTTCCGCTCTCCTCTTAACGTAACTACATGCTACCCGCAGCCATCCTGCAATGGGATAGTGGCCCACCAGCCTTCCACAAGCTGAGAATAGCTCTCTCCTACTCCAGTTCTCCCTAATTTCCGGAACCTCATTACCTCTCTGGAATACTAGCTCGCCTGTTCTATCTCTCTCTAATCTCAAGCCCAACGCCGCACCCCCTTCCAACGGCTGCGGCTCCTTTGTGGCCAATCCAAACCTAGCCAAGTGCTCTACAACCTCGGCTGCCGTCACCACAGTCTCATCCACTAGTATATCGTCAATATATGAATTTGTGGCAGCCTTCATCTTATGCGTTTTCCCCAGTACTGTCTTGAGTATCCTCGCCATGATTCTTGGAGCCGAATTCAACCCGAAACCCAACCTCGTCAAGCAATTCGTCTTCCCCTTGTATCTCACCAGCTGGTACTTCCAGAGCTTCTCTGTCACATGAATTTGTAAATAAGCGGACTTCAAATCCACAATGGTCGAGGCCCCACCCATCTGCCTCCACTCCCTGAGTGTCTCGCCGCACACATCCGCGACGTCATCGCCTGTGTGACTCATCACGTGGGTAATAAGTTCACGAAAATCCAATACAGGCCGTACCTTGTTTTTCGTCGGTTGAACCACCGCCATCAACGGCAACACTCCACTCCCCACTTCCTCCCCCCACGGCAGCAGAATGCCCTCATCAATCCACCTCTTCACCTCCTTGTCAAAATCTTCTCTCACTCCTTCTTTCATAGCATGTTCGTAGCAACCAACTTTGTTCTTCAAAACAGGCAACTCTCCTTTCAACAACCACTCGACTACCCACTTCCTACCATCAAATACCGCAACAAAATCCTTATCCTCAATCTTGCATGGATCAGCCCCCCATTCGGTTCCTGGCTTCGACACCCCTCTCTTTGGCTCAACAACCCTGGCTGCCTTTGTGAACTTATCTTTCAGCTCTTCAGTCTCAGTCAGCTTCACAACCCTCCCTTCCGACTTTATGGCCACAGCGCATTGGGTCTCTCCACTCTCGGCAGTTGAGCGGCTTACCGGTACCTTCCCAAACGTTACCGGTACTCTTCCATCTACAATCGTAGCACCACCCAGTTGGCTGATTACATCCATCCCCATCACTACATCAATGCCATCAATTACTGTATCAAGTACTATGGCCCTGATCCACAATCGGATTCCTCGCACTGTCAACTCCACTTCTCTGGCACCTTCACACCTTATCTCTCTTCCATCGACTCCGACCAGCCTAGCATCCTCTCCCTCACACTTTCCTACCAAACGAGAGGCCAACACAGTGGTCGAACAGCCAGTATCCACAAGGGCTCTTTCCCCTTTCCCCCCCACCAGTACCTCCACCACTGGCAGGGAGCTTGGGAGCGCCTTTACTCGACTAAAGGGGTAGCTTCCGGCGCAGCATCTCCCCCTTGACCGTTTCCCTGGTTGCAACGGCTCGCTATGTGACCCTCCTTCCCACACTGATAGCAAGTTATGGCTGGCTTCGGCTCCTTACACTCCCTTGCCATGTGAGAGCCACCACATCTGAAGCAGCGACCTTTGAACCCACGCGCCTCCCATTTCCTGCCACTCAGCTCACCCCGTGGAGCCTGCCACCTTGCCTCCACTTCCGGCCCCCCAGTAGCAACCGCTGCAACTCCCCGGCTTCCTCCTGACGCCAATACTCTAGCCCTAACTATTAATTCACTCATGCTCACCGAGTCCGACTCAACGTCCTTAACCTGCTGCAGCTCCATCGATATCCTGTCCGGAAACCCAGTTATAAAAGCTAGCTTCACAGCCCTCTCCAAGCCCTCTCCCTTCCACCCAGCTAGCCCTGCCACCCTCCTTATCTCGTTAGCATAGACATCCACCCCCTCACCTGTCCATGTCACCCTCTTTAGCCTTCCATATGCCTCAAACATTCCCTGTGTAAAAGCCTATTTCAATCTAGCACTTATCTTCTTAGCATCTAATTGATCATTCTCACTCATTTCAAGGTATAAGGCTAACGCATCTCCCTCCAAGTACAGTGGTATGAAACTAGCCAAATCGTCAAATTTCAAGAGTTTCACCACCAACTCTGCCTTCTTTAGCCACGCCACCACGTCGCCCTTACCATCATACGACTTCATCATTTCACTACTCACCTTCCCTTTTCCAGACATGGTGACTAGTATGCGCCTCGATAGCTTGTGGTTGAAATACAAAAACGTTAGCACCCTTACCTCACGGTGAGAATATCCTTGTCGGCGCTGTACAGTATAGGCTAGCCTAGGCCTAGGCCAAGCAGTTCCCCATCCAACGTTGTCAACGCTCCAGAAACTGCGACCTCAAACCACAATCCGACCTGACCTACAGCTGCAGTGATGCCCACACGAACCACCGACCTCGGCTGAATCTATTCACCTACCACAGCAACACTACACTCGGTAAATACGACGGGAGCTCCCTGCGACCTCTGCACCCCAATCCTCACACGCGTGTTTACTGCCTACTACCCCTTCGTTCGCCCGATGTGCCTAAAACTAACTAACCTACCCAACGTACATCAAATCTACCCAACGTAAATCGAATTACACCACAGTTATCTTCTCAGCTTCTCGATCTGGTGTTGTTGAGGGCTTCTAGGCTGCTCCGGGGGCCGTCCAGGGGGTCCAGTCTTGTGAAGAAGTTACAGATGGGCCATCAACCGTTGAAGTTCCGTTCAGGTACTCTCTGGGCTAGGATTTTTAATGTTATGTTTCAGGCTGAGGCCGGATTAACACATCATCGGACCAACGCAAGAGGAGTCGATACAAGGACTCTTCTTGACTGTCTCTAATCTTTTTGAGAGGTTCAAAGAACTCAGGCGGTTTTACCCTTTTAGTCACAAATTCTGGTGGGTTGCCACAGATCCTAAGAGTATCTCGCATAGACCCTTCTAACACAAAAGATCTTTCTCTCCTAGATCTCTGTGAGTTAACCCGCTGGATCCCAGCGTCGCACGTGTTGCGTCGGCAATGTTCGATCACCAGAACCCAGCGACGCAACGTTTGCGTCAGTGTCACTCCGGTCCCAATTACTCCGGTCCTATGGCACCTAGAGGGCTCAGATTTGTATGGAAACTGTGTAAGTATCCCACGCACCCATGCCGATGGTTGAAAACTCTCAAAGTCCAACCGCGTGCGCGTGAGTGCGCAAAAAAAAATTTGGGGGGGGAAATTGCCTTCAATTTTTTTAATATAAATAACTATATTAAATTCTGGGTAGCCAGAAATAATTAGTTACGTATATGTAGTTCTTGTTGCACTATATATAAATGATTATAAAACTCAAGTGGAAGAGGTGATACCAGGTAGATATATGTATTAGTTAAAGGTCTCTATATTAACCGGTGGGTGGCCATGATTAATAAAGATCCAAAAATTAATATATCTATATCACTGATATTATCACAGACTCCGGGTTGCCGCTCGTCTATATGTAATCTTGAGTAGTGGGTTAAATAGTCTTCAGTCAGAGAGCGGATTGCCATTCATCAGAAGCGATATTTGCACTTACTGAGTTTCCCTCCTCCCAGGGTTTATATAGCAGGGCTGCCCGGTGTTGCCTGGGCTGCTGGTTGGTGGATTTGCTGTTATCTGGGCTTTCCAGCCAAGGGGAAGGGGAGTTTTTGTTTTACATGTGGAGCCTTATGGTGGGGCTCACTTAAGTGAGTAAAGAAGAAGTGGATGCAACAATTTTTAGGGATGGAGCTAACAGGCTCTTCAAGTTGGCAAGATGGTGGAGGTCTGGGGGAAGTTGGAGTCGGGGTGTTGCCTTGGCTGGGGGTTGTCCCCTTAATCTTTGGGGCGGCTGTGCATGGGGGCTGTTGTGGATTCGTTGCCTGGGTAATTCGCTCCTTATTTCCGGTGTCCTGGATTAGATAACAGAGTTAGTATGTGCATCTAACATATAATAATAAGTGATGGAAGGGGTGTTGGCAAGAGGTTCTTTATTGGGTTGTTTTCGTGGTCGATGGGGGCGGAGTGCCTCGCCCGTGAAGGCCAGCTGGCTAAGTGCCTGACTTTTATAAGTAAGTTACTTTACTGGGGGGGGTGGGGGGGGGACATCTCTCCCTTTATCTTCTCTCCCTGGATAATGTGAATGAAAAATAAGAAATACACTTAGACATACCCGTATGTGTGTATAGTCAGTTGCTAGGCAGAGTTCCCCTGGTGGTCCTTACGTCGGGGTCGAGGGGGCGGAGCACGTTGCTACCCTGGGGTCGGTCGGGTGGGGGGATGATGGGGGTCTTCCGTGACCTGACGTGGCCAAGCCCTTGTTGGACACTTGCGGGACTCTGTTGCTTAGAGAGTGTAGTTCAGGGGGGGAGAGTTAGAAGCATTTGATTTAATGGTGGCCTCTAACTCTGGCCTAACTATTTCTATACTTAGTGACTGAAGGGAACAGCTGGCATGAAAAAAGCGAGAATAGAGTAATGTGTACTGTATACTAGAAGAGGGGAACTGACAAGACGTGCTACCGCCGCCGCCAACACCGTGAACGACCGCAGCAGTGCAAGTACTGGTACTGAGCTGGATACACAGGCATAGTTTGCCTTTTTCCAGAGGATCTACTGTAAGAAACTGTAAGTAACAGGTGTTGAAATAAGGGAAGAGAGGGAGACAACAAAAAATCGTAGATAAGGATAGTGATCTAACATAAATACCTGCACAAAAAGGACGGTATTATAGCCGTCGTCATATCACGTTGATGGAATCTGGTTGTTACGTACCTGACACAAACACAACAAAGGGACTACCGCTTCGTCATATTAATATTGGTATGGCATAACTCTGGCTTAACTACATATACGCTTAGTTACTAGAAGGGAATAAAGTAGAGCAATGTGTATTGTGAACTAGAAGATGGTGATTGACAAGACGTGTAATAGGGGTGTAAAGAACTGGAAAAGAGGCACAAAAGTTGTGGATAAAAATAGCGATCCGAAAGGAATACCTGTATGGCTAATTTAGATAAGTGGACTGTATATTTGATAATGAAGAAGTATTAACCATATAGAATATAGAATTACCCTTTGATGAACTCCGCTGGTGATTGGAGGATGGCGGAAAATAGGCTAGATGACTTGAAGTGGTTAGTAAGGTAAACAGCGTATGAAAAGAGGCTACAATAGGCTAGGATAGGCTAGATATTTACGTTAAGTTGTGCTAAGTAACAAAGATGATGATGTAATGACTATATGGAATATGAGATGAAAAGTGAAGCGAAAACACCTGATTATGAAACTATAGGAAGAAGGCTTAGCGTGTGTAGCTGGGACGGAGGTTGGTTGGAGAGTGTGCGAGCGCGTTATGTTTGTCTCTGTCGTGACATACCGCGCACGCGCATAACATATGGAAAATTTATCCCATCTTCTTTACAATGAGATACTTATAAACAATCTTAAATAATACAAATATATATATATATATATATATGGGAATTATAATCCTACAATACTTTCCCATATACCCCATATACAACTATAGAATAATATATTCTACCCAATCATGGAACGTTCGACCAAGGTTATGGAAGCATTCAACTTAAGACTACGGAACGATACGTAACGCTACATCAACCCAGATTACGTAACATCGAGACTGTTCATACTAGTTTGAGTACACTAAGTATGGACATATTCCCACCAACAGAAAATATACAAAATTTACATGATTAGATTTGCCCGGAGGCAATCTTATCCCGCCAAACTTGGGAGGATATCTGGGCTGCCTGTCGACGTGGGCGTCCGCCGGACGCGTCAACAGGCTGCACCGAAGTAGAAGCCAGAGAGGGGACTTCAATGGATAACTGATCCGAGGGGGTGTCCTTGCGATCGAGGTCACCCTCAAGAGGATATAGTCGGACTGTTGGCCGTGTGATTACTCCAGTCCTGGTGCGAACCTTTGCTACCCGAACCTCACCATCACGACCTGGTAATAACTCCTCTATCCGACCCAATTTCCAAAATGCGCGCGGGCCCTCCTCATGGATGGTTACCACGTCCCCTACCCTAGGCCAATGACCTTTTAATGGTGTTAGTTTATTCCTTTGCGCTTCCCTTAAAGTCACCAGATATTCTGTTGACCAGCGATGCCAAATATCTCGTGATAATTTACGAATGTATTTGTAGCGGGCCGATATCACTTCCTTACTTATGTAGTCTGGATCTTCCATAGTATCTTCGTCATGCTCTTCAGGAAGATCCCGCAGTCTGTATCCACGTACCAGTACTGAGGGTGTGATTGGGGTAAGGTCTTCCAAATCACCAGAAGCATAGTATAGAGGGCGATCATTTACGGTGGCTTCAATCTCCAAGAGTATGGTGTTGAGTTCCTCAATCGAGATGAGAGCTCTACCCAACACCTTCTTCAGACCCGCCTTCACGATGCCTATGGCTCTCTCCCATATGGCGCCAAACCAAGGCGCTCTGGCGGGAATGAAACGCCATTCGCATTTTACATCCGCTAGGCAGGTCTGAATCTTAGGATTGTTGCTCACTTCTTTGAGATATGTAGATGCCCCTATGAAAGTCTTTGCATTGTCACTCAGCATGATACGCGGATAACCCTGTCTACTGCAGAATCTTCGGAAGGCATGTAGGAAGCTATCACAAGTGAGGTTGGTGACCAGTTCCAGGTGAATTGCCCTGGTAACAGCACAAGTGAAAAGTATCATATGGTGTATATGATACTTTTCACTTGTTAAGATTGGGTGAATCTTTCACAGGGATTGCTCCACTGTAGTCAACCCCGGTAACTTTGTAAGGGTCACCTGGGGTAGTTCGCAGGTTTGGTAAGGGAGGAATTCCGACGGGATCATAAGGTGTTCCCTGTACTCTTCTACACTTTAAGCATTTGCGAAGGACTTTCTTGACCACCTGCCTGATTCTAGGCACCCACCATCGTTGTCTTACATAGGTGACTATATGACCAACCCCATAATGACAACAGAGTCGGTGACACCTATCGATGATAAGATGGGTGAGGGGATGATTGGGGGGCAGTTGTTGTTGTTGTTGTTGTTGTTCCCTAAGCTGCCTGGCCGAACAGCCCCGAGTCCCTGAGAAAGGCCATGGCCACGATCGGGCTTTCCCACAGAGCTCTCATTGAGTGTAGATTGTGTTGTTGGCGTAAGTGGTTGTGTGAAATGCAGTCTTCTATGATGTGTTTAATGGTATGGGGTGCTGTGTTACATCCCGGGCAGGTGTCGACAACGGAGTCATCCAGTCTCTTCTGATAGCTCAGGAGAGCTGGATGGTGTCCGCATCTCAGCCTGGCCAGGTGGACTCTGTCCTCGCGAGGAAGGGAGGATTCGGAAGGATGGATTTCGGGAGGTCGTGCATGCAGCTGCGTGTTGTCTGTGAGTGAGTGGATGGATCGGTGAGAGATATGAGTATGGATGTGCTTCTGGAAGTTGGTTCGGGGTGGGCAGGGAGGGAGAGAGGACAATAATTGTGTGTGATACCGTGTGCTGGGTGTTGTTTTGATATTTCTTGGGGTCTGTGGGTGTGTTGCCATGTAGTTTAGTGGGTGGTCTTGGTTCGTGGAGGCTGCTGCCAGGAATTGAGTGCCTCTCATGTCCAGATGGTCTTTGACTTTGAGGATTTTGGTTTCTTGATGTAGGTGATCTGTGGGTGCAGTAGCTGTGCAGCCTGTAATGATCTTCAGGGCTTTGTTTTGAATAGTCTGTAAGGTCTTATGATGTGTTTCAGCTAGGTTAGAAGCCCAGGCTGGGCTTGCGTATTCCATCACTGATCTTATGTATTGTTTATATACTGTGGTGGTAGTTTCTTTGTTGTGTCCAAATTTTGTGTGAGCAAGTGACCTGAGGGCGTTAAGTCTGGGTGTCAGTTTCTTTTTAATGTTTGTGGTGTGCTGTTTGAATGTCATATGAGTATCATATGTTACTCCTAGGATTTTGGGTGTGTGTGTATGTGTTAGGGGTGTGTTGTTTATGGTGAGTTGAGGGATGTATTCGTGTTCTCCTGTCCAACTTGTGAGCAGGGTTGCGGTGGATTTGGCTGGGGCTAGATTAAGTCTGTTTGTAGTGCACCAGCCATGTAGTGTGTTGAGATAGGGTTGAAGGAGATCTGTTGCTCTTTTTGGGTCATGGTGTGTGCATGTGAGTGTTATGTCATCTGCATAGGAGGCTAAGTTTATTTGGGGCGTATTGGGTGTAGTTATATCGTGCATGTACAGATTGAAGAGTGCGGGCGATAGGACGGATCCTTGTGGGACTCCGTTTGGAAAGTTTCTGATTTTAGAGGACTGACCGGCAAAAGATACGTGTGCACATCTGCCTGCTAGGAAGTTGGCCAGCCACCGTTTTGTGTTGTTGTGCATGTTTGTGTTGTAGATTTTGTTTGTTAGGTTGTGGCGGGGGATGGCATCGAAGGCTTTACTAATGTCGAGTGTGGCTAATAGTGATCTGTGTGGTGGTCTAGCTGAATTGATGCCGTCGAAAGCTCTTTGTGTAAGGTCTGTGAGAAGAGTGTTTGTGGAGTGCAGTGGCCTAAAGCCATGTTGTGTTGGAGCTAGGGGTAGGTCAGGTGTAATTAGTTGTAATACTAGGCGTTCCATGACTTTGGAGGGGGAGCAAAGGAGTGTGATGGGGCGGTGCGAGGAGGGTAGCGTGGGGTCTTTGTTGGGTTTGGGGAATGTGATGATGATACCATGCTTCCAAATGTCTGGTATTGTGTTGTGTGAGTAGCTGTAGTTTGATATGTTAGTGAGTGCTTGTATGCCTTGTGGTCCCAGGTGTCTGAGGTGTATGTTGCTTATGTTGTCTAGGCCACAGGCGGGTGAGTGCTTGAGATTGTTGATGATATGCTTTGTCTGGTGATTGGTGAAGGGTGTATAGTCAGGGTCTGTGGGGAATTGTCTCTTACGTCGGATGACACGTCGGTCGTCTTTGTGAGGTTTTAGGTGGCTGACATGTGAGAAGTGATTGATGAGAGTGTTTGCTTGTTGTTTACATGAAGGAGTAGAGTCTGTTGTTGTGATTGCAGCATGTGATTGTGTTGTGTTGCTGTTGGAAAGTGTGATGCTGTTTAGTGTTTTGTATAGTTTTTTGGAGTTTGTTTTGTGATCAAGTGTTTGTAGGAAGTTATTCCAATTTAGTTTTTGTTGTTCTTGTATTTTGTTGTTAGTTTGGGTGTTGAGTGCTTGAATTTGTTGTGTGATGTCTTGTGTGTGGGGTGCTGGGGAGTGTTTCAGTATGTCGCGTTGTCTGATGAGGTTTTGAATTTCTGGTGTGAAGTTGGGGTTGTGTCTTTTTCTGTTACCTCTTGGAATGTGTTTCTTGTCAGCGTTTTGGATAGTTTTATTGAGTATGTGTACAGCATTGTTGATGTTAGTGATGGGTGTACTGTTTAGAGTTGTGAAGTGTTGTTCTGTCTCATTTGTGAATGCTTCCCAGTTAGCTCTTTTATAATTGGTGTATGTGTGTTTGTGGCTAGCTGGGGTGAGTCTGGTTTTGGTGGTGATAATGATCGGGAGGTGGTCAGAGCCTAAGGTTCTGACCACCCTCCAGGATGTTGTGGGGGCGAGTTCTGGGGAGCAAAAGGTGATGTCTGGAGATGATGGGTTATAGAGGGCTTGGTGAGGAATATGGGTATGTTGATGGATGTCGTTAAGGATGATGAGGTTATCGGTTTGGTTTTGTAGTACCAGCCCTCTGTCTGTGTCGGGGTTGTCGACAAACCAGGCCGACGTCTTGGCGTTGAAGTCACCACCCAGGATGATGTGTGGGGTGTGTGGGGTGTTTGTGATGTGTTGTAAGTGTGGTCTGTATTCATTTGGTACTGTAGGGGATGTTTGGGGAGGGATGTATGTGTTTATGATGGTTATGTTGGAGTTGTTACCAGTGCGTATTTTAATTGACTGTATTTCTGTTGTGTTATCATTTGGGGGGAGGAGTGATTTGGTTTGTACACTGGTTACTATGTATGATATTTCTTTGTGTACCAGGGTGATGAGTCCACCGCCCCCGCCGACAGCCCGGTCTTGTCTGATGGTGGTGAAATTATGAAATGTGGGTGTTTTTTGTGTTGTGCGGAGTTTTGTTTCTTGTAAGATGGCAATGTGTATGTTGTGTTGTTTGATGAAGTGTGAGAGTTCGTGTTTCTTTGTGTTGATGCCATCTATGTTCAGTTGAAGAATGTTAATGTTATGTGCACGATGTATGTTGGGTGCTGCTGCACGAGGATGGGGTGGGGGTGGGGGTGATGGTGGGGGTGGGGGTGAGGGAGGGACTGGGGGTTGGGATGGGTGAGGTGGGGGTGGGGATTGGGGAGCAGGAGATGGGGGTTGGAATGGATTAGGATGGGGTGTGGTGTGTTGAGTTGAGGATGTGGATGGTATGGGAAGGTTAGGTGGGTTAGGGAGGAGAGGTGGACGGGTTTTAGGGGGGGGAGTGGATGATATGGGAAGGTTAGGTGGGTTGGGGAGGAGAGGTGGACGGGTTTTAGGTGAGGGATTTGACTGGGAGAGGGAGGGGCATGAGGAACAGGTCCAGGTGTTTGTGTAGTGTTTCTTGGAGGCAAGTGTTGTGCAGGTGAAGTGGGTCCAGTTCCCGCATGAATTGCAGAGAACTGAACCCTTAGTATGGCGACTCGAAGTGATGGGTTTTGAGCAAGTTGGACATATGTATGTGAACGTGGGTCCTGGGTTACTCTCAATGTCTCCGGCTAGAAGAAGTCTTCGAGAAATGACAGCCGGAGAGTCATTTCTCGGTGTAGGAAAAACTGTGTGATGTGTGTGTGTGGTGTGAGAGGTGTGGAAATTCCCGGCGCGACCGAAGCCGTTCCAAGGACCCGTGCCCCCAGGAGGGGGGCAGGGGATGGTTGTGACGGTTTGGCTCCCGAAACTGCTCCCCGCGGCCGGCATCCGGTTTTCCTCCACTGGTCGTTGTTGGGGGGCAGTAGTATTGGATACTTACTTGCCTCAGAGAGGGCTGCCAATCGTAATCTGCCTCCGCAATGTATCAAGTCCCCCTTCAAGTGTAAGCCCAACTGATTGATCAGGTTATTCCTAGACTTTGTTCCCTTAACCAGTATTTTATATTCCTGCGTATATATTTCTTGTTGACAGAGCTTATGGCGTAAGGGATGCGGCGACCTCACCGCCCGCCACTTTGGTGGTGCAATCAGCCTCTGGAGCAGTGGACCACTGGTTCCTATTTCCAGAAAATTCCTGTGCTTGGTATGCTTCCAGCCAGGGCCCCACTGGGGTAAATAAAAACAAAAAAAAAGCAAAACAGTGGTGGAACTGCCATCCGGGTGAGGGACTGCTCTGGGTCTGCTCCTTCAGTGTTCATGGTTATAATCCACTTAGTGGAAATGGCACTGTGGAGTGGGTCAGTCGGGGCATGTCTGGGAGCCTGGAGGCAGTTTCTGCCATGGCCATCCCTTTTAGGGTGCTTCCTCTGGAAGCGAGGCGTCAGATTTGATGATGATGATGATGACAGAGCTTATGTAATAATTGATCTGCAATTCTGATCTCCTTCACATTGAGGTAAGCACTACCTGTGGGCGGTGTGCCTTTAATTTTTGCTTTTACATTTTCTACAAATCGTAACACCCATGCTGTAACACGTTGTAACTTTTCATAGCTGCTAAATCTATCCCAGTCCCATAACCGTGTGTCTTCGTCAGGCACCGAGTCAATTACCGGTGCCACAATAGCAGTGTGTTGCTCGCTCAAATCTATATTCTCTGGCCATTCGTTGGGATCATTAAGCCAGCATGGGCCATTCCACCACAACGCAGAAGATTTGAGAAATTTAGCAGAGACACCACAAGTAATGCAAGCACTTGGATTCTCTTTGGTAGACACATACCGGAACTGTGCGGTTGGGAGCAGGGTACGAATTTCGTCGACACGGTTGGTGACGTACACTGGCAGCTTCTTACGGCTATGTAACCAGTAGAGCGTAATTTGGCTGTCACTCCATATAACTGTCTCCGAGATATTTAGCAAATTATTAAAAGTTTCCTCTACAAAGTGAACGAGTCTAGCAGCCAAGAGAACTGCAGTCAGCTCTAATTTTGGGATGGAAAGGGATTTGATCGGGGCGACTTTCGCCTTCGCTATGACGAGACGGCTGCCACTTGTGTCAACAAAGTATATGGCGGTGCCGTACGCGACCTTGCTAGCGTCTGAGAAGGCATGAATGGAAACAGGATGGTCCATGACAACTCTCCGAGGAAAATTAAAACCCTTACAGAGACGAAGATCCGAAATAATGTCTTCCCACTCCTGAACCAGATCGCCAGTCAAAACCTCATCCCAACCTAATTTTATCCTCCATAATTGCTGAAGGAATAATCTCGATTTGATCGACACCGGTAGAACTATCCCCAAGGGGTCAAAAAGTTTAGCTGTCATACTCAACCAAATTAGTTTTGTAATCTGCGAATATTGCGCGTACTGAACGCCGAATGAGAGGGTATCGGTGTCCGTTTTCCAAAACAACCCTAGCACTCTAACATGTTCCTGCTGTACAGCCGCCACCCCATCCCGTTGCAGTACAGTCCGCAAAACAGAATTATTAGTCGCCCATTCACGCAAATGTAGATGGGCGTCATTCATAATCTCTCGGACTACAGCGTAGGTATCAACCAGGAAATCTTCTTCATTTCCTGTACCCAATAAATTGTCTATGTACAACCCTGACCGAATCTGATGAATAATCTGCGGATCTGCACTGACATAAGACAAATGTTTCAAAATGGTGGCGTTTAAAAGGAATTGGGAACAAGTCGCTCCAAATAAAACTGCCCGGAACCGGTAGCAAATTAGGGGGGAATCCAGTTGCCTCGGATACTTGGGCCACATAAATCGCGTATAGTCCTGGTCGTCTTCATGGAGCCTTAACATTAGAAATGCCTTCTCAATATCAGACACCCAGGCATACTTACCGAGTCGAAACCGAAGCAAAACCTGCGCTAAATCTGGCACCAGTGAGGGTCCAGTGTACAGGCAGTCATTAAGACTAGGATGACGTTCACTCATCTTGGCGGAACAGTCGAAGACAATACGCACTGGCGTAGTTTTGCTCTCCTTGATTACACCATGATGAGCCAAGTAATGCCAGGTATCTGACTTATCAAAAGGCACCTCTTCTATAAAACCCCGGGACACCTGTTCCTTTATGACTTTTGAGTATTCCTCGCAAAAGTCAGGCTCCTTGAGGAATCTTTTCTGAAGTCCCCGAAGACGGCCTATGGCCAAACCCTTGTTAGATGGCAGCTGATCCTTGGAATTGTTCCAGGGCAGTCTCACTTTATACTGTTGGCTGTCGGGATCGTAGGTAACGGTATCCTCATACGACGATAGTGCTTGACGCTCAACCAGTGAGTATTCCTTAGGGGTTATCCCGATATGATCTAATTCCCACAAAACATTTAAGTCATTTTTGCATGGTGGAATATTACCAGTGGACATGTATTCGTCCATTGGTGTTACTGCTACTTTCAATATAGTAATTACTTCTGTGCTGGAGCTTGTAGGCTGTGTCACATATGAACCACTGATGGCGTACCCGTACTTGGTAGGAAGCAGAATTAGGCTACCTGACCTTTTATACCCAGGTCGCACTATATCGTAGTAGTGATCCACACCGATGAGCAGCTCCAGCTGATCTGTGTCCGTTGCGTGAGGATCGGCTAATTTTATGCCTTTACTTTGTAAACTAACCAGTTTAGACTTTAGGTTAAGTTCACCTTTATGTTCTGGCAATTCATCAACCACTATTGCGTCTAGATGATGAAATTTACCTCTGTGTTTGTATTGCAGTGCCACAACATTATATTCCCTAGAGGCCTGTTTCCCGGTAAATCCGTGAAGACATAACTCCTCAGTTCCTTTAGAAATGTAGGAAAGGGAGGATAGAACAGAAGACTTCACAAAGGTCCTCTGAGAACATTGGTCAAGTAGCAATCTGATTTTAACACAATTATTATCCTTACCCTTTACCGGCAGCTGTACGGTGGGCAAGATTACTGTATTTTTACCTGTGGCAACGGACATTGTAGTTGAAGTATGCTCTCTCTTGGTGTTATCCTCCGCTGGTCTACTTTCTTTCCCTTGTTTTTGTGTACACAGGGAATGAAAGTGTTTGCCCTTACAAAACTTGCAGCTTCTTATGTTAGGATTAGTACAACCCGAATGGCCATGGTCTTTTGACAAGCACCCAGTGCAGAGACGTAGTTGACGGGCTCTTTTAACTTTAAGAGGCCCTGTCTTATACTTCATACACTTGTACCATAAATGATTGGTGCCACTACACAGAACACAGTTGAATTTCCTGTACTCACTTTGGGCGGTAAATGTTGCCGTAGCCATGGGTGTATCCCCTACTCTGTCTTGACCCGCCATGTTGTACACTTCAGCCTGGAGGCAATGAGTGAATTTCTTATAATCCAGGCTCGAGTCTCCCATTTCCCGTTTTATGGTTTCTTTTAGTGGTGATGGTAACTTATTGACAAGAGTCACCACACAAAATTCCTCCAGACAAATACCATGGCTAATGATTGACCTCATCACACTCTCTGTATTGGCATAGAAGTCCTTCAGGTCAGCTGTTTGGTGTTTGGGTGACATTAATTGATTGAATTTGGTAACATAAGCTGCCTTGATTCGATCTGGATGCCCATATGTCTCTTGCAGGAGCTCAATTGCTGGGGCATAGCTTGCACTTTCGATTATGAATCCTTCGACTAGCTTATGTGCATCACCCTGAAGCTGACCCTTTAGATAGGTGAAGCGTTGTATATCTGTGAGGTCGGGATTGTCATGGATGGTACACTTGAACATCTCCCAAAATCCCGACCACATGGTGGCATCACCTTCAAATTTTGGAAGAGTAAGATGTGGTAATTTGACTGCGGATTTCTTTGGCTCTTTCCTGACCTCCTTCTTGACCTCTGTAATCAGGATCCCCTTCAGTGTGGCAACGATTACTTGTATGCCCTCCATATATAGGGTATCCTCTCTGATCACCTCGATATACTCGGCGTCCTCTCAAGTGTCGGCCAGGTCCTCCTGTGTGACCTCATACTTGTCAAGTTGCTTTTGAATACTGAGCAACCTGGCCTCCACCCCCACTCTAGACGCCGAATCAAGGAATTCGTCAATATCAGAGGTCAAGACCGTCAAAGAGCCCTTAAGTCCAGCCCGACGCTTTTGTACACTTTTAGCCATGATTATACAGGAAGGAATTCTAATTACGTTAAATCAAACTATTAATGCCAGACTGAATAAGTTGCGGCCAACAATACAGTACTCCGAGAAATCAAATAAATCGCGAGCCGAAAATAAAACACCCTCACGAAATGCGGAATAAGAATTGTGCGCAATGTAGACTAGCAATCTGGAGCTTTTCAATTTAACTCCTTACATAATAGTTATGAAATTATAGAATCATTACACCATAAGTTAAGAAAAGCCAAGAGGGAAATTTAGTACAATACAGTATAGGCCAAAAGTCTCCAGATGTCAAAAAGAGAAGTACCGTTTAAGTTATAATAAATTAAAGAATTTTAAGAGAGAGTGAGCCTATAGGGTAATTTAAACAGGCTAAACTCAATGGGTACCGCTAATTTTATATTATTAAATTAATAAATGTGAAAATTGTACACAAGAAAAATTCATCTCAAGAAGTCACAAGGAAAAAAGTTTTGAGTTGGATTAACACACACTCAGCCTATCAGCTATCAT
The DNA here is from genome assembly GCA_032716605.1 of Paralithodes platypus. Classification (NCBI taxonomy): domain Eukaryota; kingdom Metazoa; phylum Arthropoda; class Malacostraca; order Decapoda; family Lithodidae; genus Paralithodes; species Paralithodes platypus. The sequence continues at coordinate 3,823,138 of CM064481.1, forward strand.
ATTACCCCGCCTCCAGGGCACACGACGAGAGAAGAATTTAGAATGACATGTGAATCAAATAAAGAAGTTATTGGACAGTATAAATTTGATATAGAATGAATAACCTTAACTTTTGAAATTATTATACAGTACAGTATGGATGATTTTAATCTTAGTGCCAATCAATTGTTATATAATTTGGGCCTAAAGGTTTTACAATCAAAATGTAATTAATATACTGTACCAATTTGAAGGCTTACTAATCTAGGCTATACTGATTTTGTTGATCAACTCTAACGTCATGGTGGGCAAACATCTCGTCGTATGACCTGGCGACCATGGCATATTCGTCTTGCATAAAGCACCGACGACAGGTGGCCAGGATCTCCGAATAGAGACGCTTTGATGCCTCGTGCGTGAGGTGTACCCCGTCGGGACTGAAGTCAGCCTCAGAGGTATTCATTGACTGATAGCGCTCCCGGGTGAATGGGATATGGCGCTTTAGCCATCGGTTAACCGCATTTCTAATGCGGTTAAACTCGTCCGTTGAGACCCCTCGTGGAGCCTGCCGCTTCTCTACCCCAATCACCCGGACTTCTCCCCCCGAGAGCCGCACCACCTCCTCAGCTAGGACCTCAATCCCCTCCGCAATCCCTCTCGGACTGACCCCGCTCCTTATCTCATTTCTTCCTATCACCAAGAAGGTCAAGTCGGGCTTCAGCTCTAAAAACTGACCCCAGGCTTCTGTTGATCTCAAGGTGCTGACGCGGGCACCTGGGGCGGCCAGAGGAGTCACGGAAAAGAAAGGCCTGTGGACGGCTTGGTCCACGTACAAATCCCTGACGTAGGAGTGGCCCAAAATTGCCACCTTCCTAATTGGGCCTGGGTACACAGGCCTATCAACCACCGCAGGATAATCTTCCCCTAGCCCACCACCCGCGGCACCATGACGCCAAAAGCCCTGGGCCATGAGGGATAGACGAAAGATGGCACAAAAAAAAAATGAACCACGCAGGCTAGGCCACCACCAACCACAAAAAAAGGGGGGGGGGGGGGCTAACTAGTGAAAGGTTAAGGACCAATTATATGGCTAATTTAGATAAGTGGACTGTATATTTGATAATGAAGAAGTATTAACCATATAGAATATAGAATTACCCTTTGATGAACTCCGCTGGTGATTGGAGGATGGCGGAAAATAGGCTAGATGACTTGAAGTGGTTAGTAAGGTAAACAGCGTATGAAAAGAGGCTACAACAGGCTAGGATAGGCTAGATATTTACGTTAAGTTGTGCTAAGTAACAAAGATGATGATGTAATGACTATATGGAATATGAGATGAAAAGTGAAGCGAAAACACCTGATTATGAAACTATAGGAAGAAGGCTTAGCGTGTGTAGCTGGGACGGAGGTTGGTTGGAGAGTGTGCGAGCGCGTTATGTTTGTCTCTGTCGTGACATACCGCGCACGCGCATAACATATGGAAAATGTATCCCATCTTCTTTACAATGAGATACTTATAAACAATCTTAAATAATACAAATATATATATATATGGGAATTATAATCCTACAATACTTTCCCATATACTACTATAGAATAATATATTCTACCCAATCATGGAACGTTCGACCAAGGTTATGGAAGCGTTCAACTTAAGACTACGGAATGATACGTAATGCTACATCAACCCAGATTACGTAACATCGAGACTGTTCATACTAGTTTGAGTACACTAAGTATGGACAACCTGCACGATGACGGTATTATAGTCTTCGTCATCTCAATAGAGGGGGCAGGGTTGGTAAATAATTAAATACAGAACTGACATAATCTTGATAGTTATACACAATGAACACATACACAAGGAAGGTATTATAGCCTCCGTCCGTGAGAATATGTGGCTGCAATGTATAGTCAATGGACAGAAGAAAACACGTGAGGTTATGGATGTATATATAGTTGCTAAAATTGGGGAACGAAAGATAGGTGTTTTTCCTTCTTACAAGTTTTCCTTAATTATGTTAACAATAGGGAGTTAGTACATCAACAAAAATAATAATATGGATCCCAGTGAGATATGTGGCTGTCTACGTATAGTTAGTATATAAAACAAAACGTGAGGTTATGGATATATATATATATAGTTGCTAAAATGAGGAAACGAAAAGATAGGTGTTTTTCCTTCTTACAAGTTTCCCTTAACCTGTTAACCCGGCAAGCGCGATAGGCCTCACGGAAGGCTTCCTATAGGGAACGCGATAGGCCTCACGGAAGCAGGATTTTTAAAGGCGTACCAAAACGGCGCCAAGCTGTCTGGGGAGTCACAAATTGCGCCACGTTTAGTGCGACATGGTACCTCTCGATGGCACCCACAACCACCCGCCGCACGCACCCCACACAGTCTACACACGCAGTACGCTCTCAGTCACTATGGAGCCTACACGCTCCCCTGACTCGCTCCCTGTTGACTCGCCCAACCCTGTTGCTGGCGGTGTTAGTGCTCGTGGCAGGACACGAACACGTGCCAGGGACCCCTCCTACGTATATACTTCTGAGGATGATGAGCCAGTGCAGCCAAGAAGACCTACACGTGCTGGGAGAGGCACGACACGTGGTGGGAGAGGCACGACACGTGCAACAAGCACGACGAGTGCGAAGAGGTCATTGTCCTCAGCATTTGCTCTGACAACTGCTACCACAACAACTACTGCCTCTACTGTTGTGGCAACGACGCCCACGGTGCCCACCACCACAGGAAGTACAAGTGGCCGTCCTGGGGATGCAGGAGCATCGGGGGTAGTTGGCAAGAAGGGTAAGGGTAAAGGACACCCTTATCAGTTCAAGAGGAGTAAGGTGACACCTCCCGCCTCTACCACCCCCGCGTTGCCACCACCACCACCACGGCCGCCCCTGTCTCACTACCCACCACGGCCGCCCCTGCACCACTGCCCACCACGGCCGCCCCTGCACCACCGCCCACGCACGCCCCTGCTCCACCACCCACGCCCACCCATGCCCCTGCTGCTGTTGGAGGGCCTCGTAGAGTTTTGGCAGCCGGTCTAACGCCATCCAAGTTTGACGCCCTCCTCTTCCCTCCTGACTCCTCTGACGACGACGCTGCAGAAGGGGAAGCCTTCGATCCCAGGAACTATGGCTGGGGTGGTGATAGTGGGAGCGAGTCTGAGGAGGATCAAGACCAATATGAGGGAGGTGCAGAGGATTCGGAAGACGACGATGTACTTCTGCACCGTGACCATGACCAAGACCTGTCTGACGACGAAGGCGCAGACGACGTGGCTGACGGAGGGGCTGATCCTGATCCCCCACGGGCGTATAATTTTGCCTGGTCTGAAGGGTCCCATTTCCAACCAGATTTGCACCAGTTCAATGCCAATCTGGCTGGTTCAACAGCAGACTGGCCCTGCAATGACCAGTCCACGGAATCTGATTTCTTCTGTGCATTTTTTGACCAGGAGGTATTATCTCATCTCGTTTCCCAAACCAATGGCTATTTTACCTGGGTGAGGGAAAGAATTGATATGATATCTCCTAGAGCAAGAATTCGTGCATGGGTTGATACGACTGTCCCTGAGCTCCTTGTGTTCTTTGCGTTGTTGCTAATCATGCCTCTCTGCAGGAAGCATGTAATGGAGCATTATTGGAAGCACGACCCAATCATCAACACCCCAATTTTCCGGAAATATATGGCTCGTGATAGATTTTTCTTGCTTCTGCGATTTTTGCACTTCGCAGACAATAATAATCCAAACCGAGCTGATAGAATATGGAAAGTTCGGGATGTGTTGACCATGTTGTTGCAAAGGTACAGGAAATTCTTCTACCCCTTTGCCAACCTGGTGATTGATGAGTCGCTCGTGCTTTTCAAAGGACGCCTGGTGTTCAAGCAGTACATCCCCTTGAAGAGACACAGGTTCGGGATCAAGATCTTTGTGTTGTGCGATTGTGAAAGTGGAATAGTGCTCGACATGATCGTATACACCGGCACTGATGTAGACATTCCAAAAGTCGGTGGCAACGACCCATTGGGCATGTCAGGGCACATTGTGAAAAAGATGCTGGAGCCCTACCTGAACAAGGGGCACACGTTGTACACCGACAATTGGTATACAAGTCCTGCACTCTGCCAGTTCCTCCATGACCACAAAACGGGGGCATGTGGGACTGTCAGAACTAACAGGAAGTTCATGCCTAAGTTCCAAGGCAATCGCATAGAACTGGACAACCCCTCCCACAGTGACACCGCTTCTGATGACGACTTGGCAGAGGAACAAAGGCGCCGCAGACTGGACAGACCAAGAAGAAAGAAGAAAGAGCACTACAAGCAGCTGGAGAAGTCTGGGAAAGTTCTGGCGGTAAAGTGGCTCGATAAGCGACCAGTTCACCTGCTTTCGACTGTCCATACAGGTGCCCAAGTGGACTCTGGTAAATTCCACTACCGTACCAAGAAGTCTATCCAGAAACCTGATATGGTGGTGGATTATACCAAGTACATGCGCCTTGTGGACAAGTCTGATTGCCAGCTTGCAGGCGTTGAGTGCCTACGAAAACAGTGAAGTGGTATCACAAGCTTTTCCTTCACTTTGTTGACATCACGATGCTCAACGCTTACAACATGTGGCTGGTAAAAAAAGACATGGCCCCGAACAAAAAACTCAAGTTCAGGGAGTTCATATACAACGTCGCCTACCAACTCCTACAAAAACACCAACCAGTCTCCGGTCACAGGGGTCGCCGTGCAGTCAACCTCCCAGACAGAGTCATTGATGGATATGACAAACACTACCCTATCCACACCGAGCTATCTGGCACCCGGAGGCTGCAAGTACAGTGCCAGGTCTGTGCCCACTCCACCAGAAAGCCACAAAGAAGAAGCCGAGTCACATCAATGTGCAAGGAATGCAACGTTGGGTTGTGTTTGGGCGAGTGCTTCAGGGACTACCACTCACTCAAGTACTACTAGGAGTGGTACCTGTGTCGCCCTATCTCAGCCAAACTCCTGCCCCGCCCACCTACCTCACTACCTACCTGCCCGTACCTGACCTGCCCGTACCTGACCAACGTGATCTCAAAACACCTGCCTGCCTACCTACTTGCCCGTACCTGACCAACGTGATAATATTATCATAACATGTACAAATTATAGTTGTAGGATAAGTTCATATGTTTTGGTATATACTGTATATATATATGTATATATATATATATATATATATATATATATATATATATATATATATATACACAGTATATTATTGTATACAGTATACTGTATATATAAGCAATATTTTCATTTATTATTTCAGTTTAATTCATTAGCCAGGCAATATTTTGTTTTATTTATATATATACCTATGTAATATTATACTTATGTACTAACCTTTTGTAACAACCTTTTGTAATAATAAAAAAAAAAAAAAAAAATAAAAAATAAATAAACACAAAAAAACATACTTACGCTCTGCTATTCATCAAAGTTTTCGACTTTATGAATAGCAGGGCGTAAGTATGTAAAAAAAAAAAAAATTCAAGTGATATAAACACTCCAAAAACATCCCCATAACCTCTCTGGTTTCGAACCCACGTCTCTAGGCCTACGTCTCTAGGCCTACATCTCACTCAGTCCATCACTCTAACCACTAGACCATGACTGTTCACACTATACTGACAGCGATTAGTGCGTACGTATTTTCGGGCAGACGAATGCTTGACAAAAAAAAATATATATATACCCTCGATACACTTGTGTATATCGAAGTATTTAGTATGTATAATACTTTTACATAACCTAACATATTCTATCATTACGAACAAACAGTAAAGAAATTTACAAGTAAATAAATAACCTTTCATCCATGAGTTGCAAGCAAATAGTGCGTAAAAATTGTGTAATGAGATATCGGGTTACTCTAACATACTGCGCCATCCAAGAAGCCTTATCGATGTTTACAATATAGCAACGACAACACAAAGTGTCTAGAAGGTCTAAATTTGTGCATACACCCACGCTAATCTCATCTACTTACTGTAATCTGACCCCTAATCTGTTTGCGCCATTCGATTCAGCTTGCCAAAGTGTACTTATGGTATAAATTTAAACAAAATCGGTTCATAAATAACTCGTCTATGGAATTTTTAAACTTTAAAAAAAGACGAGGGGCTAAAAAAGGCTATACGTGTTTTATGGGGGGGGGGGGGGGGGGGGGGGGGGGGGGGGGGGGGGGGGAGGGAAGGAGGGGGTTGGGGCGGATAGGGAGGGGGTGGTAGGGAGGGGGTGGGGGGCGGGAGGGGGCAGGGGTGAAGGGAAGGAAGGAGGGTAGGGAGGGGAGGGGAGGGGGGTAGGGTGGTAGCCGGGGTTAGGGGGTGGCGGGGAGTTAGGGGGGGTAGGGAGGTAGAGGGGCTCGTTGTTGGTTAACGCCCGCACCCCCACCCTCCTCCCTTCCCCGCACCCCCTGCCCCCTCCCGCCCCCCCCACCCCTCCCTACCACCCCTACCCCCTTCCTTCCCTCCCGCCAAAATTAGTCCAGCAAGCCCTTCTGCCATTGTTAGACCAGGGCATAATGGTGTTGTGGTATCTAGACGACTGGCTAGTGGTGGTGGAGTCAAGGAGTTATGTCACAATCATGTCAAACAAGTAATCAATCATGTACAAACCCTAGGGTTCAAGGTAAACTTGGCAAAGTCTCTCCTTGTTCCTACACGGGAAATTCAGTGGATAGGGCTGGTCTGGGATACCGCCGATCTGACTCTTACTCAGAGTGTGGACAATCGCCACAGATTTCGCAGGAAACTGTTTCGTTTTCTCCACAGTCTGAATACGACAAGGAAGATGTGGGAGTCCCTGTTCGGCTCACTCAACTGGATCCAATTAACTGTGAAGTTGGGCCGGTTGAAAGTAAAGAGATTAACGATGGAAGGCAACAAATTTTTCCCACTACTGCCGGAGGGAAAACTATGGCCGATTTATCGATTAATTCACAGCTTACTGTCGGTCTGGGCGAATACCGAAACACTATATACTCTGTGACAACATGGGTTTCTCCTCCTCCTTCGGTATGGGTAGACACAGACGCTTCTGGAACACTAGGGTGGGGGTATCAATCCAATCTAGGCCATCAAGGGCAGGGTGCTTGGGCCCAGAACGAGTTATGGCACATCAACAAACAACAGCTTCAGGTTCCCCCATATTTTCTCCAAGCCCACGGCTCGTCATTGCAAGGGAAATCAATAGCGTTTCGGATGGACAACTTAATTGCGGTCCATTGCATTCAGAAACAAGGTTCAGTGAGGTCTCGAGAGTTGCTAGTAGTGTCAGAACAGATGTTTGCTCTAGCCAAATCGCTGAGCATTCATCTGCATGCTTCATACCTCCCAGGCGTGTCGAACGTCTGGGCGGATGCGTTGTCCCGGCGACGGAGCACTGTAGTAGAATGGGCTCTAAAACAAACCGTCTTCGACAAGATGATTGCCAAGCCTTACCGTCCACAAGTGGATCTGTTCGCATCCGAGGGGACTCGCAAGCTACCTCTCTACCTGACCCGCCGAGGGGTAACTCCGGCGGGGGGACCAGATGCGTTATTGGAGAACTGGAACAAGTGGAACTCAATCTATCTATTTCCTTCACCAGATTCTGCTCTAATGTGCAGGGTAATTCACAAACCAAGAGGTTACCGGGGCTTAGTCTCTATGATCGCGCCGTTATGGCCGGCTCAGGTGTGGTACCACCAGTTGAACGAATGGTGCAAGGACCCGGTGTCACTCCCGGTTTCAGCATTCCACTTAGAAATGATTGGCAACCTTCAGACCTCGCTCAATTTTCTGGACATTTACAATGCCAAATGGCTAGCTCAGTATGGGGAAAGTGTCACTAGTAAACTTATGAACCAATATACTTTATCTACCAGGAATCTATCATAGTTGCAACTATATAGGATTACTAGAATGTACAAACAGATATATGCTGTTAAGGTTAGAACAATATTCCAAAGAGTTTATAGTTCTAGTTAGGGACACAAGGATGTCCCCAGTTTATCATGTAGAGATCTTAAATTGATTTTTTTAGGCCCAGGATCTTAAGAGTCTTCCCGCAGTCGCCCGGGGAAACTCTTAAGAGTCTTCCAGCACTTGCTGGGTTAATAGCTAGGGTACAATTAATTTATCATATAATCACAATTACGATCGGTCCTCATATATATAAATAAGGCTTACGATCCAACATAAATAATTAATACAGATAATAAGTATTCACTAGAATAGTAATGATCTAGTAAGATAAAATATGGTCACTAATAGAACATATAAATAGTTACAATGTTACTACCAGAACCACACATAGATGTTAAGTCTCAAACACAATGAACAGCGTCTTGATAGAAAACGGAGAAAATGCGAGGTAAGTTTCCACCGAAGGTAAATAATAGTTACTGCGAGGGCATAGCCTACACGTGGCACTGAAGTTATGTAAAATAAGACACAGTTTGATATCTGAATAACAATACGTTAATTCAACTTATACAGTAGATTAAACTCAAAGAGCTCAGAGTAATAATTATGAATATAAATTCATAGGGGGGTTAAATAAATAAATTAGTCATGTATGCGTGACTGAGAATCCTCGCCGAAAGGGAAGTTACTGCGACGTGAATAAATAGAGTTTAAGACAACTCGAATAATACACAAACTGAATTCTACTTCATGAAGCGTGATAATAACAATAGTCAAATTAAGAGACTGAATAGTAAAACACTGTGAACAACTTATCTATGAATTACTCACCCAAATGATGAAGTTACATAAAAACAAGATCTGAATAAGTGTTCACTAGTCTTACGTGTAATTGTGCATGTATTTATTCCCGAATAAACATATGTATATCTCTCCATATAGAATATAGGAGCCTATATTCGAAGAAGTATATATATATATATTAATTCCGCAGATAGGTGTATTTGCTCTCTCTAAATCGAGCGACGAGTAACTAGGATAAGGAAAGAATGGAAAATCTTTAGCATTACATTAGTGTGAACCTCAACATATCTAGTTAACCCTAGTTGCAATTATTGTTACTTTAACAAAACAAGGACCACTTAAAGGGGTTGGAAGAAAGATAGGAGTCTGGTAGATGATCTGGCGAGCATGTGGTCACAGCGGTAGTTGTCCTTCCTTTTTACCACAGGACTCGTCACTAGGCTCACGCACTACAGGTAAGTCTCTTCTTTCCTTTCTTCTCTCTTTGGGGTCACTGGTTTACACTGGTTTGCACTGAATTTATGACCTTTTAATGGAATAACTGGCTAATTCCATACGGAAGTCTCGATCCGAATCAGGTATCTAGCTATGCACATCCTTCCTAAAGAAGAGGTACACACCTACATATATCCCTGACTTTGCCTACCTCACCCTTGGCACGGGCAGGTAGTAATCCTTTTTGGGATGGGGTTAAGGAGTTGTTTTCTCGGGGTAGTAGGAGGATAAGATTTTTTGTTTTTTTATTTATCGTGAGGTTATTGATCGCACTAAAAATATGGGAAGGATAGCCTACTGCTGGGACTGGGTGGACATTCTACATTTGTTATATTTACTTTGGGCATAGATACGGCTTGTGGTGTGGAAAAGGGAATAACTGTTTGGGGTATATGTAGGGAATTTGTAGGTTGTATGGTGGTGATTTTGGGGGAAGGTATGTTTTTTTTTTTTTTTTTTTTTTTTTTTAAAGAGACAATGAATGGAGGAAGGAAAAACACAGATAAAACAAAAAGGTCCATGTGCCTAAAGGCATCCTCCATTCATAAAATGTTTGTAACAACTGGATTTAAACATTTGTAGATTGTAAGTTTGTGGAAAGCAATTCGAGGGAAGTGAATTCCAAAGAGTAGTAGTTCTAGGGATAAATGAATTCTGATAAGCAGAAGTTCTGCATTGTGGAGGAGAAAGTGTAAATTCATGGGGCTCTCAGCTGCCCTAGTTCTACAGGGAAAGATGTGGAGAGGCAGCACAATTGAAGCAAGTTCCTCGGAACAATTGCTGTGAAAATATCTGTAGAATAATGCAAGGGATGCAACGTTTCTTCGTATGGATAATGTAGGAAGGTCCTGTGTGATTGCAGGGTTATTGATTAATCTAATAGCTTTATTTTGAATTTTGTCCAACTGCCTCAATGCAACCACTCCACTTCCACTCCACAGAGGTGAACAGTAATCCATCTGAGAACGCACATGACTTTTATATATTGCGGCCAACTGCTCGTCAGTGAAGAATTCTCTAACTCTGTACAGGAGTCCCAGTTTTTAGAGGCATTCTTAGCAATGCTTCTAACATAATGTGTCCAGCTCAAGTTAGTAGTTAATGTTACACCGAGAATGTCAATACTAGGGGAAGTGGGAATATTTACATAATTAAAAAATATATGGGAGTCAGTGAGATTCTGTTGGTTAGAAAATTGAATGTACTGTACTTGGTTTTCTGTGCATTAACCCGTGGAGCCCCGGCTAGTTTTGTAATGTTTGTTCACCAGAACCCGGCCGGTTTTCAAAAAATTGTTTTATTCCAGAAACAATAGCGAATGGGTTAGGAATGAAGGAAAAACCACGGAAAACCGCTCAAAAAGCTTAAAGAATGGTCCTACAGAGCCCCCGAAAATGTATTTTACAAGAGTAAAAAATTGAAGGCAATTACCCCAAAGAACCAGGTTATTGCGCGCCCACGCGCACGCACATGGACTTTGAGAGTTTTCAACCACGGTTGCGTGGGATACGTACACAGTTCCCATACAAATCTGAGCCCTCTTGAGTGGCTACACCTGAGGTTACGGTCGGCGCAATTAGGGTGACGCGTCAGACGCGTCTCTGGGGCTGTGCGTTACATACATCGCCGACGCGTCAGACGCGTCGCTGGGGCTGTACGGGTTAAAGGAAACTAGATTCTTTTGTCCCCATTCTTCAATTCTAGAAAGGTCCTGGTTCAGAGAAATTGCAGTGCTTATTTTTGAATTTATAAGATCGGGTTGGGTGAAAGAATTGGTAAATGTGAAGGAACTGTGGAGTGTTGAGTCATCTGCGTAGGAATGTATTGGATTATGAGTGGTAGATATGAGATCATTGATATGAATGAGGAACAGAGTTGGGGCCAAAACTGATCCCTGGGGAACACCAGCATTTATTGAGTGAAATTGAGAATAAAGGCCATCTACCATTACACATATTTTTCTGTTATGAAGATAAGAAGAAATTAGTGGAGCTAATGATGCAAGGCCGTAGTGTGACATCTTCGACAATAAGGATTGATGCCAGACTCTATCAAATGCCTTTGATATATCCAGTGCTATTGTATGTGTTTCACCATGTTGGTCTGTAGCTTGGTTGATTTGATGCGTAAGAAGGCAAAGAATGTCTGCTGCTGATCGACATCGTCTAAAACCATATTGCCTATCACTGATTAATTTATTATTCTCAAGATGCTTAATTATGTGATTATTTAATATAATTTCAAAGACTTTACCAAGAGTGGAAGTTATAGCTATTGGTCTGTAGTTTGATGGATCTGAAGAGGCACCTTTTTTAGGAACTGGATGGATGTTTGCTTCTTTCCAGGGTACTGGGAAGCATGAGGTATGAGTACATAGACGGAAACATTTTGCCAATACAGGAGCGAGCACCAAGGAGCAATTCTTAAGTACTATTGGAGGAATTTCATCTGGACCAGGAGCCTTATCTACTGAGAGATTCTGCAAAATAGTTTTGACATGTCTGGTGTGGATCTTAGAATTCAAATTAAGTACAGGGACATCTTGATTTATTTCATCTAAGGTTGAGTTGGTGGAGAAAATATCCGCAAGAAGGTTAGCTTTACCTCGTGGGTCACTTACAAGATTGCCAGTCGGAGATTTTAATGGTGGAATGTATGAAGCAGTTGTGAAGTTGGATTTGAATGAGTTAAGAGTAGACCAAAATATTTTGTTATCATTTGGATTATTTAGAAGTTTATTTGCCTCCTTGTGGAGAAAGTTTGATTTAGTTAGGTTTAATACAGTTTTGGCATGATTTCTGATGTTTCTAAAGTAATTAAAGGCTTCATGTGTTTTTGATCTTGTGTATGCATTGTAGGCTATTGCTTTTTGTTCAGTTACTCTAGCACAATTATGGTCAAACCATTTAGGTGAATTAGATCTTTTAATGTACTTTTGATGAGAAAGTTTCCATTCCAATTTTTACAAAATCTTGTATGTGGCTCAAGGTGGAGTGTGCATCATTAGAAAAGAAAGAGGTCCAGGGAATATCAATAAAGAAACCTTGAAGACTCTCCCAGTCTGCCATATCGTAATGCCATTTAGTCACCAAACCAGGTTCAGAGTGGGAAGGTGTGGTAGGTGATAGACAGGTGGCCTGTATCAGACAGTGATCAGAAGATCCAAGCGGGGACCTCACTGTAACAATATCATTTTCTGAATTGGTTGTTAAAAATAAGTCCAGTAGGTGGGAATTATGATTAGGATTATCTGGTACACGGGTGGGTTGGTTGACTAGTTGAGTGAGATTAAATGAGTCTGCAAATAGCTCACATTCAAGACCAGCATCATCAGTCCTGGCTGAATGAGTGAGCCATTCAACATTATGGACATTAAAATCACCCAACACAGTGATTTCAGAAGAAGCATTTAAGTTGAGGACACTGAGTTGTGAGGACAGAGAATCAAAAAGACTTTGCTCTGGAGGAGTATTTGGGGAACGGTAGATGCAACATATGTATTTAAATTTACCAGCAGAAATTAATTTGTATATAATAATCAAAATAGGGACAATTGAAACTAGTAACCTCCTCCAGGGCAATTTCAGATTTTGCGAAGCAACATACACCTCCTTTAGGTCTGAAATTTTGGAGCAGTTGATAACCTGGAAAATTAAATCTAGACGTGTCAGATGTGGATGTTACTTGAGTCTCTGTCAAAAAAAGGAGAATAGGGGATTCTGCTTGAAGAAATTGGTGTACAGAATTGATGTTAGAGTGAAGTCCCCTTATATTGCTAAAGAAAAAGCTGCACCGACGAGCAGCTTTGGGACGTTGCAATGCTCTTGACACAGTCGCATGATGACGACCGGGAGGGCCCTGTGTCAATGACCCATCCCTGCCGGGGGTGGATATCCGAGGGACCACCAGGTTTGCTCTTAACAATTGTACTGCCATATTTATTGGGTAAGGTGTATGGTGTTACATGTATGATATGTAGTGGGAAGAGTAGTGTTTTATGGATAGAGGATAGCTATGTAGGGCAATGTCGTGAAGTTGGATGTGTATGTTATATAAAGAGGGTTTTCCTGATACCCCTGATGTGTGAGGCAGAAAGATGTGTATCCAGCTACCAAGGCCTGGGAGAAAAAATGGAATTCAGGCTATTCCCCGAGTCTCCCGAAACCTTGGCGGTAGTACTTCCCTGGGCGGGGCTGCCTACCCCTACTACCTACAATTGGGAATTAGGCTTGTTTGCTAGCCTGGTCAAGGTTAATTTGCTCATGATGATAAGTCTTGATGTGGGGATATTGAAGGGTCTGGTGGGGAATTTGCATGAACAATTCCTCACTGTAGTCTAACACTGGGTTGGGTAGGTCTTGGTCGAAGGTTGGAGGCGCGTTTTCTACCGCGCTTGTCACTGTGAATTGTTGTGGCTAGGTCTGGGTGGTGGAGAGTAAGTTTGGCCGTGATTTACTTCTTATGCTAGCAATACGGCATGATGCGAGTGCGTTGCTAGCTGAAGACGGGAGCAGGTGCTTGGCTGGCTTTGGCTTTTGATGTCCAAGGCCCGTCATCTCAACTAGCTTGGTTACTCAGCCATTGGGTAGATTTTGTAGCGAAAAATTTCGTTATGAAAACTTGGCATTAATACATCACAGAGACAATAGTAGATTCATATTTTTTCATTAAATATCGAGAAAATTTCTCGATATTTAATGAAAATATATTTAATGAAAATATACTGATTTAATCAGTTACTAAGGGATTCAATTAACTCGCCTCCTCTTACTATAGTCTGTTTCTATTCAACTGACGGCAAATTGCAAAGTTCCCATTAAGATTTCTCAGATGTTTTGAAGATTTTGTGGTGAAATATGGTGCTAATTTTTTGTTTCTATGTGAGTGAGTTAGACAAAAGGCAGAACTGCCTGTAGCGAGTGCCTCCCCCAGAGTTGAAAGAGTGACAGGACCAGGCTAAGTGAGGCACCTTTATTAGTCTCGTGGTAAAATGTCTGCCTCGTAACCTAAGGGTCCGGGGTTCGATTCCCGCCCTGGGTGCAGATTTTCGGGAGGCTATTTCAGCTTCTAACGAAGCTTAGGTGTGTTGGTAAAATTGTCAAGATGGTTGAAAGTAAGATCGGAGCTCCATAACCCTCCTTATGGGCAAGGTGTAAAAACCAAATCCTACATAAGGTGACCTAAGAATGCTTGTTTAGGGTATTATAGTCCGTTCATTCTAGGTTGGGCAGAAATCGTAACCCCTAACCTCTCATAACGTAAAAAAGACTAGAGTAATCGAGCTAATATGTCTACAAATAGGAAGATTTTGCTAGGGAATAGGTGTATAAATTGACCGCTCATTTGCTCTAGCCCTTTTTGAGTTACAGAGGTTAGAGGTTACGATTTCTGCCCAACCTCGAATGACACAGGGAATACAAGAGCCGGCGATGACTTTCATAATATTATAACCTTCAGGGTATAGGCTACAGTTGCCTTCTAAATTACATGTGACATAATTTCTTCCACTGCAGGTATATCACTTATGCTAAACATGAGGGAGAAGGGGATCTAGAAAAAGCAAAAACCTCCCCCTTAACCCCTTCTGTACCGCGGCGACGTTTCATAATTTTATTCTGGCTACTATTGGACGATATTATTATTACTAAAATAGGGATTCGCGCCAAGCCTAAAAAGACTATGTGGCACCAAAACAAACTTTGTGTAGAAAACGACAGAGTTTTGTGGGGCAGAACCTAATAAGTGGTAGAGGATAAGAAGACCAGAAAACACTAATTGAAGAAGTGGAAGGAGATGGGTAGGATGGAGAAACTGCATAAGACATGGGAGTGAGAAAGTGGGGGATTCACCAAGCATATCGGCTAATCGGTGGTTAAGGGAGTACTGTATATGAAGGGGAATGCTTGCCGATGGGCATTGGAGAAATGGGGACAGTCTATCAGGAGATGTTGGACAGACACTGGAATATGGCAGCAAGGGCAGAGCGTGGGGACATCATATGACATCAAATGACCATGTGTGAGCCTGGTGTGGCCGAGTCGAAGGCGGGCTAGAGCGGTCTCCCATCGACGATTGCGATGAGAGGAAGACTTCCAAGGTAGTATGGAAGGTTTGATAGAACGTAGTTTGACATCAGACACCCTCATGGAGGTCCACTCGCCCTGCCAGCGCTGACTGAGTAAGTGAGTAACATGTGGGAAGTAATCAGATGCAGAAATACGCTGTGGTATGAGTCGGTTAGAGGTAATAGCAGAGCGGGCGAAAGAATCAACTCGCTCATTGCCAGGCACTCCAACATGACTCGGGACCCAACAGAAAGACTAGGATTTTAATTTAGTAGCAATGCGGAACAACCATTCCTGAATCTCCAGCACTAAGGGGTTAACAGCGGGAATAGACTGAATACTCTGTAGAGCACTAAGGGAGTCACTGAAAATTACAAAGGTATGCAGGCGCGAACAAAAAATAGTACGTAGGGCAAATAAAATAGCAAATAACTCAGCCGTAAAGACACTAGCACATGATTGGATATGACGTTGGAAGGTTCGGTCTGGGAACACAACCGCAAACCCTGTACCGGCAGAGGTCTTGGAACCATCTGTGTACACTGGGACAGCAGAAGAGTGGCTTGTATATGGTCCATAAACTGAGCATAAAGCAACTGTGGAGTTGAAGAGGCCTTGGAGGAAGGGGGGGGGGGCAGTAAAAATGGTAGGGCGAGGGAGTAACCATGGTGGGAATTCTGACTGTCGGAGGGGTAGAACTGATGGAATGGGAAAAGAGAATAAGACAAGTAAAGCAGATACTCGACAGGGAAACGATGTAGTAGCCGAAGATGGGGCTAAGCCGGAAGCCGTGGGAGGAAAACCAGCTGAACTGTGTTGCAGCATGCGAAGATGATAACGAAGGGTCAGCTTATCCCGTCTGGTTGACAGCGGCGGGACACCTGATTCTGCATAAAGGCTAATAACAGGAGTAGAGCGAAAAGCCCCCAGCGATAAGCGCAAACCGTGATGGTGAATGGAGTCTAAGCACTTAAGGTTAGTAGTCGAAACGGAGGCATATACTTGGCAGCCATAATCGATCTTGGATAGAATAAGTGGAGGCGCAGTAGTCATACGGTCCGCGCCCCAAGACAAGTGGCTAAGGGTTTGCAAGAGTTGAAGCCGTTGGGCGGTGGAGGTCAGTAACGAAGTAATGTGCGGATACCAAGTTAACCGAGTATCGAAAATGAGGCCCAAGAATGGAGCTGAGGATCGGTATTTCTTACAGTTTCTTACAGTAGATTCTCTGGAAAAAGGCAAACTAGGCCTGTGTATCCAGCTCAGTACCAGTACAGGTACTTGCACTGCTGCGGTCGTTCACGGTGTTGGCGGCGGCGGTAGCAGACGCAACATTTTTACTATTCTGTATATTTCCTTTATAATCAAACTTCAAATCTGGTCTTCCCCATGCTTTATCAAGATTACTTTCAAACTCCCTTATTGATTCGGAATCGACTACATACTGGTGGCAGTGCGTTCTACTCATTTACCACTCTATCACAAAATGAGTTCTTTGCCTTCTCAAACCTATTTCTTTGTAAATTTTCTTTGAGTGTTCTCTCGTTCTTGTTCCCTCCCGCATCAAGAAGATACCTTCACACACATCCTCATCATACTTTCCTGACACTATCTTAAAAGTCTCTATCATACCCCCTCTCTTTCTCCTATATGCCAATGTCGGAAGCCCCAGTGTCCTCAACCTCTGCTCATAGCCCGCGTTCTTCAACGTTGGTACTGTACTAGCTTGCTAGCTCTCCTCTGCACTTTCTCCACTGCTTCTATATCCTTTACCATATATGGAGCCCACACCTGGTTCGCATATTCCAGGTGCGGCCTAACCAGCGCTGTATAGAGATTCCTGAAGATTTCTTCGTCAAGTGACACAAATGTCCTCCTTATCAGCCCGACAATTCTATTGGCTTTGTTTATCTTTTCTGCTAAATGTTCTGAGAAATTTAACTTATTGTCTATCACTACTCCTATATCCTTTTCTGCATTCACTTCCTTCATCGCTTCATACATACTGTATCCTACCTTGTCTATCTTGCTTGTCCCAATCCGCATGTACTTCTTACAGTTTCTTACAGTAGATCCTCTGGAAAAAGGCAAACTATGCCTGTGTATCCAGCTCAGTACCAGTACTTGCACTGCTGCGGTCGTTCACGGTGTTGGCGGCGGCGGTAGCAGACGCAACATTTTTACTATTCTGTATTTTTGTTTTATAATCAAACTTCAAATCTTGTCTTCCCCATGCTTTATCAAGATTACTTTCAAACTCCCTTATTGATTCGGAATCAACTACATACTGTACTTGCATTTTTTTGGATGAAAAGGCATTAACCAATGCTCAGACCATCCCTTCATGCCCTCCACATCTCCTTGAAGCAAACCCACATCTTCCTTACTCTTCACTCTTCTATACAGCTTAGTGTCATCCGCATACAGGTATACCTCACTTCCATTAGTTATAACTTCAGGCAAGTCGTTGATAATATAACGAACAGTAGTGGTCCCATCACAGATCCCTGAGGAACCCCACTTGTAATTTCCCTCCACCCCGAGCCCATTCCATTCACCAGCACCCTCTGTCTCCGATCTTTCAGGAAGGCTTCTATCCATTTCACACATTTCTCCCCTATATTATAGCTTCTAACTTTCTCAATTAACCTTTTACAGTATGTGAGAGGCCTTCATAAAATCACAATATACCACGTCTATTACATCACCATCCTCTAGAATTTGCATCCAATCATCTACCACCATAATTAGCTGTAGTACCGTCGACCTCCCCGGCAAGAATCCGAACGGTCTCCCACTGAAAAGTTGGTTTGATTTCATATGCTCCATTATTCCTTCTCTAATTACCGTTTCCATTAGTTTGCACACAACACTTGTCAAACTGACTGGTCTATAATTTCCTGGGTCATTTCTCTTTCCCTTCTTAAATATAGCTATTATGTTCGCCTCTCTCCAGTCCATCGGGATTTGTCCTGTATTAAACGATACCTCAAATAACATTTTCAATGGCTCTACTAACATCTCACCTCCTTCCTTTATGATTCTTGGGTGTATCCCATCCGGTCCCGGGGACTTACTTCTGTTCATTTTTTCTATAGCCCTTCTTATTCTAGCATGGGAAAACTCTATTAGTTCTAGTGCAGGTGCCAGTTTGATGGGAATATTTGCACTGCATCATCCGACTCTACTGTTAGTACCCCCCCAAAGTATTTCCCCAGCACCTCTGCTTTCTCTTTATCCATCTCCGCTCTACTCCCATCATCCAACCCCCCTACCAGCTCTGGGATCCCTACTCTTCTTGTTAACTGCAGAGGGCAGTTATACAACGTAAGAGCAGGTTGCGGGACTGTATGGCGTTTCGTAAAGATGACGGCACAAGACTTCGAGGGCGAAAACCGAAAACCATGGGTTGTAGCCCACTGCGCTGCTGCATCGATGGCCTTTTGCGTGAGAACTTTTAGGGCTGCAATATCCGAACCTACTGCATAAATAGAGAAGTCGTCTACATATAATGAAGCACGAACACCATTAGGGAGAGAAGAAATAATACCATTTATAGTTAGTATAAAAAGGATGGTACTGTACTTAGTACACAACCCTGTGGGACACCTTCGCGTTGAGAGTAAGTTCGGGAGAATGTATTCTGAAGTCTGAGTCGGAAAGTACGATCACGGAGAAAGTTCTTCAAGAATACTGCCATGTTGCCAGACACACCAGAATGTAAAAGGTTACTAAAGATGTTGTATTTCCAGGCAGTATCATATGCTTTCTCAAGATCGAAGAATACAGCTAAACCTAATTTAGAGTCTGAAAAGGCATTGCGGATAGACGTTGCCAATCTCATTAACGGGTCCAATGTGCTACGACTCTTACGAAAGCCCTATTGAAAAGGTGACAGGACGCCTTTTTTTTTTTTTTTTTTTTTTATTTCAACTTACTTCCTCTCGAGCATAGGCGGAGAGCCTTAACATTCACCGCTTTACAATGAACAGTGAAGCCTGTGAGGTCTTGTTCCAGTCTAGGGAGTGAGACATGTGAAGCACGCAGAGTACAACGAGCACCTGCCATCTTGCCTTCACATGAGGCACGGTGCTCACTCCTGGCCCGAAACGACCCCATCTCTGAAGCCACCTCGTTCCCGTGTTTCACAGTCTCACCCCCTACACTCGGACTCTCACACACACAACGCCACCTGTTGAGCAGATAACTCACCAGGCATTGCACCCCTATAGCATATTTTGAATATGGGATTATTCATACAGTGCTATTTAATCAGGGAACAATGAGGATATTTTATTGACGTTTCGGTGGGCTTGTGGTAATGCACTGATACTAGGTACAGCACAAATTCCATCCCAATAATATCTTCCCATTGATACATCGGGATTTGAACCCGGGACCTTTGGATTACCAGGCCAGTGGCAAGACCACTCCACCACACCTCCCCTCTTGATTCCAGTAGCCACATTAAGCGAGAGTGAACCATGCATTCAAATAATTTGCCTACACAACTGACCAGAGCAATTGGCCGGTAATCTGCTGGTGTATGACCTGACTTTCCCGGCTTAAGGAATGGAAGAAGGATGGCATGCATCCACTGAGCCTGAAAAAAGCCAGTGAACCACAGACAGTTGTAGATGGATAAGAGAAGTCAAGCGCTGGTGGAGATAAGTGTTTCAGCATCAAGTAATGGATTCCGTCAGGGTCTTCACACGTATCCTTACAGGCCCCCAGGCTAGACTCAAGGTCAGCCCAGGAGAAAGGGGCATTGAAAAACTGATCAGACGATAAGGTGAAATAAAGTTGTTTAAGTTCAGAACGGCATTTATGCATCTGGAAGGAGGGCGGAAGATGGGAGCCAGTGCTAACATCACTGAAATGTTGTCCCAACATATTGACTACCAGAGTCGGGTCGCCCACAACGTTAGTGTTGGTATGGAGGACTGGGGCTGGTGTAGGCGCATGTTTTCCAGCAACCTTCCTGACGCGAGCCCAGATTTGTGCAACAGGTGTATCTGCAGTGATGTTAGAGGCATATGACATCCAACTAGATTTTTTTGCAGAGCGGATTATTCGACAGAAGACGGCATTAGCCCGTATGAATAGAGTACTGTATACGCATCCCGCTCATATGGAGTGCCTTTTTTTCTACGGAAACTCTTCCACTTGGCTCGTTTATTGCGTAAAGCTAAAGTGCACTGAGCATTCAACCATGGTACACACTTAGAAGACATACTCCTAGTGGTGCATGTAATACATGTACAGTATAGGCAGCATGGAGCACAAACATCAGGAAACAGGTAAGCATGGCATCAGGATCTGAGAAGGCAGGGGTTGGAGTAGGTGGAACGGCTAGATCAGCGAAAGATGACCAGTTGGCTCTATCAAAACACCAACGGGGAGGGCGTGGCACTGGGGAGTAAGACGTAGGGGAGAGGACAATCGGGAAGTGGTCTGTCACACAGTAATCATCAATGACCTTCCAAGTAAAATCCAAGGATATTGTAGGGGTACACAGAGACAAGTCTATACACGAGAAGGTACGGGTGCCGCCATCAAAATGCGTAGAGGAACCGGTGTTCAAAATAAATAAATCGGTCGTACGAATCAGAGCTTCAAGGGAACGACCTCGTGTATTAACGGTAGAGTCACCCCACAGGGAATGTCTGCAATTAAAATCCCCTAAACGGAGGAATGGTGGAGGAAATATAGATACTATTCTGCTCAATTCGGGAACATCGATCGGGATCGAGGGGGAAAGGCATATTGAAACTACTGTAAGCCAGCATGAAAGGAACACCCTGGCAAACGTGCATTAAGAGATGTGTTGATTGTTAATGGAGACACTGGGATATCAGTATGTACTAGGAGGCAAGGGTCATACTAGGATTGGGGAGAACTTACATAGGTGTAAAAAGGTATTGGGGGAGGGGCAGTAGATAAACGTGATTCTTGTAAGCTATTAACAAGTGGGCTAAACCTAGAGATAAGGTAACGAAGATCAACACGATGTGCTGTAAAACTACGAATGTTCCATTGCAAAATGGACATTACAAAAATAAGTTAAAGAGATTACACACACAAGTGGGAAGCAAATATATACACTATATACAACACAGATTAACAAAATACAGTAAACACCGTGGATGGAAAATATAGCCAAGAGAGGTTAACGATGGGAAATAATGGCAGGAATGGGAAGGGAAGGAGGATGAGAAGGCGCCGAAGGGGAAGACTGGAAACCGGGAGGCATAGGGAGGTCTAACAGGGAAAGAGAAGAAGGAGGAGGAGGGTCTGAAGGGATAGGAAGGACAGAGGATGGGCAGGAAGAGGAGGAGGGGATAGGGTCAGGAGGAGGAATGGGGGGGGGGGTCAGGAGGAGGAATAGGGGGGGATCAGGAGGAGGAATAGGGGGGGGGTCAGGAGGCGGAATACGAGGAGGGTCAGAAGGGGGAGTGGAGTGGAGGAAGAGGACGGGGTAAGGGAAGACGGGAGAGGGGTAGAGGGGATAGAAGAGGGGATAGGATGAACCTCGGCATAAATGGGTGAAGGCGGTGGGTGAGAAGAACGGATAAATTCATCAATTTTAGGTAAGGTTTCGTAGGAGAAATCTAGGGACACAGTGACAGGAGAAGGAGGAAACTGGACGAAGGGAGGAGAAAGTGAAAAAGAGTGAGAAGGAGGAGGCTTAATTCCTCTTCTTCTCGCAGGGACTTGAGCTCCGCACGTCACGGAGACCACCCCTACGTTTAGAAGAGGAAGGGGGAGAGGAAGAACGGAGCGCAGGAACCCGTTTGGTAGAGGAGATGGGAAGTTTAGAGCGAGGAGGAAATTTGGAGTGACTAGAAGAGGAAGATGACTGAGATCGGGGGGGAAGCTTGGGACGCTGAGAACGTTGAGGGAGACCAGAAGAGGATGAACGAGGAAGAGAGCTAGAAGAAGGGGTAGAAGTAGGAGTAGAAGAATCGAGAACAGAGAAAGAGTTAGACAAAGGCACAGAAGAGGAAGAGACGGTAGTAAAAACTGAGGAGACAGAAGAGGAAGAAAAAGTAGAAGATGGAGAAAGTCTGGAAGAAGAACTGGTAGAAGGAATAGAGGTAGACGACAAAACTGGTGTGACAGGGGGAGCGGAATGGGGGATGGAAGGAGCAGAGGAGGGGGGAGGAACTGAGGAAACTGAAAAAGAGGGGGGTGTGGTAGAGGGAGGGGAAAAAGAGGAGAGAGGAGACAGTCTTTGAAAATGATTGAGGGGTAAAGCCCAAGCGACGAGCCTCTTGACGAGCCTCTTGACGAGCCGCAGTATGCGTAAGGCCTTGTCTCGCCTTGATGACAGCAACTTCAGACTCAAACAGATAAATGGGATAATTTCTAGAGTCGGCCGAATGAGATCCACGACAATTAAGGCAGAACTGTGATGTAGACTGGCAGTCACCAATGGCATGTCCTGGCTGTGCACAGCGCGGGCAACGAGGGCACTCAGCGGAGGTACGACAGTACTACGCCGAGTGGCCGAAAAGCCAGCAGCTGCGACACTGGAGGGGACGAGGAAGAGACTCAGTCACAGGGAGGCGAGTACCACCAACAATAACGTGGGGAGGAAGGGAAAGTCCATCAAAAGAGATCTTGGCAATGTTTGCGGGATTGCGGAGAAGGTTGCGAGGAGGGATAGTGTAACAGACCACACTAACCACCTTGTGGTCTTCAGCAACAATGATGTTCTCGACTAGGTCGGCGCAATCCGCGAATTGACGACCCCCTAGACGTATGGAAGCGGGGATCAGGACAGTCCCTGTACAGGAGTTGAGTTGGTGGTCCTTATGAGCCGGAATGGAAGTGCCAGAACAATCAACGAAAGAAGTCATAGCTGTAGCCTGACGTCCGGTTTGGACGGTAATAAGTCGGGAGTCATCATGGTGGGAGTGGAAGGTGACGTCCTTTCCCACCTGCTGAAGGAGCCGCAGGTGGAAGAGGAGGTCATCACCGGCCAGAGGAGCA
This sequence comes from Paralithodes platypus, assembly GCA_032716605.1. Classification (NCBI taxonomy): domain Eukaryota; kingdom Metazoa; phylum Arthropoda; class Malacostraca; order Decapoda; family Lithodidae; genus Paralithodes; species Paralithodes platypus. Next base: position 3,846,438 of record CM064481.1, read on the forward strand.
GAGGCAGGGATGGAGAAAAACTTAGTAAGGAAGAAGGTGCGAAGAGAGAGGACAGAGGAGCGAGGACGAGAAGAGGACGAAACTGGAAAAGAAGAGGAAAGAGAACGAGGCAGGGAAGGCAGAAAAGGGTCGAGGGTGACAGCAATAGAGGGTGAAGAGGAAGAAGATGAAGACTCAGAAACGACAACAGGAGAGGAGATTAAAGCTTTGGTAGTGAAGGTTGGAGAAGAACGCGATGAAGACATAAAGGTTGTAGAGAGACTCGGAACAGTGGTGAACGAGAGGGACGAGTGATAATCGAGGGACATTTCAGCGGGCAGGTCGAGAGCATCTAAAACCATCCCCAACTCACCGTGCTCCCGCGGTGAATCGGACAGACAGCCAAACAACGTAGCCCCGAGTGGCAGGCTGCATGCCACAAGGGGCTCACTCAGCGGAACCTCCAAAACAGAAGACATGAACAGGGAAGAACAGCGAAAAAAGCATAAGTTGTCACCATATAAAGAGAAAAGGGGGAACGCATGGAAGAAGATACTGCGGTTACCAGGTGCCCCAGGCAATGAAAGGGAGAAAGACCTCTGCAGGGCCACGAAACCCAGAATGTGGCCAATTGAAATGGGACAGGTCTCGGCTTTGAGCTAGGGACCTTGTACAACCCGAGCATTTGTCCTGTAGTTTTGTACCATGAAGGACGGGGCCGGCGTAGTCACCTGTCACACTCACTGGGAAGAGATAGGGGAGTCAGACCCCTCAAAGCAACCCTATAGTGCTCATCCTCCAGCACCGAGCCTTGCGAGCCCTCGCCGGCAGCACCTGTCACCAGGTGGACTCTGCCAACTTAGTAGTGATCAGAAACACCAAGGTGAAACTCCAAGGAAACTATACTAGAACCTCTGAAGCAGTTAAAGAAAAAGGTAGGAAACAAACAGGGAAGTCAACTAGAAGGAAAGAGAGGGACGGGACCGCAAAAGCACAAGGGTGGGAGACCGACCTCTGTTAGCTGCCCCAGAAGGCGGAAGAAGGAAAAACGAAAACTAGAAAAGAGGAGAAAGAAAAGGACATGACAAAATTAGTTGAAGGTGATAGAGGAAGGTGATAGGGGGAGCGGTCAAGAACCTTGGCTGCTCCACCTACCAGCCCGTAAGCCCCCAAACGCCAGCAACGAGTCATGTGGCAAGGGGGATTTCCGGGCTAACTATAATGAATAGCCTATAGGAGACCTTAAATTATAAAACATTTTAATAAATATGTGTATATTTATGTGAGAATGATACATTTAATTACAGATTTACCATTATGGCACAAGATTGCACCCAATAATACTTGGACAAAGAATAACTAAGATACAGTAGAACCCCTCCCATCCGGTGCTCTCAGATCCGAACAGGCATTTCGATCCAGACTCATGTTTCAGCCAACCAGACTTGTCTGGTTGGCTGGGGAAAAATATAAGTCAATCCGGAAACAAACGAGACTAATATAAGTTACTGCACGTATTGTTTACATTCAGCGTTAGATATCCAGACTTGTATGTCAGCCATCCGGATTTGTCTGGATGACTGAATATATATCCGGACTTTCGGCAGACCCGGACTTTTGACAGATCCAGAGAGGGTTCTCCCCCAAATAGTCTGGATGGGCGAGGTTTTACTTACTATACTATATACTAATTTAGGTCTTTTATTAACCCTTCCAAAACAATGGCTTCATCTCTTTATATATTATTTCTAAGCCTTTGTTTTGTCTTTAATATTGTAAAAAAAAAAAAAAATCATAATAATGAAGAAAATAATCTAATGGAAACCAGAATAAAACAAAAAATATGTCAAGCTGAAGGTGTTATTATAAAAGACTTCAGCTCTATAGTAACTTTTGTAACTTTTGTTACAAAAGTTACTATAGTAGGATGAATATCTCCATGTGCGCTTTACATTATATAATATAATATTAGTGTGGTTATATATAATAATTAATCTTTAACCCTCGGAGCCCAGATGGCCTTCATGCAGGTCATATCGAGATTCCACCGGAGAGCCAGAATGGCCTTTGTGAAGGCAAATGGCTATTACATGGCTTAAAACCGCGCGAGAAAATTTTATTGTCTAGACAGGCGGTCCGTGACACGCACAGTAACGAGAGAGAGAGAGAGGAGCTATTTTTCGACAGCCTACTGGGCTACAGCCCTCATAAGGCTGGTCGCACAGTATCGAGTCAGCCAGCTGACTCGTGCTGGACTCAGGGTCACAAGCAATCAATCGATCGATAATTTTCTGTAGTTCGAATAATACATGAAAGCAGTGGACAGCGACTAAGAATGGTTACAATGGTGAAATATAACAATAATCAATAATAATCAATATAATCAATAATCAATAGTTGAACGAGAGTAAGCAATCTGAAACCCTAGCTGCCTCACCGGTGGTCGAGCAATCGAACGAGTTAGGTAACAAGACCAAAATCCCACTTTCTATTTTTCTCCTCAAACAAGAACAACTAGGTGTACAAATGATCTAGTCTTCACCTATCGCGAGATAACAGTAAGTGCTACCTCTTGGTATATAAATCTGTATGTGGTAACACAGGTTCGGGTCCCGGTGGAACACATGCTTTCATTAGATGTGTTTGGTGTTGGAGTGAAATTAACCATTTCGCGCACGAGGACGCGATTATGTCGTTTTGGGGATACAGTTCTTTAAAACCTTTGTGACCATCAGGGGTGTTTAGAAACCTTTAGATTAGTTACTTCAACCTCTGCAGTTGTCTTTGAGCGAGTTGTGGGCAGAAAACTAATTTTGGAGAGGTAATTATAAGATTAGTATTCACAAAAGAATTCTCTTAAACGGCAATGCCCGGACCTGAAAGGGTTAAGAAAAAATAGAATATACAGTATATAACCTAAGTTAAGCCAATTATGATGATGCAGTTTTTCAACACCATGCACTCCCTGCTCAATAGCTGGGATAGAGTGGGTGCCCTGATGTATCAGTGACTTCAGTGAACAGTTGCCACAGATTGCGATCACAAAATTCACGAAAAACAGCCGGATATCGACATGCTCCGAGGGTAAAATTAGTATAATATAGGGTTTATAGAATTAATATATTATTATAGTAGCTTTACAGTAGTGTTATAGAGGCTTAAGATATATATATTTGTTTTAACGATACTGCAGTATTACAGCGAGTTTATAGAATATTTTAGCTGTATGTTAGGATGAGGCTAGATGTACGCCGTGATCCCCGAAGGGGTGGCCACGAACGATACCGCACCATGCACCTCTGTCCCCAGTCAGTCTATGCCCCTCCTCCTATACAGCACCGCCTTCACTCATATACTTCTTAACTCCATCCTTCCACCTCTCATTCGGTCTACCTCGCTCTCTCTGTCCTTCCACCTCACTCTCGTACACTCTCTTAGTCATTCTCTCGCTTCCCATACGTTCCACATGGCCGAACCATCTCAAGGTGTTCCTTTTCACACTTTCCAGCACATCTACATCCACAACACACCTCTCTCGTACTTCCTCATTCGTCTGTCTATCCCTCCATGTGACTCCGCACGCACTTCTCAAGTAACTCATTTCCACCCCTCTCACTCTTGGTTTGAGTCTCTTCACCAACGTCCATGCTTCATTCCCGTAAGTCAATGTCAGGATTGCCACACTGTCATGCAAGGACTTCTTTACTTCCATGCTGACCACCCTATTTCTTGTTACTGCTTTCAGCGTTCCTACATCCCTCTTCCCCTGTTGCACCCTCTCCCGCACTTCTTCATCCATACTCGCATCTTTACTCAACACATTACCCAAATACTTAAATGAACGGACATTCTCCATAATCTGACCGTTCAACCTCACCTCAAACTCTGTGGCTGCACCCCTTTCAAAGACCATAACCTTGCACTTCCCCGCATTTACCTTCAGATTCCGTTTTTCACACACTGTTCCAAACATATTTACCAGACCCTGCAACTCTCATTCACTATCGCTCATCAGAACAGTATCATCAGCAAACAGCAGTACAGGCAACTTCCACTCGTTTCCTTTCCTTATCAGAGGTACACCAACATTCACTGCTCTTCCTTGTATTTTTTCAGGACTCCATCCATATATATATATATATATATATTGAACAGCCATGGGGACATCACACACCCTTGCTTTAACCCAACATTCAGATCAAAGAACTTGCTCTGCTCATTCTCCACACTTACCGACGCCTTTGCACCCTCATACATGCTCTTCATTGCTTTCAGCAACTTGCCGTCTACTCCGTATATTCTCAGTACTTTCCACAAACCTTCTCGGTCATATATAATATATTAATAGGCCTAGCGGCTATATATAAAATTTCATTATAGCATTCTTACGAATTTCATTCAATTGCTTTATAGATGATTTTATAGAACGGATTTACAATAAATATATAGCGGCTTAATACAGTAGATTACTTTAGGTGTATATTAGGACGAGGTAAACATCTTGCTGATTGTTGTACGATCTTTGTTATTCTTATCTGCTTCTATCTTTGCCAGTATCTACCAATATATAGTCCTTAAAAGATATTTATAGCGAATTTACATAAATAGCGGCTTCAAGTAAAATTTCATTGTAACACTTTTTTAACGTACAGTAATTTATTTGCTTTAAAACAAATTTTAAGTAATGGTTTTACAATATAATATTATAGCGGTTAAATAGGTTACTTTAGGCATATTAGGAAGAGGTAAACATATTGCTGAATGCTAAATGGTTATTTTTTTTTTCCAAATAACGTCTCTTAGAAGTTTTTTATAGCGGATTTACAATATACTATTATAGCGACCTAATAGAATACTTTAGGTGTATGTTAGGTAGAGGTAAACAGCTTGCTGAATGCCGTATGGTCCTATTTATTTTCCTCCAATTACTGCCCGTCATAAGTCCATCAGTGAAACATCTTTTTTTTTATAGCGAATTTACAATATACTACAGGTCTCCCTCACTATCCGATGCCCCGATTTACGATATTATTATAGGTTTTTAGGTGTTTGTATTTACCTAATTGTAGTTTACAGGAGTTGAGCTAAGCTCGTGTTGTCCCGTCTCTCGGTCTACTTTTTATCCAATTTTTTCTTGAAAATATGGATGTTCCTTGCCCCTACCACCTCCTCCTCCAGCACATTCCATTTGTCAATACATCTATAGGGGAAGCTAAACTTCCTGATATCGTTCTTGCAGGTAGGTCTTTTTACTTTGTAGCTGTGGCCTCTAGTTATTCCTGTATCCATAATTAATATATCCTCCCTATCCAGCCTCTCCAGCCCCCGGGTGCATTTGTACATCATTATCATGTCTCCCCTCTCTCTCCTCTCTTTTAAACTTGGTAGATTTAATTTGTCTAGCCTCCCTTCATATGGCAGTTCTCTGAGACTTGGAACCAATCTAGTAACTGCTCTCTGGATTCTTTCTAACTTGTGAATATGCTTCTTTAGATGCGGGGACCACACCACTGCTGCATACTCCAATCTTGGTCTAATCATACTCTTCATAATTTTCGCTACCATGGTCTCATCCAAGTAGTTTAGAGCAACTTTCATATTCCTGGCCATTGCATACATTCCGCTAAAGAGCTTGTTAATATGTTTCTCTGGCGACAAATTATCTTGTATAATCAACCCTAAATCCTTTTCTTTTTCGGCCTTGCTAATTATATTATCTCCCATCCTGTACTCCCAATTTGGTCTATTCACACTTCTTCCCATATTTAACACATGGCATTTACTTATATTAAATTTAATTTTCCACTTGGTGCTCCATTCATATATTCTATCTAAATCCCCTTGCAGCTCCTCACAACTACTTTTATTTGTTATTTGTCTCATAATTTTTACGTTGTCTGCAAACATCGACATGTAGAAATTTATGCCTATCGGCAGGTCATTCACGTACATAAGGAACATAAGAGGTGCCAACACAGATCCCTGCGGCACACCACTCTCAACTTTCCGCCACGATGAGTAAGTTCCTCTAATGTTGGTCCTCATTTCCCTATCTGTTAGATAGCTCTCCATCCATTTCAGCAAACTCCCCCTGACACATCCTAGCGTCTCAAGCTTAGATAACAATCTCTTATGTGGTACCTTATCGAATGCTTTGGAAAGGTCTAAGTAGACGCAGTCCACCCATCCGCCTCTTTCTTGGAGTACATCTATCACCCTACTGTAATAACATAGCAAACTGGTAACACAAGATGTCCCTTCTCTGAATCCAAATTGCTTTGGGGTTATTATCTTCTTTCTCTCCAACATTTTCATCCAGCTCTTCCTAATTAGCTTTTCACAAATCTTGCATACAATATTAGTAAGTGAAACTGGTCTTTGGTTTAGAGGGTCCTCAGGGTTTCCATTCTTGTATATCGGGATGATATTAGCTCTTTTCCATTCAACAGGAACCTGTCCTTTATCTAAGGAAGCTTGAATTATGTCCCTCACTGGCTCCACTAATTGCTCTGCACACTCCTTTAAAACCCAGGCAGACACTTCATCCGGTCCCATAGCTTTCCTTACTTCAAGTCCTCTCATCGCAGATAACTGCTCATCTCTAGTTATTTCAATCTTACTAAGACCACTCTCCAGTACTCCCGCCTGTGGTTCGTCAAAACCTTCCTCTCTAGTAAAAACTGACCCCAATTTGTTATTCATTTATTGATTAATCAATAACCCTGCAATCACACAGGACCTTCCTACATTATCCATACGAAGAAACGTTGCATCCCTTGCATTATTCTACAGATATTTTCACAGCAATTGTTCCGAGGAACTTGCTTCAATTGTGCCACCTCTCCACATCTTTCCCCGTAGAACTAGGGCAGCTGAGAGCGCCCATGAATTTACACTTTCTCCTCCACAATGTAGAACTTCTGCTTATCAGAATTCATTTATCCCTAGAGCTACTACTCTTTGGAATTCACTTCCCTCGAATTGCTTTCCACAAACTTACAATCTACAAATGTTTAAATCCAGTTGTTACAAACAGTTTATGAATGGAGGATGCATTTAGGCACATGGACCTTTTTGTTTTATCTGTGTTTTTCCTTCCTCTGTTCATTGTCTCTTTTAAAAAAAAAAAAAAAAAAAAAAAACATGTCCGATACATTTTCATACGTCCTAGCATCAACTCTTAATTTAGTAATTTGTTTCTTTACCTTCAGAACTTACTGTTTATATATTTATAAAATAATCTAGGGTCACTTTCACATTTATTTACTATGTTCTTCTCATAGTTCATTTTAACTTGCCTAATTATGTTAACATATCTATTCCTCTCCTGTTTATATTTATTCCGATTACTCTCAGTGTTCCTTCTTCTTAATCTAGCCCAAGCTGCATCACGCCTACCCAAAGCTCTTTTGCATTTCAAATTAAACCAATCTTTCTGCTTAGTAAAATTTCCAGTTTTATATCTTGGGACAAACAGATTGGTTCCTACTCTATAAATTTCGAGGAATCTACTATATTTACCTTGTACGTCCTGTTCCTTCAAAATAAGATCCCAATCTACTCCCTCTAAATATCTTTTCAAGGATACATAATCAGCTTTACTATAATTTAATCTGTCATTTATGTAGCTATTGTCTAATCTATTGGCATTACCCGAGGTCAACTTCCATTTTAGTAATAGGTGATCACTTTTACCTACAGGACATAGATAGTTTATATCACTAATTTCGTGAGGATCTTTTGTAAAAATCAGATCGAGTTTAGAAGGTTCGTTATTACCCCTCATTCTTGTATTTTCCTTCACATGTTGTGCAAGTACATTTTCCGTAACCAACTCCACTAGCCGACTTCCCCAAGATCTCTGATTTGGCCCTGCATCTCCCGATTCCCAATCAACCTCACTACAGTTGAAATCTCCTACCAAGATCAATCGATTTTTCCTTAAAAGCAATCTTCTCAACGACTGAATCATATCCTCTACCATCTCCTCAAACTCCAACTCCCTCCATGCTCTGGTCTTTGGTGGCATGTAAGCTACTGCTATGTCTAGCTTTTTTCCTTCTATATCATTGAGTTCAACTGCCATTATTTCTGCCTTGTCATTATTTAACTCCACATGCTTTGCTGTGTTTGAGTTATGGCTGGTTCGAGAAGGCATCCCCCTTTACCCCTTTAATTTTAGGGCTTGCTATACGATTTTTCTATTGAAGATCGGGTTTTCAGGAATGTAACCCAATCGTAAATCGAGGGAGACTTGTATTATAGCAACTTAATAGATTACTTTAGGTGTGTGTTAGGACGAGGTAAACATCTTGCTGAATGCCGTACGATCTTGGTTGTTCTTCTCCGCTTCCATCTCGGCCAGTTTTTCCAGCAGCTTGCGAGAGGCTGGTGCGAGGGAGGGGTCCAGGGAGGCTGCTTCACCCAGGTCCCGTCGGGCGTCAGTTGGGTTGAACACTTCCAGGTGCGCTCGGCCTCTCCGGAACAAGGCCTTCACGTTTTCTGTAAAAGTGAGGCAGCTCTTAGCAGGGTTGCCTGGAACGCCTCCATTAGGACGTGAGACCGGGTTTTGTGTAGAGCACTCGGTATTTAAATTTGTGTATGTATGTACAGGTCTCCCTCGATTTACAATCGAGTTACGTTCCTGACAACCTGATCTTAAATAGAATAATTGTATAGCAAACCCTAAAATTAATTGAGTAAATGGGGATACATTCAGGGACCAGCCAAAACACAAACCCAATAACCTAAAAACCTATAATAATATCATAAAATGAAGCATTGGATAGTGAGGGAGACCTGTATTGTGTATGTGTAATACGTTGGGGTGGAAGGAAACGTTTGACCTCATTAGTTTGGCAATTATAATGTAAGACTTGCTAAACAAACAAACTAAAACAGGAACGGCACAATACAGTAAACCCTCGCTATCTCGGACTAATTGGGGGGAGACCCAGTCCGAGATGACCGAAAATCCGAGATGTCCGAAGTCCGACTTATGTCCGACTTAAGAGAGGGAAAATTCCGAATTAGAAGAGGAAAGTCCGCATCACCAGAGAAATTGAGATTTTTTTTTTTTTTTTTTTTTTTTTTATCTATCTATTTAATGCATCTATCTCCCTTATACATATATATAACTAAGTCTTATTTGGTCTTTTTTTTAATCTATGAATCAATTCTAATACGATGGAATTGAAAACAATATTACCCTTCTAACACACAAATAATAAAATGAAAATGAGAGTAAATAAAAATGTCTCCTTTGTCTTTCAGAAACATAAGTGTCTCGTATATGTTAGGATTTTATCGCTTGCTCGCCCCTAGCCACTCTCTCTCTATCTATTTATCTCTCTAATGCATCTAACTAACTCCCTTATACATTAACATAACTATGTCTTATTTTGACTTTTTGTTATCTATAAATAATTTCTAATGCGATGGAATTGAAAACAATATTATCCTTCTAGCACACAAATAATAACATGAAAAAGAGTCAATAAAAATGTCTCCTTTGTCTTTTCAGAACCAATTAAGTCCAGGCCAATCGGCTTTCTGCAGACTCCCATTTTCTTATGTTCTTATCTAATAATAGTTTGTGTTTATCGCTCACTTCCCCTTCTGCAACTCTCTTTCTATCTATCTTGTCTTTTCAGAACCAATTAAGTCTGTCTCATAATAGTTTGTGTTTATCGCTCACTCCCCCTCTGTAACTCTCTCTTTCTATCTATCCCCTTCTGCAACTCTCTTTCTATCTATCTTGTCTTTTCAGAACCAATTAAGTCTGTCTCATAATAGTTCGTGTTTATCGTTCACTTCCCCTTCTGAAACTCTTTCTATCTATCTTGTCTTTTCAGAACCAATTAAGTCTGTCTCATAATAGTTCGTGTTTATCGCTCACTTCCCCTTCTGCAACTCTCTATCTTTCTTGTCTTTTCAGAACCAATTAAGTCTGTCTCATAATAGTTCGTGTTTATCGCTCACTTCCCCTTCTGCAACTCTCTTTCTATCTATCTTGTCTTTTCAGAACCAATTAAGTCCGTCTCATAATAGTTTGTGTTTATCGCTCACTCCCCCTCTGTAACTCTCTTTCTATCTATCTATCTCTCTAATGCATCTACGTAACTTCTTTGTCTTTTCAGAACCAATTAAGTCCGTCTCATAATAGTTCGTGTTTATCGCTCACTCCCCCTCTGTAACTCTCTCTTTCTATCTATCTATCTCTCTAATGCATCTACGTAACTCCCTTATACATTAACATAACTGTCTTATTTGGACTTCTTGTAATCTTTGAATCATTTCTAATGCAATGGAATTGAAAAATATAATATTGGACATTTTCCGAATACTTATATAAAGTCCGACAACGTCAGAGACTGTCGGAACGATGACGGAACTGCCCGAAATACGGAAGTGCATGTCCGAGAGGCCGTAGCCAGTCCGACTTGTACGGGTTTCCGACTTCTAGAGGTCCGAGATGGCGAGGGTTTACTGTATATAGACAAAAGAATATACTGTAATAACAAAAATAATAATAATGTTCAGGTTACTTATACAGTATAGCGCCATTTCTCTCTAGCCCTCGGTCCGAGATTCAATAGCGCTCGACCAAAGTTTATTACCAGACATTATTACCCATTTCCTTGCTCAAGGGAAATGGTATTAGCTACCAGTGTATGCAAAAAACCTTCATGCCTGAGCGTGGGATTAAACCCTGGTCTCCCGGGGTAGGAGGCCGAGACGTTCTCCAATACACTACCGAGCCGGTAGTGTATATAACAAAGCATTGTATTATCTCGTTTGCATTCGATACTGATTCTAGTGGATGCAAGGCCATTTATGCTCTTGATCGTACTGGATGAAATATGATAGAGTTACTGTACATAGGGGAGGCCATGTACGGAGCGCCAGTGCTGGTACGATGGTACCGTGTGGATGGATCTGCGCATGTGCGACCACTTTCATACCTTTTTTCTTCAGAATATATTTTATTATTTTGTTTAGACTAACCTAACCTAACTTTAATTTCTATAATAAAAATGTATGTATGTTTACTCAGGCCCATTCCCCACTTTTCCTATATTTTTATTTTATTTTTTATTTTTTTCTGGGGGTGGACGACTCAAGACAGAGCCCAAAGAGGGACAACACAAAAGAAAACTATGAACACACAAAAACAAAATACAAATTCACAATTTCACACACATCTAGGTCATCCAGGAGAAGACCCAGAGACCAGGGTCACCAAGGTCCCTCCAGCACTCCCCCGGCCCCCGACCACCAAAAAAAACGAGAAAGGCCTAGTTAACCCTCACACCCCGGAAGGGCTCTTTAACGCCCATAACAAACTCGGCCCGCACAACCCGGAAGGGCTCTTGAACGCCCATTGCTTGCGTGAGTGCTTTCGAATGCCGCGCGTAAATTTTTGGTATCGTGGGAGGGTAGGTGGCGCCACCAGACGTAAACTACGCCACAGCATCAGTATCTACCCCAACGCCATCATGGATAGTACGCCAAATAGTGATTCCGCTGTGTCGGATACCGTGCTTCCTATAACGCCCGTGCTAGTTCGTCGCGCCTTACCCCGACGCCATCGCCTAAATGTGTTATCTCCCGGAGGTATTGAGACGACATTGAGACTTTGAGCGTGCTGATGCCAAGCATATTGTTGATGATGAAGGCAGTGACGACTCCAGTAATTATAAGTCGAGTGATTATGGCCATGAAAGTGACAAAGAAGAGCAATTCCTGGGATTTGCGAGAGAACATGAGTGATGAAGGTGATGTACCAGTTTTTGAGGAAGCTGGTTTACCTACAGACGGTGAACTTGAGAGAGTGAGTGAGTGGGAGAGTTCAAGGTCACGCACCAAATTTTGCATGAGTGACACGACCCCAAGCCCTTCGCCAGCTAAATCGCCTTTCAAGCAACACTTATATAAGAAAAAAATACTTAAAAAGGCGGCCGCGGCAGCTAGGGAACAAGCCAAAATACTTGGTGAGGATGAGGCTGTGAGTGAGGGTGAGCGTGGTGACTCTTCTCACCCGCCATTGTCTCCCTTATCTACCCACACCACCCAAGATGACCCGGATGACCCGGGTGCCCCGCATTCTTCCCCACCACCCCCAAGGGTTGAGGACCCCCCACTTTCGGCCTATTTGCCTCCTAGGTCCCCCGACAGGAGACATACTGCTGCCGAAAAGGGGAAAGGCAGCAAATATGCCAAAAAAAGCAAGACAAGTAAGCGAGTTTTGTTCGAGGCTCCCGCGGCGTCCACCCCTGCCCGCCCCCGCAACTTTCCCCACGGTCCTCCCCACCTCTCCAGCCGTCAACATATGTTCCTGACGAAGTCTTTGAGCTCGCATCACCAATACCTGGGCCTAGTGACAGTGAAGCATTGCTTTCTGTCACTCGTCGCAGGCCAAGGAGCCCAGGACCTCGGGGGGACACAGCCTCACCTGCCACTCCTTCCCCACCTCGCCCACCCGCACGCCGCCCACGCATCACTCGTTCCCCGCCAGATTATGTGGGGGCCACTGATGATGAAGGGCACCTCTCTGAAGACTCTGGCCATGATTACATAGGTCCACCGTCAGGGCAAGATGACCACTCTGACGATGACTATATGGACATCGACGACCCTCGACCCATCCGCTTGGCCCGGCGTCGTGCTGGTGCTGGCCGACGCCCTCGCCGCCCTAGGGCGCGCGCCTCCCGAGTTGGCCGTGGGCGTGCTGGGCCACCAGCTGGAGCTCCTCGTCAGTGTAGACAAGACCCATTCTACGTTTTTCAGTGGCAAGACGTAGTTGATGGGGATGGATACAACCCTGATGTGCCAGCTTTTGATGAGGTACTGGAGGGTTCAGGCATTACCCCCAATTTTCCTGCAGGCCCCAATGCTCCACCACACAAACTATTTGAGGCCTTCTTTGATGAGGAGGTGGTAGGCTATGTTGTCAAAGAGACAAATATGCAGCACCAATTCTAGGTCCACTTTCTGGGCAAGGTGACCAAGGGCCACATGAGGCAGTGGACCCCAGTGACTCATAAAGAGTTCATGGTGTTCCTGGCACTCACCATGCTAATGCCTCATGTCAAGAAGCATAGGTTGCCTGACTATTGGATCACCAATGATCTCATATCCACCCCTGCCTTCGGGAAATATATGTCTCACGACCGGTACCTTGATATCCTCGCAGCGCTCCATCTTGTCACCAACCTTGACGTCCACCTCCCAGACAAGCTGTGGAAGATTAGGACGTTGTACGAGATGATGAAAGAACGCTTCACCTCCTACTTCAAGCCCTTTCGCAAGGTCGTCATTGAGGAGTCTCTTGTGCTGTTCCGGGGAAAACTCAGCTTCCGGCAGTACAGTACATCCCCTCAAAAAGACATCGCTTTGGCATAAAATTCTTTATGCTGTGCGACTGCCAAACTGGCTATGTCCTGGACTTCCTGGTCTACAGCGGGAAGGAAGGGGACGTGCTTGTGGACCCCCTCATTGGCTTTGGCGGAGTAGTGGTGCAAGCCATGATGGACCGCTACTTTCACAAGAATCACGTCCTCTACACGGACAATTATTACACGTCCCCCACTCTCTCACAGTACCTGCATGAGCGCAAGACGGGGACTGTAGGCACAGTACGAGGGAAAAGGAAGGGCATGCCACCTTTCTCTCCAAAGACCAAAAAAGGTGATGTGTTCAAGAAGAAGTCGGGGCCCATTCTGGCTATCCACTGGCACGACCAGCGGAAGGTCAACCTCCTGAGCACCATCCACAAGGGGGAAATGGTGGAGACTGGCAAGGTGGATCGCCGCACCCAGGCCAGGGTGACCAAGCCCGATGCGGTCCTAGACTACAACATCAACATGAGGCTGGTGGACAAGTCCGACATGCAGATAGGCTTCATTGACTGCCTGCGTACCTCGTGTAGATGGTACAAAAAGTTCTTTCTGCATATGGTGGACATGTCAGTTCTGAATGCCTACAATATATACAAGCTTCGGAATGTGAACACACCCATGAAGTTCAATAGCCTGCGGAGGTTCCAAAAGCAGGTGTTGACGGAGCTCCTGGAGAAGTATGGTACGCCACAGAGGGCAGTGGCACATCCTGGGCCCACCGTTACTGACCGCTTGCAGTGTGCTCATTACCTGAATAGGCACAGGCTTGGTTCCCTGCCTCAGAATGAATCAGGAAGAACGCAGCAGAAGCGGTGCCATGTCTGCTACAACAGCAGGCTGAGGGCGAGGTCAGGTAAAAAGTCCACCATGGAGTGTGTGGAGTGCAAGGTGGCACTCTGTGCTATAGGGTGCTTCTTTGATTACCACTCCAAGCAGGAGTTCTAATAATCATACTGAAAGTGCCAAATAAAATGACAATATGTACAGTATATATATAGGCAAAAAGTGGAAGTAAACCAATTTATTGTAATACAAGTCATGTATTATGAGAAAATTGATACAAATACAATTACACCATAATAATATGTGAAAGTGACACATATGTATATAATAAGTGACATTCATATGATTAGAACCTATAGAAATATATAAATCAGTGAAAAAAGACAATAAATTGTATATAAAACGTTTACAAAGCATATAACTAAGTGAAAGTGACACAAGACCTAATATTTGATGGCCAAAATATAATAAACACCTGTTATAACGAATAATCAGTGCCTAATATAACCATAACCTACCTCAATTACTAATAAAATGTACGGTATCGAGTGAAAATGAGCATTATCAGTGACAGTGACACTCTCTAAAGCATATTTATCAAAGTGAAAGTGACACAAGACAATATTTGATGGCCAAAGTATAATAAACACCTGTGATAACGAATAATCAGTGCCTAATATAACAATAACCTACCTCGATTACTAATAAAATGTACGGTATCGAGTGAAAATGAGCATTATCAGTGACAGTGACACTCTAAAGCATATTTATCAAAGTGAAAGTGACACAAGACACAATACTTGATGGCCAAAGTATAATAAACATCTGTGATAACGAATAATCAGTGCCTAATATAACAATAACCTACCTCAATTACTAATAAAATGTACGGTATAGTGAAAATGAGCAATATTAGTGACAGTGATACCCTAATAAACATACTTTATATAATTGGCCTCAAAATAACTATAAAAATATCAAATAAACATCACATTCTCAATATCAAACACTAAAATCGTCTAAGGGAGATAAACACTTTGGCGAGACGAGCGGCTAGGTGCGTCGTAGCCGTGGCCGGGGCAACGCATCCGAACGCGGGAAGAATTTTCCGCCGAAAAGCACTCGTCTTCCCGCGCTCACCATTATGCAACCAGAGGGGCTAGAGACCTCTACTCAACGCCATTCTACAGAGGAAGGTTTGTGGAACATTTTTCTTTTTTATTCATAACATTACATGCCATATTCATTGAATTACAGAGCAGTTAACATAGCCCAAAGATCGTCAAAACACCCGGTACCGCAGCACAGTCGCGAGCTATAGTCCCCAGGGCTGGAGGGTTAAAGGGAGAGAAATTCAAAATCGTCGCGTCGCACATGCGCAGATCAAAATGGCACCAACGCACCAGCACCGGCGCTCCGTACATGGTGTCCCGTTACATATACAAGTCTCCCTCGATTTACGATTGGGTTACGTTCCTGAAAACCCCATCATAAAAAGAGAAATCATATAGCAAACCCTAAAATTAAAGGGGTAAATGGAGAGGAGTTCTGGGACCAGCCAAAACAAACATAAACCCCTAAAAAACTATAATAATATCGTAAATCAGGGCATCGGATAGTGAGGGAGACCTGTACAGTATACACAGACTGCACAGAACTTACAGCCCCTACTAGGCAGTCTGGACTTAATTCTAACCAAATTTGCTACAAAGTGGAAGGTAAGGATAGCCAAGCAGAAGGCTCTCTCCCCACCTACCAAGCAAATCTAATTGAGTATGTGTGCTAGAATGTGTGTTGTGATAAATATAATGTTTTTACATATTGCCATGGTACAACCACACCTCCTTCTGAAGTTGTACAAAATAGTCTAGATATAGCTAGAATAGAATGAAAAAGAAGTTGCCGGTACAGAATTGGTTAGAGTACATAACATTAAAGTCTATGTGAGAGACAATACACAAGACCTACTGGGTTCTTTATCCAACACAGTAGTACAGTGTTCTATGGCAGAGTAATATTGTCCCTGCATTATGTGACATTGAGAATTTATATTCCGTTTTGTTTTCTGGTAATTATTAGACAATTTTATTCAGATTAGGAAGGGTATATGGAAATCGGAGGGTTGATGGAGAGAGTCTTTACCCACAGATCCTTGCTAAGCTGCATAAAATCGTCTAACGATAGCCAAAATATACTGCTAAAACGTATCAGAGATTCAAGGGGTTAAGACCTACTTGGTAAGGGTGTTTGTAACACTCGCAGTCCCATTAAAAGGCCACAGACTATCTCAATCAATCCTTTTAGCTACCACACATTCTTCCTAAGCTTCATAAAATTTTATAAATGTACCTGAAATTAAATAAAAGAGAAGTCGCTGGTACAGAAGGGGTTAAGACTTACTTGGTTCTTTATCCAACACAGTAGTACAGTGTTCTATGGCAGAGTAGTATTGTCCCTGCATGATCTGACACTGTGAGAAGTTCAACAGTAAGGGGGTTTGTAGCATTCGCAGTCTCTCCCACTCTTCTTCCCCCGGCTTCTCCCTGTTAAGGAAAGACTGTATTGGTAAAGTGGTTTAGCATTTGTTCATTAAGTATAGGTAGGCAAAAATTTATTTACTTTCTGCAGTTACAGTAGAACATACAGTAGTCCAGGCTGAGATGTGGGCACCATCCAGCTCTCCTGAGCTATCAGGAGAGACTGGATGGCTCCGTCGTCGAAACCTGCCCGGGATGCAACACAGCACGCCATACTATTAAACACATCATGGAAGACTGCATTCTACACAATAACATACACCAACAACAATCTACACTCTGTGAGAGCCCTATGGGAAAGCCCAATAGTGACCATGGCCTTCCTTAGGGACTCGGGGCTGTTTGGCCAGGCAGCCTAGGGAACAACAACAACAACAGTAGAACCTCGTTTATTCGGCATTCAGACTAACGGCAACCTCAAAACAACGGCAAATATCCATCTGGGCATTAATTGGGGAAAAATTGGGTGAAAATATGCAAAAAATAGAGGAAGATGTGAAAAATAAGCGGCAGCATTATTTGGAACAGCCTGCCCTGCACAGGTAATGACAAGGAGGACATGGAGTCCCCACCATCATACATACATAGATACATTAACCCATGGACTGCAAAGGTCCTCTTGGAAGCCATGGTATTTAAACATGTGTAAAAATAACTCTTCAAAAACCATGCCAGTGCCAGGAAATTTCTGAACTTTGGAAGACTCATAGAAAGTAGTGGCATCTTTCCATACCACATCCTCCACACCTTTATACCCCACTCCTCTCCCTCCCTCAACTTGGCCTTTCATTTTGCACATAACTTATCAGTTCATGGGTTAAAGACTATGATCTACACATACCAACATCAGCCACAGTGATAACATGATGGGGCGTTGTTGTGGCAAGACTTTGTTGTATCGGTACTGTGCTGCAGTAAAGACTGTAGCCACCGTGTTATGATTGCTGTGCATTGTGTGCAGTACTGTGATTGTACCATGGAAGCCACATTTACTGTGGACGGTTGCGGTCTTTAAATCCGAATGTATGTATGTATGTATGTATATACGAGTAGGTCAGTCTTTTTGTTCCCCTAATGGCAGACTTCCAGGTAGCCCGGTCTTTGGCGTCCCTCTTAGTCAGTCCTTTGGCTGCGAGACCAGTTTGTACCACCTGATCCCACGTCTTTGTCTACCTCTCCTTGCTGTTAATGACTCTGAAAAAGCACTCCCTATGACTTCATAGTGTAAAACTTACAACGATCCCTTCATAATTGCGGAGGGGCACAGGGCCTTGGGTGGGGCTTTGGTGTCCCGGGCGTTTCTGCACTCTCCTCAGCTCCTCGCCTGGGATCGGCTTCGATCACCTGGGCTTTCTTAAACAGATTAACTTGCTCATGTAGTAGTGTACACCCTATGTGGTGGATTATGTTCTTTCATTTCATAAATTATATTTTAGTAAGAGTTGTTTCCAAATAGCGATTTTGATAAGTTATTTTGCCTTTATATTGTCTTTGTCCAAGTTTTGGTTTGTTTACTTTGGAAGTTTTAAATTTTAATTAGTGGTAAGCAGGGAGGGTTCTGTTGGGGCACTCGGTTATGGCCTTGGCCTTGCTCGAGACCTTGGCTGTTCGGTAAGACAGCCTGGGGAACAACAACAACTTGCAAAATAAACAAACTAAAACAGGGACAACACAATATAAAGACAAAAGAACTTACCAAATCACTACTGTATGTGGAAATAACGCTTTAGCAAAATTAAATTTTGAAATAAAAATACACAAAACCACCACATCACTATATGAGTAAGTGAATTTGTTTCCCAAGCAAATTAGTCGCACATATTAACATACTCTCATCATATTCAAGGAATTAGTCAATTTGGCAAGGTGTAAAAAACAAATCATAAATTAGTATATGTCTGACAGCTTAACTCTCCACATCCAGGGAGGATCATATGCTTTAATTTATTTATTCAAGTATATTGGGGTTTGTAATGGAGGATTAATGTTAAGAACGGGGTGTTCCTTAACCCATTCAGTACCAGGGACGTCCTTTTCATCATATTCTGGCAACTATTACACGATTATAGTCCGCTTAGGACGGACCTCTAGTAATAATAAAACTTTAAACTATCTCAACCAACCCTTTTAACTACCACAGATGCTTCCTAAGCTGCATAATATCGTCTGAATATAGCTAGAATAAAATAAAACACGTCGCTGGTACTCCAACGGGTTAATATATCACATGATCTTATAGATAACCTCTCAACATACCTGACCATAAGTTGTTCAAGTCTACCCAAGGCTTCAGAGTACTTGGCCGAGGCAGCAGCATGATCTCCAGCCTTGTAGTGATCATTACCAGCCTCCCTAAGTTCCGGGATGCTGGCTATTCGTTCGTCCTCGTTCATCGCCCAAAACTCCTTCTCGTACGAACCAGCATCTGCTACTTTCATCAGCTCTAAGGGATTGAAATATTAATATATATAATATTTTAGAGTGTCATAATTAAATATATAAATAGGGTATTTGCCAGTCTAAAAAAAGAAAACAAAAAGTGTATTTATTGCATTTTGTATCAAAGCCATATACAGTACAGTATATTGAAAGATGCTATCTGTGCATTTTTGTTAAATATTCAAGGAAATTTATATCAAAGGGACTTATTTAATTCCTTCTGCATGATGACGTCTTTTAACCTTCTATCATGGCAATTATTAGAAGATTTTGCTCATCTTTGGAGGGAGTTATAAGAAGCAATGTCAGTAAAACTATCTCAACTAACTATCCGACTCCTAAAATTCTTTCCTAAGCTAAATAACTGTTTAATGATGTCCAGAAGAGGGAAAAAAGCGTCATCGTAGGGTAGATTATATTTTGTGGTTATTTTGTGTGGTTAATGTGCAGTATAAAATATCATTACCCATTAATTCAATGATATACACCGGACAAATTTTCCTGCTATGTACAGTATACAGTTTGAATGTTGTGAATCACCTTTGAAAGCAGATTTCATGTTATCTGTACTTGTAACACAATCCCACCCCTACTCTGTGCAACTCTCTAACCTAAGAGTGAAACTATATTTCCAAGCTTTCTTCTATTCAACAGTTGAGCTCTGGAACTCTCTCTCTGAATCCATCTTTCCCTCATCCTATGACTTAAATGTCTTTAACTCCATGTATCCAAGTATTTTGGCTCGTACATTCCTTGATTTTGGCCCTGTTACTCTTTCAACACACAGGGAGGCAGTAATCACAGGCAGTTTTGTCTTTTGTCTCCCTCATCCACATAGAAGAAAAAAACATGGGCACCTGAAGAATGTAGAATGTGTAGGCTATGTGATAGAGAATGAGCATATTTTCCATATTATCAGCTATAGGTACAGTAATGACAAGGTTTAACCCTTGTCTAGCGGGGTGTTTTGGGCTCATTTGGGCATATTCAGGCCCTCCTGCATGATAAATCAAGCATCTGCATGAAAATAAAAATATTTAGCAATAAAATCGGCACTAAAAGCTTCAAAATGAGACCAGAACGAGCTACGTAGCACTCGTGGTTCTCTTGTAGTGGTGCCACGAACATGGAAGTTTAGCATATATCGGTATATTTTTCCCAGCTATGCTCACTACTGGCTACACTGCCGGCCTCTCGAGAACACAGGGAACATGAGTTAATGGGCGGCGGTAAGCCCTGGGAGTCGGCTGTCTGGCCCGCTGCGCTCCCGGCCTTTTGCACTATTTTAACCCTTTAAAAGCCTTAATAATGCTCCTAACTTGCTGCAAATTGGTGCACGACTTAAGTCGAGCGCCGCTCTTTAAGGGTTAAAACTAAACTCTTCCCTGATTGCAGCTCCTATTGTCTTTTCTATCTATTTACGTAATAACCAGTATATATATATATATATATATATATATATATATATATATATATATATATATATATATACTGTATATATATATATATATATACAGTACATACACATACATAAAATTTTAAGACTGAGTGTTCCACACATAAGTGCAGTTTCAGTCTCTTGTCCTAATGGCGGCATTCCAGGCAACCCTGTTAAGGGCTGCTTCACTTGTCAAGTTCTTGGATTTGAGATCGGCGCGTATAGTCCGATCCCAGGTCTTCCTCGGTCCACCCCTTGGTGCAGCTCCCTCCACAATATATATATATATATATATATATATATATACTGTATATATATATATATATATATATATAGATATATATATATATATATATATATATATATATATATATATATATATATACTTTGTACTCCTATATATATATATATATATATATATATAGATACATAATAATGTACAAGTATATAATAAGCAAGGGTAAGGACTCATGAACAAAATCATGCAAACTAAAATGCCATAAAATTATACACGTAAAAGAAGCAGTTATAATGGAATTATCTTATGGCTGCGGGAAAATGCACAACCTCCATGAAAGGGAAAAATATAGACTCGTGCCTTACACATCAGCAAATTTTGCAGTGTAAAGATATATATTCATAAAGTAGTTTTCCTACAACAAACCTATTTATTGGCCGACCTTTTCCAGACAGTAAAAATAACAGTTCAATTATTCAAGTCATTTTTGAGTTATGAGAGATTGGGGTTGGAATTTCTGGCCTACCTATATGTATGAAGGGGACAAAAAGCAGGTTGCTTGTAATGAGTGTCTCCCCCAAAGCCAAAAGAATGACACAGCCAAATTTAAAAGACTGGGATGCTGTGGAATACAGTAAAAGCAATATGAAGTTTCATTGCCATGGGCACTTTATCACTTCAGCAAATATAATTGATTGATGATGCAGTTTTTAATGCCATACACTCCCTTGTTTGACAGGGCTAGGGCGTGCCTTTGTTACAGGGACGTAGTGGACAATTGCCACGAATCGTTAGACCGAGCTGCCCAAACTCTTGACATCTACCAATGGCATGGCCTGGGATAGAACTGCTAAACCTTCTATCAGCAGCCAAACGCCATGCCACAGACTGTGGCATAATAAGAATTGTAAAACGTAAACAGGTATTTAACATCATACATTAAACTTCTATCTATTGTCAGGCACCTTGATCCACAAGGAGATAGCCATGAATGAATTGGCTCTATGGTCTCCTGCCATCCGTCAGCAGATATCCCTCTTCCCACCCAACACCACTTTCATTCATACCTCATAACTCTATCCCTCCACCTCACTCTCTTACACTCTTAGTTATACTCTCACTCTCTATACACTCCACATGATCAAACCACCCCAAGATGCTCCTTTTCACACATTCCAGCATGTCCACATCACAACACTCTCATACTTCCTCTTTTGTCTATCTACCTTTCCATATGACTCCACACTAACAACTTATTTTACCCTCTCAGTCTTGATTTATGTTTCTTCAACAATGTCCATGCTTCAGTACAGTACTTCTATGTTGGGAATACCATAATTTGTTAGTAGTCTTGGCAAATCCAACGTCAAGGCTATTGACCTAATTGCAGTGGCGACTAGTCATAAAATGACTCCAAAATTGTCACCCCAACCACGGTCAAATAAGAAAACGACTAGAATCTACTCCTTAACTTACTCTAGGAGACGTTGTACACTAACCAAGACCACCACCGAAGATGAAAAACGCATACAGTAGAAAAGAAAAAGCAATTTACTTTAGTTGCAGCAGATGCCCATACCGTCTTCTGTCATGATGTTGACAACTGGTCGAACCTGAGCGCATGCGTCCTTTTCTCAGCATAATTTTCACTCACGCCCCCACATGACTCAGACGTTTATGGCATGTGTTCTTCAATCCACCTTGCCGCCATACGTTTTTGGCTTCTATGGCCTTCTTTATGTTAGACGGATGATACGTGGTTTAGGTGTGACGTCTACCAGCGTGGGCAGAATCGCCTCTCGTTAGCCACTAGCGCTCGCCAGGGACATTAAAATGGGCTACAGTTATCCGAGAATGTTGTTCTTTCTTTCCTTGTGCTCGCATTGTCACAGACAGTCCAGTGGTGATCTTTGTTTTCGTCTGTGACAACGGGAAGTATTTTAGATCATTAGTAGAATATAAGATGCATGGTGTAAAGTTAAGGAGAAAGAGCGATAGAGGCAGCGTGGTGGTAGTGTGTGCGTGTGTATGTATGTTGCTGCCTCCCTCGCTCGGAGGAGTTTTCCCGCACCCTTGATTGGCTGGCGGTTCCTGGCGCGTCCTAGGGGCCTGCTGCCTTGTGACGTATCGGCCCGTGATTGGCCGACCATCGCGCCTTTGTGGGCTCGTGTGTGACTTGCCTCCTGCGCGAGGGTCCACGGGAGCTGTTCTCCTCAGGACAGGCTTGGCGCGCATGCATCTAACATCCCTTTGCAAACTCTCTCCCGATCACCCACTTTACCACTGTCTCTCTCTCTGAACTTCTTCTTTTCCATTGCTTCTCACCTTTATTCAATTACTTGTCCCCTTGGGTTCTGCATACGGTTCCCATAGCCGGCCCATTGTATTGTATGCGCCGTCCTCCGAGATATTTATATGTACTTAGAATAGGTTTTGAGGGTTCTTAGTTAGTAGAGGTTGGGAACTTAGTGGGTCTCCATTATTGATTTAGTGTTTCTGCTCTTTTATTTAATGCTAGACTGGGATAAGGTAACTGTAGTCGTTGTCTCCGATGTGTGTACGGTTCGCTTATACCTACACGACTTCGACCGGTCCTGTGGTAGCCTGTGCTGTTTTTTCGGTTGTGTCCTTTGAGAGTGCAGCATTGTGTTGACTGAGGGTTTTGGCCTGTTCCAGTTCCACACTTTGCTGCCTCTTTGCTTGTCTTTAGGGGGTCGCCAGGATAGAACCAGATACTTGTGATCTGGATCTATCAAGAGAGCACCCTAGTCAATTAACGTAACTTAAAGGATGCAGTCTTAAGGACATCGCTAGGCTACGAGCCTGTCTTGCTCAACCACAGTTCCTTACCTAGAGTATTCCAGCTGGACATTATTAATAGAGTAGACACTTATTAGTATTTAATATAAGCTCTTTGATATGTACGCATTATTATTCACAGCATTTATTAGTCTAGGTTGTTGAGTTGCACAACCATAGCAGACTGTTTCGTTGATGAGGAAGTACTTCTTTTAGTGTCGAGCATTGCTACCGTTGCACATTTATAGTATTCCTGTGTAAGTTAACATTATATGTCCTATCTTTTAGTGTATTCAGTCTACATGTGTGGTGTCCTGCCTCCTGCCTTTATATAATTTAAGATACGAGCATCTTATGACCATCAGACTTTCTTCAGAAGTTTCCAGGTCTATGCTGTACTGTAGGACTATACTTCACTTTCTTTCAGATAGGAGTGAAGAGTTTATTGTTATTTAGAGTAACTGTATTGAAGCATCTTTTTATTGTATTAATTCTTGCAGTGATTTAATTGATCTTTCCATAGATTCCCTTTTATGCATTTTAACGTAACTTGCATCTTGTTTGTTATCAGGCTATACCAGTGCAGTTTAGCCTGAAGTAGAGTACATTTATGCCCAGTTAAGGATACCCCGTTATCGCAGATTAACTCTGGAGGGTATAGGTGTTTTTGTTCGCCGGCATATAAGTTCGAGGGTTTGGATCTAGCGTACCGTTGTTGCATAGTGCCCTATTACTAGTCCAATCATTAAGTGCCCTTGTTTTATTCGTAGCCCCGGTCGTAACATAGGGCACACGTGAAATGGGCTCCAGAATGTGTCATATGGAGGTTGCGTGTGTAAATAGGTACCAAAGATTTCAGGGGTCGCCTGGCTTCCCCCGCCGATTTAAAATTATTTTTCTTTTCATATTTTCTTTTCCGTTAGTTCTGGGCATGGTTTTAGCTTATTGGTAGCCTAGTTTGTTTTATCATATACTGTAGGTCTAGGCCAGTGGTCAGCAACCCTTAAAGCTAGAAGAGCCATTTTTTTAAGTTTCATAAAAAAAATTGTATTGCCGGAGCCGCAATACAAAACAAATGGTCTCATCAACCGAAATCTACAGTACTTCAGAAATAAGAGAATATACTCTACCTCTGAACTAAACAAATTATATAGTAATATTGTTCCATATACTGGTATTCACAAGATTAGGAAAGACATGTGTCACGTCTCTAGAATCATAACGATTCATACCTATACAGTAGGGTCTCACATAAAACGAGTATATGGTCGATAAACGAGGGCGTTTTATGCGATTTAGTTTTATGTGAACACGGCATTTTGGTGGCCCAATATAGTCAATGTTCACTGGAAGCGTAAATTTCCGTCAGGAGCGTACGATATTTCGTACGATATTTCGGCGTTCTATATGAAAGCGTACGATATTTCGGCGCTCTATATGAAAACTCCTCGGATTTGCCCCACTTTGGCGGCGGACTCGTTTTATGTGATCACATTCGTTCTGATCGAAAATTAAATATTAATATTTTAGGTCGCTCGTTTTAATAGACTCGTTTTATGCGAACACGTTTTATGCGGGACCCTACTGTACATCCTTTCGAAGTTGAATATACAAATCTAATGTTGCCTTGAATGTGTTATATGATGCCTTTATTTTAAAGGAAGAATTATTATTTCTGAAGCTTCTGGAGCCACAGTCCTGAAGGAGCCGCATGCGGCTCCTGAGCCGCAGGTTGCCGACCCCTGGTCTAGGCTATGCCCCGATGAGATTTTTATAAATTTCATAGCCTAGGTGTTTAAGTTTTTGGGTAAAATTTAGAAATAGCCTTAGGCGGCGCTGCTGGCTATGTAGTGTTTGTGTTGGTCTGTCTACCATCTAGCATTTTTTCCCAAGTCGCCCCTTTGATCCTCTAGTGTGGTTCAGGGGCCTTGCGAAGTATGATTCGCTCACACAAGGGTTTTTTCGCCGCCGACACTTTCGCTACAGACCGCTCTTTGCCTCCCTTTTTCTCGCCAGTGATCTTTTGCTGGTTTGTTTTTACCCCATTACTTTTCACCACCATCATAGTGGTATTGGTAATTTGGTAGCCTAGTTTGTTTTATCATACAGGTCTAGGCTATACTTCGATGAGTTTCATAAATTTCATAGTCTAGGCATTTCGTTTTGGGGTAAAATTCAGAAATAGCCCTTGGTGGCACTGCTTGCTTTGTGGTTGTTGTTGTTCCCCAGGCTGTCTGACCGAACAGCCTCAAGGTCCCAAGAAAGCCCAAGGCCATAACCGAGCACCCCAACAGAACCCTCCCTGCTTACCACTAAGAAAGCCCAGGTGACCGAAGCCGCTCCCAGGCGAGGAGCTGAGGAGGGTTCAGAACGCCGATACCGAAGCCCCACCCAAGGCCCTGTGCCCTTCAGCAATTATGAAGGGAAAGTTGACGGGCAAAGGAAATACGAGACGCTTTGGCTCCCAGTCTGCCAACCTCGAGGTTGGTTGGCAGTAGGGAGGTCAATCCACGGAAGAAATGCCGCCACTCGAGATCTAGAATATATATAAGTAAAAGGAACAGTCAGAGTAAGCTATGGGTATGGCAAAGAATGCTCAACTCTCACTCTGATAGACCAGCCCACCACCACTTGCTTTGTGGTGTTTGTGTCGGTCTGTTTACCTTATGGCGCTTTTCCCCAAGTCCCCCCTTGGATCCTCTAGAGTGGTTCAGAGGCCTGGCAAAATGTGATTCGCTCACACAAAGGTTTATTCGCCACAGACATTTTCACTACAAACAGCGCTAGTGGTCATTTGCTAATTTGTTTTTACCCCATTACTTTTCACCATCATCTCCTTTCGCCCACCTTGATCTTGTGCTTTTACAACGCTTCTGACGACGAGATTTGACTGTCCTCTTCACCTTCACCCCGCCTTGGACTTGGTTTGGCTGCTGGCAGGAGGGGGGCGGCATCCCCCCCTGTGATGTCAAGGGGTCTCCAAGTAAGCGGCCTCCCCTTTGTGCCATTAGCCGAGTTGCTGTACACGATCTTGGTGGGCTATCATACGCTTTCCCACACTTTGAAGGACGACTCTGGTGTCCCTGTAGTGCTGCCACCCTCCCTACAACTTTGCCTCTTACTGGGCTATGCCCGCGCTCTTTGCAGGGTGGGTGGGACCTGGGGGATGAACCTGCTCTCCCCTGATGGCTGCCCAACTGCCTAGGCCCGGGTTCAGTTAGGTGTTTGTTTTGGGAAGACACTGCAGCTGCTTGTGGACCCCTGCACAAGCTCTGCTACACCCACTACTGGCGGGCTGTCTCAGTTTTGCATCTTCCTTGCTTCCCAACTGCCTAGGCCCAGGTTCAGTTGGGTGTTTGTTCTTGGAAGACACTGCAGCTGCTTGTGGACCCCTGCACAAGCTTTGCTACACCCACTACTGGCGGACTGTCTCAGTGTTGCATCTTCCTTGCTTCCCAACTGCCTAGGCCCGTGTTCAATTGGGCGATGGTTTCTTGGAAGATACATCTGCAGCTTATGGGCCCCTGCATAAGCTTGGCTACACCCGCTACTTGCCGGGCTGTTACGATGTCGCCTCAGACGCTTGATCCAGCTCCGCTATTTGCGCGGCCCTGGCTCGCTCGGTCCCAAAAATAGCGGGTTGATTCAGTGTCGCCACACAGACACGCCGGATTCAGCTCAGTGTTTGCAGACTTGGCTCCACTTACTGATTGCCACTGCTGTCATGCATCCGCTGTTTGCGGCCTTCTTCATACCGACTGTCTTCACATATGTATACCTCATGTGTTAGAAGTGCAATGACGTATGCCTCAGAAACATGGGCCGTTAAAGTAGAGGATGTCAACAAAATGAAACATAATGAGATGAGAATGGCGAGATGGATGTGTGAGGCCAGGCTGCAGGATAGAAGAACAAATGATGAGCTGAGGAGAAGTTTAGGTATAAAGAGTATTAGCGAGGTGATGCGTACAAGTAGACTGGGATGGTATGGACATGTGGAGAGAGTGGATGAACAAAACTGGGTGAAAAAATGCAAGCCTGTGATTGTGGAGGGAGCTGCACCAAGGGTTGGACCGAGGAAGACCTGGGATCGGACTATACGTGCCGATCTCAAATCCAAAAGCTTGACAAGTGAAGCAGCCCTTAACAGGGTTGCCTGGAACGCCGCCATTAGGACAAGAGACTGAAACTGCACGCATGTGTGGAACACATCAGTCTTAAAATTTTATGTATGTATGTGTGTATTACTGTGATATAGCTACTGCATGGTAGATGTAGAGTTTGGGGTCTCACCCATACTTTTCTCCGTCCTGGTTTTCATTGCATTACTGTGATATAGACCCTGCATTATGGAAGTCAAGTTGGTGTTTAACACCTTTCTCCGTCTTTGCAGGTTCTCACCGTGCTTTGGCCTGCTATACATCGCTGCCCTTCTGAGTTACCGGTCTTGGTGAGTACAGACTGAGTTTGCAACTACTTTTCATGCCAACTTGTTCTTCTACATGCTTCCTTTCTGGTTTACTTGGACATTCTCTGCACTTTCTCCATCTCGGTGCGGCTTCTTCTCCCCTCGCCTGGCTGCTCGTCATCCTCCTCCGCCCTCTGCTCCCTCTTCTCGTTCGGAGGACACGGCTCCCGCGATTGTGCTGGCTGGACCTTCGACGACGAGGTGGGTTCTTCCTCTGACCCCCTCCATCCAGGGTGGAGCGCCCTGTTGCGGATACGGTCCCTGTCTCTCCCCCACCTGCCCCTCCGCCAGGGTGGAAGTCTCTCCCAGTCTCCCTCCTCTACAGGCCCAAAGAAACCTTGCTTTTCTTCCTTCCGCGGCCTCCTCTGCCCTGCTGCTCAACCCTGGCCAATCTTCTCATCCCCTTCCTGCTCCGCCTCTTGCTCATTCCCCGATTCCTGCCCTTCAATTGGCGTCTCCCCAGGAGAGGACCTCGTCTTGTTGGTCGGAGGACCTGGTCGAGGTTCTCCTCCGGGAATGACAGCTCTTGGGGTGAGGGGGTGAGGGATGCCTCCCCCTCGGCTGTTGGCGACCATGAGGATGATTACCGGGATGGGCCCGAGCGTTGTCGCTCGCTCTCTGTAGGCCACGACCGTGCTGGTCCATCCCGTCGGTCTCAGTCCCGCTCTCCCTTCCGTGCTGCGTGGTCTTCGGGCGATGACCCGCCTTCCGATCAGTTCGCGGTCCTGGAGCGTAGGGTTGTATCGCTGGTGGTGGCCAGGCTGGCTGTCTTCTGTGCATGGCTTGTGGCTGCGACACTCCCGACGCCACTCTCCCAGCTCGTTCCTGTTCAGTCCCCTCTGCCGTCGGCGGTGGACCACATCCCTTCGCGCCCGGCCTCTTCACCTGCCTTACCTTTGTTGAGTTCGCCACTGCTAGTGGCACCAAGGAGCGCGCCGCCCCTCGTTCTGGGTGGTGATTTGGTGCAGCAGACTGTTCAAAGGGGCAGCACGCTCCCCTGCGAAGATGGGCTCGTCTGACACTTTTTGCAGTTCGACATCGAGGACTCTTGAAGTTGTCTAACGAGACTCCCCTCAAATCTCTTACTCACCGCGGGAGTTTGTTGAAGAGACATGGGCACCCCTGTTATTCATCCGGGGAATATCGCATTCCCAGCCTCTCCTATCACTGAATTTCATGACTATCGGGGTATGTAGGTTTGGTACTAGACCCTCTACGATTTTCCACGTGTATATTATTAGGTAACGTTCTCTTCTACGCTCCAACGAGTACAGTTTTAGTGTTCTTAAACGCTCTCAATAGTGTAGCTGTTTTACCGAACTTGTATGCAAAGTGAAATTCCTTTGTACACTCTCTAAGTCATTTATTTCACATGCTTTGTATGGGGATGTTGATACGCTACAGTATTCAAGCCGCGGTAGCACTAGAGATTTGAAGAGTGTTATCATAGGTAATTCACCGTGTGTTTTAAATGTACGCAGAATCCAACTCGTTAGACGTTTCGCAGCCGCAACTTTGACCTGGTTATGTTCTTTGAAACCCATGTTTTCAGACATTAACACCCCAAGGTCTTCCACACTGTCCTTCCTTTCTATTATGTGGTTAGATTCAGTTACATAGTTTATATTCTCTTTAACATTGATTATGTTTAGTAATGTTGATGTGTTTACCCAGGACAAGAAAAGAGAACTGATATGTAGGTTGCAGGATGAAGAGGAAAAACCTGATGTCATAGCCTTACAGGAAGTAAGACCAAAAAATGCTAGAATTGAAAGGGAACTGGTGGAGTATATATAGTTTGGAGGGTTTTGAGTTGTACGAGAGGAATGCTATTAGAGCAGAGGTTGGAAGAGGACTGTTTATTTATGTAGGAAAGGAGCTCAAGGTAAATGAGGTGGATATGAGACAGCAGTATTGCGAGTACTGTATTTGTGTATTGAAGTAAAATGTGCAAGAGGGTCAATTCTAATTGCCTCTATATATAGAAGCCCAAATAATAGTAGGGAAGAGGATGATAACCTACTGAAAGCAATGGAGGAAATAGATAATAGAGAACAAATATAAGATTTTGATTGGAGATTTCAATTTGCCAAGGATCAACTGGGCAAATTGTACTACTCCAGCGAGACAGTGTAGCCTGGAAAACAAGTTTATAGAGAAAGTGAGAGATTGTTTTTTAACGCAACATATTACAGAGATGACAAGATATAGAGATGGGAAGCAAGAGAGTGTACTTTATTTAATTTTTAGCAATGCGGAGGATATAGTGGAACATGTCAATGTGGATAGCCCTATAGGTTGTAGTGACCATGCCTGTATAAGTTTTAGTTGCAATATTAAAACAGAGAGGGATAATAGAAGCAATAAAAAAAATATACATGTATGACAGAGCAGATTATGAGCTGCTGAGGTGTCTGGACATTGACTGGGGGGAATACTTGAACGGTGAAGACGCTGAAGGAATGTGGAGGAAGATTAGAGTCAAACTGGAGGATGTTATATCCAAATGTGTACCAGTAAGGGAATATAAGGATAAAACAAAATTGAGGAAAAGAACGAACCCAGAATTACCAATGAAAAGAAAGCTGTGGACTTTGATAAGAAGAAAGAAACGATTGTGGGATAGATTAAAAGTGTTAAAAGAGAACAGGGGGTCTAGTATAGAAGCTAAAGTAGTGGATTTGGAACGTAGACAGATAAACAATAAAATTAGGTGGGAGACAAGGAGGGGGGTAAAGGAAAGGGAGAGAGAGATTGCAAGAAACGTGAAGGATAATCCAAAAATATTCTGGAAGTACATTCAGGAATAGTTAACAAGAAGAGTAGGGATCCCAGAGCTGGTAGGGGGGTTGGATGATGGGAGTAGAGTGGAGATGGATAAGGAGAAAGCAGAGGTGCTGGGGAAATACTTTGGGGGGTACTAACAGTAGAGTCGGATGATGCAGTGCAAATATTCCCATCAAACAGGCACCGGCACTAGAACTAATAGAGTTTTCCCATGCTAAAATAAGAAGGGCTATAGAAAAAATTAACAGAAGTAAGTCCCCGGGACCGGATGGGATACACTCAAGAATCATAAAGGAAGGAGGTGAGATGTTAGTAGAGCCATTGAAAATGTTATTTGAGGTATCGTTTAATACAGAACAAATCCCGATGGACTGGAGAGAGGCGAACATAACGGCTATATTTAAGAAGGGAAAGAGAAATTACCCAGGAAATTATAGACCAGTCAGTTGACAAGTGTTGTGTGTAAACTAATGGAAACGGTAATTAGAGAAGGAATAATGGAGCATATGAAATCAAACCAACTTTTCAGTGGGAGACAGTTCGGATTCTTGCCGGGGAGGTCGACAGTACTACAGCTAATTAAGGTGGTAGATGATTGGATACAAATTCTAAAGGATGGTGATGTAATAGACGTGGTATACAGTATTGTGATTTTATGAAGGCATTCGATAAGGTCCCACATAAAAAGTTAATAGAGAAAGTTAGAAGCTATAATATAGGGGAGAAATGTGTGAAATGGATAGAAGCCTTCCTGAAAGATCAGAGACAGAGGGTACTGGTGAATGGAATAGGCTCGGGGTGGAGGGAAATTACAAGTGGGGTTCCTCAGGGATCTGTGTTGGGACCACTACTGTTCGTTATATTTATCAACGACTTACCTGAAGTTATAACTAATGGAAGTGAGGTATACCTGTATGCGGATGATACTAAGCTGTATAGAAGAGTGAGGAGTAAGGAAGATGTGGGTTTGCTTCAAGGAGATGTGGAGGGTATGAAGGGATGGTCTGAGCATTGGTTAATGCCTTTTCATCCAAAAAAATGCAAGTACATGCGGATTGGGACAAGCAAGATAGACAAGGTAGGATACAGTATGTATGAAGCGATGGAGGAAGTGAATGCAGAAACGGATATAGGAGTAGTGATAGACAATAAGTTAAATTTCTCAGAACATTTAGCGGAAAAGATAAACAAAGCCAATAGAATTGCAGGGCTGATAAGGAGGACATTTGTGTCACTTGACGAAGAAATCTTCAGGAATCTCTATACAGCGCTGGTTAGGCCGCACCTGGAATATGCGAACCAGGTGTGGGCTCCATATATGGTAAAGGATATAGAAGCAGTGGAGAAAGTGCAGAGGAGAGCTAGCAAGCTAGTACCAACGTTGAAGAACGCGGGCTATGAGCAGAGGTTGAGGACACTGGGGCTTCCGACATTGGCATATAGGAGAAAGAAAGGGGATATGATAGAGACATTTAAGATAGTGTCAGGAGAGTATGATGAGGATGTGTGTGAAGGTATCTTCTTTATGCGGGAGGGAACAAGAACGAGAGGACACTCAAAGAAAATTTACAAAGAAAGAAATAGGCTTGAGAAGGCAAAGAACTCATTTTGTGATAGAGTGGTAAATGAGTGGAACGCACTGCCCCAGTATGTACCGGTAGTCTATTCCGAATCAATAAGGGAGTTTGAAAGTAATCTTGATAAAGCATGGGGAAGACAAGATTTGAAGTTTGATTATAAAGCAAAAATATAGAATAGTAAAAATGTTGCGTCTGCTGCCGCCGCCGCCAACACCGTGAACGACCGCAGCAGTCCAAGTACTGGTACTGAGCTGGATACACAGGCCTAGTTTGCCTTTTTCCATAGGATCTACTGTAAGATACTGTAAGATTTAACAACATTATTATCTCTGTATCGTATTAATTGGAATTTTTCTTCATTGAATTGCACGTTGTTTTCCCTGGTCCACTGGAACACTACATTTATGTCTTCTTGCAGCCGGCCCGTGTCATCTTGTGTGTGTACTATCTTTTGTGTCATCAGCAAAAGAAGACACCGTACTTCTGTGCCTTGTGTTGGCATCTATGTCGTAAATTAGAATGAGGAAAAGAAGGGGCGCTAGCACTGTTCCTTGGGGGACTGAGCTTTTGACATCCGAAGGCTCCGATGTGACTTGGTTTACTGCTACTGATTGTTTCCGGTTTACGAGGAAATTATATATCCACCGTCCGATTTTCCCCATTATACATTATGCTCGGCCTTCTACCAGCTTTGCTCCCGCCCTGGTTCCTGACGTATCCCCTGCCCTCTCCCATGCGGGGGTTTCTACGCCTGCTGGGGCAGGGTAAGCGCCTGGACCGTCATGGACCGTGCCACTCCTCTATGGTTCCTTGGCCGTCTGGCAGTCGGTGCAGGTCTCCCACCCTGAGCGTGCGGTTACCCTTCAGGCCGTTTTCGAAGCGTCTTCCTTCTGTTCATCTTCATAAGCTGCAGTTCAGGGCAATCTGAAGTGATGGTAGAGTTGCAGACATGAAGGTGAAGACCTCCCCGAGCAGGGCAGGCAATCGGTTCTTCTCAGTGAGGCCCAGGCCTCCGTCTGCCCATAGGCCTCTGCTCTGGTCGGACTTCGGCCGCCAGGAAGTCCTACAGGATGTTCAGGCCCTTTCGTTCTCGTCGCGACTGTCTTCGTTGGGGATGGGTCTGAGCGAGGACGGTATGCCTAGTCTTACTGCCGAGCTCACTCACCCGCTCCCTTAGGACGAGACCCTGGAGTTTGCTTCCCGGCCCGTCGCCAATGCTGTCTCCCTTCCTGTGCCTGACTCTTCATACCTCTCATCTCTTTCGGTGGTCTGAAGAGCAAGTTCTGGTCCTGGTCTCTCATCCCTTCTTCACTCTCCCCGGGGAAGTGGCTCTCGACACGGATTTTTCCTTGCGACAGCGGGTGGTGGACATGATGGCCTCTGTCGTTGGCCATCTGCTGACCTCGGTTCACCACCTCAGTCTTGTCGAGGCGGTGGCTCCAGGTACCCTTCGCCGCGGTATGGACTACGTGAGGCGGATTAACCTCCGGCTCGCTGTGCCCCTAGTCCCCGTGCTGAAGGTGGTGCTGTGCAAGGCTGCTCGCCATCGACACACCGTCCGGTCCACGTTCTGCAGCGGAGCCCTGTTGGCTATATGTCAGGGACTGCTGTACTCTGTACGGGGTTGTTTGCTCAGTGCGCCTGGGGGCAGTACGCCTCCCTGTTGGGGTCTATGGAGTCCACCAGCACGGACTGGCCTCATCGCAGTGCTTCCAGGGGTGGGGTTGGCTGGAGAAGCCGTGGGATGGGGAAGGGTACGATTCGGACCGGGGCTCCGTCTCGCCCTTCCTTCCTTCGCTTTCTCGGCCCCGCTGGAGCGAGGCCAGTCAGCAGTCTACCTCAGATCGCGCTTCATCGAGGTTGAACTCTCGCCCGACAGGTGGTGGCGTGATGCGCCCTTTTCGTCGAGGTGAAGGGGGGCTTAAGATACATTTCGGAGGGGCCTACACATCAAAAAACGTGTCGGCTCTCCAGGTCGATCTCCTCCTCTCTCTCCTCGCCAACTGGGAATTCGTCGCCGGGATTCGAACTGGATGTTTTCGCCCTTTCCTCTCTCATGTGTTCCTGGTCTCGTAGATTGACTGCGACGCGATGCGACCGGTGCATGTTCTGTCGGCCCTCTACAGTTCTGTCGTGAGCACGCAGTTTTGGGTGCTGACGGTACACCTGGTACGGCTGGCTCTGCGGCCTCTGTCGTCAGTGGTGTTACTGGAGCTAACGAATGCGTATTGGCACATTCCAATCCATTCTCGGTTCCAGCGCTACTTGGCCGTTCTGTCATACGAGCGTGTGTTCATGTTCGACAGCCTTCCCTTCGTTCGCACCATCGCGCCGCGGGTCTTCACAAAGCTGGTGAAGCAGGCTATGGATCCTCTCCTGTGAGACAATTGGTTGATAGTCTCAGACACCCAAGCACAGTGCACACTGGACACACTCCCAGTCATACTCCACTTTACACAACAGGGGTTCAAGATCCATGTTCCCAGGTCGCGTTTGACTCCGTCATGCGTATCGACTGGGACTTGACCAGCACTCCTGTGACCCAGAGTCAGGTCGACGCTGCAAACCTGTACAGAAAGCTCTTCGCAGTGTTGCCCTCAGTCCCCCTCCAGAGGACGATCTGGGACTCGATGGTGAGTTCGCTGAATTGGGCCGCACTGGCCGTTCCCTTTGGGAGGCTCTGGCCATGCCACCTCATTCTGCTGGGTGACCAGGCTTTTTCGTTGTTGAAGTCTTCTCTACCAATAGCAATAACCAGGATAATCACCTACTCTCTGCTTTATAGTGTGCCAACACTGGCATACATGCACGTAACTGAATTACTTATTTGCTTCCGGAGAGACTTATTCTGATAGTTATACAATGTGTAAAGTTTCAGGGGAGAGTTAGATTGAGAAACCTGCTCAATGTTGAGTCATGAAAATCAACCTTTAACATCCTACCATAAATTACCCAATTCTGAGACAAGCAACTTTGCATAACTGGGAACGATTTAACTTTATCAAACTGTCGGAAAGCTAGAGTATACACAGATTTAAGGGTTAAGATAAAATTATAAACAGCAGGCCTACCTATAGTGAGCTTGAGATCCAATGGGTCCTTGACTAACTGATCCAGATCCGGGTATCCCAGACCTTCCTTGAGGCCCATACCGCAGCAGTGATGGGGCTTCTTCTCTTTCTTTATCTTGGTCTTACTGTAGGCCTCCCGCAGAGTCTTGGAGACGATGGGGTACGTCGCCAACAGCTACGGTATCGAGACATTTATTAGTTAGAATATAGTCTACAATAAATTATAGTCCACATATCTGTACATTACAGGTCTCCCTCATTATCTATCTATCTATCTATCTATCTATCTATCTAAAGTATTACCGGATGCCTTACTCCCCTTAATGAAGGAATACGTCCAAACGGACGTATTCCTTGTAAGAGGGACAACCCGAGCCAGTTTACTGAAGGACTTACAGGATTGACCACTCAATTTAGGATCCGTCTGACTCCGAGGCCCTCTGTGTATCTTGTTAGCACTATTTTTCTACAGTGGTGTTCGGCTAGTCCATTATCCAATGCCCCAATTTACGATATTATTTATAGGATTCTTAGTGTTTGTGTTTGTGTTTTAGCTGGTCCCAGAACGCATCCCCATTGCCCCAATTAATTTTAGGGTTCGCTATAAAAATTATCTATTTAAGATCAGGTTTTCAGGAACGTAACCCAATTGTAAATCGAGGGAAACCCAATCTTAAATAGAAACATCGTATAGCAAACCCTAAAATTAAAGGGATAAATGGGAATGCGTTCTGGGATCAACCAAAATCCAAACCCAAACACCTAAAAACCTATAATAATATCGTAAATTGGGGAATCGGATAGTGAGGGTAACGACTAACCGAGAAGGATGACTTACAGACTTATCAATGGAGAAAGCAGCTATCTCCTCCGGCCTCATGGTTTGTATACAAAAACCAAACCCAAACACCTAAAAACCTATAATAATATCATAAATTGGGGCATCGGATAGTGAGGAAGACCTGTAATGCCTAACCGAGAAGGATGACTTACGGACTTATCAATGGAGAAAGTGCCGATTTCCTCCGGCCTAATGGTTCGTACCGGTATACAAAATTCAAACGCCTATAAACCTATAATAATATCGTAAATTAGGGCATCGGATAGTGAGTGAGGCCTGTAACGACTAACCGAGAAGGATGACTTCCGGACCTATCAATGGAGAATGCAGCTATCTCCTCCGGCCTCATGGTTCGTATACAGGCCTCCAGCATCTTCAGCTTAAAACCTATAATAATATCGTAAATTGGGGTATCCTTGGGGTATCGGATAGTGAGGGAGATCTGTAACGCGCCTAACCAAGAATTACTTACGGACTTATCGATGGAGAAAGCGGCTATCTCCTCCGGCCTCATGGTTCGTATACAGGCCTCCAGCACCTCCAGCTTAAACTTCTTCCCCAGCATCAGTTCCATGGGTTCCTTCCATTGCCGGCTGTCGTCAATCAGCTTGGGCTCGTCCTCGCAAGTTTCCGTTTTGATGTGAAAGGTCATCTGTGGGAAATACGGGATAGGATCAAAACCACACTATTTTCACCCTAAATCTATCTATTTACTCTGGCCCAATCCCCATTTTTTCTATTTTTTTTTTTTTTTCTGGGGGTGGCCGATTCGAGACAGAGCCCGAATAGGGACAACACAACAGAAAAACAATGAACACACAAAAACAAAACACTAATTCACATACTGTACATCTATGATCTAAGTCACCCAGGAGAAGACCCAGAGACCAGGGATCACCCAAATCCCCCCTATAAAATTGCCCTGCACCTTCCACAAAATATATAAAAGAAACTAAATATTAACCCCTTGAAGCTCTGACGCGTTGTAGCAGTTTATTTTGGCTATCATTAGACTATTTTATGCAGCTTAGGAAGGATATGTGGGTATTAAAAGGATAAATACTATCTCAATCAACCCTCTGACTTCCATATACCCTTCCTAATCTGAATAAAGTAGTCTAATAATAGCCAGAAAACAAAAAAAGAAGTGCATCATCGATCCTCAGAGGGTTAAATTACCCTGCACCTTCCACACACAAAAAAAAATTGTACTGCACGTTCCACATACAAAAAATACCTACAGTAGATATTCTATATATTAATTATATGAACAATGGTGTAAAATTTAGATTCTAATTAACACTAGCATAGGTTCTTTCCATTCCTGACTATCACCAATCTGTTTGGGCTTGTCCTCTTAAATTTATGTCTTGATGTTGTAGGTAATAAGCTGGGAATATAAAGCACACTATTTATCCCTTAACCCGGCAAGTGCAGGAAGACTCTTAAGAGTTTCCCCGGGCGACTGCGGGAAGACTCTTAAGATCCTGGGCTAAAAAAAATCCATTTAAAACACCCGAAAAAAAACTTGAACTTTTTTTTTTTTTTTTTTTTTTTTTTGCCCCTGGGCCATGCCAAATATCACTCCTCCACATCCCCTCTTTCTCCACTTACCCCCCCCCCTCCTTCAGTTATCACCTATTTTCCCTGTTATTCCCTTATTCTGTGGTCTATTTTCGTGCTAACAATAGCGAGTTGCAAGCAGAGCGTTGTCATCACTGTTACCAAGCGAGTGCAAGAGAGAGTATCGATCGACAATCTCTCTCCAGACTTGGGGAAGAGTGGAGGGGAGGGAGGTTGCCTCAGCCAAACATTATGTAACTCCCGGCCTGTATCGCCGATTTTGACCATCCAAACGCCATTCCACTTGTTTTATTGCTGTAACAGGTTAATACCTTTATAATAAACGTAAAATAGGCGCATATGGATAATTATTAATGCTATTTATGGTAAAATAACTATGTTAGTGATGGGAACAGCTCAAATACGTGCGCACAGGGGTGTGGTGTCTCATACCCCCCATGTGCACGTCTTAGGTTAAGTAACACTCCGTTCTTAAGATTAATCATAAATTACAAACCCCAATGCACTTAAATAAACTAATGAAAGCATATGGTCCTCCCGGGATTCCAACTCGGGACACCACACCCAGAACATAAGCATCTAAACCATTACACCACCAACACAGTTAAAGGTTGAATACACGACACAGGAAGTGCGATAGACCTCACGGACGGCATGATATTTAAACGTGTAAAAAGAACCCTTCAAATACAGTGCCCGAAAAATATCTCAAAATTAAATGACACATAGAAAGTAGTAGGCTACTGTACTGTAGTATCTCCTTGTACCACATCCTCCGGAGCCACTCCTCCTCCCCCCCTTAACCTTTAACCCTCTCACCACGGAAGGGCTCTTGAACGCCCATAAAAAAGCATATAACAGGTACCCGGAAGGCCTCTTGAACGCCCAGTGGTTGAAAGCTTGTGAGCTTCGTGTGCGAGGCGTCGGTCCGACGCATGTAAACAACAGCCGGCTGGACCGACGCCCCGCATCTCCGGCCAC
Organism: Paralithodes platypus; assembly: GCA_032716605.1. Taxonomy (NCBI): domain Eukaryota; kingdom Metazoa; phylum Arthropoda; class Malacostraca; order Decapoda; family Lithodidae; genus Paralithodes; species Paralithodes platypus. The sequence continues at coordinate 3,885,363 of CM064481.1, forward strand.
AAGAAGGAGAGCGTCGCTTGTTCGTGTGTGCCTGTATGTTGTTGTTAAGTATCGAAAAGTGGTGTAAAGTGGCTGTTTTGGCCATAAAGTTATCTCCAATGAAATCATCATCACAGCTCAACCAGTTGACTTAGAGAGCTCTACTTAATGCCATTCTACAGGTAAATAACACAGCTACGCTTGGGGATGCGCGGGAATGCGGGAAGCAGTCTGATTAACGAATATACGGTAGCCTAGCCTAGACGTTTTTCGGCCAAAACACCCGGGTTTCGAGGAATATATATATAATACATAGCCGGGGCTGGAGGGTTAAAGCGCGAAGCTATGGTATTTGAAACGTCCCGCCAGGCGAAGCTTTTTTGGTTCATTCCTGACTAAAATCGTAATTTTACCATATACTGTACAGTATAGCGTAATTATTTATCCATAGGCGCCTATTTTACTTTTAATATGAACATTGAAAAGCAATAAAACAAGTGGTAACAGCAATTGGCTGGTGAAAATCGTATATTTTAGTCCCCGCATTCGTAATCTGACCCAGACCGGCGAGAGAGAAACACCCTCCCTCTCTCATGTCTCGCATGGTACTGAAAGGCAAGGGGAGGTCTGAGACACTGCCTGGCTTAGAGGGTCGGAGATACACTTCCCCATCCTCCCCCCTCTCTCCCAGCTGTCCTCACCCTAAAATACTTGATAAAAATTGGGAATAATAGGGAAAATACTGGATAATTAAGAGGGGGGGAGGGAGACATGTGGAGGAGTGATAGGGGGTATGGAGGGCCCAGGAGGGGAATTATCTCAATCACATATTGCTTTGTTTTGAGTGCCAGTGGGGCATTTTCAAAGGCATTTTTTATGCCTAAACTCTTAAGAGTCCTGGCATCTTTCCTGGGACCCCACACCCCCTCCTCCCTCAACTTGAACTTTTATTTTGTCCATTTATTATCAGTTTATGGGTTCTAATTTGTCATAAAAAGCTCTGCATCTTCCACTCAGAATCCACTGCAAGAACAACTCTAGGTTGGCAGTAGAGAGGTCAATCCACGGAAGAGACGCCTCCACTTGAGTCTCTTGAGATCTAGAAAATGTATATAAAATATATATAAAATACATACGGTATAGAAGCGGTCTTTATACTTTTATGTATGTATGCTTTTTGTATGTATAAGTAAAAGGAACAGTCAGAGTAAGCTATCGGTATGGCAGAGATCGCTCAACTCTCACTCTGATAGCCCAGCCCATCACCATGTTACCCTACTATACTGATAGGATTTTTTTTTTTTTTTTTTTTTTTAAAGAGACAATGAACGGAGGAAGGAAAAACACAGATAAAACAAAAAGGTCCATGTGCCTAAAGGCATCCTCCATTCATAAAATGTTTGTAACAACTGGATTTAAACATTTGTTGATTGTAAGTTTGTGGAAAGCAATTCGAGGGAAGTGAATTCCAAAGAGTAGTAGCTCTGGGGATAAATGAATTCTGATAAGCAGAAGTTCTGCATTGTGGAGGAGAAAGTGTAAATTCATGGGCGCTCTCAGCTGCCCTAGTTCTACGGGGAAAGATGTGGAGAGGCGGCACAATTGAAGCAAGTTCCTCGGAACAATTGCTGTGAAAATATCTGTAGAATAATGCAAGGGATGCAACGTTTCTTCGTATGGCTAATGTAGGAAGGTCCTGTGTGATTGCAGGGTTATTGATTAATCTAATAGCTTTATTTTGAATTTTGTCCAACTGCCTAAATGCAACCACTCCACTTCCACCCCACAGAGGTGAACAGTAATCCATCTGAGAGCGCACATGACTTTTATATATTACGGCCAACTGCTCGTCAGTGAAGAATTCTCGAACTCTGTACAGGAGTCCCAGTTTTTAGAGGCATTCTTAGCAATGCTTCTAACATAATGTGTCCAGCTCAAGTTAGTAGTTAATGTTACACCGAGAATGTCAATAATAGGGGAAGTGGGAATATTTACATCATTAAAAAATATATGGGAGTCAGTGAGATTCTGTCGGTTAGAAAATTGAATGTACTTGGTTTTCTGTGCATTAAAGGAAACTAGATTCTCTTGTCCCCATTCATTAATTCTAGAAAGGTCCTGGTTCAGAGAAATTGCAGTGTTTATTTTTGAATTTATAAGATCGGGTTGGGTGAAAGAATTGGTAAATGTGAAGGAACTGGGAGTGTTGAGTCATCTGCGTAGGAATGTATTGGATTATGAGTGGTAGATATGAGATCATTGATATGAATGAGGAACAGAGTTGGGGCCAAAACTGATCCCTGGGGAACACCAGCATTTATTGAGTGAAATTGAGAATAAAGGCCATCTACCATTACACGTATTTTTCTGTTATGAAGATAAGAAGAAATTAGTGGAACTAATGATGCAAGGCCGTAGTGTGACATCTTCGACAATAAGGATTGATGCCAGACTCTATCAAATGCCTTTGATATATCCAGTGCTATTGTATGTGTTTCACCATGTTGGTCTGTAGCTTGGTTGATTTGTGCAGTTGATCGACATCGTCTAAAACCATATTGCCTATCACTGATTAATTTATTATTCTCCAGATGCTTAATTATCCAGGATAGTGATCGAGAGAGTGAGAACAGAGCGATAGGTAAGTGAGGAGCAGGGTGGGTTTTGAAAGGGATGGGGGGGGGGTATAAATCAGATTTTCTTGAGAAGTGTTGAAGAAATATCTAGAAAAGGGACAGATGTATGCTGCCTTCATGCCCTTCCACCGCAAATGCAACTAGGCTAGGCCTATTCCCTTTCGACCATGAGAACAGCGAAAAGTGGACTGGACACCATTTCTTAATTCAGTATAACTCCATTTATTTGTCACCAATTATTTTGACATATTTGAAGACAGATATGGAATCTATATGCTCTAAGCATCATATTAAAATTAGTTTCAACCCTCGGCAAAACCTAATAAAAATATATGGTACTGTACTAAAATGGATTTTTTTCGTAACATGGTTGTCAATACCTTCCTATAGACGGCACCGATTCGTACACACGCCATTTAGAACTGCTTGACTACTGATGTGACGTGTAAGAGGTAAGATTTTTACGCATAGGTTTAAACTTCCAGAAATTAATGGGTAATAAATACCACGTACTGAGTACCGGTACTATGAACCCGCTGTACTTGGCATGCAAGGGCTAGTTTAGTATGCCACGTACTGAGTACTATGAATCCTCTCTACCTGGCATGCAAGGGCTAGTTTAGTATGCCACGTACTGAGTAGCCTACTATGAATCCGCTGTACCTGGCATGCAAGGGCTAGTTTAGTATCCCACGTACTGGGTCTAGGTTAGGTTAGGTTGGCTTGTTTGGTTAGGTTAATATACTAGGTCTCAGAAACAAGTTCGTAGTTGCGGTAGTATTTACAGATACGCCCGAATACTAAATGGGCGGCGGCCCAACCGCCATGGCACCGGTAAGGGTTTGTGTTGTATCCCACGTAGGCCTACTAGGTACTACGGACACATTGTAGGTGTTAGGTGTGGATTAGGCTTGTATCCAAAGTATTAGGTCTATGTTACTGGATATTTATGATTTAAATAAGTGCTACGTTTTCGATAAATCTGGTTACTTGGCTTTGCAATTAGGGAAATCATGAGCCGATTTCCGACATTTTGTTAGGCCTAGTCTTTTTCGATTCTCAAAATACGATCCAAGTTTTGCCAAAAATTGGCTCGGGTTTTCCAAAATTATGCTTGTTGGGGTTTGCAATTTAGGGAAACATGAGCCAAAATTCTAAATTAGGTTACTGTAATTTGTTTACTCTTAAAGCTCTCAAAATCCGAGCCAAGTTTTGCCAAAACTTGGCTCTGGTTTTCCAAAATTTGGGTTTTATGGCTTTGCTATTTCGGGAAACCTGAGCCAAATTTCTAAATGTCAATGACTTACTGTAATTTTTTTTGTCTACAAACTCGCAAAATCCGAGCCAGCTTTGGCCAAAACTTGGCTCAGGTTTTCGAAATATTGGGTTTTAGGCCTTTGAAATACCTTAAAATCCGAGCCAAGTTTTGCTAAAATAAGTTTTTATCGCCGTTTTACGCATTTAACCCCTCATTTTCCCTGTACTTCATAGCCCTCCCCACTATCGGGCGGCGTGTCTTAAGATCGTTGTATAATTGGGAAACCGGTTTCTCCGAGGGTTGTAATTATTTCCAAACACTAAATAGCCTATTGATGAAAACTAACGGGGAAAAATAAAAAAAATCCATGGGAAAATTTGTGACATAAAAATGGAGTTTTTCCCTTAATTCCCTTATGCCTCAATTAAATGTTAAATTAGGCTTTCATAGGTTATTAGTTAGGTTCGGTAGGTTAGCCTCATATGTTACTAGGCTAGGTCTATAGGCCTAGGTTAGACTTGCTAAGTTTGATTAGGGCATTAGGTTAAGTTAGGCCTACATAAAAAATAAGTAGGCTAGGCCCTAATTCACAAAAAAAATGGATATCAAAATGGATATCAAAATGGATATCAATATGGATATCAAAATCGCTTGAATCAGAACAAACACTTAGCCTAGGTTTCACCGTAGGCTACGCTTCGGAAGTTCGGATTTGACCGCCTTTTTTGTGAAATAGGCTAGCCGGTTCAATGTTATTTTAATACCACAAATTTTGTTTATATTTGAAGATAAATATTGAATCTATATGCTCTAAAGATCATAAGAAAATTTGTTTTAACCCTCGGCAAATCTTAATAAAAAAGTATGGTACTAAAATTTCTTTTTCGTAACAAGGTTGTCAATAAGGTACTGTACTTCCGGTTATCGATAGCTCTAAAGATCATATGAAAATGTGTTAAACCCTCGGAAAAGCCTAATATAAAAGTATGGTACTAAAATTTAATTTTCGTAACAAGGTTGTCAATACGGTACTTGCCCGTTATCAATGTACAATCAAAGTTGAAGATTGCAGAGTAAACACCGTAGACTGCATCGACATTCTTTCACCTTCGTATAATCGACAGCCAATTTTTTCTTTTTTTTTTTTACTAAGGGATTAGTACTCAACCAGGCTCCAGCGGGTGTGTGCGGGCAGCAGCCCCCACCCATAATACTAGGTTAGGTTAGGTAAGGTTGTTAGGTTAGGCTAATGTCTTTTCAAATCACATTCGGGGGCGTGTCTCAACATCGATCAATAGGCCTAATGGGGAAAATAAGTTTTCCCGAGATTTCTAATTAATTCTATCTATCTATCTATTGCCTGACGCCGTGATCCCCGAAGGGGTGGCCACGAACGAACCGCCCCCATGCACCTCTGTCCCCAGTCAGTCGACGCCCCTCCCCCTAACCAGCACCGCCTTCGTTCATGTAGTTCCTCACTCCATCCTTCCACCTCATATTCGGTCTACCTCTCCCCCTCTGTCCCTCCACCTCGCTCTCGTACACCCTCTTAGTCATTCTCTCGCTTTCCATACGTTCCATATGGCCGAACCATCTCAAGTTGTTCCTTTTCACACTTTCCAGCACATCTACCTCCACACCACACCTCCTTCTTACTTCCTCATTAGTCTGTCTATCCCTCCATGTAACTCCGCACGCACTCCTTAAGTAATTAATTTCCACTGCTCTCACTCTTGGTCTGAGTCTCTCAACCAACGTCCATGCTTCGCTTCCGTAAGTCCGTGTTGGGATTACCACACTGTCATGCAAGGACTTCTTCACTTCCATACTGACCACCCTATTTCTTGTTACTGCTTTTAGCGTTCCTACAACCCTCTTCCCCTGTTGTACCCTCTCCCGCACCTCTTCATCCATAGTCCCATCTTTACTCAACACACTGCCCAGATACTTAAAAGAGTTGACGATCTCCATAGCCTGACCGTTCAGCTTCACCTCACACTCTGTGACTTCACCCCTTTCGAAGACCATAACCTTGCTCTTCCCCGTATTTACCTTCAAATTCCGTTTTTCGCACACTGTTCCAAACTCATTTACCAGACCCTGCAACTCCCATTCATTATCACTCATCAGAACTGTATCATCCGCAAACAGCAGTATAGGTAGCTTCCACTCAATTCCCTCCCTTTTCAGCGATACACCAACATCCACTGCTCTTGATAGTATTTCTTTCATAACTCCATCCATATATACAGTAAACAACCACAGGGACATCACACACCCCTGTTTCAAACCAACATTCAGGTCATAGAACTCGCTCTGCTCACTCTCCACACGTACTGCCGCCTTTGCACCCTCATACATGCTCTTCACTGCTTTCAGCAACTTGCCCTCTACTCCGTATATTCTAAGTACTTTCCACAAACCTTCTCTATCCACTCTGTCATAGGCCTTCTCTAAGTCTAATTAATTACAAACACTATATATTGATGCAAATGAAAAATTTCTTTTATAAAAAACACTCGGAAAATTTGTGGTAGGCCTATTAAAATATTTTTTTTATAAATCTACAGTTATACTACCCCTATTTTGTCAATATTCTGTTGGTACTAATGGGTTAATATTATTAGTAGTAGACTTAGTATGGTTTGATGAAGCGCGGAAAAGTATATTTGACTTGAAATAGATACATTGAAGTATTACAAACCTTCGCAAACCCATAAACAGGGAACGTGAGCAGGGTTTAGACCGTCGCGCACCCATAAACAGGGAACGTGAGGGGGAGTTTAGACCGTCGCGGAAACAGGTTACTTTTCGGTTAGGTTAGGTTAGGTTAGGCTAATGTTAAAAATACTAAAATGCGACGGTCCTCGGTAATAAACACCACTGTAGGCCTAGGCTATAGGCCGGTTATACTGATGTTTTGGACCGACAGTTAGCCCATCAATCTGTTTAGGCCTAATAGGTCCGGTAGAGCATATACATCATTGCTATATATGGCATTAAGAGCTGAAATGTATTATAAGGGAGAAAAAAACAAAAACTCTAAAATACATGTATAGGCCTAGGCTACTGTAAAACAATAAGTTTTTCAGCCAGTACCCAACCAGCGGGGGTGTGGGGGCAGCAGCCCCCACCCATATACTAGGTTAGGTTAGGTAAGGTTGTTAGGTTAGGCTAATAGCCTAGAACATTAAAAAAAAAAAAAAAAAAATCTAACCCAACCAGCGGGGCTGTGGGGGCGGCAGCCCCAACCCATAATACTAGGATAGGTTAGGTAAGGTTGTTAGGTTAGGCTAATGTCTTCCCAAAGTTGACTATTTTTATAACATGAAATATTAGGCTACCCACTCCACCCCGTGAAATCCGAGCCAGCTTTCGTCAAAAGTTGGCTCGGGTATTCACAAAATTGGGTTGTATGGGTTTGCAATTTGGGAAAACCCGAGCCAAGTTTTAATACAAAACGCTATATTATTGTATTTTTACGCTTTTAACCCCTCATTTTCCCTGAACTTCATAGCCCTCCCCACTAGTGGGGGGCGTGTTTGTAGATTGTTGGATAATGGGTAAATACTCATTTCCGCTCCTCTTCAGTATAAAACAACACTATATCTGAAGAAAAAATTACAAAAAACAAAATAAAACTTACTGAAATCGCTGTCGGTCCAAAAAGTCAGGTTTACCCTATAGGCCTAGGCCTATCAAATAAAAAAAATAAAAAAATAAAAAATTAGGCCTACCTGAAAAACTCATAGGCTAGGCCTAGGGCCTATCTGGTTGGTGATAATTTTTTATCAAAAGAAGTTTTTTTCCAGTTTCCACGGCTGCTGAACCATCCAAAAACACGCTAAAAGGCGTGTTTTGAAGGGGGGAGGTGGTGGGGACCGTGGGGGGTAATGGGGGAGGGGTAGTATAACTGTAGATTTACCAAAAAAAATCCGGCTAGCCTAGCCTAATCCCATGGCCAGCGGTTATTTGCCCCCTGCTGACATTACCCTATAGCCTAGGCCTATTATCCTATTCCTATAGGATAATGTCAATAGGCTAATTCCTAGGGAGTTGAGGGCTCTAAACCCCAAATAAGAAGTAGGCCTAGCCTAAATCCAGAACGGCAGCGAACGTGCAAACTGCGGCGGTAGGCTCCTTGAATGAGTCTAGGCTACCAAGCAAAATTGCAGTTTTAGTGTCTGCTCAAATATTTGGTAAGGATGTAGGCCTAGGCTAGTAATCGAGCGGACACACCCCATGACTTGTCATCGTAGGCTATTATGCTATAGCCTAGGCTATATTGCCAGCAGGGGGGCAAATAAAAAAAAAACCCAGTCAAAATAGGCTAGGCCCTAGATGGGAACGAAACCGCGAGCGCATCATGGCATGACCTACATAAAGATGACCTACACCCGGATACTAGCCTACATCCTTCCCCAAAAAATGTATTGGCCTAGGGCCTAAGTGAAATAGGCCTAGCCTAGGCCTAGGCATGGCTAGGCCTAGGCCTATGTGTCTTTCCAATGATTTTGTACAACTCACTTTAGCTCCATCGTTATAATCATTGGTTCCCTTGCCTGGGCTCACCACAACCTTGCTAATAAGGTTTTCATCCATTACGAAGTCTTCTTCTTCTTCTTATTGTTTAAATGTGCAGTTTGCTTGGAGATACGAAGTCTTGGTCTTCTTGATTTTTGATAAATTTAAAGGTAAACTCAGTGACAGTAGCAGACCGTCCCAGTTCAGTTGGAATTCGGGAAGTTTAGCCTTAACGTCGGCACTTCCCTAAGAGGTTTTGTTATTTTTCTTTTTGTGACTTTTTGTGACGTGCTCATTTGTCTAAAAATAAATATATCTCATTTTTCATCCCTTTTTCTGAGATCTTCTTTCTTCTTTCTTGTTTCTTCTCTCTTCTTGCTTCATTCTTGTTTCTTCTCTCTTCAGTCTTCTTATTTCAGTTCTTTCAATTTTTTCTCTCGTACTCTCCACATTTGATAGATTGTCGGTTTCACTCTATCGCTTATTTCTTTGTTAAATAAAAGATGTCCGATGACTTGGTTTTCATTTTCAATATAAGGCTGTTGGAACCCTGGATCTTTTATTCTGCATGCTTTATAAAATGAACAGTGTAGTAGAAAATGTTTTAGGTCTTCTGTTCCTTCCTTACACAGATTGCATTGTGTCTCTCCTCCCACATGCCTATTTCTATCTTTTAGATTTAAGTTATTTGTCCTACATCTGTAAAATATTATAGATGCCTGTGAGTTGTCATAAATATCTTCCTCGCTCTTAACCTCTGAAGTGTGCATGGGGGTAATTAGACACCTCTCCCTGTGCGCATGTATTTGAGGTGTTTCCGTCACTAAAATATTCATTGTACCATTAATAGCATTAATACTTATCCATATGTGCCTATTATGGGTTGATTATAAAGGTATTAACCTGAAACAACAATAAAACGAGTGAAAACAGCGTTTGGATGGTCAAAATCGGAGATATAGCCCGCGAGTTGTATAATGTATGGGTGAGGCAAGCTGCTTTCCCGCCAATTTCCCCCAAGGCCACTGAGACAGTCAATCGATATTCTCTCTCTCTCTCTTGCATTCGCTTGCCATCAGTGATGACCACACCTTGCAACCGGATTTCTAATATTAGCACAAAAATATACCTCAGAATAATGGAATAACAGGGAAAATAGGTGATAACTGAAGGAGAGGAAAGTGGGGCAGGAGGGGAGGTAGAGGACTGAGATTTTGCATGGCCCAGGGGCCAAAAAAAAATAAAAAAATAAAAATATATATGTCAAAAGTTGATTTTTTTTTTCTCTGACTCTTAAGAGTCTCCCCACAGTCCGCCGTGGGAACTCTTAAGAGTCTCCCTGCAGTTCCCGGGTTAATCTCCTTTTTAAAACTTCTATACACTTCTAGGCTACTCTTCTCTGCCAACTCCTCTCGCCATCTTCCCGAATCCCAGTCCAGAACTCTTTTTCTAATATCGTCCTTCTTAATATTTGCTAAATTTGTTTCTCCTAACTTCAAATTCCCTACATACTTTCGAATTTCTGCAGTCCAGGGATCTTTACTATTTCTAAGTTTTTCCTCTGTGATTCTTCTTAGCAAGTCATTACTTTCCTCTCCTACTAAATATTTAAGATATTTTATGTTACCTTCCATAATTCTTGCCTCCATTGATGAGGAACGATGAGGTAGAACATGCTGTGAAAGAGAAAAGGAGATGCTTCAAAGCATGGAAGAAAGGTGGCAGCAGGGAGGAATACCAGGCAGCTAAACGAACTGCCAAAAGAGTTATTTACAATGCTAAAAATCGCATTAAGGACCTGGTCCTCGAACAAGTGTGTAACACTGACAATCCCAATGGAATCTTCAACCTAGCTAGGCGAGTTAAAAATGACAGTAGGGATATTATAGGTGAACAGTGTGTTAGAGATGATAATGGGAAGATTGTGTATGCAGAAAATGAAATCAGAGAAGCATGGAAGGTACACTATGAACGATTGCTAAATGTAGAGTTTGAATGGGATAAGGAACAGCTTAGTATCGAAAAACCAATATCTGGGCCCCCTCCTTTGATAGCACCAGCTGTAGTGAGCGACGCAATCAATCAAATGAAGGACGGTAAAGCTCCAGGTTGCTCCGACATTGTCGCTGAGATGATAAAAGCCTCAGGGGAGATTGGTGTAAACTTAGTCACTGAGTTGATAAACACCATTATTAAAGATGAGAAAATCCCAGAGGATTGGCTCAAAAGTGTAATAGTAAATATATACAAAGGAAAAGGGGATGCGCTAGATAGAGGAAATTATAGGGGCCTGAAAATGCTTGACCAAATCATGAAGGTCTGTGAGAGAGTCCTTGAGGGTTTGATCAGGCAAAGCATCTCTATTGATGATATGCAGTTTGGTTTTATGCCAGGACGTGGTACAACCGATGCTATCTTCATAGTCAGGCAGATACAGGAAAGATACTTACTAAAAGGCAGGGATCTTTACTTTGTGTTTGTGGACCTGGAGAAGGCCTTTGATAGGGTCCCTAGAGATGTTGTACAGTGGGCTATGAGGAAACTTGGTGTGGAAGAGTGGCTGGTGCGTGTGATAATGAAGATGTATGAGGATTCGCGAAGTTCGGTGAGGGTAAAGGGTGTACTGAGTGATGAGTTCGCAGTCCGTGTTGGAGTCCATCAGGGTTCAGTGTTAAGCCCCCTCCTCTTTATTATGGTCTTGGAGGCGCTGCCTAGAATTTTTAGAGGCGGACTCCCGTTGGAACTGTTTTATGCAGACGATTTAGTCCTAATAGCTGACAGTATGCAGGATGCTGAGGCCAAATTCAGAGAGTGGAGAGAGGGCATGGCGAGCAAGGGTTTAAGAGTCAATATTAACAAAACCAAGGTGATGCATTGTAGTTTGAGACGAGGCAATGTGGAAAAGAGCGGTGCATACCCATGTGCAGTGTGTGGAAAGGGAGTGGGCGTTAACTCAATTCAATGTAGCATCTGTCGATGTTGGGTACACCATGGGAGTAAGCGCTGTAGTAGAATAAAGGGGCCCCTGCCGAAGGATAAGTCAGAAATAGAGAAATTTGAGTGCGTAGTGTGCAAAGGCGAGCTTGTGTTAAGTGATGATCCTGTGGCTGTGAATTTTGGAAATGAGTCTTTGGAGCTGGTGAACAAGTTTTGTTACCTAGGAGATACCATCTCTGCCGGTGGTGGGGCTGAGGCTGCCACTGTTGCTAGAATTAGGTGTGGCTGGGGGAAGTTCAGAGAATTGATGCCAATCCTGACCATGAAAAGAATGCCTCTCCCCCTGAAGGGAAAGGTGTATGCCTCATGTGTTAGAAGTGCAATGACGTATGCCTCAGAAACATGGGCCGTTAAAGTAGAGGATGTCAACAGAATGGAGCGTAATGAGATGAGAATGGTGAGATGGATGTGTGGGGCCAGGCTACAGGATAGAATAACAAATGTTGAGCTGAGGAGACGTTTAGGTATAAAGAGTATTAGCGAGGTGATGCGTACAAGTAGACTGGGATGGTATGGACATGTGGAGAGAATGGATGAACAAAATTGGGTGAAAAAATGCAGGTCTGTGATTGTGGAGGGAGCTGCACCAAGGGGTGGACCGAGGAAGACCTGGGATCGGACTATACGCGCCGATCTCAAATCCAAGAACTTGACAAGTGAAGCAGCCCTTAACAGGGTTGCCTGGAACGCCGCCATTAGGACAAGAGACTGAAACTGCACTTATGTGTGGAACACTCAGTCTTAAAATGTTATGTATGTATGTATGTATGTGAGGCTCCTATTTCACCCCTTAACCCGGGAACTGCAGGGAGACTCTTATGAGTCAGAAAAAAAAAATCAACTTTTGACATCGAAAAAAAAAAACATTATTTTTATTTTTTTATTTTTTATTTTATTTTTGGCCCCTGGGCCATGCAAAATCTCAGTCCTCTACCTCTCCTTCAGTTATCACCTATTTTCCCTGTTATTCCCTTATTCTGAGGTATATTTTCGTGCTAACATTAGAAATCCGGTTGCAGGGTGTGGTCATCACTGATAGCAAGCGAATGCAAGAGAGAGAGAGAGTATCGATCGACTGTGTCTCAGTGGCCTTGGGGGAAATTGGCGGGAAAGCAGCTTGCCTCACCCATACATTATACAACTCGAGGGCTATATCTCCGATTTTGACCATCCAAACGCTGTTTTCACTCGTTTTATTGTTGTTTCAGGTTAATACCTTTATAATCAACCCATAATAGGCACGTATGGATAAGTATTAATGCTCTTTATGGTAAAATGAATATTTTAGTGATGGAAACGGCTCAAATACGTCAGCACAGGCGGACGTTTCTAATTACCCCCATGCGCACTTCTTTGGTTAATAGGGCTTGCTCACAGCCCTAAAATCAAGAATCACCCTGTGGGGGATTAATCCCGGCCCTCCTGCATATTTGAGTTCCGAACGCTATACTTGTTACTTACTTGTTACTTGTAGTGATGATTCTCGGCCGCGCTCAATCGCTTTCGCAGCCGCCCTCACATATTCTAGCACTTTAATTCAGGCTTTATGGTCTTGTCTTCGAAGTCAAAGCACTCGGTGAATAAGTGCGTCTTCAATCTCTTCTTAAAAATCTCAAAATGTTCACCGTTTTTTACATTCTCAGGCAGTTCATTGTAGAGCCGTGGAGCACTCTTTTCAAAGGCTCGAAATCCAAATTCAAAATTGCTTCGTGGCTCTTCCAGCCTGTGCAGCTCCACACTGTGTCTCAATGTCATGGCAGTATCTACGTGGAAATCTTTTAATAGATCCCTTATACATCCTGGTTTTCCAAACTTCAATGCTTGATATGTCATAACACACAATTTGTAGACAATTCTTGCCTTAATTGGTAACCAGTGTAAATCAATCAGAGTTGGTGTTATTCTCTCCCGACGACCCTTTATTAATCTTGCAGCCCTATTCATAATAAGTTGTAACTTCCTCAGTTGATAATTTGAAAGACCATAGTAGAGTGAGTTACAATAATCAAACTTACTTATAACATGGTTATGAACGGGCATCTTGGTGATTTTTTCATAGAGATACTTTCTCACAAAGGCAATGTTCCTCAGATGATCTCCAGATATTCTCAAAACCTGATGAATTTGACCTTTGAATGATAAATTGCAGTCTATCATCACTCCCAAGTCATTCACTGCGTTACTCACTTCCATAACACTACTGTTGATTCGAAGTCTAGAAATATCCAGCCTCTTAGAGATCCTCGAGTGCAAAGCAGATTCAAGGATCTCTAGCTATCCCTACTCAATCTGGTCCAATTCCTATACTGGACAAGATGTTTTAACTTTTGTATTGATCTTAAAATTGTCAAATATATTAGTAATGACATTCACATTTGCCAATGCACTGGTATAAAAATATTCTATACGGTTTAACCCAAAAACGGCAACCGTCCTCAATAGAGGTTTTTCTGGTGCACTGCAACCATCCTCAATAGATCCTGAGCATAAAAGAAAACCTTAGAAAACACCCCAGTGGCACTCAAAACAAAGCAATTTGTGATTAGGTGAGATTATTCCCCTCCATTAATTGCTACCACTCCTACATATATGTGTTCCCCCCCCCCCCCCCCCTTCCCCTCCTTTTCCCCCCTCCTCAATTGTCAGCTATTTTTCCTCTTATTCTCTCTTTTATCCGTGGTGTGTAAATCCTGCCAAATATCGACTTTGCAATGAAAAATATATTAACATGTTGAAAGCGCATTCCCGCATCTCAACATAATTATATTTTTCTAATAAAAAGAATTTTTTTTTGGTTGTGGTCAGAATTTGAAGCAGCCAGGGCTCGTAGATAACTATAGTCTGTTTCTTTTCAGTCGATCTATTCGTAATTTGCACCAGTGCTCTCTGAGCTACCACCAAAGCAAGGCTGTAACATGTTCTCCACCAACACTACCTCTCATCATGGCCTCAGCAAATTCCACCACCTTTTTCTGGGTCTGTGAGGTGGTTCAACTGTAAAAAGGGGTATGGTTTAATTTCCTGAGACACCACCATGGAAGAATCCTTTGTTTCTAGAAGTAACATATCTCCACCCCTGACGCTTATCATTTGTCATGCTGTACCTTCTCTTAACACCAATGAGGTGGTATGGTTTGGCAGAATAAGATGCGACGGGAAGAGAATAAGCCTACACATTGCCCTCAGCCATCCACCATCTCAGAAGCCGCTCCAGCCTCACTGTTACGGATTGGGAGCATAAGAGAGCGCAACATGGGCAACAACATGGCGGGAAAGATAACAAACCACAACATGGCGGCCACCAGCTCAAGACTAGAAAACGCCGCAGGGATAAGCCTCATAGAAAATGCGCCAGATAGGGAAAACCATTTTAATCCGCCCAAACAAAAGCCTGCCAATTCATCAGAAAACACCCTTTCCCTCACTACTACTGCAACTCAAGCCCAAGATACGCCAAAGTCCGCCCACACATCCAAACCAAGGGCGTGCACCCAGAGAAACAACAAGAAACAGGGTATCTCACCTCGCTCCCCACATAAAAAGCAAAAATACGATCTCCATGTGGACGCCGATGCCCCAGTCACCTCCACCCTTCAAGGCCCCCATAGACGAGCTACACTGCAAACCATTCAACCCAGTTGCAGTTACAACAAGGCCTCCACAGCTTGCATCCTAGAAAAATACTCAGGAGTTGCTCACAGACCAAATCATCATAATGAAGGGAGGCGAAATAACCTATGAGACTTGGGGGAAATGCAAGCTAACTCTACCACACATATCTCCACCACCAAGCCACCCACACACTCCCAACCACTTCCGCCCCATGCACAACTAATCGGCCGACCAGAAGTGCCAGCTGCATCTAGTGCATCTTGCTTTCCAACAGTAAGAAAAACCACGACATCTACCGTGCCCTTGATGCCCGGAGATTCCGTGTACAAGACACTATATACTCACTCTGACCAACCCATCAGCAAGCATTCAGCCTGCTGGCTTAGATTCAATTTTTAAATCCTTTCCAAGTAGTCCTAGGGTAGAAAGGACAGCTACAAACACTGATCGAAGCTTGTTATAATTGACAATTTATGTGTCAGTCACCCAGTTATAATGCTGGAGGCAAAGGAACACTGAGTCGACTATAGGTTCGAGTACCGGTCGAGCAATTGCTCTATTTAACAATTTCAGACGTAACTCAAAAGTTCAGGAGTTATTACGATCCTCCAAGATCTGTATTATCACCTAATGAACTTGTTTTAAGTACGAATCCGCCTCAACACTCTAAGGCTGGAATTGTCTTACAACACAGAACTTGTTGTGAGGACCCCCAAAGCTTTCTGAACAGTCTCATTCTTGCCCTACTTTGTCCAGTACTAAAAAAGTTAAGCCAGTGCGTGATCGTTCGCATGTAAAGTCAGTGAAAATAGGCTAGCCTAAACAGATCGGATGCAGAAATACCCTGAGCCGAACAGGCCAAGTGGGATATCTCTATTGGTCTAACTGGTAAGGTGCCTGCCTCACACCCAAGGGTCGAGAGTTCGTGCCCCCACCAGGGAATGATATTTTCGTGAGGCTATTTCCACATTTAACGAAGTTTAGGTGTGCTGGTTAAATTGTTCAGATGGTTGAGAGTAAGATCGGAGCTCCATAAATCCTCTTTCGGGTATGGTGTAAAACCCGATCCCCACAGGACAAGGAAGAGGATAGGAGAGGGCAGGGAGTGTTGTGAGACTCGATTGGGTTGGGTTGTGGAGTTGCCAGCCGCCCAAGCGAGTTGCCAACTGGGCAGTTTGTAGGTGCGTGTAGCATCGCTCAGTGAAGTTGACTCACCATTCCCATTCATCTCTCTGACGGACTCTCGGTCGATTCGGCTCAAGCTTGTTCCTCTCTGTTCGGAGCTTTCGCTTCCCGGAAGGTGAAGTAGTGTAAAGTCAGTGAAAATAGGCTATCCTAAACAGATCGGATGCAGAAATACCCTGAGCCGAACAGGCCAAGTGGGATATCTCTATTGGTCTAACTGGTAAGGTGCCTGCCTCACACCCAAGGGTCGAGAGTTCGTGCCCCCACCAGGGCATGATATTTTCGTGAGGCTATTTCCGCTTTTAACGAAGTTTAGGTGTGCTGGTTAAATTGTTCAGATGGTTGAGAGTAAGATCGGAGCTCCATAAATCCTCTTTCGGGTATGGTGTAAAAACCGATCCCCACACGCAAAGTAGCCTACCCCTACTAATAAGTCTAGCTTGCCTCTTACTTCTGGAAAGACTTTTGTTGATCTTAAAGTAAGGGAAAAGTTAGACAAAACACACAGGTACGGCGTGAGTGAGTGTCCAAAAACCAGACAGAAGACGAGGAGAGAGTGATCGAGTAAAACAAATATTGAAGTTATTTGGTCCAGAACCTAGCCTGTGAGAAGGACATAAGTGATGCGTACCCTGTCTCCTTACCTGACGTTGTGCCCAGACGTCCCGTGCCCAGACGTCAGGTAGTCCACCCAGCCACCAGTCCAATTTTGTTTTGAAATTCTCAGGGTTGGTTCCACTGAGGTCCCGGAGTTTACTGGGGAGGCATTTGAACAATCGAGGTCCATTGCGAGTGAAGGAGTTGTGGATTTGAGTCTTCACACACTGTATGTTGCCTTGGGTCCCTCTGATGTAGCAGAGCCTCCCTCTTCTTGGATGGTGGTTTACTGTAATCCCTGCATTTGGTACTATGCCCTCTAGGATTTTCCACACATATATGACTATGTAGCGCTCCCTCCTCCTCTTCAGAGAGTACAGTTTTAGCTGCTGGGTTAGTCTTTCCCAATAGTTGAGGTGCTGTACTCCCTGGATTTTGTTGGTGAATGATCTTTGAGGAGTTTCTAGGGCAGCTATTTCCTGACCATAGCTGGCAGCAGTACTCCAGTCTTGGGAGCACAAGGGACTTCCACAGGGTATTCATACACAGCTCTTCCCGTGTTGTGAAGGTTCTTAGTATCCACCCACTCATTATTCTGGCCGTTTCAACTGTTTTGGTGACATGGTGTGTGAAGGTTGCGTCGCTACTCATTTGGACTCCCAGATCTTTCACATGGTCTTCGGCTATGATTGGCTGGTCGTTGTAGAAGTAGGTGCTTTGTTGTTTGAGGGCTTCGTTTGTCCCGTACTGTATTAGTTCAAATTTGTCCCCGTTTAGGACCATATTATTTGTTGTTGCCCAGTTTAGTACTTTATTTAGGTCCTCTTGGAGATTGTTTGAATCTTCAATTTGTGTAGGCCCTAATTTGCTTCTTTATCCTGGTGTCATCTGCAAATGAGGTTGCTTCGGAGTGCTCCAGGTTCGTGTCTGTCATTTATGTGTATTATGAAGAGAAGTGGGCCAAGTACGGAACCCTGCGGAACTCCGCTCAAAACCTGGCTATAGGGTCTGACAACTCTCCTTGGACTGACACTTGCTGAGTTCTCCCCATCAAGAAACTGTGAAGCCATCTTCCAAAAGGGCCCTTGATGCCATGGTTTCGTTGTTTGTTTAGGAGAATCCCATGGTCCACTTTATCAAAGGCCTTAGCGAAGTCTAGGTAGATGACGTCCGTGTTATGGCCATCTTGGATATTTTCGAGGACTCTCTCATGTTGAAGTAGGAGCTGGGACAGACACGAACGTCCCTGCCTAAAGCCGTGCTGTCCATTGTTGAAGGCTCCCTTTTTTCCCAGAAACTCTACCATCTTTGTTCGGATGACACTCTCACAAATCTTGACAAGGTGGGGTGTAAGTGCTACCGGTCTGTACTTGTTGGCTAGACCTTTGCTTCCTCCCTTGTGAATAGGGGTTATGATGGCTGTCTTAAGAGATACCGGTACAGTACCAGCTTCTAATGAGTGACCAGAGTATTTGGAGTGGTTTGGCTAGTTCTCTTTTGTAGTTTTTCAGCAGCTGTGCATGGAAGCCGTCAGGATCGGCTGCTGCGTCCGGAGAGATGGAATCAATGGCTTTTATTATTTCGTCTTCACTTATGTTGATTTTAGATAGTTGTTGATGTGCCTCTGGCGAGTCTGTGAAGAAGGACTGTGGATTGGTGACTGTTTTACCTTCGTCTGGGTTGCTGAATACACTTTCGTATTGTTGTTTTAGCATATCCGCCATTTCTCTGGGTTCTTAGGTTTTTGTCTGTCTTTACTCCGGAAAGTAAAGAGTAAAGACCCTCTCCGTCTTACTTTCCTATCTTCCATACTACTGTCTGAGACCGAGTCTGTCACATCTTTTCCTTGAGGGACAAAGCGAAAGCCGATATAAAGGCGTGGTCGGCGAGAAGCTAACGACGGACCTTTTCCCGGAAAAAAATAAAAAAATTAAAAGACAAAGAGCTTCGGCCTTCGAGCTGCCAAGTGAGTCATTTTACGTGCTGTCTGACGTAACTCATATTGCAATACTTTTAGGTTAATATGGATATATTTATGATTTACAATATAAGTGCTAGCATGAGGTTAACTAAAAGACTGATTGAATTTGAATATATTAAGTAAATTGACGTAAACAACGGTAATTTGGTAAATGAATACAATGCGTCATTTGGAAAAGTTTGGCATCTTTACTTAGGCCCTATTTGTGCTTACCCATTTAAATATTGTATTTGAATTTCTTCCTATATATTGTATTGTCTTTCAGGTTATTGCTTTGTAGATATTATTGATATGGTTAAATAATATCCAATAAATTAAAGTTTTCAGCAGAGATTCCTTTGTTCATGCATCCTAGCCTAATTCCTAAGGCCGAAGAGGCCAAGGTCTGTGGCTCCAGTTCCAATTTCCAAGTTAGCTTGCTGATTTTGTTAAGTTCTTTTGTCTTATTATATTTTGTCGTTACAGTTTTTGTTTCTTTGGTTTGCAAGTTTTACATTAGCCTATAGGCTAGCCTAGTTATTATTTAGGCTAGGCTAACTTTTTTTTTATATAGGCCTAGCCTAGGCTATTTATTTTTTATTTTTTTAGAATTAACCTAGCCTATCCTACTAGCGGCTAGCCTATAGCCTAGGCCTAGTCCACTGTCCATTCATTCTAGGTTGGGCAGATTGGCAGAAATCGTAACCTCTAACCTCTGTAACTTAAAAAGGGCTAGAGCAAATGAGCCATCAATTTATACACCTATTCCCTAGCCAAGTCTTCCTATTTTGTTGAAATATTAGCCTAGCTCGATTAGGCCACTCTGGTGCTTTTTGAGTTATGAGATAGCCTATATCATGTTAGGGGTTACGATTTCTGCCCAACATAGAACGAACGGACTATAGGGTATACTTTTTTTCCAGCTGATGGTAAATTGCTATCTCTCCATTCTAATGACTTATTAGCCTACATAGACTAGTATTTATTAGTGAAATATGTGGACAATATTAAAGAGACTGATCACAGCTGTTTTCAAGACTTGTTTTTTGGATTTATTTTTTAGGTTCATAGGCTAAGCTTTCTATAGGCTAATAGACCTAATAATTTATTACTGAAAATTAGTATTTACCCATCAGTGTTAAGACATGGACCCCGATAGTGGGAAGGGCTATGGAGAATAGGGAAATTGAGGGTTAAGAAGTGATAAGCATCATAAGCTTTTCTGACTGAAACTTGGCTCTGAGTTAAAATATGAGAATTTATAGTCCTGGGGGGGGGGGGGGGGGGGGGAGTCCCCCCTCCTCAACTTATTCTGTATCTCACAGCAAACAGTTGTGGGATAACAAGGTTTTTGCCCCCTTGTGTTGACCTATGGCTTATCACTTTTTACCCCTCAATTTCCCTATTCTTCATAAGTTCATAGCCCTTCCCACTATCGGGGGCCGTGGTCAATGGGTAAATACTTATTTCCAGTAATAATTATTTTATAGGCCAGAAAGCTTATAAACCTAAACAATATTAAAGATAAAAGAAGATAACTTGAAAATAGCTGTGGTCCATACCCGATGGCCGCGGGGGACGTTCCGGAACGCCATATCAATTAATAGCAATTTACAGGCTTTTAAAGCCTGTGGAGAAGAGTGAGTGAGCGGGAGTGCGGCAGGCCCCCGTCCCGGCGTCCGCTCTCCAGCCAGGCGGCAGCGGCACTGAGGGATATCTGCCATATCCCGCTAGACATATACAGTGCTGCCAAAGGCATATGTAGCGCGACATTAGCGATATTCGCTCGGTATTAGCAAATATTTGCCGATGTCTATGGTAATAGGCGCTGTGGAAGAATCACGCGCACTATGAAGCTCGTTCTGGTGTCATTTTGAAGCTATTTTCTTCTAGTTTTTGGCTGAATACATTTCATTCAGACACTTGCTCAATCATTCAGGAGTGCCTGAATGAGCCCTAATTTAGCGGAAATATGCCCGCAGCGTACTGTAAGTGTTAGTTAATATTGACCAAATACTTTGTTAATTATGAAAATTTGGCAATAATAGGATGCAGAGACAGTGTCATATCATTCCAGTAAGAGGAATCAGTAAAAATCCAACTTTTCACTGGGTACGATTTTTACAAGTATTTTTTATTATATTTCCTTGTTTCTGAGGTTTCTAGCAAATTCTAGGTATGTTTTATATGAACACCATCGGAAAAAAACATTTAACATCAATCTTAGCGCCTTTCTTACGGTCCCCGTCATATGACGGGGGGCTATTATGTGGTCTGGGAGCGAGGCCAGCTGTTGCAAGCAGCGTGGGCGGCCCTCAACTGGAGACTATGACAGTCGGGCTCATACTGACATAACTCATAACTGGGTCATGTCTGGTATCACTGCAGCGTTACACATGGCGAAAACAGCAAAAAAAAATGCTAATTGTCGCAATTTTGGCCTACGTTTGCAATATTGTTGCAAGATAACCAGACATTGTACAGTGATGTTTCAGGTGTCATTGTAAACTCTACCATTGTACTTTCACGGATAGGCCTATATAATTGTATTACGTTCTGGCTCTTGCTTATGCATGAAAATGAGTTTTAATTACTTCCAGGTCTCCCTCGATTTACGATCGGGTTGCGTTCCTCAAAACCCGATCTTAAATAGAAAATTCATATAGCAAACCCAAAAATTAATGGGGTAAATGAGGATGTGTTCTCGGACCAGCCAAACACAAACACCTAAAACCCTATAACAATATCATAAATTGGGTCATCGGATAGTGAGGGAGACTTTTCTAATTTGTACTATGACCGGCATATCAGAGGTACCGGTATCTATAATTTGGGCCACACCCACTTCCACCAGCTAGAGTTTCGCTGGACAGCGGATCAGGAGGCCCCACTAGGTAAAACATGTGTGCAGTGGGAGAACATTTGTATATTTCGGATTTTCAACATTAATTTTTCAATTTTTAGCTTTAGATTAACCTAATAACCTAACCTTTTAGTTTCAGGTCCAGTTATTGTATTATTGAGTGAAGATGGAAGCCAGCGTACAAAAGAACGGAGAGACTGGT
Organism: Paralithodes platypus; assembly: GCA_032716605.1. Lineage (NCBI taxonomy): Eukaryota > Metazoa > Arthropoda > Malacostraca > Decapoda > Lithodidae > Paralithodes > Paralithodes platypus. The sequence goes on from CM064481.1 coordinate 3,907,176, forward strand.
GTGAAAAATGCTGTGAAGGAACCGATGCTGGAACACAAGATTGATGTGAAGGAACCAGTGCTAGAACACAAGATTGATGTGAAGGAACCAGTGCTAGAACACAAGATTGGTGTGAAGGAAGTTAAGGAACCTGTGCCGGAACACAAGAATGGTGATGCTAACAATCATAATGATGATGATGATGTTGGTGATGGTGGAGCCAAGGGCAATGTGTAAGTATGTTGTTAAAACCTTATTGTCATCCTCATATATGTTGATCTGTAAGGGGGCAAAAACAGGTTGCTGGTACTTTGTTTTGGTGAGTAACGCTCGCGCCATTTATTGGGTGAATCGCGTGCCGCCTCCTACAAAACAAGAAGGAGAAGGAGGTCAAGTCGACGGAATGCTTAGTTTACATTCGGGACTTTGATTGGTATCCTCGCGGACGTAAACAAACAGTCACGTGACTCGCCAGCCTTCTCTGGCCCTCAGACGACAATTTTGTCATTGCCCTAATCTGAAAACCTAACCAAACCTGGGGGCTGCCACCCCCAGACCCCTGCGGCTCTTAAAAATTATGTAGAAGAAGTCATATTACTAGAAAGCACTGGGAGAGAGTGAAAAACACAGAATAATAGAAAACGGGGTACGGTACTTATTACCGAAGCTACCACTAATTTGGGTCAATATAAAGGAGCCGGACCACAGAAATTTCAAGGATTTATTTGTTTGGATTTGTTTATAAGCTTTCTATAATAAAATTGGTTCACGGAAATTAGTATTTACCCATTATCCAAGAATCTAAAAACACGGCCCCCGATAGTGGGAAGGGCTATGAAGAATAGGGAAATTGAGGGGTATAAAGCGAATACAGTAAACCCTCGCCATCTCGGACCTCTAGAAGTCGGAAACCCGTACTAGTCGGACTGGCTACGGCCTCTCGGACATGCACTTCCGTATTTCGGACATTTCCATCATCGTTCCGACAGTCTCTGACGTTGTCGGACTTTATATAAGTACTGTATTCGGAAAATGTCCGATATTATATTTTTCAATTCCATTACATTAGAAATTATTCAAAGATTACAAGAAGTCCAAATAAGACATAGTTATGTTAATGTATAAGGGAGTTACGTAGATGCATTAGAGATAGATAGATAGAAAGAGAGTTACAGAGGGGGAGTGAGCGATAAACACGAACTATTATGCGACGGACTTAATTGGTTCTGAAAAGACAAGATAGATAGAAAGAGAGTTGCAGAAGGGGAAGTGAGCGATAAACACGAACTATTATGAGACGGACTTAATTGGTTCTGAAAAGACAAAGGACTTTTATATTGACTCTTTTTCATGTTATTATTTGTGTGCTAGAAGGATAATATTGTTTTCAATTCCATTGCATTAGAAATTATTCAAAGATTACAAAAAGTCCCAAATAAGACAGTTATGTTAATGTATAAGGGAGTTACGTAGATGCATTAGAGAGATAGATAGATAGAAAGAGAGAGTTACAGAGGGGGAGTGAGCGATAAACACGAACTATTATGCGACGGACTTAATTGGTTCTGAAAAGACAAGATAGATAGAAAGAGAGTTGCAGAAGGGGAAGTGAGCGATAAACACGAACTATTATGAGACGGACTGAATTGGTTCTGAAAAGACAAAGGAGACATTTTTATTGACTCTTTTTCATGTTATTATTTGTGTGCTAGAAGGATAATATTGTTTTCAATTCCATCGCATTAGAAATTATTTATAGATTACAAAAAGTCCAAATAAGACAGTTATGTTAATGTATAAGGGAGTTGTTGTTGTTGTTGTTGTTCCCCAAGCTGCCTGGCCGAACAGCCCCAAGGCCCTGAGCAAGGCCAAGGCCATAACCGAGCGCCCCCCACAGAACCCTCCCCGCCGACCACAATAAAGCCTGGGTGACCGAAGCCACTCCATGGCGGGGAGCTGAGGAGGGTGCGGAAATGCCCGGGAAACCAAAGCCCCACCCAGGGCCCTGTGTCCCTCAGCAATTATGAAGAGAAAGTTGAGGGGCAAGGGAAAAATGTGATGCTTTGGCTTCCAATCTTGGTAGATTGGGAGGTCAATCCACGTTAGAGACGCCGTCACTTGAGATCTAGAAAATATATAAGTAAAAGGAACAGTCAGAATAAGCTATGGGTATGGCAGAGATTGCTCAGTTCTCACTCTAATAGACCAGCCCATCACCACATGACTAGAACCCAATCCTCTCAGCATCAGCTAGGAAAGGCCCTAGAAAGCCGCCTTTGGCGGGGGGATAGCTCCCCTATTTCAACCCTTTTCGGGGTTGGGCACCCGCCCTGTATAAGGGAGTTAGATGCATTAGAGAGATAAATAGATAGAGAGTGGCTAGGGGCGAGCGAGCGATAAAATACTAACATATACGAGACGGACTATGTTTCTGAAAGACAAAGGAGATATTTTTATTTACTCTTTTTAATTTTATTATTTGTGTGTTAGAAGGGTAATATTGTTTTCAATTCCATCGTATTAGAATTGATTCATAGATTAAAAAAAATAAAAATAAGACATAGTTATATATATGTATAAGGGAGATAGATGCATTAAATAGATACCGGTATATAAAAAAAAAAAAAAAAAAAAAAATCTCAATTTCTCTGGTGACGCGGACTTTCCTCTTCTAATTCGGAATTTTCCCTCTCTTAACCCCTCCAACCCGGAAGGGCTCTTGAACGCCCATAACAACCTCGGCCCGCGCAACCCGGAAGGGCTCTTGAACGCCCATTGCTTGCGTGCGTGCGTGCTTTCGAATGCCGCGCGTACATTTTTGGTATCATGGGACGGTAGGTGGCGCTACCAGGCGTAAACGACGCCACAGCAACAGTATCTACCCCGACGCCATCATGGACAGTACGCCAAATAGTGATTCCGCTGTGTCCGATACCGTGCTTCCTACGACGCCCTTGCTAGTTTGTCGCGCCTTACCCCGACGCCATCGCCTAAATGTGTTATCTCTCGGAGGTATTGAGACGACATTGAGACTTTATGAGCGAGCTGATGCCAAGCATAATGTTGATGATGAAGTCAGTGACGACTCCAGTAATTATAAGTCGAGTGATTATGGCCATGAGAGTGACAAAGAAGATCAATTCCTGGGATTTGCGAGAGAACATGACAGTGATGAGAGTGATGAAGGTGATGTACCAGTTGTTGAGGAAGCTGGTTTACCTAAAGACAGTGAACTTGAGAGAGTGAGTGAGTGGGAGAGTTCAAGGTCACTCACCAAATTTCGCATAAGTGACACGACTCCAAGCCCTTCCCCAGGTAAATCGCCTTTCAAGCTACATTTGTATAAGCAGAAAATACTTGAGAAGGCGGCCGCGGCAGCTAGGGAACAAGCAAAACTACTTGGTGAGGATGAGGCTGTGAGTGAGGGTCAACGTGGTGACCCTTCTCGTCCGCCATTGTCTCCCTTATCTACCCACGCCACCCAAGATGACCCGGATGCCCCGCATTCTTCCCCACCACCCCCACCATTGCCAAGGGTTGAGGACCCCCCCCTTTCGGCCTATTTGCCTCCTAGGTCCCCCGACAGGAGACATACTGCTGCCGAAAATGGGAAAGGTAGGAAATATACCAAAAAAATTAAGAAAAGTAAGATAGTTTTGTTAGAGGCTCCCGCGGCGTCCACCCCGGCCGGCCCCAGCCATACGTCCCCGCAACTTTCCCCACGGTCCTCCCCACCTCTCCCGCCTTCAACATGTCTTCCTGAAGAAGTCTTTGAGCTCGCATCACCAATACCTGGGCCTAGTGACAGTGAACATTGCTTTCTGTCTCTCGTCGCAGGCCAAGGAGCCCAGGACCTCGGGGGGACACAGCCTCACCTGCCACTCCTTCCCCACCTCGCCCACCCGCACGCCGCCCACGCATCACTGGTTCCCCGCCAGATTATGTGGGGCCCACTGATGATGAAGGGCACCTCTCTGAAGACTCTGGCCATGATTACATAGGTCCACCGTCAGGGCAAGATGACCACTCTGACGATGACTATATGGACATCGACAACCCTCGACCCATCCGCTTGGCCCGGCGTCGTGCTGCCCGTCGTGCTGCCCGCCGCCCTGGCCGACGCCCTCGCCGCCCGAGTTGGCCGTGGGCGTGCTGGGCCACCAGCTGGAGCTCCTCGTCAGCGTAGACAAGACCCATTCTAAGTTTTTCAGTGGCAAGACGTAGTTGATGAGGATGGATACAACCCTGATGTGCCAGCTTTTGATGAGGTACTGGAGGGTTCAGGCATTACCCCCAATTTTCCTGCAGGCCCCAATGCTCCACCACACGAACTATTTGAGGCCTTCTTTGATGAGGAGGTGGTAGGCTATGTTGTCAAAGAGACAAATAAGCAGCACCAATTCCAGGTCCACTTTTTGGGCAAGGTGACCAAGGGCCACATGAGGCAGTGGACCCCAGTGACTCATAAAGAGTTCATGGTGTTCCTGGCACTCACCATGCTAATGCCTCATGTCAAGAAGCATAGGTTGCCTGACTATTGGATCACCAATGATCTGATATCCACCCCTGCCTTCGGGAAATATATGTCTCGCGACCGGTACCTTGATATCCTCGCAGCGCTCCATCTTGTCACCAACACCGACGTCCACCTCGGTGACAAGCTGTGGAAGATTAGGACGTTGTATGAGATGATGCGAGAACGCTTCACCTCCTACTTCAAGCCCTTCCGCAAGGTCGTCATTGACGAGTCTCTTGTGCTGTTCCGGGGAAAACTCAGCTTCCGGCAGTACATCCCCTCAAAAAGACATCGCTTTGGCATAAAATTCTTTGTGCTGTGCGACTGCCAAACTGGCTATGTCCTGGACTTCCTGGTCTACAGCGGGAAGGAAGAGGACTTGCTTGTGGACCCCCTCATTGGCTTTGGCGGAGCAGTGGTGCAAGCCATGATGGACCGCTACTTTCACAAGAATCACGTCCTCTACACGGACAATTATTACACGTCCCCCACTCTCTCGCAGTACCTGCATGAGCGCAAGACGGGGACTGTAGGCACAGTACGAGGGAAAAGGAAGGGCATGCCACCTTTCCCTCCAAAGACCAAAAAAGGTGATGTGTTCAAGAAGAAGTCGGGGCCCATTCTGGCTATCCACTGGCACGACCAGCGGAAGGTCAACCTCCTGACCACCATCCACAAGGGGGAAATGGTGGAGACTGGCAAGGTGGATCGCCGCACCCAGGCCAGGGTGACCAAGCCCGATGCTGTCCTGGACTAAAACATCAACATGAGGCTGGTGGACAAGTCCGACATGCAGATAGGCTTCATTGACTGCCTGCGTACCTCGTGCAGATGGTACAAAAAGTTCTTTCTGCATATGGTGGACATGTCAGTTCTGAATGCCTACAATATAACAAGCTTCGGAATGTGAACACACCCATGAAGTTCAATAGCCTGCGGAGGTTCCAAAAGCAGGTGTTGACGGAGCTCCTGGAGAAGTATGCTACGCCACAGAGGGCAGTGGCACATCCTGGGCCCGCCGTTATTGACCGCTTGCAGTGTGCTCAATACTTGATTAGGCACAGGCTTGGTTCCCTGCCTCAGAATGAATCAGGAAGAACACAGCAGAAGCGGTGCCATGTCTGCTACAACAGCAGGGTGAGGCCGAGGCCAGGTAAAAAGTCAACCATGGAGTGTGTGGAGTGCAAGGTAGCACTCTGTGCTTTAGAGTGCTTCTTTGATTACCACTCCAAGCTGGAGTTCTAATAATCATAGTGAAAGTGCCAAAGATAATGACAATATGTACAGTATATATATAGGCAAAAAGTGGAAGTAAACCAATTTATTGTTATACAAAAGTCATGTATTATGAAAACATTTATACAAATACAATTACACCATAATAATATGTGAAAGTGACACATATGTATATACCAAGTGATATTCATATGATTAGAACCTATAGAAATATTTAAATCAGTGAAAAAAAGACAATAAATTGTATATAAAACGTTTACAAATCATATAACTAAGTGAAAGTGGGCGGGTGCCCAACCCCGAAAAGGGTTGAAATAGGGGAGCTATCCCCCCGCCATAGGCGGCTTTCTAGGGCCTTTCCTAGCTGATGCTGAGAGGATTGGGTTCTAGTCATGTGGTGATGGGATGGTCTATCAGAGTGAGAACTGAGCAATCTCTGCCATACCCATAGCTTACTCTGACGGTTCCTTTTACTTATATATTTTCTAGATCTCAAGTGACGGCGTCTCTAACGTGGATTGACCTCCCAATCTACCAAGATTGGAAGCCAAAGCGTCACATTTTTCCCTTGCCCCTCAACTTTCTCTTCATAATTGCTGAGGGACACAGGGCCCTGGGTGGGGCTATGGTTTCCCGGGCATTTCCGCACCCTCCTCAGCTCCCCGCCATGGAGTGGCTTCGGTCACCCAGGCTTTATTGTGGTCGGCGGGGAGGGTTCTGTGGGGGCGCTCGGTTATGGCCTTGGCCTTGCTCGGGGCCTTGGGGCTGTTCAGCCAGGCAGCTTGGGGAACAACAACAACAACAACTAAGTGAAAGTGACACAAGACCTAATATTTGATGGCCAAAGTATAATAAACACCTGTGATAACGAATAATCAGTGCCTAATAACAATAACCTACCTCAATTACTAATAAAATGTACGGTATCGAGTGAAAATGAGCATTATCAGTGACAGTGACACTCTCTAAAGCATATTTGTCAAAGTGAAAGTGACACAAGACCTAATATTTGATGGCCAAAGTATAATAAACTCCTGTGATAATGAATAATCAGTGCCTAATACAACAATAACCTACCCCAATTACTAATAAAATGTACGGTATAGAGTGAAAATGAGAATTATCAGTGACAGTGACACTCTAAAGCATATTTATCAAAGTGAAAGTGACACAAGACACAATACTTGATGACCAAAGAATAATAAACACCTGTAATAACGAATATTCAGTGCCTAATACAACAATAACCTACCTCAATTACTAATAAAATGTACGGTATAGAGTGAAAATTAGCAATATCAGTGACAGTGATACCCTAATAAACATATTTTATATAATTGGCCTCAAAATAACTAGAAAAATATCAAATAAACATCACATTCTCAATATCAAACACTAAAATCGCCTAAGGGAGATAAATACTTTGGCGCGATGAGCGGCTAGGTGCGTCGTAGCCATGGCCGGGGCGACGCGTCCGAACGCGGGAAGAATTTTCCGCCGAAAAGCACTCTTCTTCCCGCGCTCACCATTATGCAACCAGAGGGGCTAGAGACCTCTACTCAACGCCATTCGACAGAGGAAGGTTTGTGGAACATTATTCTTTTTTATTCAAAACATTACATGCCATATTCATTGACTTACAGAGTAGTTAACATAGCCCAAAGATCGTCAAAACACCCGGTACCGCAGCACAGTCGCAAGCTATAGCCCCCGGGGCTGGAGGGTTAAGTCGGACTTCGGACATCTCGGATTTTCGGTCATCTCGGACTGGGTCTCCCCCCAATTAGTCCGAGATAGCGAGGGTTTACTGTATATTGCATTTGTAAATAAAAGTTGGCTCGGGTTTGTGCATTTTCGAAACCCATAAAACGATTTTTTTAAAACCCAAGCCAACTTTTGACGAAATATCACGGGGTGGAGTTGGTAATAGCCTATGTTATCAAAATTATAGGTTTGATTCCCGAAGGGAAGTAGAGAAAACCTAATATTTAATAGGGGCCCCGGAATCATTAACGATGTTGCCTATTAGTATAATAGTCTCCATTCAACACCCACGTCAGTCGTTTGAATCAACCGCCGCGGGGAAGAAAGAGATTCATCTTCATAAGTGCAACGCTACTTCTCTTATGGAGTCGTCATATTGATCGGGTACCCACTACGAAAAACTTAGGAAAAATAAGAACAAAAAAGGAAAAAGACTTTCCACTTTAACACTGTTATTCACAAGCTTCCCACATTCGGTGGATTTTCTTGCGTTGTGGCTTCTTACCGCCTCTCGCCAAGCGCAACAATTCGTCCTTCAATGATATATCAAGATAAATAAAAAATATCAGCGAATGGGAAGGGGATGGCTGGGAGGGACGGTCGTCAATGATTCCGGGGCCCCTACTAAATATTAGGTTTTCTCTACTTCCCTTCGGGAATCAAACCTATAATTTAATCATTGACGATGTTGCCTGAATTCCAAGACCGGAGGGGGACATTCGTAAATATCAAACTCTCAATAACCGCATGGTTAAGTCAAGAAACCTCATAACAGGAAAAGAAATATTAATTGTTTTGTTATGCATACATTATAAAATAAGAAAGAGTGGGAGCAGTGCGTTGCTTCAAGGAAGCCTGCTCCAACAACAGAGTCCTCATGCAGGAGGTGTTTGTTGTACCGGGTGAGACAGAGTTAGAAGCAACAAACCCTTCATCACCCCGACCCTGAACCTATGCGGAGCTCAGCTAGGTTCCTGGGCGTAGCCATATTGACCAATATCAAACCTACTGAAGCTAGTGCAACTAGCCAGGAACATACTGGGGTCACTATCTGACCCATATCGCCCTGAGTCTACTGCGACTAGCATAGAAACTTTAAAATCATATAACCGTAGGGAAAAACAATTCTTTATTATTCATAAAAACATAAGCTGGACAGTTAGACAATGGAAACATTTACAGAGTCACTTCGGACTTCTTGTAATCTAATGCAACTACTGTAGTCTCGAAAACTGAAACACTAAAAACATTCTTTTATTAATCATAAAACACGAGCTTGAATTAAGCTTTATAATCTAAATTCTCAATTCTTTCTAAACCAAGTAATCCGAGCTTCTAAGCTCATACATATCTAATTTTGGGCACAGCCCGGCATAAACAGCACCTAGCTTGCCCTATACCAACTTGTAATCCTGTGTAAGGGGAGTTCCTCTCTTGTACTGGGATCCACATATCCCCCCCCTTTTTCTCTGAAGCCCTATAGGGCGTAACTATCACAGTACTAACAACTAGGAATACAAGGCAGAACCACCGGAGTGTGTCCATGGGCAGACTTACGACTTTTTGTTTTTGTTTTTTTTTTGTGTTTTTTTTTGTTTTTTTAAACCCTTCCAGCCCGGCTGTCCTTTTAACCCTCGGGACCCGGGCTGCCTGTTAGGACGGTCGCCCGTACCCGGGCGAAATGGCCGAAAAACGTCTAGGCCTAGGCTAGGTATGTATCTTTGTCATTTTAACCCTTCCTACCCGGGCTGCCTTAGGTAAGGACAGCGCGGCTGAAGGGCCGCTACCCGGTATGCCTTACCTAAGGCATTTGCTTGAAAGCGTGCTTTAAATTTCGCGGGGGCGACCGCAGCGCCACCAAGCCTCCACTACCACGCTTATCAGTTCCTACGTTGCCGCCATTGCGAGCTACAGCAAAAAAAATAATTCCGACGCGTCCGATACTGTGCAATCTCCCGCGCGTCCCAGTGCTACCCCGCTTGCAACATCTACGCCTCTGCCAACCGAGAAGAAAAAGAAACTAAGGAAAGTGAAACGTTTGCTAAGTGATAGTGCAATACAACGTGAACTTTTCAACCAGGATTTGAGCAGTGGTGAAAGCTCTGTGGACAAAAACCTCTATATTCAGAGTAGAAGTGGGAGCAAAATTGACTATTTTGTGGGATTTGGTGCTGATGACAATGTTGATTTATTTGAGGGGGGTGATAGTAGTGATGATCCTGATGTGGAAGTGGTGGAGGAAGGTGCTATTGAAGTACCAAGTGTGCAAGAGCCAACCCCTTCGCCTAGTTTCGTAGGTCAGGGTAGGCCTAGCCCTAGCCCTACGCCAGGACCTTCCCCTTTGCCTGCCCGTACGCCCTTGAAAGTGGGTAAATACTTCTATAAACAGTCTTTAGTGAAAAGTGCAGCCAAGAAAGCACGCAGGGAGGCAGAAAAAGTGAGGGAAGGCGTAGATAGTGAGAGTGACGCCGACCCAGGCCTAGCAACCACCCGCATTCCTTTGTCCCGACGCCTTGACCCGGGACGCCGGGAGGGCCACCCACAGCCCTCGGCTTCATCTGTCCCTCAGGATGACCAAAGGGCCTCTACAAGTGCGCCATTGGCCTCCCACAGTGTGTCACCACAGGCCCCGCATCGTAGGTCCTTATTTCCTGCGGAAAAGTCCACGGCTAGCCGCAAAAGGAGCCCAACTCCCGAGGCCGAGGCTCCCATTGCTCAACCTCCCGCAGCCCCACGCCGCCGACGCCCGGTCTATTCTTCACCAGAGTTGTCTCCTGAAGAGGATGCTGACGACCCCAACATTGCCCCAGATGACCTGACGTCGCCTGAGGAAGAGGAAGAGGGAGTCCCGACAAGAAGAGTCACAGGACCTCGAGGTCGTGGTCAGCCTGCCGACGCCGCTGCCCCTGGGCCTGGGCGTGGGCGTGCAGGGCATCCGCCTGGGCATCCGCGTGGCCAAGGGCGTGTGCCTGCTCCACGTCCTCGTCCTCGAGCTGCTGAAATGTTTGTGTGGTCAGATGGGGCGGATTTTGTGCCAGATTTTCCTGCCTTTGACGAGGTACAACAGGGTTCTGGGGTGTCACCAGCATATCCCTGTGGCCCAAATGCCACCCCCAGTGAACTTTTCTGTGGCTTCTACGACAATGAAGTCATGGAATACCTTGTCAAAGAGACAAATAACCACCAGGCTATCTGTTCAAACTTTCTTGGCAGGAAGACCAGTGCCAAGATGGTGGCATGGAGAGCTCTCACTGTGGCAGAATTATATGTGTTCTTGGCACTCACAATGCTGATGACACACATAAAGAAGCACGTTCTGGCAGACTACTGGATAACTGGCGACCTCACAACGACTCCAGCATTTGGCAAATTCATGTCAAGGGATAGGTACTTCGACATCCTCTCATATTTCCACCTGAAAAATAACATGCATGTCCACGAGCCCAACACACTCTGGAAGATCAGGCAACTGTATGACATGATACGTCATCGGTTTTCCACCTACCTGATTCAATTTCAGAAGCTGTGCATCGACGAGTCTCTGGTCCTGTTCCGTGGTAGGCTGCTCTTCCGACAGTATATCCCGTCAAAGAGACACCGCTTCGGCATTAAGCTCTTCGTCCTCTGTGACTGCAAGACGGGATATGTGCTCGACTTTATAGTCTACAGCGGCAAGGGTGGGGAGGTGGAGATTGACCCCCTCATTGGGTTTGGCGGCGCTGTGGTAAAGAGGATGATGGAGAGGTACTTCCATGACAACCACGTCCTCTATACCGACAATTATTACACGTCGCCTATCCTCGCCAAGTACCTCCATGACCACAAGACCGGAACTGTCGGCACAGTGAAGGGGAAGAGGAAGGGCATGCCAGCCTACCCAACCAAAACTAAGAAGACGGACATCTTCCATAAGAAGAGTGGCCCCATCCTCTCCATCCAATGGCATGACCAGCGCAAGGTCAACCTCCTCACCACATGCCACAAAGCAGAGATGGTCCCCACAGGGAAGGTGGACCGAAAAACGAAGAACCCTATCACAAAACCAGCTGCTGTTCTGGACTATAACCTGAACATGCGCCTTGTCGACAAGTCCGACATGCAGATGGGCTTCATAGACTGCCTGCGAACATCTTGCAGGTGGTACAAGAAGTTTGTCCTGCATACAGTAGATAGGTCTGTCCTCAACGCGTACAACATCTACCGTTTGAGGAGTCCAGTCATCAAGTACAAGAGCCTGCGGACCTTCCAAAAGCAGCTGATACACGAGCTCCTGGTAAAACATGCGGGTACACCAGGGAGGCCACTACAAGGACCAGGCATGGACAAAATAGGGTGTGCCGAGTTCTTGAGAAAGCACCAGCTCGTCGCCCTCCCTTTCCAGGATCCTAACAGCCGAATAAGGATGCAGAAGAGGTACTATGTGTGCACCCGCACAACTCTACGACCAACCAAACCCACAAAAACCACTTGGCAATGCCTCGAGTGTCAGGTGGGACTGTGTGCTGGCACCTGCTTCAATGATTTCCACACTCTGGCAAACTATTGAAGTGTAAGTGACAGTGATAGTGACACTCAATAATAATAATAATAATATAACTAAGTATAAGTGAAAGAGACATAAGTAATAATAAGTGCCTTCAGAACAATATGAACAAGTGAAACGGACACTAAAATATATATTCCTAACAATAAAGAAGTGAAAATTACACTATCAATTACCATAGTCCAGTATAAATAATCATAACTACTATAATAATGACTATAAAACTAAGTCTAAGTGAAAGAGACACACATAAGTAATAATAAGTGCCTTCAGAACAATATGAACAAGTGAAAGTGACACTAAAATATATGTTCCTAACAATAAAGAAGTGAAAATTACACTATCAATTACCATAGTCCAGTATAAATAATCATAACTACTATAATAATGACTATAAAACTAAGTATAAGTGACAGACACAAATTACTTCAGAAAAATATATTTATTGAGTGAAAATATCATAATAACAATAATATATGGCATAATAAACAATAAAACACTAAAAAATCGCTTCCCGCCATAATTCAAGGTAGAGCGACGAGTCAAAAAGTTAGTCGTAGCCTGGGCCGCGATTGAGCGTTCGGACGCGGCGAGGTAAATACGCGGCAAAAGTTACCTCCACTTCCATCATCATAACTCCGGAACTACTTAAGCTAGAAAGCTCTACTCAACGCCATTCTACGCGGCAAGGTAAGGCGCCCATTTTGACATATGTTTGATTAATGTAGGTAGTATATTAAGCGAGATTAGCCTTAGTTTACTTTTGTTGTGTTTTCAGCCAGATCGCCCGGATACAGCCTCCGTCCTTAAGAAAGGCAGCACATCCCTAAACGTAGTGCGGTTTTCAATCTGTAAACTGGCATTGAGTAGAGCTCTCTAAGTCAACTGGTTCAGTTGTGATGACGATTTTAGTGGAGAGTATTTTCAGGCGATGCTAGCAATACGACGATCTTTTCACTAATGAAACTACGACATACAGACGTACAATAACAAACGAGTCTTCTCATTCTTGTTTTCGGAGGTGCGGTAATGAAGCGACCGACTTTGTTTACATTCGTCCGACGCACGGATCAAGCTTGCAAGCTTACTGTCTGTTAGAATGACGCCCGAGTACCTGCCCTTCTGCAGCGGTGTCCTTCCACAAGGACGCCCGGGTAGGAAGGGTTAAAAGGCAACCGCGGCAGATGGGCCGGTAGCCGGGTGTCCTATTAAAAGGCAGTAAGCTTGAAAGCCTATTAAGCTTGGTCTGAACGCCGTGTGTCCGACGCATGTAAACAAAGCCGATCGTTGCGTCACCGCACCTCCGAAAACAATAAAGAGACGTCGGATCAATGTTATTGTTGTGACGTAAGACGAAATTAGTGTCTGAAAAGCTCCGATATTGTCAACATCGCGGAAAAATTCGCTCCACTGAAATCGTCATCACAACTGAACCAGTTGACTTTCATAACTCTACTCAACGCCAGTCTACAGATTGAAAACCGCACTAAGTTTATAGATGCGTGGGAAATTTCTAGCAGTTAAAATAAACAAAAATACGGTAGCCTAGGCCTAGACGTTTTCGGCCAGATCGCCCGGATACGACCTCCGTCCTTTGGAGGACCAGCCCGGGCCACGAGGGTTAAAGAAAATGTAGTTTATAAATAACACGGGGAAGTAACTTTTGCCTTGACAGACTGTCCTGATGGCACTTCCTAAGTCTATTACCGAGCCCCGCCTCCTGGGCGAGGATCAGCGCGTAACTGAATCAGTCTACTATCTCAGTCAGTCCGCCGGAGAATCCTTAAAAGTGCCATTAGGCGGGCATCAAGCAAGACACTGGGAACCTGAGCCGGAGGCCTTGACGGGCTCCCGCCGTGACCCCCGTCCTTCTCGGTGAAAACCAGCCGGCACATAGACATTATGGTGAAAGGTTGATATTTTATCTAAAACATAATTTACAATACTCCCGAGGTCAGAGAAAGCTCAGGGACAGCGCGGCTAGCCACTAAGATAGGGATGATCCGGCTATTCGTAGGTTGACCTACGGTGGGACCGTTTTTAAAAGTCATTTGGGATTGAATGGGAAAAGTAGTTTCCCTTGAAGGGGTGAGTTATAGAGAACTGAAATGGCCTAGGGATTAACCGGGCCGAAAGGTGGTCAGGAGCCCTGACCGAAAGCCTTAAACCACAAGGATCGTTGAAAACGGACGTGTCCGTAAGGTCAAGTGAAGCCTGCTAACTGGCTTGAAGCAAGGGAGTGTGGTTATGATTCTATATGGAATACAAATAAGAGAAAGAAAAGAACGAGAGTGGCTTGAAGGGCTCCTGTTTCTGACCACGGAACTTCAAAAGGGGTCGGAAAGAATTACCCCGGCCGGCAGCGATTGGTTTGTAAAAATGTTGCCCTGCTGCTGAGCCGTCCCTGACCCTGGGAAAGATTTTCCGGGTGCATACAACTTGGTTAAGTATAAAGAGATAGGCCCCAGTCCATTGGAGATAGGGAGAAAAAAACCCGCCGGGGTAACTTCCCATCTCCAACGGCGGGGGACGATCTCTTAAGGAACATCCGGCACCCAGACGTGCTGATGGCTGGAATTGCTTAGTATAGCGAGGAAACTAATGTGTTACACCATACCTATCGCACCTATGGGGGACCGACCCGCGTTAATGCGGGTGGGAACCTTTTGGTTACCGCCTCTCCGTACTAGTAATTGTTTGCGACTAGTATTACATTATTGTTAAAGGTCGCAAGCCGGCGGGCGGGTGCCTCCAGCTATCACTTTGTCATTGAATTTCTGGGTGGCGGCTGCAGTCTCCCTTCCCTGCGTAATGAGTTAGACTCCCTTCCCTTATGCAGAGGGTAGTTATCGGTCTGTTATGCAACGCCATGCGAGGTAAAACCGCATGACTTCCTCTCCGGCGTGCTGTTGTGTGGACCGGTTCCGGCCAGTCAGACCGAAGACATCAGGGGGCGCTGCCCCCCGTGGGAACTAACACTTGGTCGAACCTCGAAACCCTATTGCGCTAGCATTGCCGAGGGAGAACTGAAGAATCCTGAACCGTAGTCCTAAAAGTATATGTATTGTAACTAAAGAGCCGGAGGTGAACCCGTCCGCCTGCCGCTTGGAGCCGTCAGGGAAAAACCTATTGGTTTGTCTTGTCCTTCGAGCGCAACATTACCCTCACATCTCGCTCCGTCTGTTTATCTATGATTCCCGCAGTCAAGACAGGGGAGAATAAGATCCTATAGTAAGCATTCATAGGTAACCCTTGAGCCATACCGATTCTAAGTACAAAGGAGTACAAAGGAAATCAAGCAACAACAGATCTAGTGACCCTTCTAGGTTGCTTGTCCTCCAAAACACTGAGGATCAAGTGTCCAAACAGTGGTTTAAAGTGGGTAAGGGAACATTGGAAAGGGAACTACTGCCCTGGAACTAATGTCCGTGGCAGGATTAGGAAGTTAGTAGGGGACAGATGGGTTAGTAACTGAGGGGGGATAAAATAAAGTTATTCATTTACAAACGCAGTCAGTCGCGGGTTTGATGCGAGATATTTGTCTAGGCGGAGTTTAAATGAATCAACGGTGATGCAGTCTATAACGCTTCGGGGAAGCCCATTCCACAAGTTGACAACTCGATTGAAGAAGAAATTCTTAGATTCGTGTGAGTTAAAAGATTTACCAATAATTTTGCAACCGTTTCCCCGCGTGTAATTAGCTTGGTCGATAGTGAAGTACAGTAAACTTCCGTTAATCCGAAGGGCAGCGGACCGGCTCTCGTTCGGATTAGTGGATTTTTCGGATTATCGGACTTTACCCCTATGAACCTGTGTATGACGAAAACATTGAGACATTAGGCCACCCAAATGACACAATGGTATGTGTTCATGTCATATGTTCATGAAATCACTTCAAAAGTTTACCATTGTCATTGTAGCCTATTAACTACTTCAAAACATTCAGATTAATGGTCAAAGGAATCTGCTGATATAAACGTCTTCTTCTTCTTCCGTCTACTAGCGAGTTTGTCTTGCTCTTGAAGATCAGATGTGGTTCGGGAAGTAATGCCTTAACAACGGCACTTCCCTGAGAGGTTCTTGTAATTTTCCTTTTGTGATTTTCCTTTTGTGACGTGCTCTGTTATATTATATTGTATTGAAAGCACCCTTGTCTTGTTGTCTTGAAAGCACCCTTTTGATGCTCCGATCACTGAACTATAAATAGTAGCGTATCGGAACATCCAAAGGTGCGTTTTCAAGCTCAAGACTAATACGTCCAAAGGTGCGTTTTCAAGCTCAAGACTGAATGCGCTTGCAGAAAATGCGGTGCAAGCCAGTAGCGCATCGGAGCGTCCCAAGGATGCGTTCAAGAGCAAAACAAACTCTCTAGCAGACGATGTGGAAGAAGAAGAAGACGAAGGTGTTTACGATTATATCAGTAGCTTCCTTTGACCATTAATCTGAATGTTTTGAAGTAGATAATAGGCTACAATGACAATGGTAAACTTTTAAAGTGAATTCATGAACATATGATATGTGTGTGCTCCATTATGTGTCATTTGAGTGGCCTAATGCCTCAAAAAGGGGACTTTGGGACTTCTTGAAATTCGGATTTGGCCTCAAATTGAAAAATTCGGACTATTGGGAGATTCGAATCATCGGTCGTCGGATTAACAGACTTTTACTGTACTTACTACAGTTCATATTGTCGATGCCTTTGATGATTTTGAACACTTTAATTAAGTCACCTCTTAGTCTGCGCTGGGTTAAAGTTAATAGATTTAATTCTCCAAGACGCTCTTCGTATGGTTTGTTCTTTAGGCTAGGTATCATTTTGGTAACTCTACGTTGAACTCGTTCTAGCTTGTTTATATCTTTTTGGTAATAAGGGCACCAGGATTGAACGCAGTATTCCAGAAGAGGGCGGACTAAGGAATTGTAAAGGGTTAGGATAACTTCTTTGGATTTATGCTCAAATGACCTGCCTATAAAGCCAATTATTTTGTTTGCCTTCTTAACAACTTCTGAACATTGTTGACTCGGTTTTAGGTTACTCGATATTGTTACTCCCAGATCGGTTTCTCTGTTTACATTCTTAAGCGGAGTGCCATTCATCGAATAGTTTGCTTTCTCATTTAGGTATCCGATATGTAGTACTTTACATTTATCCGCATTGAAACTCATTTGCCAAATTTGGGCCCAACATGACAATTTATCTAGATTGTGTTGCATATCGTCAACTTGTTCTTTTGAGAGTACGCTATTTGCAATTTTTGTATCGTCAGCAAATTTTGAGATTGTACAGGTGAGACCCTCATCTATGTCGTTGATGTAAATTAGAAAGAGAATTGGTCCTAGTACCGATCCCTGGGGTACCCCGCTACTTACATTGGTCCATTTAGATGCCTTACCGTTTATGACTACTCTTTGCTTTCTGTCGCTAAGCTGACGTGACCGGACTGCCTCAAACAAGGCTGTTCGAATTTCCGTGAGTGTTCTAGCCGGGGTAGGGAGGAGGTATTGTTGAAAGAGTTTAACTAATTCCTGGGTCTGTGGAGAGGGATTAGGCATCGGTTGGGCAATAGCCTGGGCCGTGTCTCTATTTAACAGGAAGCTAATAAATGTCCTGTAGGCCTTATCTCTGACCAGAAAGTCTCGTTGGAGTTCAATAGGTTCAGGCGTAATGAGTGGCAATGGAAAATCTTCCGCCGTAAATTGAGGGCTATCAGAAAATTAAAAATAGGGAACGGAATGCCGCCCGGTCGTTGTGCTAGCCAGTCAAAATCGGTAACGTGGGGAGGGGGAATTGGGGACAAGGTATTGGATGTAATATCTACAGCAAATTGTTGCAGTTCCTGATCCCACATTACCCACAGCCCATTGCCCACCTCACTCAGATTCAGCTCCCTTTGGTCTTTATGTGGACCACATCTGTGAAATTTGGGAGAAGGCTCCCTCTGTGTATACAAATAACGACAACCAGTAGAGCTACATCGTTTATGGCAATCAGGGCAAATGGGAGTGTCTGGGTGAGAAGGATCCTGGACCGGGGAATCCGCCGGAAGAGGAACCAGCAGGCATGGGTTGTAGGCCTACACAAAATATTGAAAATTTGCCGAGTCAGGTCTAGCATATATAGGAACCTGTATGACTGTACCGTTAGCATCTTTTGCCCTAAAGACCTGTTTACGGTTGACTTCAATAGCCCACTCCACCGGCACTGGGTCCTCCCCTTGTGTTAATTTATGCCCCTCTCCTTGTGTCACTGCCGTGACCGGAAGCCAGAGCCTGCCTGGTGTTTTGATGGCCTGAGATTGGGACGGGACACCCGGCGGGACTAGGGGAGCACTGGGGTGAGAGCTGGGGGTGGAAGAGGGACCCGGCGGGTTACTCACCGTATGGGTCCTGTCTACCGAGGGGGATAAGTAAGGTTGGGTATCATCCGAACCCACAGAACTATTCTGGCTGAGGTGTCCCTGACTATGAACTGACTCAGTGTCCAACCTATTCAAGGGGGATCTAAGGTGGGGAGGAACAATTGGCCAAGCATCCGCCGGTGGTCCCTGCTTGGGTCGGCCGGCGGAAGGGGGAGCTATATTGGTGGGCTTGGACGCACCCATGAACTATAGGTCTCCTAACCCTAGGAGTTGCTTCGAGGTTGAGGGACGGACTAATGGGCCTGTCAACGAAGCTGGGGTAACATTTACGGCCCGCGGCTGATGCTCTTGCCCCGCAGGTCGGGAATGAACTGGTCTGTTTAGCGGCAGGTAGCCAATTATGCGGGTCGTTGCTGGCCCGGCGGATGGGACTGCCGGAGAGGGAATGCCTACATTGATATGAGAGGGGGGCCTAGATACACTGAGGTGGTCCCAGTGCCCGAGTAGGGGCCTGACCCTGCTTAATGGCACACTGACTGATCACCTTCTGTAACAATTCATTTAGCTGCACAGTCGTTAACTTCGTGGGAGTGGTTTGTGTAGTTAGCCTAACTTGTTGGTCTGTCGGTATCAGAGTGTCAGCCTGTTTGAGAGTGGCCGTGTGTGTCGGAGGATTGTTCATCAGTGTCTGACTGCTACTAGCCGTAGCCGGGTGGTGAGAACCGCAAGCCGGTGACTTCTGGTCACGCGGCGGAGGTGTTACCGGGGTGGTCGCATTCTGCGTACCCATATTCTTAAGGGCGGCCGTCAAGCTGAGCTGGTCCTCAGAAGGAGTCATGAGTGTCGCGTGAGACCGTATGGTCGTAACCGCATTTGATGTAAATACACCCGGAGACTGAGTAGAGGTCTGAGCCATGTTGGCTTGCTGAGCCTGTTTGTTTGACAACACTAACTTGGAACCTTGGAGCCTAACGTGTACAGTTTGTCTAAGTCTAGTGGCAGTGTGAGAGAGGCCGGCGTCCGGCTCGAGGAGACCGGAGCTAACCCCCTGCATCCCCGAGGCGGCCGCCGGACCTTCCAGCTGTGATCCTGTGAGATCTACTTGCGCAGAAGTAGGAGTTTCATTAGAAAGTAACACACGTCGTGGTGGGCTCGAGAGCCGGCGGATCTTGTCAGGCAGATAGTCCGTGCTGTCCATTCGCCTCAGGTTTCCCGCCGGGGGAGCTGGGCGAGCAGGTTGGAGGCATTCCGGTGACATCAAGCGGCACCTCTTGGATGAGGGAGAGGAGCTCTGTGTAGATGTCGTGGATGACGTAGGGGACCCAATGGTCAACAAGGGTATAGGGGAGGTGTGTGACTGGTGAGCTATATGATCATCAAATGATTACAATTGAACTACCCTCAATAATTCTGGGTTGTCACATGACAGTTCTTTGTTAGCTACCTGAGAAGCATATGTCTTAAACTTAGTTTTAACGTCAATGAGAGTGAGTAAGCAAGACATATCTTGGGCCGCGAGCCATTCTTCGAACAGATCTGAACACACCGGACATGTAAGAGATGCCCACATGAAAGAGTTTCTGTTTAAACATTGAACACACCTGATACACCTGCTATATGCTGGTATTGGTATCAAAAGACAGGCAGGGGTTGAGCAGACTGTAAAAAAGGCATGATGCAGAGACTCCTCTCCCCGGCGGGAACGACACGGTAGCCGGCTGTCCTGAGTGTCCACCTGGAAAGAAAAATTTCCAGGAATCAATGCTCACAAGGATATACAGGGAGAGTCTCACCTATCCTAACTTCCCGGTGTAAGAAGAATAGGAGGCAACGGCCTCCTTCTTCTTGTTACCCCTAAGAGGGCGTGAATAGCCTCTTCCCATGCCCCTGAGTAACATGAGAAGGGGATACCACTGAAAACAGAGGGCCACCGTTACGACGTAGGTCGTAGAACAGTGAGCCCCCTGACGGCGGACCACTCTGTGCTCCACAAAACACACTAGCAGCCGCTGATTAGTTTACCAACTAGGCCGCCGGCACGGCTGGGTAAACGCCATTGAAATAAGCGTGCTAGCTGATGAAGACACAAGTGCAGTTTCCGCCGGGGTCTGTTACTCACTGGGCCGCCGGCACGGCGGGGTAAACGACCGTAATATCCCACGTCAAAACTGACCAGCTTTTTAATGACCGGGGGACCCCTACCGGCGGGGATCGGGTTGTTCCGTACACGAAAACACCACCCGCCGGAGGACTAGTTGCTCTCGCAGCCGCCGGAAGGCGGAGACAAAGTCCGAGGGGCTCAACAGCACCTTACCAACCAGATTTACATCGGCGTCCGCCGGATCCCAGAGGGACCAGGGGGCAGTGGCGCCGTCACACTCACCGACGCCAAACCCGGCGAGGGAGACACGAGCCCTTGAACACGCCGGCACGGCGGACTGACCCAACGGCTACAAACCTAAGGCGGCGGGCACAGCAAAGGAAGGGGGACTCTGAGCAAAGCACAGCCGCGAGGAAACCCGACCCAAACTCACGCACTCCCACGCGTGGAACACGTTGCCGGACTCCCGGAAAGTGGCACGCTAACCAACAGGGAGACCACAACACACAGGGGACATAATAATTAACAATAACAGTAATAAAAAAGACCCCCCAAAACTAGATAACCTATAGGCTTAACCGGAAAAAACAGTACAGACTACATGAAGAACCAAGAACAGTGCCAAAAGGGCAAAGAGAAAAAAACCCACGTGGGACAACCACGTGTGACAATCCTAACCCTGGCGCGTCTGCAACAAAGACAGGCTCCCTAGACCCCCAAGCTGTACAAAGGAACAGCAAGAAGCTTAAAGGAAAGCCTCCTAACTAAGGCGCATAGCAACAAACAAAACACACCATGTGTGGTGGAAACATTGAACACAAGGAGTAAGTGCCTAAACGTACCCTAATTTTAACACTTCCTGCGGGCCAACAATAACAAAACCCGTGCTAGCTAGTCTAAACCCTGCTCAGTATCTCCCAGATACATACAAATGAGAAAAGACTCCCTAGAGGAGAGCGAGCGTCGAATGAAGCCGGAGCGCAGGGGCACAAGTGTTGACAGTAGGCCCGCGGGGAAGAGAAGGACGAATTGTTGCGCTTGGCGAGAGGCGGTAGGAAGCCACAACGCAAGAAAATCCACCGAATGTGGGAAGCTTGTGAATAACAGTGTTAAAGTGGAAATTCTTTTTCCTTTTTTGTTCTCTTATTTTTTTACGAAGTTTTTTCGTAGTGGGTACCCGATCAATATAACGACACCATAAGAGAAGTAGCGTTGCACTTATGAAGATGAATCTCTTTCTTCCCCACGGCGGTTGATTCAAACGACTGACGTGGGTGTTGAATGGAGACTATTATACTAATAGGCAACATCATCAATGATGAAGGGGCCACTATTAACCCTCCTGGCCTGGGCAGCATGTTAAAATGACACCGCGGCAGATGGGCAGGAACCCGGGTGTCCTGTTAAAATCTGTAAGCTTGAAATCCTATTCAGCTTGGTCTGAACGCCGTGCGTCCGACGCATGTAAACAAAGCCGATCGTTGCAAAATTATTGGTAAATCTTTTAACTCACACGAATCTAAGAATTTCTTCTTCAATCGAGTTGTCAACTTGTGGAATGGGCTTCCCCGAGACGTTATAGACTGCAGCACCGTTGATTCATTTAAACTCCGCCTAGACAAATATCTCGCATCAAACCCGCGACTGACTATCTATCTATCTGTTGCCTGACGCCGCGATCCCCGAAGGGGTGGCCACGAACGAACCGCCCCCATGCACCTCTGTCCCCAGTCAGTCGACGCCCCTCCCCCCAACCAGCACCGCCTTCGTTCATGTAGTTCCTCACTCCATCCTTCCACCTCATATTCGGTCTACCTCTCCCCCTCTGTCCCTCCACCTCGCTCTCGTACACCCTCTTAGTCATTCTCTCGCTTTCCATACGTTCCATATGGCCGAACCATCTCAAGTTGTTCCTTTTCACACTTTCCAGCACATCTACCTCCACACCACACTTCCTTCTTACTTCCTCATTAGTCTGTCTATCCCTCCATGTAACTCCGCACGCACTCCTTAAGTAATTCATTTCCACTGCTCTCACTCTTGGTCTGAGTCTCTCAACCAACGTCCATGCTTCGCTTCCGTAAGTCCGTGTCGGGATTACCACACTGTCATGCAAGGACTTCTTCACTTCCATACTGACCACCCTATTTCTTGTTACTGCTTTTAGCGTTCCTACAACCCTCTTCCCCTGTTGTACCCTCTCCCGCACCTCTTCATCCATAGTCCCATCTTTACTCAACACACTGCCCAGATACTTAAAAGAGTTGACGATCTCCATAGCCTGATCGTTCAGCTTCACCTCACACTCTGTGACTTCACCCCTTTCGAAGACCATAACCTTGCTCTTCCCCGTATTTACCTTCAAATTCCGTTTTTCGCACACTGTTCCAAATTCATTTACCAGACCCTGCAACTCCCATTCATTATCACTCATCAGAACTGTATCATCCGCAAACAGCAGTATAGGTAGCTTCCACTCAATTCCCTCCCTTTTCAGCGATACACCAACATCCACTGCTCTTGATAGTATTTCTTTCATAACTCCATCCATATATACAGTAAACAACCACGGGGACATCACACACACACACCCCTGTTTCAAACCAACATTCAGGTCAAAGAACTCGCTCTGCTCACTCTCCACACGTACTGCCGCCTTTGCACCCTCATACATGCTCTTCACTGCTTTCAGCAACTTGCCCTCTACTCCGTATATTCTAAGTACTTTCCACAAACCTTCTCTATCCACTCTGTCATAGGCCTTCTCCAAGTCCATAAAGGCAACATACACCTTTTGTTTCTTCTCCAGATACTTCTCCACAACACAATTCAGGGTAAAAATCTGATCTACACATCCTCTTCCCTTCCTAAAACCTCCCTGCTCGTCGCCTATCCATTTCTCCGTTCTCACTCTCACTCTCTCAATCACTACCGCGACTGACTGCGTTTGTAAATTAATAACTTTATTTTATCCTCCCCTCAGTTACTAACCCATATGTCCCCTACTAACTTCCTAGTCCTGCCACGGATATTAGTTCCAGGGCAGTAGTTCCCTTTCCAATGTTCCCTTACCCACTCTAAACCACTGTTTGGACACTTGATCCTCAGTGTTTTGGAGGACAAGCAGCCTAGAAGGGTCACTAGATCTGTTGTTGCTTGATTTCCTTTGTACTCCTTTGTACTCTTTGTACTTTGTTGCGTGACCGCACCTCCGAAAACAATAAGGAGACGTCGGATCAATGTTATTGTTGTGACGTCAGACGAAATTAGTGTCTGAAAAGCTCCGATATTGTCAACATCGCGGCAAAATTCGCTCCACAGAAATAGTCATCACAACTGAACCAGTTGACTTGGAGAGCTCTACTCAATGCCAGTCTACAGATTGGAAACCGCACTACGTTTATAGATGCGTGGGAAATTTCTAGCAGTTAAAGTAAACAAAAATACGGTAGCCTAGGCCTAGACGTTTTTCGGCCAGATCGCCCGGATAAGACCTCCGTCCTTTGGAGGACCTGCCCGGGCCACGAGTGTTAAATAGTAAACTTTGAGAAGACATTAGCCTAACCTAATAACCTTACCTAACCTATCCTAGTATTATGGGTGGGGGCTTCCGCCCCCACACCCCCGCTGGTTGAGTAAAACTTGTAACAATAGAAATCCAGTTGGGGTGGAGTGAGTAATAGCCTACCCCAACTGCATTTCTATCGTACCAGTTTTACCCAACCAGCGGGGGTGTGGGGGCAGCAGCCCCCACCCATAATACTAGGATAGGTTAGGTTAGGCTAATGTCTTCTCAAAGTTAACTAACATAGGCTATTACCCACTCCACCCTGCGAAATCCGAGCCAACTTTCGTCAAAAGTTGGCTCGAGTTTTCAAAAAATTGGGTTTTATGGGTCTCGAAAATGCAAACCCGAGCCAACTTTTATTTACAAATGCAATATATTCGCTTTATACGCTTTTTACCCCCCAATTTCCCTACTCTTCATAGCCCTTCCCACTATCAGGGGTCGTGCTTTTAGATTCTTGGATAATGGGTAAATACTAATTTCCATGAACAAATTTTATTTTAGAAAGCTTATAAACCATATAAATAACAAATCCAAAAAAATAATCCTTAAAAATTGCTGTAGTCCGGCTCCTTTATATTAACCCAAATTTGTTCTCAATATTTGAAGGCAATCATAGAATAAGGATGTTGCAAAGATCATATTAAACTTTGTTTCAACCTCCGGAAATGCATTTTATGTGCACTATACAGTATACAAGTATAAAGCACTAAAAACATAAAAACTCCCTACAGTATAGCCTAAATCTCCCTGTTGATGGTAGTAAAACTTATTATGGCCCTTATTGGAAAAATAGATGCTGATTTCAATAAGTCATGGGGGGTGAGGGGGGATAAAGCCCCCCTTTAACCCATCCTATATCCCAAGGCAAGAAAATGGTTGTTTTTTTACTCTGAAAATGACATACTGTACATCCGAGTGTTTTAAGATCGTTGGATAATGGGGGAAAAAACTTTTCCGGGGATTGTAACTAATTTCAACTATTGTACTGTATAATGATTAAAACTACCGGTACCTAAAACCATGGAAAAATTAGTGGTAGTTTCGGTAATATTTTCCGAAAACGGGATTTTTTTAGGGTAAGCTAGTCTGATATATCGTCTGTCCACAAATAAATAATATGTCAAATTCAGCATTTCCGTTCTGAATTTCAGTATTCTATGGATTCCTAGTCATATCTATTTATTTGGAACAGTTTGTACGGGAGTAGAGAGAAAGCCGTTATAGTAAACAATTACGCTTCGATTATTTTTGGTTATATTTAGGTGATTTTTTTTTTTTTTTTTTTTTTTTTTTTTTTTTTTTTCAAATTGTTGATAACTAAATTCAGCAAATTCCATAGTAGCGGGAGAGATCTTTTTCCCACTCCCCTTCAATATTATAATTGGTTTCCTGTTTTCATTGTGTCCCTAATAATGATTACCTTCACTTGCCACAATATTAAAATATTTACCCCGATAGGTGGGGAGGGCATTCATAAGTATATCAGGGAAAGAGGGGTTCTTCTTCTTCTTCACTATTGATGCACAGTGTGCGAAGTGTAACTTTCCCCAGATAACTGCAAGTGTTGTAAGATTATGAGTTTGATAAGGTAACTGGTGGGGTTCTATGGCAAGTGTTTAAATGTCAATCATGAGGGGCATTGGTGTTGATAGGCGGTCACATCTTGTAGTATTGTACTTGTACTGTATAGGTCTTGGATCCGTCCACTTGCATGAAGAAAGGTAGCATGAATCTGTTAAGCTGGAAGGGTTTGCTTTGTTAAAATGAATATCCCACCACCAGGTCTGGCGAGACGATCTTTGCGCTGGATTGAATATGATGGGAGATGCGTTGAAATATGGGGATGAGGTAGAACAGCCGATACAATCAAAACATACTGGAAGCTTAGCTGTGGTTGGCTGTCCAAACCCATTTGGGATTGGCTGTCTGGAAGTGACGTCATCGCCATGGATGACGTCACGACCCCACCAACTCTATCGATAAATTTTTGCTCCCGGTCCCATGTCTAAATTTAAGACATTGTTCCCATAATTAATAATAAATGCTGCAGCCTGTAACAAACGTTCTTTCCCATATGTTCACACTTCATATCGTTCCCAACTGTTGGAGTTCAATACTGTTAAAGGTGGTGAAAGTAAACATCATTAACCCTTCCTCCCCGGGCTGTCTTACCAAATGACGGTCGCCCCTACCCGGGCGATATGGCTGAAAAACGTCTAGGCCTAGGCTACCGTATTTATGTTTATTTTCACTGCTAGAACTTTCCCACTCATCTATAACCGTAGTGCGGTTTTCAATCTGTATTTTGGCATTGAGTAGAGCTCTGTAAGTCAACTGGTTCAGTTGTGATGATGATTTCAGTGGAGCCAATATTGCAGAGATGTTGCCAATATGGGGGCTTTTTAGACACTAATTTCGTCATGACGTCAGAACAATAACATTGAGGAGTCTTCTCCTTCTTGTTTTGGGAGGTGCGGTGACGAACGCTTGGGTTTGTTGACATACGTCGTACGCACGGCGTTCGGACCAAGCTTAATTAGGCTATTAAGCTCATGCCTTAGATAAGGCATACCGGGTAGCGGCCCTTCTTTCGTGCTGTCCTTACCTAAGGCAGACCGGGTAGGAAGGGTTAAACACAGGAAACCAATTATAATATTGAAGAAGAGTGAAAAAAAATTGGTTCCGCTAACATGAAATGATGTCAAGGCAGTGATAACTTAATAACGGGTGCTGACCTATCAGATATAGTAAGTGTACCTATAATAGTACCCAGTCCCAGTACATGGGATACAAGACTAACCTATACCTACCACCTAGTGCGGGTTCCTAGTACCCAGTGCGTAGGATCCAAGACGAACCTTTACCTACCAGCTAGTGCATGTTCCTAGTAACACTAAATTGTCCTTAACCTAACCAAACAACCTAACCTAGTGTCCTTAGTGGGGGGGGCCCCCCCCCTGCTGTTAGCACATAGAGGTTCCTAGTAACACCAAATTGTCATTAACCTAACCAAACAACCTAACCTAGCTTAACCTAGTGTCCATAGTGGGGGCGCTGCCCCACACCCCCCGCTATTAGCACGTAGCTAGTGCAGGTTCCTAGTAACACCAAATTGTCATTAACCTAACCAAACAACTGGCAAGAATAAGTGCGGGCGTACCGCCAGCCTTGTTTACGCTACGCGTAGTGGCGTCGGACCTTTGCCATCATGTTCCCGTCTATTTTGACTGCCTTTGGATACAATAATATAGCTCCCCCTCACCCCCCCCCCCCCATGACATATTGTCATCATCATGTAGATTGCCAGCAGGGGGCAAATTACCTAAAAAATCGCCGTCAAAATAGACGCGAACTTAACCACGGCGATCGACAAATTTAAACATGACGGCGGCAGGGGAGGCGTCGGACCTTTGCAATCATGTTCTCCCGTCTATTTTGAATGCCATTGGATACAATAATATGTTGAGGGGGGGCTTTTCCCTCCCTCACCCCCCCATGACATATTGTCATCATATATATTGCCAGCAAGGAGCAAATAACAGAAAAATCGCCGTCAAAATAGACGCTAAGTTAACCACGGCGATCGCCCTATGTAAACATGACGACCGTACTCCCGGAATCTACATCCATCCCAAACAACCTAACTTAACCTAGTGTCCTTAGTGGGGGCTGTCGCCCCCACCCCCCCCGCTGTTAGCACATAGAAATCAGACTAACCTATGAGGTTTCATGATCAGCAAATATAATTCGGACTAACCTTGGAGGCTTCATGGTCAGCAAATATAATTCAGACGGTAGCCTATTTATTAAGCAAACTACCCACCAATTTTCATGACAATTTTGATATGCATGTTGGAATCCCTATAAACTGTACTTAATTTTTATGTAAGTTTGATAATTTGGAAAAATCTATTAACTCTCTTGGACCGGCTACGCATTCTGTAAATATTCCCCAAAACCCGGGGGTTTTGGCCGAAAAAAGTCTACACCTAGGCTACCGTATCTTTGTTATTTTGACTGCTTCCGCATTCCCAAGCGTAGATGTGTTTCGTACCTGTAGAATGGCGTTGAGTAGAGCTCTAAGTCAACTGGTTCAGTTGTGATGACTATTTCCGTGGAGAGAACTTTGTGGCGATGTCAGCCATATCAGCCACTTTTCAATACTAAACAATAACACACAGCCACACACAAACAAGCGACGCCTCTCCTTCTTGTGGTCAGAGATGTGCGGCGTGGGTTCAACCGGCTGTTGTTTACATGCGTCGGATGGACGGCTTTCAAAACAAGCTTACAGGCTTTCAAGCTGCCGGTACCTCGGAGCCCTACCGGGTCTGAGGGGTTAAGGGAGAAAATTAACATTGAAAATGATGTGTAAAAAGTCTCCCATAAACGGCGACCCGCTATGTTATTGTAATTTGCGGCCTAATTTAGTCTGTTAATTCACTTTCTCCTTAATTGGACCCCCTATGAAGTACAACAGATTATGATGACATAAGTGACGGGTGTTTAGAGGGGGCAGAGCTCCCCCTTCAACATATTAAGTGTCCCACAGTAACTTCTATTATATAAATAATAAAGGTTAGGTTAGGTTAGTCAAGTTCAGTTGAAAAACAAGAAAACCTGAGCCAACTTTTTTTTGCCACTTTGACTTTTATGAGGCTGAAAACTCTTAAAATCCGAGCCAACTTTTGCCAAAACTTGGCTCGAGTTTTTTCATTTTGGGGTTTTCTCAAGTTGAAAAACAACAAAACCCTAGCCAACTTTCATCATAAAAGTCATTATATCGCCTTTTTATGTCTTTAACCCCACATTTTCCCTGATCTTCATAGCCCTTCCCACTATCGGGTGCCGTGTCTTAAGATCGTTGGATAAAGGGGAAAACTATTTTTGCGGAGGTTGAAACTAATGTCTATCTATCTATCTATCTATCTATTGCCTGACACCGTGATCCCCGAAGGGGTGGCCACGAACGAACCACCCCCATGCACCTCTGTCCCCAGTCAGTCAATGCCCCTCCCCCCAACCAGCACCGCCTTCGTTCATATACTGTACTTCCTCACTCCATCCTTCCACCTCTTTTTCGGTCTACCTCTCCCTCTCTGTCCCTCCACCTCGCTCTCGTACACCCTCTTAGTCATTCTCTCGCTTTCCATACGTTTCATATGGCCGAACCATCTCAAGTTATTCCTTTTCACACTTTCCAACACATCTACCTCCACACCACACCTCCTTACTTCCTCATTAGTCTGTCTATCCCTCCATGTAACTCTGCATGCACTTCTTAAGTAATTAATTTCCACTGCTCTCACTCTTGGTCCGAGTCTCTCAACCAACGTCCATGCTTCGCTTCCGTAAGTCAGTGTCGGGATTACCACACTGTCATGCAAGGACTTTTTCACTTCCATACTGACCACCCTATTTCTTATTACTACTTTCAGCGTTCCTACAACCCTCTGTTGTACCCTCTCCCTCACTTCTTCATCCATAGTCCCATCTTTACTCAACACACTGCCCAGATACTTAAAAGAGTTGACGATCTCCATAGCCTGACCGTTCCGCTTCACCTCACACTCTGTGACTTCACCTCTTTCGAAGACCATAACCTTGCTCTTCCCCGCATTTACCTTCAAATTCCGTTTTTCGCACACTGTTCCAAACTCATTTACCAAACCCTGCAACTCCCATTCATTATCACTCATCAGAACTGTATCATCCGCAAACAGCAGTACAGGTAGCTTCCACTCAATTCCCTCCCTTTTCAGTGATACACCAACATCCACTGCTTTTGATAGTATTTCTTTCATGACTCAATCCATATATACAGTAAACAACCACGGGGACATCACACACCCCTGTTTCAAACCAACATTCAGGTCAAAGAACTCGCTCTGCTCACTCTCCACACGTACTGCCGCCTTTGCACCCTCATACATGCTCTTCACTGCTTTCAGCAACTTGCCATCTACTCCGTATATTCTAAGTACTTTCCACAAACCTTCTCTATCCACTCTGTCATAGGCCTTCTCCAAGTCCATAAAGGCAACATACACCTTTTGCTTCTTCTCCAGATATTTCTCCACAACACAATTCAGGGTAAAAATCTGATCTACACATCCTCTTCCCTTCCTAAAACCTCCCTGCTCGTCGCCTATCCATTTCTCCGTTCTCACTCTCACTCTCTCAATCACTACCCTACTGTATACCTTCCCTACTACGCTTAGAAGACATATTCCTCGGTGGTTACCACACACTCCTCTTTCCCCTTTGCCCTTATATAGGGGGACTATTATACCAGTCTTCCAGTCATCGGGTGCACTCCCCTTCTCCCATGCTAGTTTGCACATTTTCCATACCTATTCGATCACTATCTCACCACCATACCTCAACATTTCCCCACACACTCTATCTGTTCCTGGTGCTTTCCCCAACTTCACTCTTTTCATGGCTTCCCACACTTCTGACCTCCTGATCCCCACCTCCTCGTCCACTACTTCTCTTCTTCTGCCTCCCATACCATATCCAGCTGTTTGCTGGCTCTTCATTCCTTACATTTAGCAACTCATTGAAGTACTCCCTCCATCTTTCGACTCTTGCTTCTCGGCTAGCATTCTCCCATTCTTATCTTTCACACCCTTATTGTTTCCCTTGCTACCATGGATCAAAAAACACCATCCGAGAAGAAGCAGTAATGACATAAATCATCCAACGCCAAGCAAAAAACAGAGGCAACCGAGGACCACCAGCGATAAGGACCGAAGACAGCGAGGACCGAGGACAGCCATGAACATAAATGTAGATCCCACAAGAACCAAAAATATTATTAAAGAGCGTTCCGTGAGTTCTAAAATAACAAATTTAAAGGTTTTCTATGCAAACGCTCGTAGCATACGCAATAAATTTTCAGATTTAGAGGAGCTAGTGTTTACAGAAAATTATGATGTGATTGGCAGAACAGAATCTTGGCTCAATACAGAAGATAGACTTTTTAGCAGAGTATTCACCTCCCGGTTATGTAATGTTTGAGAAGAGCCGAATAAATCGAAATGGAGGTGACTTTTTACTTTATATCAAAGAAAGTCTTAACCCTACCCTCTTGTCAAAACCTCAAATTGTGAACGTCGACACATCTTTTGTGCTAATAAAGAATAATAAAGGTACAAAAATAATACTTGCGTTAATATACAGACCTCAATCAGTGCAAACTGACCGAGAAATTTACGAACAAATTGCAGATGTAAGTAACTCACAAGATACCGTAATTTTTGGCGACTTTAATTTTCCTGTGACCAAGTGGGGCGATACTCTTACTTCACACTCCGGACATGACTTGTATACGAACTTGCAAGAGGGTTCGCTTTATCAATTTGTTCGAACGCCGACCCGTGGTAATAACGTTCTTGACATTGTACTTGCAACAAAAGAAGAATTAATAGAGAATTTGAATGTTGGTGATGAATTCAGTAACAGCGACCATCATACGATAACTTTCACTTTAAAGTTTACTAGTAACGAACCAAATAGTAGCATCGAAAAAGTCCCTAATTTCAAGAAAGCAAACTTCCATAAACTTAGAGCTATGTTTAACCCTTCCTCCCCGGGCTGTCTTAGCTAATGACGGTCGCCCCTACCCGGGTGATATGGCCGAAAAACGTCTAGGCCTAGGCTACCGTATTTATGTTTATTTTCACTGCTAGAACTTTCCCACTCATCTATAATCGTAGTGCGGTTTTCAATCTGTATTTTGGCATTGAGTAGAGCTCTGTAAGTCAACTGGTTCAGTTGTGATGACTATTTCAGTGGAGCCAATATTGCAGAGATGTTGCCAATATGGGGGCTTTTTAGACACTAATTTCGTCATGACGTCAGAACTATAACATTGAGGAGTCTTCTTCTTGTTTTCGGAGGTGCGGTGACGAACGCTTGGGTTTGTTGACATACGTCGTACGCACGGCGTTCGGACCAAGCTTAATTAGGCTATTAAGCTCATGCCTTAGATAAGGCATACCGGGTAGCGGCCCTTCTTTCGTGCTGTCCTTACCTAAGGCAGCCCGGGTAGGAAGGGTTAAAGAAACTGACTGGAGCTTTTTAATTAACAATAACGACATAAATACATCTTGGAAGTTATTCGAAACCACTTACCTAAAAGCAGTGCAAGTCTGCATACCATCGAAAATACGGCGTCCAGGCCATAATAATAAGCCCAAATGGTGGAATAAAGATATTTCAAACTGCCTGCTTGCTAAAAAAAATTGCTAACGATAGATTAAAATCCTCACAAAATGACGAAGAACGGGTGAAATTTGTAGAGCTACGACGCAAAGCCAAAAAGTTAATTAAGCAAAGTAAAAAGACCTTAGAGTTACATATTGCGAATCAAAGTAAAACAAACCCGAAAGAATTCTATAGTTATATTAGAAAGAAAAAAGTAGTTACTTCAACTGTTGGACCGTTAGTCGATGAAAATGGAGAATACACCAAAGACGAAGTACAAATGAGTAATGCCCTCAATACCTTCTTTGCATCAGTTTTTACAACCGAAGACCTCAGTGATATCCCTACACCATCGCCGATTCAGATTGATAATTCAGATGTTCTAAGCAATATCACCGTTACAGAGAGAGAAGTATTGAATTGTTTAGATAAACTCAAGGTAAATAAAACGCCTGGACCTGATACAATCTCGCCTAGAGTTCTAAAGGAAGCTAAGGATGAGCTCTCCAAACCACTGACATTACTATTCAATAAATCCTTGCAGTCTGGAACTATGCCTGATCAGTGGAAGCTAGCCAACATAACACCGATATTCAAAAAAGGCAGCAAATCCCTACCCAGTAACTATCGTCCAATTAGCTTAACCTCAGTTGTATGTAAAATGCTAGAAACGGTCATACGAGACAGACTCGTAAATCACTTAGAGGAAAATAACATACTTAAAGATACAGTACTCAACACGGCTTTCGTAAAAAACGTTCCTGTTTAACGAACCTCTTAGACTTCCAAGATATCCTCAACCTCTACGATGAGAGTAAAGCTGTAGATATTATATACCTTGATTTTCAAAAGGCCTTTGACAAAGTTCCCCACAAACGTTTACTGCTAAAACTAAAAGCGCATGGAATACAAAGACGGTGTGTTGAAATGGATAGAAAATTGGCTCAGCGACAGAAAGCAAAGAGTAGTCATAAACGGTAAGGCATCTAAATGGACCAATGTAAGTAGCGGGGTACCCCAGGGATCCGTACTAGGTCCAATTCTCTTTCTAATTTACATCAACGACATAGATTAGGGTCTCACCTGTACAATCTCAAAATTTGCTGACGATACAAAAATTGCAAATAGCGTACTCTCAAAAGAACAAGTTGACGACATGCAACACAATCTAGATAAATTGTCATGTTGGGCCCAAATTTGGCAAATGAGTTTCAATGCAGATAAATGTAAAGTACTACATATCGGATACCTAAATGAGAAAGTAAACTATTCGATGAATGGCACTCCGCTTAAGAATGTAAACAGAGAAACCGATCTGGGAGTAACAATATCGAGTAACCTAAAACCGAATCTTACTTACTTGAATCTTACTTGAAGTCGTCTAGAGGTCCCGTCCTCACAGTCGTGGTCCGCCACCGCTGCGTCCCTTCGAAGGAGGTCCGTCTGGTCCGGTATAGAGTTTGAGGCCGCCCGGCAGTTAGCAGTGTATCCAGACACTGGTGGTTCATCTGGGAGGGTCTTTAGAAACTTGTCTAATAACCCTTTGAACCTGTCTACCGGGCAACCTACTATGTCTCGCACTTCCTTGGGCAGAGAGTTGAAATTTGTTGGTCCATTGTGGCCTAGGCTGGACGCGAGGAGGGATCTAACTCGTTATGGTGCCTGTGTTGGGAGGGATCTCCTCTCACACTTCCTTCCAGTCCGACCATTTTGTTTTTCCTGGAGTTCATTACCAGTTGGATCTGGAACCAGCTTCTCCAGGATTTTCCACACATAAATTGCGCAGTACCTGTCTCGCCTTCTCTGCTGGGAGTACAGCCCTAGCTTCTTGAGCCGGTCCCAGTAGCTAAGGTCCTTCATCCCCCGAATGTTTCTAGTGAAGGACCTCTGGACGGACTCAAGATCTCGTATGTACCCCTT
The DNA here is from genome assembly GCA_032716605.1 of Paralithodes platypus. Taxonomy (NCBI): domain Eukaryota; kingdom Metazoa; phylum Arthropoda; class Malacostraca; order Decapoda; family Lithodidae; genus Paralithodes; species Paralithodes platypus. The sequence continues at coordinate 3,941,376 of CM064481.1, forward strand.
TTTGTGTGGCGACCATAGTTGACTACAGTAGTCAAGGAAGGGTTGTACCATAGACCTCCAGAGAGTTAGCATTGTTTCTTGTTCCCTGGAGTTGAACGTCCGTAGGATCCATCCGGCCATTCCCTTGGCTTTCTTGACAGCTGCAGAAATGTGGTGTTGAAATGTGGCATCGTCGGACAATTGCACACCTAGGCATCTCACATGTGGCTTGGGGGTGATGTCGTGGCCGCCTGCAGTGAGTAGTTTGGTGGTGTCCTTGAGGATTTGTTTCGGGCCACATCGTAACGCTTCAAACTTTTCTTAGTTGAAGGTCATGTTGTTTTCGTCTGCCCATTTGTAGATTTTGTCGAGGTCATCCTGGAGATTATGAATATCCTCTTCATTTCTGACGACACGACTTAAGTTCGTATCGTCAGCAAAGGAAGAGATAACTGATTGACAAACTCCATCATCAATGTCCCCTATCAGTATAAGGAAGAGCAGAGGTCCTAATACTGATCCCTGGGGTACTCCACTAATGACGTGGGACTTTTCAGATGTGTGGCCCTTAACAGCAACAGTCTGCGTTCTTGCGGAGAGGAAACTGTGCAGCCACACACCTATTTTGCCTTGGATGCCGAGTTTCTTAATCTTGTGAAGGAGGATGCCGTGATCCACCTTGTCACCAATGTTCAGAAGTTGTTAAGAAGGCAAACAAAATAATTGGCTTTATAGGCAGGTCATTTGAGCATAAATCCAAAGAAGTTATCCTAACCCTTTACAATTCCTTAGTCCGCCCTCTTCTGGAATACTGCGTTCAATCCTGGTGCCCTTATTACCAAAAAGATATAAACAAGCTAGAACGAGTTCAACGTAGTTACCAAAATGATACCTAGCCTAACGAACAAACCATACAAAGAGCGTCTTAGAGAATTAAATCCATTTCCTTTAACCCAGCGCAGATTAAGAGGTGACTTAATTCAAGTGTTCAAAATCATCAAAGGCATCGACAATATGGACTGTAGTAAGTACTCCACTATCGACCAATCTAATTACACGCGGGGAAACGGTTGCAAAATTATTGGTAAATCTTTTAACTCACACGAATCTAAGAATTTCTTCTTCAATCGAGTTGTCAACTTGTGGAATGGGCTTCCCCGAAACGTTATAGACTGCATCACCGTTGATTCATTTAAACTCCGCCTAGACAAATATCTCGCATCAAACCCGCGACTGACTGCGTTTGTAAATGAATAACTTTATTTTATCTCCCCCTCAGTTACTAACCCATCTGTCCCCTACCAACTTCCTAATCCTTCCACGGACATTAGTTCCAGGGCAGTAATTCCCTTTCCAATGTTCCCTTACCCACTCTAAACCACTGTTTGGACACTTGATCCTCAGTGTTTTGGAGGACAAGCAACCTAGAAGGGTCACTAGATCTGTTGTTGCTTGATTCCCTTTGTACTACCTTCCCTAACTTTCTTGACTTCTTTCCAGAACAGTTTCTTACTCTCCCTCCATTTCACACTCAGATTCCTTCTAATGTCAATCACTATATATTGATGCGGTAAATCTACAGTTATACTACCCCTCCACCACTACCCCCCACCACCTTCCCTCTTCAAAACACGCCTTTTAGCGTGTTTTTGGATGGTTCAGCAGACGCGGAAACTGGAAAAAACTTATTTTGATAAAAAATTATCATCAACCAGATACAAGTTTTTCAGGTAATTTGTTGTTTTTTATTTTTTATTTGATATACAGTGTTCTTTAACACCTTACGAGCGGCCTAGGCGGTAATTTATATGTACCGCCCAGCGGGGTGTTTTTACCTTAAATAGGGTTGTTTACGTGATCATTTTCATGCCTAAAAAGACCAAGAGCGTAAAACAAGTATCTATCCCTGAAAGGGCATAAACAGAGCTTTCCAATGACACCCCAACCATCCTTGTACGACCACTGGTTCTCTTGCAACGATCGCGCAACACGAGTGCAAAAACCATGTAATTAGGTACTTTCCCTACATAATTCCCTGTGTAGCGAGTGCAAGAGGTGGGGGAGGGTGGGATTCATGTCAGTAGGTCCGTCGCGGTGGTCTGGAGCAGTCATACGCTTGCTACGCTCCTCCCACTACTCATCTCTCTCTCTCAGCAACATTACGTGGTGAAAATGGAACACGACATAAGTTGTGAACCGCCACTTAGTCCATATATATTTCATGCGACATAAGTTGCGCGCCGCCAAAGAAGGGTTAATACCGAGGACCGTCACATTTTAGTATTTTTAACATTAGCCTAACCTAACCGAAAACTAACCTGTCTCGCGAACGGTCTAAACCCAGCTCACGTTCCCTGTTTATGGGTTCGCGAAGGTTTGTAATACTTCAATGTATCTATTTCAAGTCAAATATACATTTCTGCGCATCATCAAACCATATTAAGTCTACTACATACTAATAATATTAACCCATTAGTACCAACAGAATAGCGACAAAATAGGGGTAGTATAACTAGATTTATCATTGATGCAAATAAACTAAAACTAAACAAAAAATAATGAAAATAATTGGTGGGTAGTTTCCTTAATATTTTCCATTCAGACTAACCTCGGACTATCAACGGTGGAAGTTCTGTTAATAATACCGTGTAAAAGATGTTCTAGTGCCCTCACACATCAAAACAACTTCACTGATCAGAAGGCAACCCTTCCTCAATTCCATTATGGCCGAAACGGAGATTTCATCAGGCAACAGAGACGAAAATCTAAGTGACGTCACTGTTGTCACACATAGTTTCGCAACAACCAATAAAATGCCAAACATTGGTGTGACGTCACCGTTGCCGCACGCAGTTCATTGACCAATAGAATATCAGCTTACAACACAACATTAGGTTCACCTGGCTGTTTTGTTGCGTTTCTCGTAGTCTACGGACCGTTTACGCGGTGATTGTGGTTTATGCTCAATTTACTAAGTTATTGTAGGATTATATTAATTGTGTACCTGAACAAAACAAATCTATAACTCCCATAGAAGCTATAACTAAAATTGTATTTGAGAAATTATTGCCGGTGTTTGATATATCATGAAAAAACATCGCTCACGGTGGCCCGAAACGACCCCATCTCTGAAGCCACCTCGTTCCCGTGCTTCACTCTCACCCGCTACTAAAGGGTATACCCTAAATTCCTCGGCAAGAATGTTAAGTGCGGGCGTACCGTCAGCCTTTTTTACACTACGCGTAGTGGCGTCAGACCTTTCCCATCATCTTCCCGTCTATTTTGACTGCCTTTGGATATAAAAATACATTAGCCTAACCAAACAACCTAACCTAACCTAGTATTCATGTAGTAATGACAGGGGGCAAATAGCAGAAAATATAGCGTCGAAATAGACGGGAACATAACTGCGAGCGCACATGCGTTGGCGGCACACAATGGCGGAAGGCGGACGCAAGTTTTGAGGCTCCGGCATATGTTATGGGATGGACAAGTAATTCACGGAATATCGAGTGCATACGGGGCTAGCAAGAAGAGGAAAGATTTAGTGAAGGGGGAGGATATATTGGTGTGGTGGAGGGGTGATATATAGTGTAATAAGAGTGTGTAGTGACGGGACAGCGGTAGGGTTGTGAGTTGTTGAGTTTGTAAACAAACATGGCAGAGGGAATTTCGGGTATGACTGAGTCGGAAGGAAGGTTACAACGTTTTCGGGGATTTAAGAGCACAGATAAGAAGTTAGAAGAGGTTAGTATTGTTGTGAAGGATTTGGAAAAGTGGATGAGTGATACGGAGAAATGGAAGGGGGATATTGGTGAGAAAGTTAAGGCACTGTGTGTAATGTGTGGTGTGATAGGTGGGGAAGGGAATAGGCCTAGCGAAGGAAGTGAATGCAGGCCTTTTTTGGCAGTTAATGAGAGCCTAGAGATGTTATTGAAAAGGGTAGATGAACTGGGAGCAGAGAATATGGCATTGAAGGAGCAGCTGAAGGAATACGAAGGACGTTTCACGGAAGTAAAGGAGTCGACTGCATGGACGGTGGTAGGTAAACAAAAAGTCAAGGATTTGGAGGATATTATGAAAGAGCAAAAGGAAGAAATGATATAGACCAAACAAAGTTTTGAGAGTGCAGTTGTAGGGGTCATGAAGAACAAGGAGAGTGTCGTGAGGGAGGCCATGGACAGGGATAGGGGTGTAATCTTGTATGGAGATATAGAGACTCATATGAATGATAATGGAGTGAGAAAAGTGAGGGATATGGAGACAGTGAAGGAGGTCTTGAAAGGTGTGGATGAGGACGAATATGGATGGGAAGGGCAGGTGGAGGAGATCAGTAGGATAGGTAGATATAAAAGGGGAGAGATGAGACCTATAAGGGTACAGTTTAAAACTAGGGTAGTGGCGGAGACTGTGACAAATTTTAGTTGGAGGCTAAATACAAATGATAAACTGAAACACATAAGACTAAAGAAGGATTTGAGTATAGAACAAAGGAAAAAAATTAAGGAATTACAAGAAAAGGCTGATGAAAATAATGGAAAGTTGGATGAGGAGGAAAAGAGAAATTTTTACTGGAGAGAGTGAGGGACGGAAAAGTGAGGAAGTGGTTTATAAGAGTAGAAAGGAGGGGGAGATCAGGGAGGGGAGAGAGAATGTGAGAGTTGTGACGGAGGAGGAGAACGGGGTGGAGGTGTCACAGGGAGAGACAGGAGACAAAGAGTCAGACCCAGTAGTGCTAACAGGGGAGTAGGGTACGGACTGGAGGAGCGGGATGGTGTAATTGCTGGAGGAATGGTAGATGGATTAAGGATTATGTTTAGTAATGTGGATGTGTTTACTCAGGACAAGAAAAGAGAACTGATATGTAGGTTGCAGGATGAAGAGGAAAAACCTGATATCATAAGCCTACAGGAAGTAAGACCAAAAAATGTTAGAATTGAGAGGGAACTGGTGGAATATAGTTTGGAGGGTTTTGAGTTATATGAGAGAAATGCTATTAGAGCAGAGGTTGGAAGAGGACTGTTTATTTATGTAAGAAAAGAGCTCAAGGTTAATGAGGTGGATATGAGACAGCAGTATTGTGAGTATTTGTGTATTGAAGTAAAATGTGTAAGAGGATCAATTCTAATTGCCTCTATATATAGAAGCCCAAATAATAGCAGGGGAGAGGATGATAACCTACTGAAAACAATGGAGGAGATAGATAATAGAGAGAACAAATATAAAATTTTGATTGGAGATTTCAATTTGCCAAGGATCAACTGGGCAAATTGTACTACTCCAGCGGGACAGGGTAGCCTGGAAAATAAGTTTATAGAGAAAGTGAGAGATTGTTTTTTAACGCAACATATTGTAGAGATGACAAGATATAGAGATGGGACGCAGGGGAGTGTACTTGATTTGATTTTTAGCAATGAAGAGGATATAGTGGAACATGTTAATGTGGATAGCCCTATAGGTCGTAGTGACCATGCCTGTATAAGCTTTAGTTGTAACATTAAATCGGAGAGGGATAATAAAAGCAATAGAAAAATATACATGTATGATAGAGCAGATTATGAGCTGCTGAGACGGTGTTTGGACATTGACTGGGGGGAAACGGTGAAGACGCTGAAGGAATGTGGAGGAAAATTAGAGTCAAACTGGAGAATGCTGTATCCAAAAGTGTACCAGTAAGGGAATATAAGGATAAAACAAAATTGAGGAAAAGAACTAACCCAGAATTGCCAATGAAAAGAAAGCTTTGGATATTGATTAGAAGAAAGAAACGATTGTGGGAAAGATTAAAATTGTTAAAAAAGAACAGGGGGTCTAGTATAGAGGCTAAGGAAGTGGATCTGGAACGCAGACAAATAAACAATAAAATAAGGTGGGAAACAAGGAGGGGGGTGAAGGAGAGGGAGAGAGAGAGATAGCTAGAAATGTGAAGGATAATCCAAAAATATTCTGGAAGTACATTCAGGAAAAATTAACAAGAAGAGTAGGGATCCCAGAGCTGGTGGGGGGGTTGAATGATGGGAGTAGAGCGGAGACTGATAAGGAGAAAGCAGAGGTGCTGGGGAAATACTTTGGGGGGGTACTAACAGTGGAGTCGGAGGATGCAGTGCCTACTATTCCCATCAAACAGGCACCGGCACTAGAACTAGTAGAGTTTTCCCATGCTAGAATAAGAAGGGCTATAGAAAAAATGAATAGAAGTAAGTCACCGGGACCGGATGGGATACACCCAAGAATCATAAAGGAAGGAGGGGAGATGTTAGTAGAGCCATTGAAAATGTTATTTGAGGTATCGTTTAATACAGGACAAATCCCGATGGACTGGAGAGAGGCGAACATAACAGCTATATTTAAGAAGGGAAAGAGAAATGACCCAGGGAATTATAGACCAGTCAGTTTGACAAGTGTTGTGTGTAAACTAATGGAAACGGTAATTAGAGAAGGAATAATGGATCATATGAAGTCAAACCAACTTTTCAGTGGGAGACAGTTTGGATTCTTGCCGGGGAGGTCGACGGTACTACAGCTAATTAAGGTGGTAGATGATTGGATGCAAATTTTAGAAGATGGTGATGTAATAGACGTGGTATATTGCGATTTTATGAAGGCCTTCGATAAGGTCCCACATAAAAGGTTAATAGAGAAAGTTAGAAGCTATAATATAGGGGAGAAATGTGTGAAATGGATAGAAGCCTTCCTGAAAGATCGGAGACAGAGGGTATTGGTGAATGGAATAGGCTCGGGGTGGAGGGAAATTACAAGTGGGGTACCTCAGGGATCTGTGTTGGGACCATTGCTGTTCGTTATATTTATCAACGACTTGCCTGAAGTTATAACTAATGGAAGTGAGGTATACCTGTATGCGGATGACACTAAACTGTATAGAAGAGTGAGGAGTAAGGAAGATATGGGTTTGCTTCAAGGAGATGTGGAGGGCATGAAGGGATGGTCTGAGCATTGGTTAATGCCTTTTCATCCAAAAAAATGCAAGTACATGCGGATTGGGACCAGCAAGATAGACAAGGTAGGATACAGTATGTATGAAGCGATGGAGGAAGTGAGTGCAGAAAAGGATATAGGAGTAGTGATAGATAATAAGTTAAATTTCTCAGAACATTTAGCGGAAAAGATAAACAAAGCCAATAGAATTGTAGGGCTGATAAGGAGGACATTTGTGTCACTTGACGAAGAAATCTTCAGGAATCTATATACAGCGCTGGTTAGGCCACACCTGGAATATGCAAACCAGGTGTGGGCTCCATATATGGTAAAGGATATAGAAGCAGTGGAGAAAGTGCAGAGAAGAGCTAGCAAGCTGGTACCAACGTTGAAGAACGCGGGCTATGAGCAGAGGTTGAGGACACTGGGACTTCCGACACTGGCATATAGGAGAAAGAGAGGGGATATGATAGAGACTTTTAAGATAGTGTCAGGAAAGTACGATGAGGATGTGTGTGAAGGTATCTTCTTGATGCGGGAGGGAACAAGAACGAGAGGACACTCTAAGAAAATTTACAAAGAAAGAAATAGGCTTGAGAAGGCGAAGAACTCATTTTGTGATAGAGTGGTAAATGAGTGGAACGCACTGCCCCAGTATGTAGTCGATTCCGAATCAATAAGGGAGTTTGAAAGTAATCTTGATAAAGCATGGGGAAGACAAGATTTGAAGTTTGATTATAAAACAAAAATACAGAATAGTAAAAATGTTGCGTCTGCTACCGCCGCCGCCAACACCGTGAACGACCGCAGCAGTGCAAGCACTGGTACTGAGCTGGATACACAGGCATAGTTTGCCTTTTTCCAGAGGATCTACTGTAAGAAACTGTAAGAAATGACAACCGTACACCCGGAAACTACATCCTTCCCAATTCCTCCATGCAGACTATAATGAGAAAAATATGGCGAGTCTATTGGTCCCCATTTTCCTTAACCCATTAACTGCAGTAGATGTTCCCGAAGGCCATGGAAATTTACAGCAATTTACAAGCTTTTAAAGCCTCTAAAAGCCTGTAGAATTGAGAACGAGGGAGCGGGAGCGCGACAGACCACCGATCCTCTCTCCAGCCAGCCGGGGCACTTAACCTGTTAAACGCGAAATAGACCTAGGGGCTAGGGTAGTTATTTGTGCATTTCTAGCCTTGGATTCTGACAGAATTTGTTATATTTACAATATAGAGCAGTATTTGTTTTCGGTATGCTTTTATTTTACATATATGATGTATATATGAACCTTCAAGAGTGCTAAAATAAGTTGGAAAAGTATTTGGGTGGTGAAAAACAAAGATATTGGCCACCCGGTCATAATCTCAGGCGAGAGAGCCACAAGCAACCCTCCCCTCTCGCTGTCTGTGAGTCAACTGAGGCGAGCGGGCGGTGTCTGGGTGTTATATACCGATCTTTTATGAAACCCACTTGTGCTACATTATCGCGGGAGAGAAAAATAACCGATAAATGATGAAAATAAGAGGAAAAATAGGTGGTAATTGAGGAGGGGGGAATAAGGTAGGGGAGGGGGGGGGGAGTGAGAAACACATGGATGAGTACTAGAGGGGAATTATCTCACCTAGAGACAAATTCTTTGTTTTGATAGCCCCTGGGATGTTTTGGAAGGCTTTTTTTATGGTCCTGCTTCCGTGAAGTCTATCGCGTTCGCTATGGTAAGCCTTCCGTGAGGCCTATCGCGCTTGCCGGGTTAAGAGTATGAGCCATACTCTCGCTACCAAAGGCGAATGTCTATGGTAGTTCCGCGGGTGAAGCCCGCGGGCTATGAAGCTAGTTTTGGTGTAATTTTGAAGCTACAGTATTTTCTTCGGACAAACTGGATTTTAGGTCACATGGGATATAATGTTCTAAATGTATACTATACCTTTGTCATAGAGTATTAGTCACCACAATACATGTCTCTACCGCTGCATATTAAATTATTTTTCCCTAGACATTGTGGGTTAAATAAGGGTGGAAGGAAAAATGGCGGCCATCTTGGATCAGCTGAGAACTAATATTTTTTCACTTTTTACCGTATTTCTAGTATTTTGTCATATTCTAACCCTGCGGGGGTCTGGGGGCGGCAGCCCCCAGGTTAGGTTAGGGTAATGACAAAATATGGTTTTAGGGGGCATGTTAGTAAATGTTTATCACCAACCAGTGATGTGTTTTTCAGGTTATTTTTGGTAAGATTTTACGGTTTGACAGTTACAAGCCCCATCGATGTTTGTGTAGCCTATAGGTATGTTATATAATAGTCTTCAGTCCTATATATGTCCTTCCCGTCGCAAATGTATTATAAGGGAGATATAGGGTAAAACACAGTCTTGTCTGCATAATGACAAGTCCTGTTTTACGGAATTTCTGCTTTATAGATTTTTTTTTCCCTCCTACCTTACTCGGGGGACCTTACAGTTGCGCGATCCAGTGCTGCTTTGGTAATTGCGTACATTTTAGGTTAGTTTCTATCCACGTATTACTTTTAGGTTAGGTTAGGTTTCTTAGTTAGGTAAAACAACACTGTATATCAAAGAAAAAATGCAAAAAAAACAAAACACACATTCTAAAACTCGTGACGGTCACACCGTATCAATTTACCTTATTTTGTGTACAGTAGTTTTTTATTTTTTATTTGATATATAGTATTGTTTAATACCAAGGACTGTCGCATTTTACTATTTTCCCATTATCCATCAATCTTAAAACACGGCCCCCGATAGTGGGGAGGGCTATTTAGATCAGGGAAATTGCGGGGTAAAAGGCGTAAATAAAGGGGTAATATTGGAAGAACTCTGAAAATACAATATTTAAAAGTAACAAAACCTGAAAATGGAAAAACCCGAGCCAAGTTTTGACCAAACTTGGCTCTGGTTTTTCAATTTTTTAGAGTCTAAAATCACAGTAACCTCATTTCGAAAGTTGGCTCGGGTTTTTTTGTTTTTCAACGTGGATAAAGCCAGTAACAATGTAGTTAAAATTAGCCTAACCTAACCTAACCTAGTAACCCCCGCTAAATCCATGAAATCCGAGCCAAGTTTTGTCATTAACCTAACCAAATAAGCTAACCTAACCTAACCTAGTATTATGGGGTTAACATTAGGCTCATTAGCCTAACCTAACCTATTACAGTATTATGGGGTTAACATTAGCTTAACCTAGCCTAACCTAACCTAGTATTATGGGTGGGGGTTGCCACCCCCACTAAATCCCTTAAATGCGAGCCAACTTTTGCCAAAAAAACTCTAGCCAACTTTCGAAATGAGGTTACCGTGATTTTTTACTCTGCAAAATTGAAAAACCCGAGCCAAGTTTGGTCAAAACTTGGCTCGGGTTTTTCCATTTTCAGGTTTTGTTACTTTTAAATATTGTATTGTCAGAGTTCTTCCAATATTACCCCTTTATTTACGGCTTTTGCCCAGCAATTTCCATGATCTTCACTATCTGGGGCCGTGTCTTAAGTTTGATGGATAATGGGAAAATAGTAAAATGCGACAGTCCTTGGTATTAAACAACACTGTATAGCAAAGAAAAAACCATCTTCAGACTGATCCGTTAAATAAAAATACCAAAGTACAATAAATTACCTGAAAAACTCTTAGCACATACCACCACGACCTCCATGTTAGGGCTCCATCTTCAAACTGAGCCCGCCCAGGCCGGCGAGGGGCGTGACGTGACGACTGAAAGACTGTAATTGGTTGATAATTTGATGGAAGGCTGTGATTGGTTTCAGGAGTGACGGGAAGCATTGTGATTGGTTCATGATTCCTAAAAAGACCGCTAGGTGTAGTGACGTTCGACTGAAAGATTGAGGGTAAGAGCTCCCGAACGACGGTCATTGTGTACTATTGCGCCGCGGCCATCGACAGGGAGGTATTTTTTACAGTTTCTCGTATTTCACTTGTAACGAATTTGCGACGGTAAGTACATATACACCAACAAAGTATCGTTCATGAAAGTGATAACACACTAATAATCATCGATGGGGCCCATCACTGGTTGGTCGGTAATTTAAACCGGCATGTTTTAATATTGCAAAGTAATGGGTAAATATGAATTTGCAGAAGGAAAAACGGTAAATGTTTATCACCAACCAGTGACTAGTTTTTCAGGTTATTTTTTGTTGTTTTTTTATTTTTCTTCGATACACAGTGTTGTTTAATACCAAGGACTGTCGCATTTTACTATTTTCCCATTATCCATCAATCTTAAAACATGGCCCCCGATAGTGAGGAGGGCTATGAAGATCAGGGAAATTGCGGGGTAAAAGCTGCTGGTGGGAGGGCTTGTCGCTTTGGCTCCGCTGCATGTCTGCCTGCCGAGATCGGAACCTCTCCTGGTGGTCAGGGGCCGGGGGAGTGCTGGAGCGACCTTGGTAACCCTGGTCTCTGGGTCTTCTCCTGGGTGACCTGGATGTGTGAGAGTTTGTGTTTTTTATCTGTGTTTATTTTTTGTTTTATGTTTTTGTGTTTTCCCTGTTCTTGCTCTGTCTTGAGTCGGCTACCCCCAAAATGGGGATTGGGCCTGAGCATATAGATAGATAGATAGAAAAGCTGTAAATAAAGGGGTAACATTAGAAGAACTCTGAAAATACAATATTGAAAAGTAACAAAACCTGAAAATGGAAAAACCCGAGCCAAGTTTTGACCAAACTTGGCTCGGGTTTTTCAATTTTTCAGAGTCCAAAATCACAGGAATCTCATTTCAAAAGTTGGCTCGGGTTTTTTTGTTTTTCAACGTGGGTAAAGCCAGTAAGAATGTGGTTAATATTAGCCTAACCTAACCTAGTATAATGGGTGTGGGCTGCCGCCCCCACACCCCCGCTAAATTCATGAAATCCGAGCCAAGTTTTGTCATTAACCTAACCAAATAACCTAACCTAACCTAACCTAGTATTATGGGGTCAACATTAGCCTAACCTAACCCGCTAAATCCCTTAAATCCGAGCCAACTTTTGCCAAAGAAAAACGGGCCAACTTTCGAAATGAGGTTAGGCCTACTGTGATCTTGGACTCTGAAAAATTGAAAAACCCGAGCCAAGTTTGGTAAAAACTTGGCTCGGGTTTTTCTATTTTAATGTTTTGTTACTTTTCAATATTGTATTTGGTATATTCCTGCGAAACGGCATGCATTATATCTCAAGAACTGGGCAGTGTTATAGCATATTTGTTGTTTGTACATATATATGTATTATGTATGTAGCTTCGTAGTATACTATAAATGGAAAATATACTTGGTAAATGAATAATTAGAGGGCATCTGTGGACTCACTTTTACAATTTCCCAGCTCAGCTGGTGGGCGACGAGTGGAGGTGAGTCGAGTTGTATACTGCTATTCTATTGGTCAATAAACTGGGTGTGACGTCACGAGCGATGATGGTATATGAATGGTTGTTGTGGGAGTACGTCACTGTCTAGACGGTGACGTCACAAATTCTCGCAACATTTTAACAGGTGTAGAAATACACGTCAGTCCATATAATGAGCCTCTTTTGTTTCTCAATCCCTCTACGACGTCACATTGATTCATTTATTATCCTTGGTGTTTATAAGCTCTCGGATTCGGGCCAGTCGGCCATATTTGAAATGGTGGAAATGTTGTTCAATGAATAGTGAAGTGTTTTTGCTTTATGAAAACACCTACAACATCTTCTATTTAACGGGATTACCAACGGAGCTTCCAGCGGCATTGTGTTAATTTGGCTGCAGACCATTATTGTCCAGTACACCAAGGGTAAGGGTTTTATACCGTCGTTATTTGGGTCCAAGCCTAGGCTACGATTACCACAGAATCTTTAATGAATATCCTCAATACAGACTTATTTCCTTCACTTACCTCGTCAATAATAACCCATATAGGTGGAGAGGCCCTGAATTATATCAAAGAAAAAGTGATGTTGAAACATTATCTGCAATTTAGCCATGTTGATTAACTCTTAGCCCACTTAACCCCTTCAGACTCATATGACGCAGAGGTTGGCAGATTAGCAATAAGAAATACAGTTCTCTCACTCTTATAATTAACTCTTTTGCCGACCGTCAATCTTTTATGAATTAGGCTAAATACCAAACCAGCGGGGGTGGCAGCCCCCACCTAATATACTAGGTTAGGTTAGGTAAGGTTGTTAGGTTACGCTAATATTACCCCTTATTTTTGTCTTTTACCCCTCAATTTCCCTGTACTTCATAGCCATCCCCACTATCGGGGGCCGTATCTTAAGATTGTTGGATGATGGGGACAACTTTTTTTCCGGAGATTCTAATTAATGACAACCACTGTATAATGATGAAAACTAGCTAAAAGCCCCTCAAAAAAATAACTAAATAAAAGTTGGCCAGGTTCCTGGATATGTTCCTTAATTTGCATGAACAAATTTTAATAGGCCTATAGAAACCTAATAAATCATATAAATAACAAATCCACAAAAATACAATCATTGAAAATAGCTGTGGTCCGTCTCCTTAATATTGACCGAAAAAACGCCCATTCTAATAAATCTCAGAGCTCTTTCGGACAGTCACAGTTTACAAACGCCTTCTTTATGCAGTGTAATCAATATTTACCCCCTGCTAGCAACATAGATGACTATTTCAATAATTCATGGGGGGGTGAGGGGGGGCAAAGCCCCCCTCAACCCATCGTGTATCCAACATTGGCATTATAACTAAGACCATGAATAGGGCCTACACTCATTTCTCAAAATCTGGAGGAAAAAACATAACAAATAAGGGTGCGAGCCTATTCCCTATAATTACTAATATATCCGTTCATCTTGGGACGATATCGCTACTAATATACTAATCTACTAATTAGTATTGATAAATAGAAACGGTTTGAATATCAAGACGCAAATTACACAGTGCACTAATGACATTATAATACACGTTGTGTGAAACTTATACACCGCTGATGTTAAATTAACCGGGTGTAAGATTAAGCGGGTGTAATGACGACATGTTGACCGAGGGCTGGAATGACGTCATCGCTGAGGCCCGCCTTGGCTGATGACGTCACGATAATCAACAACCAATCACAAGCAAGGATACACAACGTCTTGGCTTGGTTAATCAAGATGGCTATATTCTAGTTAATCTCAGTGTTTCAACCCCTCTCTTTCCCTGATATATTTCATACCCTCCCCAGCTATCGGGGTTTAGTATTGTCGAGGTAAGTGAAGAAAATAGCTAAGAGATATGAGGATATAAATAAGGATCCTTAGTTAATGGGCAAACAAAATACGGTGACTACCGCTACATAGGATCTTACCTTGTATTTTCAGAGTTCTTCCAATATTACCCCTTTATTTACGGCTTTTACCCCGCAATTTCCCTGATCTTCATAGCCCTCCCCACTATCGGGGGCCGTGTCTTAAGAGTGGTGGATAGGCTAATGGGAAAATGGTAAAATGCGAGAGTCCTTGGTATTAAACAACACTGTATAGCAAAGAAAAAACCATCTTCAGACTGATCCGGTAAATAAAAATACCAAAGTACAACAAACTACCTGAAAAACTCGTAGCACATACCACCACGACCTCCATGTTAGGGTTCCATCTTCAAACTGAGCCCGCCCGGTGCCCAGGCCGGCGAGGGGCGTGACGTGATGACTGAAAGACTGTGTGATTGGTTGATAATTTGATGGAATTGGTTCATGCTATGGTTCATGATTCATAAAAAGACCGCTAGGTGTAGTGACGTTCGACTGAAAGCTTGAGGGTAAGAGCTCCCGAACGACAGCCATTATTTACTATTGCGCCGCGGCCATCGACAGGGAGGTATTTTTTACAGTTTCTCGTATTTCATTGATAACGAATCTGCGACGATAAGTACATGTACACCAACAAAGTATCGTTCATGAAAGTGATAACACAATAATAATCATCGATGGGGCCCGTCACTGGTTGGTGATAAACATAAACCGGAAAAACACCTTAAACACACTAATCAATGAAGGAACTGATGAGAAAAAGGATTATAATACAAAATACACATACGTGACCTAAAATCCAATTTGACCTGTTCTTCTAATTTTTGGCTGAATAAATTTAATTTCATTCATCAAAAGTACCTGAATGAACCCTATTATGGAAGAAATATGCCCGCAGCGCAAGTGTTAATAAATAGTGTGTTAATAAATAGTTTCTAATAGTGCGGCGCAAGATGTCTTTAACACATTACGAGCGGGTGGTCTGTGGCCGTTTTGGGCCTTTTCAGGCCATTCTGACTGCTATATCAACCATCAGCATGAAAGGAACTGTATTGTGCCAAAAACTAGGCGAAAATCGCTACACAATGACACCACATACAGCTACGTAGCACTCGTGGAGCCCTGACAGTGTTACCTCAAAGATGGAAGTTTAGCGGATTTTGCTACATTGTTCACTTTTCGCGAACTATTGGTCACACTGTCATCGTGGGGGAACTGAAGTTAGTGTGGGCCGGGAGGCCACAGATGTCGGACGTATGGTTCATTACTGTTCCACCCATTTTCACTCTATTTTCACCCATTTTTCACCCGTTTTTTGCCAGTTTCTTTAACTCGACATAAGTCGCGTGCCGCTAGACAAGGGTTGGTAAATCTACAGTTATACTAACCCTCCCCCACTACCCCCCACCACCTCCCCCCTTCAAAACACGCCTTTTAGCGTGTTTTTGGATGGTTCAGCAGACGCGGAAACTGGAAAAAAACTTATTTTGATAAAAAATTATCACCATCCAGATACGAGTTTTACAGGTAATTTGTTGGTTTTTATTTTTATCTTTGATATACAGTGTTGTTTAATACCGAGGACCGTCGCATTTTAGTATTTTTAACATTAGCCTAACCTAACCTAACTTAACCTAACTTGATAACCCGTTCCGCGACGGTCTAAACTCCCCCTCACGTTCCCTGTTTATAGGTGCGCGACGGTCTAAACCCTGCTCACGTTCCCTGTTTATGGGTTTGCGAAGGTTTGTAATACTTCAATGTATCTATTTAAAGTCAAATATACATTTCCGCGCATCATCAAACCATACCAAGTCTACTACTAATAATATTAACCCATTAGTACCAACAGAATAGCGACAAAATAGGGGTAGTATAACTGTAGATTTATCCAAGGGTTAATTATATAGTTATTTGGCCCCTGCTGGTTGTATAATGATGACAATAAGTCAAGGGGGGTGAGGGGAGCAAGTCTCCCTCAACATATTATTGTATCCCACAGCCGGTAACAAAACAATATACCCAACAGCAGGCCTTAGGATACAATACAGTTGAGGGGGCTTTGCCCCCCTCAACTCCCATAACTTATTGTCATCATTATATACTGTACAGTAAATCTAAATCACTGGAGAATGGGAGAAAAGTAAAATCTGAGGGTTGTTGGTATATAAATCCACTGTATATTAATGCAAGCTAGCTATAAAAAAAAAATACTGGTAAAATTGCTGTAGGGAAGATCCATATTTTTTCAACAACACTAAAATACATTGTAAGTTTCTGACCTTTAGTTAAGGAACAAAGAAGTTGCAGTTTAAGCAATGCAGCATGAAGAAGTCAATTTGTCAAACAGTGCTGTAGTAATTCTTGTCCATGTCCCCTTCTCTGAGCTTAGCGTCCTCCCTTCATGGCCTCCAATAGTCAAGTTAGTTAATTAAAATAAGACTTCAGAGCCTATCAACCATTCTGGATTATTAAGCCAGCACACTGTAACTCGAGCATATTTTCATGACTGGAGCCCCTTTTCGAGAACTGCAGTCCCTTGAGCACCCAGGAAGGAATGCATGTAGAGCTTAGTGACCTCTTTCCATGGCTTCCAATAGTCAAGTGCCTAGCTAAACACCAAGCTAAACATTAACCCACACAATCCCTAATAAAGAATGAAGCAGTTAGACAATGAAACAGCTGTACCAGGACAATGAAGCATCAATTGAAACAACTCAATACAGAAACCCAACTGCTTCATCTGAATGAACCAAATGAATAACCATCAACTGAAACATATCAATAGAGAAACCCAACTGCTTCAACTGAATGAACCAAATAAATTAGAACAAAACAACAAATGAACCATAATGAAGTTACAAATGAACCACAAATCATGAACACAAATAAATGAAACCTTAACAGAAACTTAAAGTGAAGCAATTATTTCTTGTCATTTATCTTTGCCATTATCCACCATTTTTGTCACAACTTGAAACTGAAGCATAGCAATTTTTACATTTATTTTTTTACTGTTACGATGAGCAATGTAATAATTAATCAATTTCAAGTAAAGATACTAATATTTAGTGAGGAATTAATTTCTGTACTATGTAATACATTTATTCCACCCTTCTCAAAGTTGCTCTCTCTCTCTCTCTCTTATAAAAATAATATATATATATACCTGTATATATATACCTGTATTGGCTCGAACGTCCCTTGATTTTGGCCCTGTCACTCTTTCAACTATGGGGGAGGCACTCGCTATAGGCAGTTATGCCTTTTGCCTCCCTCAATCACATAGAAAAAAAAAAAAAAAAAATATATATATATATATATATATATATATATATATATTCATATTTGTTTTTAGCAACTCACCAATTAATTTACAAATAAACCTAACTAATGAAATCAATAAAAGTAATGAATACATGTGGTACTCCAAGAACTCGAACCTAGGATACTCACACCGAAAGTCCGCACACCAAGCACTATACTGTATATACCCGGTATATACATCCATACATAACATTTTTAGACTGAGTGCTCCACACATACGTGCAGCTTCAGTCTCTTGTCCTAATGGTGGCGTTCCAGGCAACCCTGTTAAGGGCTGCATCACTTGTCAAGTTTTTGGATTTGAGATCGGCACGTATAGTCCGATCCCAGGTCTTCCTCGGTCCACCCCTTGGTGCAGCTCCCTCCACAATCACAGACCTGTATTTTTTCACCCAATTTTGTTCATCCATTTTCTCCACATGTCCATACCATCCCAGTTCCTCATACCCATAACTTACTTGACTGTTCCTTTTACTTATATATTTTCTAGATCTCATGTGACGGCGTCTCTTCCTCCCAATCCTCCCTCCTGACCTCCCAATCTGCCAACCTAGAGGCTGGCAGATTGGAAGCCAAAGCGTCACATTATTTCCTTTGCCCCTCAACTTTCTCTTCATAATTGCTGAGGGGCACAGGGTCCTGGGTGGGGCTTTGGTTTCCTGGGCATTTCCGCACCCTCCTCAGCTCCCCGCCATGGAGTGGCTTCGGTCACCCAGGCTTTATTGTGGTAGGCAGGGAGGGTTCTGTGAGGGCGCTCGGTTATGGCCTTGGGGCTGTTCGGCCAGGCAGCCTGAGGAACGGCAACAACAACAACAACTTGTACGCATCTCCTCGCTAATACTCTATACCTAAACGTCTCCTCAACTCATCATTTGTTATTCTATCCTGCAGCCTGGCCCCACACATCCATCTCACCATTCTTATCTCATTACGTTCCATTCTGTTGACATCCTCTACTTTAACGGCCCATGTTTCTGAGGCATACTTCATTGCATTTCTAACACATGAGGCATACACCTTTCCCTTCAGGGGGAGAGGCATTCTTTTCATGGTCAGAATTGGCAGCAGTTCTCTGAACTTCCTCCAACCACATCTAATTCTAGCGACAGCGGCAGCCTCGGCCCCACCACCGGCAGAGATGGTATCTCCTATATTACACCATGGGGTAATGGTAATAAATAAGAATGAATGGAGAATGCTAGTGAATAGATGAGTGAAAACGCGGTCGTTTGGGAGAGAGGGTCAGGCGCCAGTTGGCCCGGGGAGCCAGTATATTTGAAGGGTACGCCTGTATGTGGTGTGGGCGGGCTTGTGGTGGTAGAGCTTCGCTGCATGTTTTCCTGCTATGACCGGAACCTCTCTGGGAGTCTGGGACCTGGGAATCTTGCTGGGTACCCCCAAATGGACCTGGGTCTTCTCCTGGGCGACCTAGATGCGAGTTCTGTGTTGTCCCTGTTCGGGCTCGTCTCGAGTCGGCACCCCTGAGCTAAAAAAAAAAAAAAATAGGGGGTATGTGCTGGGGAGTAGCTGACATGTCGTAGTGGGGAAGGCTGCCTGCCACTCAGGCATTATTGCCCAATGCCAATATCTAGCAATAAGGCCTTCAAGACAGCAACATTTGTCGCTAGTACTATAAATAATAATAATAATAATAATAAGCATGTTACTTATTTCTCATAAGCGCCAATTTTTCCGAAGAATTCACTAGCGCTCGAAAAGAGAAAGAAAAAAGAACAAAAATCAATGCATCAAAAGAAGGCTCATATACAACACACATTTAACAATCACTAGCAGTGGCAAAATAGCCTAAACTCTATAGCCATCTGTCATGACACCTCTCTCAAGATCATAGCTTCTCTCAAAGAGAAAAGTCTTAAGTTGTCTCTTGAAGCATTCAACAGAACTCAGTTGTCTCATGGACAGCGGCAACCTGTTATACAACCTCGGAGCCATGTACTGTAGGAGAATGACCTCTCAAAGAAAGAAGACTGCTGGAAAGCCCTTGGTTCATCAAGACGAAAAGGGTCATTGTCATGACGCACAACTACACCATGGTGTGCCGGTGGGCGCCTGAGCAGCTCCGCAAGGTACCTAGGCTCACCAAATTTGAGAACCTTAAAAGTCACCAAACACAACTTAAATTCTATTCTTGCTCTTACTGGCAGCCAGTGCAGTTCTATGTGAAGAGATGTAGTAGGAGTTCTAGGTGGAACACCAAAATTAGTCTTGCGGCCCTGTTAAGAACAGACTGAACTTTCTTCAAAATATAATTTGGAAGACCCACCAACAGGGCATTGCAATAATCAACACGAGAGAAGACCAATGAGTGAACCAACGTCAGGAGGCAACGTCTGGTTAATAAACGGCTTCAGCAAATAGAGATGTCTGATGTGCAAGTAACAACTTTTAACTATCTGGTTTACATGCTCTTTGAAATCTAATCGGAGTTCACATATACACCCAGATTTCGAACAGAGTTGGCCGGTCGCAGCTGAGATCCACCCACATTGATGGGGGAAGGGCACCTACCATATCATCAGCTCTTCTATTTCCTCAGATGATGAGAATATCAGTTTACCATCATTTCGTTTAAGTTTTTCTCGCTCTCATCCACTTCTTGATATCAGACATCAACAATTCCATCTACTCCGTATATCAACTATTTGTGATTCTCACATAAATCTGGGTGTCATCTGCATAAAAGTGAAAGGTGACATTATGTGCACGAGCAGAAGAGACAAACTGCTAATATAATTATAAATAGGATAGGACCCAAAACTGATCCCTGCGGAACAACCATACTGCAGGGGTGTCGAGTCCGAGACCACTTGATTACCATCACACTCTGGGATCTACCTGACAAGTACGACCCAAGAAGCAAGAGAGCGGAGTCACGCACACCACAATCATAAAGATCACTCAATAACAACTCATGATCCACTGTGTCAAAAGCCGCAGAGAGATCAAGCAAGACCAATAGGGAGGCCACACCATTGCAAATGTTCTCAACTAGATCATTATGTACTCTAATCAATGCTGTTTCAGTTGAATGATGCTGTCAGTAAGCAGACTGAAAAAATTGGGATAGTTTCATTCTGCTGAAGTAGTGGTTGTAATTGGTCAAGTATTGCACGCTCTAATATCTTTGATATGAAGGACAGGTTGGAGACAGGACGATAGTTCAACATGTTCTCAACATCAAGTCCAGGTTTCTTTAGAGTAGGTCGGAGTAGTGCATGCTTTTCAGAATGTGGGAAGCTACCTTCAGAGAAGCACTTATTAATTATTTTGGAAAATAAACTCAACTGTGTGATCATAGACTCTTGGTAGCTTGGAAACATTTATGGGATCCAACGGGCAAAATGTTTTATTGAGGTTTCTTATGTAGGACGAGATCATGTCCACCTCTACTGAGTGAAAGGATGAGAGGACATTATTAGGAATGTGTCGGGGTTGGAGTACAACTGAAAGTTCTTCACCAACAGAAGCATCATCCATTCCTGTCTTATGCGAGTTATCTTGCCAGCAAAAAAATGCCACAAAGTTGGCAGCCAACTCGGCATCAGGTACAGAAGGTCTTAAGCTGACTCTTGTTCTTCCACGTAAACTGTTTACAATTTAAAGCCAACCTCCTCTGGGCGTTACCACACGTGTCAACTTTTCCCTGATAATACACTTTCTTTTCATCTTTGATTTTGTAGACCACAGCTCTTCTGGCTGACAGGTATTGCAACCATGTAGAGTCTGTTTTATTTTTCCGCCATTCACGTTCAGCTCTTCTACGCGCTCTTCTAAGAAATTTAACTCTGAGTGCTATACCAGGGCGAATCATCTCGTACTATGATTTTCTTCTCTACTTCTGGACAGTGATGATCGAACACTAATTTAAGTGCATTTCCATGGTCCTCCACCAGCTCATCTGAAGTAAGGTTGGAAGTATCAATACTTCCCAAGTACTGTTTTACTTCACTGCTAGCCAAATTTTGGTCTGCATTTTTATAATTTCTAAATCTGATTACTTTTTCATGTGTGAGTGGCTTAGGGAAATCAAAGCTGAAAGTAATCAAAGCATGATCAGAGGTATTAGGGTCAGCATTCTCAAAATCAACATCCAGAACACCACCACAAACCCACAGGGAGAGAAACCAAGTCAAGGGTGTGTCCTAAGATATGAGTTGGGTGGGACACATGGTTTACAAATTGTTCTGATCAGTCAACTCAAGGAACTCAGGAGAGAATGGCTTCAGATGAGGGCTGTCAACCCAGTAATTAAAATCTCCACACATCAAAAGTCTTCCAGTTTTAGCAGAAAATTCCTCGAGAAACTGCCCAAACTCTTCCATAAAACCCCTATCTGTGCCACGATGGCCAGGCCTATAGACAACTGCCATTCTTAGAATTTGTTGATGGAGTTTTATTTCCACTTCCAACAGTTCATAATAAAGAGGGGCCTGGGTTATGGGCTTATTTGCAAGATTATTCACCAGAGATGTGGAGTAGACAACTGCCACTCCACCATCCGGATGAATCTCCCCTAGGCCTAGGAACATTTATTATGGAATGGGTTTTAGTCAATGCCGCCTGGATAATATTCAGATCTGACTCGAACAACCAGGTCTCAGTGAGACATAATACATCAAGGTTACGTTCATCCAAGATCTCGCAATATGATCCATTTTGTTACGCAAGGAACGAGACATTCAACAGACCCAGTTTCAACCGGCTCCATGTGCATTTTTCAGTTTTTTGACCTACAAAATCGGTGTTCTCAATAACTTTATTTCTCTGAGCTGTCCTTAAAGGACAATTTCTACTTGAGGCGAAATGATTTGGCGGCTCCGTAACTGATGTGGAGCTCATACAATTTATACATTTGGGGGAAGTCCTTGTTGGTGCAGTCTTTTGAGTTATGAGTACCAGCACAGAAGTGCATTTTGGATCCTAATTTTCCGATAACACCTGTCACTGGTATGACCAAACCCTTGGCAAGGGTAACATTGGGTTACCCAGAAGCCGATCGTATGCACGACATCTCACAAGTCCAACATACACAGAATTGCCATCATCCACAATGGAAGAGCGTATTTCAGGTGACATTTTTACTACCGCAATCTTAGTGTGTGCATCACTCTTTTGCTTAGTGAATAGCAAATTCATAGCTAATCCCATCGTCGACCAGGGACTTTATTCTTGGGTTCTTGTTGAGGATGCTGGGATGATCTCATTATCCTCAGCGTCATTAGCAATGCCTACCAGAGTCATTTTTGGCATCATCTTCTTTGGTTTCGGAGACACTGAAGGCACTGTCCACCCCCAAATACTGATTGATGGCCCTTCCTGCATCTTCTTTGGCTTTCTTGGATGGAAGTCGTACCACCAGTACACCTGACTCAGTTCTAGTTAACTTGTTAACCGGAACCGAAGCCAAAGCAGCCTCGATTGCCTTTGTATCTGGTGGGCTTACTGGCTCGGAGGATCGGTCTTTTGGCTTCACTACCAGGACCTGATGGTCCCAGACAGTTTTTTTCTTTCCACCATTTACCACCTCAGTGGTGCGTTTGGTCGGCTCCTTTTTGGTCTCCGCTGTTTCCCTCACTACCTTTTCCTTGCTCTTCAAAACCTGCACTACATTCTTCTCAAACTCTCTTTTCTCTTTTTCTCTCTCTTCCACCTGCTCCTTCATGATTTTTTCCAATGCATCCACCTTAGCATTCCCCACCCTTGTCCACTCATCTTTCTCCTCACTTATTACTCCCTTTACTTTCTCACTTAAATGGCCCTCATACTACTTTAGCTGCTCCTTGAGTGCCATGTTCTCTGCCTCCAGCTCTTCTACTTTCCTTATCACTGCATCATGGATACCAATTGCAGCCCCATCTGCAGTTGCTACTGAACTGGCTCCACATATTTCTGTCAGTGACTCCACCTTCACACCTATATCTCTCCTCCAATTCTCCATAACTCCCTTCCATCTTAACAGACCCATCATCTGTCTCTTCACTACAGTCAATTGATCCTCCACTTCACCACCCTCTGCCAGAAATCCCTCAAACTCATAGCTCTCTTCATCTCCCAATAAACTCTGCCTCCGTTTGCCTTGGCCGGCCATTGTTTATACTGTATTAATGTAGCCTACAATTAAAAATATACAAAACACTTAATAAAATTTAGAGTAAAATTAAACTACTACCTGGGATAAACCCAGGTAGCGCCGCCCCCGTTTGTGTCACCCTATCTTGAAAAAAGAATAAATGGAAAAAATAAATAGAAATGGGTGTTTGCGAGGTCACCACGAGCAGGTGGGGTACGACTTGATTACCTTCCAAAGAAGGTAACCCAACCGAGGTGTCGCAAGTACTAGGCAAAGATGAAATGTGAAAACTTTAACCGTGTTTTGGGCCTTCAGCAGTAGTAGATACGTCACTCGGAAAACTAAACCTCATTGGTTACGATACTGCCACTGCGCAAAGCTATAGTCAGTTTATTTATAGCTGATGGCAAATTGAATCCTTTAGTCGCTGATATCTCGATACTTAATGATCAAATATGAAACTACTGTGTCTGCATCATCTTATTGCCAAGTTTTCACAATCAGCAACATATTTCACTACAAAATCTTCGTAATAACCAAGTAATTAAGACGAATAGGTGGCAATTTACCATCAGCTGGAAAAAATAGACTATAGTGTATAACTATACCTTGTTTCTTTTCAACTGATGGCAAATTGCAAAGTTACCATCAAGATTTTTCAGTTATTATGAAGATTTTGTAATGAAATATGGTGCTAATTATATTAACTTGATCTTAAAATGATGCAGAGGCATAATGGCTTCATATTTCTCCATTAAGTATTGAGAAATTAGCTGCTGAGGGATTCAATTTACCGTCAGATGAAATGAAACGGAGTATAGTATGCTGATGAATGCTGATTGGCGCTTGTATAGGATGGGTTATCAAGATGTCATATATGATCATTAAGGTGATATCACAACAAATCTTATTCCCTCAACTTTTAACATCAACGTTGGTCTGACAGCTTGTGAGATAAAACAACTATAAATTTATCACTTACTTTGATCCATCTTCAATATAGTTTATGTTGTTGTTGTTGTTGTTGTTGTTGTTGTTGTTGTTGTTGTTGTTGTTGTTCCCCAAGCTGCCTGGCCGAACAGCCCCAAGGCCCCGAGCAATTCCAAGGCCATAACCGAGCGCCCCCACAGAACCCTCCCTGCCGACCACAATTAAGCCTGGGTGACCGAAGCCACTCCATGGCGGGGAGCTGAGGAGGGTGCGGAAACGCCCGGAAAACCAAAGCCCCACCCAGGGCCCTGTGCCCCTCAGCAATTATGAAGAGAAAGTTGAGGGGCAAGGGAAAAATGTGACGCTTTGGCTTCCAATCTTGGTAGATTGGGAGGTCAATCCACGGAAAAGACGCCGTCACTTGAGATCTAGAAAATATATAAGTTAAAGGAACAGTCAGAGTAAGCTATGGGTATGGCAGAGATCGCTCAGTTCTCACTCTGATAGACCAGCCCATCACCACATGACTAGAACCCAATCCTCTCAGCATCAGCTAGGAAAGGCCCTAGAAAGCCGCCTTTGGCGGGGTGATAGCTCCCCTATTTCAACCCCTTTCGGGGTCGGGCACCCGCCCAATATAGTTTATGTTCTCTACCAATACAAAAGATCCCAGAAATGTTAACCAATGAAAGCTTTGGTGTGATACACTTACAACTTGACCTTTGATATGATTCCTTAATGTGGTTCTATATTCCAGCAGTAATAGTATAAGTCCTTATAGTGGTTCTTTATTCCAGCACTGTTGAGCCACCATCCAAGACTAAGGACGATTGCGGCGACGGTGGTGCTTTTGGATCTGCGTAAGTTCAATTATAACACTATTATACTGTTATTATTTTATATAGTTTATTATTAGTAATAATAATAATAATAATAATAATAATAATATTTATTCAGTTAGCAATTTACAGAGTTGGTACCACATATTATATTACAAATATGACATGTACCAGCCTTGCATAATTCCAACTAAGGATAGCCCAATAAGGCCGTTAGGCGTATTTCCATTGGGGTCCTTGTGGGATTAGGTTAGCTGGGGAAAAAAAAAAAATAATAATAATAGAGAAAGTATTTCTAGGGGGGTATTTTAAGATACCTTACATCTTATAATAAATATCAGTAATCCGTAATCAGTAATAATTTCAGTTTGGTTTGTCTATCTCTTATGTCGTATTTAGTAGTAGACATAAGTTTGGTGCTCCCTTCTCGCAGCTGTCCGGTTCAGGTGTTCCTTCAGGCTACGTGTGAAGGAATACAGTGTTCTCTTTTCACGGACTGACTGGGGTAAGTCGTTCCAGTCTTTGATGGCAGAGAAGAAGAATGTTTGCTTACCCTGTCCTTGGATTCTCGGGACCTTAAAATTAATCATCCTGTTTCTTGTATTATGTCCACTCCTCTCATTTGCTTTAACAAAATCATTCTTTAGATACTCTGGTGCTCTGTCATAGAAAATTTTGAAGGCATTAGTGAGCCTGATTTGTTTGGCCCTGTCAGAGACATTGAGCATGCCTAGTGACTGAAGTTGTTCCTGGCCAACATGTGATCTGGGTCCTAGGTTCAGCATGAACCTAACCATTTTTAGTAGTAGTAGTAGTAGTATTAGTAGTAGTAGTAAATATATACAAAGTCAAGGGTAGTTCCTTAGACAGGGGATATTATAGGGATCTGAAAATACTCGACCAAGTCAGGAAAGTCAGCAAAAGGTCTTTGAATGCATGATAAGGAAAGATATTGCCATGAGCAACATGCAGTTCAGATTTATGCCGGGACGTGGCACAACCGATGCTATCTTCATTCTTAGGCAACTGCAAGAGAGGTTCTTAGAAGAAAAACAGAGAGTTATACCTTGTTTTTGTAGACCTGGAGAAGGCCATTGACAGGGTGCCAAGGGAAGTTATGCTGTGGGTTATGAGAAAACAAGAGTAGAGGAGTGGTTGGTTCATGTGATATGAAAATGTATGAGGCATTATAGGCAGCAGTTAGAGTGAATGGGGTTCTGAGCGAAGATTTCCCAGTGAGAGTTGTAGTTCACCAAGGTTTAGTGCTGAGCCCACTACTGTTTGTTTTGGTCCTGGAGGCTCTGTCAAGGGACTTTTGAAAAGGACTCCTATGGGAGTTTATGTATACAGATCACCTAGTTCGTATCGCAGATAATTCTCAGGAAGCGGAGGTAAAGTTCAGTAGATGGAGGGAGGCTATGGCAAACAAGGGATTAGGAGTTAATATAAATACAAAAAAGTGGGGTAAGATCCTATGTAGCGGTAGTCACCGTATTTTGTTTGCCCATTAACTAAGGATCCTTATTTATATCCTCATATCTCTTAGTTATTTTCTTCACTGACCTCAACAATACTAAACCCCGATAGCTGGGGAGGGTATGAAATATATCAGGGAAAGAGAGGGGTTGAAACACGGAGATTAACTAGAATATAGCCATCTTGATTAACCAAGCCAAGACGTTGTGTATCCTTGCTTGTGATTGGTTGTTGATTATCGTGACGTCATCAGCCAAGGCGGGCCTCAGCGATGACGTCATTCCAGCCCTCGGCCAACATGTCATTATACACGCTTATTTTTACACCCGCTTAATCTTACACCCGGTTAATTTAACATCAGCGGTGTATATGTTTCACACAACGTGTATTATAATGTCATTAGTGCACTGTGTAATTTGCGTCTTGATATTCAAACCGTTTCTATTTATCAATACTAATTAGTATCCCCCACCCCCGTATTTGCCTCGTGAACGGTAAGGTTAATTTGCGAGAGCGGTATCGTCCCAAGATGAAGTGATATATTTGTAATTATAGGGAATAGGCTCGCACCCTTATTTGTTATGTTTTTTCCTCCAGATTTTTGAGAAATGAGTGTAGGCCCTATTCATGGTCTTAGTGGCTCGCTGGTGTACTGACTAGCGTCTTGGACTTCCACCCAGAAGGCCCAGGATCGCGCCCACGCTCTACGCATTAAAGATTTTTCACAAGCAATGAGTCATTACCGTCCCTCATGAGCAAGGGGATGGGGTAGTAGTACAGGACCCCAATGGAAATACGCCTAATCGGCCTTATTGGGCTATCCTTAGCTGGCTTAGCATGCGCTAGCTTTAAGAACTATTATTATTATTATTATTATTATTATTATAGTTATAATGCCAATGTTGGATACACGATGAATTATTGAAATCGTCATCTATGTTGCCAGCAGGGGGTAAATATTGATTACACTGCATAAAGAAGGCGTTTGTAAACTGTGACTGTCCGAAAGAGCTCTGAGATTTATTAGAATGGGCGTTTTTTCGGTCAATATTAAGGAGACGGACCACAGCTATTTTCAATGATTGTATTTTTGTGGATTTGTTATTTATATGATTTATTAGGTTTCTATAGGCCTATTAAAATTTGTTCATGCAAATTAAGGAACATATCCAGGAACCTGGCCAACTTTGATTTCGTGAGTTTTTTTGGGGGGTTTTAGCTAGTTTTCATCATTATACAGTGCTTGTCATTAATTAGAATCTCCGGAAAAAAAGTTGTCCCCATTATCCAACAATATTAACCCTCCAGCCCCGGCTATGTATTATATATATATTCCCCAAAACCCGGGTGTTTTGGCCGAAAAACGTCTAGGCTAGGCTACCGTATATTTGTTAATCTGACTGCTTCCCGCATTCCCGCGCATCCCCAAGCGTAGCTGTGTTATTTACCTGTAGAATGGCATTAAGTAGAGCTCTCTAAGTCAACTGGTTGAGCTGTGATGATGATTTCATTGGAGATAACTTTATGGCCAAAACAGCCACTTTACACTACTTTTCGATACTTAACAACAACATACAGGCACACACGAACAAGCGACGCTCTCCTTCTTGTGGCCGGAGATGCGGGGCGACGGTCCAGCCGGCTGTTGTTTACATGCGTCGGACCGACGCCTCGCACACGAAGCTCACAGGCTTTGACCTCATGGGTGTTTAAGAGCCCTTCCGGGCAGCTCGTGTATGCTTTTTTATGGGCGTTCAAGAGCCCTTCCGGGAACAGAGGGTTAAGACACGGCCCCCGATAGTGGGGATGGCTATGAAGTACAGGGAAATTGAGGGGTAAATGACGAAAATAAGGGGTAATATTAGCGTAACCTAACAACCTAACCTAACCTAACCTAGTATATTAGGTGGGGGCTGCCGCCCCCACACCCCCGCTGGTTTGGTATTTAATTCATAAAAGATTGACGGTCGCCAAAAGAGTTAATTATAAGAGTGAGAGAACTCTATTTCTTATTGCTAATCTGCCAAGCTCTGCGTCATATGAGTCTGAAGGGGTTAAGTGGGCTGAGTTAATCAACATGGCTAAATTGCAGATAATGTTTCAACATCACTTTTTCTTTGATAGGCTATAATTCAGGGCCTCTCCACCTATATGGGTTATTATTGACGAGGAAATAAGTCTGTATTGAGGATATTCATTAAAGATTCTGTGGTAATCGTAGCCTAGGCTTGGACCCAAATAACGACGGTATAAAACCCTTACCCTTGGTGTACTGGACAATAATGGTCTGCAGCCAAATTAACACAATGCCGCTGGAAGCTCCGTTGGTAATCCCGTTAAATAGAAGATGTTGTAGGTGTTTTCATAAAGCAAAAACACTTCACTATTCATTGAACAACAGTTCCACCATTTCAAATATGCCGACTGGCCCGAATCCGAGAGATTATAAACACCAAGGATAATAAATGAATCAATGTGATGTCGTAGAGGGATTGAGAAACAAAAGAGGCTCATTATATGGACTGACGTGTTTTTCTACACCCGTTAAAATGTTGCGAGAATTTGTGACGTCACCGTCTAGACAGTGACGTACTCCCACAACAACCATTCATATACCATCATCGCTCGTGACGTCACACCCAGTTTATTGACCAATAGAATATCAGTATACAACTCGACTCACCTCCACTCGTCGCCCACCAGCTGAGCTGGGAAATTGTAAAAGTGAGTCCACAGATGCCCTCTAATTATTCATTTACCAAGTATATTTTCCATTTATAGTATACTACGAAGCAACATACATAATACATATATATGTACAAACAACAAATATGCTATAACACTGCCCAGTTCTTGAGATATAATGCATGCCGTTTCGCAGGAATATACCAAAAGTGGAGTAGGACACAGAACTATGGAAAGAACTGGTGACTTTCCATTTGTAGTTTGGGGGAAAGGGGTTGGATGTAACTCAATTCAGTGATGAGTCTGTAGTGACTGGGTACACAAAAGGTGTAAAAGGCCTAGAGAACCTTTGACAAGAATCATAGACTTTGAATGTGCAGTGTGTAAGGGAGAACTTCTGTTGAATGACCCGCCTGATAGTATCGATTTTGGTAGTGTAATGCTGGAGTGTGTGAATAAAATTGCTACTTGGGCAATACGGTTTCCGCCGGTGGCGCTGAAGCTGGCTCCATTGCTAGAGTCAGAAGTGGCTGGGGGAAGTTTAGAAAGAAGACTCCCACTTCATCTTAAAGGGAAGGTGTATGCCTCGTGTATTAGAAGTGCGATGACCTATGCCTTCGAGACGTGGCCGGTTAAAGTGGAGGATATAAATAGAATGGAGCAGAATGAGAATAGAATGGTGAGATGGATATATGGGGTTAACCTCAGGGACGGGATATCAAGTGAGGAACTAGGAAGGCATCTGGGATTTAGGAGTATCGGCATTTAATTTGTTTTATTGTTCCCTTCATATGACCATATTTTTTGGCCTAATAGATACACCTATGGATTAGATGCACCCCAATTTCATCAATGGAATTCTTAAAATATATTTTTTAGTGTAACAACTTTTCTATTTTGGGATGAAGTTTTCATCAGACTAACTTCACTTGTCACTAGTGGCATACAACAGTATAATATAAATGTAACAGTGCTCTATACAAACTCAAAGTGCAGTTACAATCTCACGTCTTAATGGTGCGCCGCCATTAGGAAGTGAGTGAGACTGGAACCGCACTTTGTGTGGAGCACTCGGTCTATATACAGTATTTTCTTACAGTTTCTTACAGTTGATCCTCTGGAAAAAAGCAAACTATGCCTGTGTATCCAGCTCAGCACCAGTACTTGCACTGCTGCGGTCGTTCACGGTGTTGGCGGCGGCGGTAGCAGACGCAACATTTTTACTATTCTGTATTTTTGTTTTATAATCAAACTTCAAATCTTGTCTTCCCCATGCTTTATCAAGATTACTTTCAAACTCCCTTATTGATTCGGAATCGACTACATACTGGGGCAGTGCGTTCCACTCATTTACCACTCTATCACAAAATGAGTTCTTTGCCTTCTCAAGCCTATTTCTTTCTTTGTAAATTTTCTTAGAGTGTTCTCTCGTTCTTGTTCCCTCCCGCATCAAGAAGATACCTTCACACACATACTACATCCTCGTACTTTCCTGACACTATCTTAAAAGTCTCTATCATATCCCCTCTCTTTCTCCTATATGCCAGTGTCGGAAGCCCCAGTGTCCTCAACCTCTGCTCATAGCCCGCGTTCTTCAACGTTGGTACCAGCTTGCTAGCTCTCCTCTGCACTTTCTCCACTGCTTCTATATCCTTTACCATATATGGAGCCCACACCTATTTATGTATGTACTGTATGTACAATTGTACATTACCACTTTATGTTGAACTTATATGTACACCTGGGATCGTGACTTGGATCATTTTCCAAACAGTACAGTACAGTACAGTAACAAGATTTTGTAGCACATTGTTATCTTGATGTTCGATTGTTTGTTATAGATTATTATTTTAACCTGTACTGTACCGTAGGATACAGTAATAAAAGTCCCCAGCAGTCCCAAGCAATAAGGCCAAAATGGCAGGAGAGACCACCTATCCACCTCCAGAGATGAGGCAACACTGGCCCTCCCACCCTTCAGTGGGTCTCATATAAGCTGAGAAGTGTTGCCATATCGGGCCAGCAGTGAACAAGCGGTCATGGTAACTGGTACAGCCTTGTACAGGCAGTTACAAGGAAAGTACATTACTGTACTGACGACTATATCCGTCGCTGGAACTGGGGAGTTACTTATCTACTGACGACTATAGTCATCTCTGGGATTGGAGGGGTTAAGGGCCCTGGCCCAGTAGGCTGTTGAAATAGTTTTTCTTTCAATTCATATAGATTATTACAGTACTGAGTGTTGTGGCCATTTCTATTATTGATTTACAATGTTTATCTTCTTGTCTCTCCCATAGTGGTGTTAATGGTAAGCCCCTGGGGTCCCATTTAGCCAGGATGCCAGTACCAAGAGACTCGCCACGTTACAGTAACTCTCACCCTCGTCGTGGTCTATGTGTTATATTCAACCACCGCTACTTCGATCCACACACACAAATGAATGTAAGTTTATGTGGTACTGGTAAGGGTTGCATTAGTGGGCGTATTATCGCTATGCATTACCCGTACGCTGGCTGTTATTTTCCAGTCTAATTTGACTTTTGTATATTTTTTTTTTTACAAAATTGTCCCACGCCAGCTGTTATTTGCCCCAGCTGGCAATATGTATGATGATGACAATGCCTCCCCTGAACCTACAGTATTATTGTATCCCACGGCCAGCTGTTGAGTAATTTTGTTTTAAAGATTTGCGTCACCAGCCGTGGGATACAATAATAGGTTGAGGACCCCCCCCCCCCCCCCCTTTTTTTTTTTTTTTTTTTTTTTTTTTTTTTTTTTTTTTTTTCTGTTCCCCAGGCTGTCTGGCCAAACAGCCCCAAGGTCCCGAGCAAGGCCAAGGCCATAAACGCGAGTCCCCACAAAACCCTCCCTGCTTACCAGTAATAAAGCCCGGGTGACCGAAGCCACTCCAAGGCGGGGAGCTGAGGAGAGTGCGGAAACGCCCGGGAAATCAAAGGCCCTGTGCCCCTCAGCAATTATGAAGGGAAAGTTGAGGGGCAAAGGAAAAATGTGACGCTTTGGCTCCCAGTCTAGTAGGGAGGTCAATCCACGGATCAATCACTTGAGATCTAGAAAATATATAAGTAAAAAGAACAGTCAGGTTAAGCTATGGGTATGGCAGAGATCGCTCAGCTGTCACTCTGATAGACCAGCCCATCACCACCCCCCAATGCCTTATTGTGATCATCATAAGTATTGCCAGCATGGGGCAAATAATAGCTGGCCGTGGAATAATTTAGGGAAAAATACCAGTAATTTAGACGGGAACATAACCGCGAGCATACGAGTAATGTAAGGAAAGCGACAATACGCCCGCTACTACAACCCTTACCTTTTATAATTCTTTGTTACCATATTATATTATTATATTTAAAATGTTATTTAGAAAATGAAAGTGACAGAGTTTGAAAGAGTAGCAATGAATGAATCTACTCCATCGAGGCAATTTGTTTGATTCTGTTGCTTGACTCTGGTAGGCATTGCTAATGACACTGAGGATAATGAGATCATTCCCAGCATCCTCAATAAGAACCCAAGAATAAAGTCCCTGGTTGACAATGGCTTAGCTATGAATTTGCTATTCACCAAGCAAAGGAGTGATGCACACACAAAGACTGCGGTAGTAAAAATGTCACCTGAAATACGCTCTTCCATTGTGGATGATGGCAATTCTGTGTATGTTGGACTTGTGAGATGTCGTGCATACGATCGCTTCTGGGTAACACAATGTTACCATTGCCAGGGCTTTGGCCATACAAGTGACAGGTGTTATCGGAAAAATGAGGATCCAAAATGCAACTTCTGTGCCGGTACTCATAACTCAAAAGACTGCACCAACAAGACTTCCCCCAAATGTATAAATTGTATGAGCTCCACATCAGTTACGGCGCCGCCAAATCATTTCGCCTCAAGTAGAAATTGTCCTCTAATGACAGCTCAGAGAAATAAAATTATTGAAAACACCAAATTTGTAGGTTCAAAAAACTGAAAAATGCACAAGGGAGCCGGTTGAAACTGGGTTTGTTAAATGTTCGTTGCTTGCGTAACAAAATGGATCATATTTGCGAGATCTTGGATGAACGTAACCTTGATGTATTATGTCTCACTGAGACCTGGTTGTTCGAGTCAGATCTGAATATTATCCAGGCAGCATTGCCTAAAACCCATTCCATAATAAATGTTCCTAGGCCTAGGGGAGATCATCCGGGTGGTGGAGTGGCAGTTGTCTACTCCACATCTCTGGTGAATATCTTGCAAATAAGCCATAACCCAGCCCCTCTTTATTATGAACTGTTGGAAGTGGAAATAAAATTCCATCAACAAATTCTAAGAATGGCAGTTGTCTATAGGCCTGGCCATCGTGGCACAGATAGGGGTTTTATGGAAGAGTTTGGGCAGTTTCTCGAGGAATTTTCTGCTAAAACCGGAAGACTTTTGATATGTGGAGATTTTAATTACTGGGTTACCTCATCTGAAGCCGTTCTCTCCTGAGTTCCTTGAGTTGACTGATCAGAACAATTTTGTAAACCATGTGTCCCACCCAACTCATATCTTGGGACACACCCTTGACTTGGTTCTCTCTCCTGTGGGTTGTGGTGGTGTTCTGGATGTTGATGTTGAGAATGCTGACCCTAATACCTCTGATCATGCTTTGATTACTTTCAGCTTTGATTTCCCTAAGCCACTCACACATGAAAAAGTAATCAGATTTAGAAATTATAGAAATACAGACCAAAATTTGGCTAGCAGTGAAGTAAAACAGTACTTGGGAAGTATTGATACTTCCAACCTTACTTCAGATGAGCTGGTGGAGGTACATAGAAATGCACTTAAATTAGTGTTCGATCATCACTGTCCAGAAGTAGAGAAGAAAATCATAGTACGAGATGATTCACCCTGGTATAGCACTCGAGTTAAATTTCTTAGAAGAGCGCGTAGAAGAGCTGAACGTGAATGGCGGAAAAATAAAACAGACTCTACATGGTTGCAATATCTGTCAGCCAGAAGAGCCATGGTCCACACAATCAAAGATGAAAAGAAAGTGTATTATCAGGGAAAAGTTGACTCATGTGGTAACAACCAGTGGAGGTTGGCTTCAACTGTAAATAGTTTACTTGGAAAAACAAGAGTCAGCTTAAGACCTTCTGTACCTGATGCCGAGTTGGCTGCCAACTTTGTGTCATTTTTTGCTGGCAAGATAACTCACATAAGACAGGAACTAGATGATGCTTCTGTTGGTGAAGAACTTTCAGTTGTACTCCAACCCCGACACATTCCTAATAATGTCCTCTCATCATTTCGCTCAGTAGAGGTGGACATGATCTCGTCCTACATAAGAAACCTCAATAAAACATTTTGCCCATTGGGTCCCATAAATGTTTCCAAGCTACCAAGAGTCTATGATCACACAGTTGAGTTTATTTCCAAAATAATTAATAAGTGCTTCTCTGAAGGTAACTTCCCACATTCTGAAAAGCATGCACTACTCCGACCTAGTCTAAAGAAACCTGGACTTGATGTTGAGAACATGTTGAACTATCATCCTGTCTCCAACCTGTCCTTCATATCAAAGATATTAGAGCGTGCAATACTTGACCAATTACAACCACTACTTCAGCAGAATGAAACTATCCCAATTTTTCAGTCTGCTTACCGACAGCATCATTCAACTGAAACAGCATTGATTAGAGTACATAATGATCTAGTTGAGAACATTTGCAATGGTGTGGCCTCACTATTGGTCTTGCTTGATCTCTCTGCGGCCTTTGACACAGTGGATCACAAGTTGTTATTGAGTGATCTTTATGATTGTGGTGTGCGTGACTCCGCTCTCTTGCTTCTTGGGTCGTACTTGTCAGGTAGATCCCAGAGTGTGATGGTAAATCAAATGGTTTCGGACTCGACACCCCTGCAGTATGGTGTTCCGCAGGGATCAGTTTTAGGTCCTATCCTATTCATAATTTATATCAGCAGTTTGTCTCTTCTGCTTCGTGCACATAATGTCACCTTTCACTTTTATGCAGATGACACCCAGATTTATGTGAGAATCGCAAATATAGTTGATATACGGAGTAAGATGGAATTGTTGATGTCTGATATCAAGAAGTGGATGAGAGCGAGAAAACTTAAACTAAATGATGGTAAAACTGATATTCTCATCATCCGAGGAAATAGAAGAGCTGATGATATAGGTGCCCTCTCCATCAATGTGGGTGGATCTCAGCTGCGACCGGCCAACTCTGTTCGAAATCTGGGTGTATATGTGAACTCCCGATTAGATTTCAAAGAGCAT
Organism: Paralithodes platypus; assembly: GCA_032716605.1. Taxonomy (NCBI): domain Eukaryota; kingdom Metazoa; phylum Arthropoda; class Malacostraca; order Decapoda; family Lithodidae; genus Paralithodes; species Paralithodes platypus. Next base: position 3,977,186 of record CM064481.1, read on the forward strand.
GTAAACCAGATAGTTAAAAGTTGTTACTTGCACGTCAGAAATCTCTATTTGGTGCAGCCGTTTATAACCAGACGTTGCCTCCTGACGTTGGTTCACTCATTGGTCTTCTCTCGTGTTGATTATTGCAATGCCCTGTTGGTGGGTCTTCAAAATTATATTTTAAAGAAAGTTCAGTCTTCTTAACAGGGCCGCAAGACTCATTTTTGGTGTTCCACCTAGAACTCCTACTACATCTCTTCACATAGAACTGCACTGGCTGCCAGTAAGAGCAAGAATAGAATTTAAGTTGTGTTTAGTGACTTTTAAGGTTCTCAAATTTGGTGAGCCTAGGTACCTTGCGGAGCTGCTCAGGCGCCCACCGGCACACCATGGTGTAGTTGTGCGTCATGACAATGACCCTTTTCGTCTTGATGAACCAAGGGCTTTCCAGCAGTCTTCTTTCTTTGAGAGGTCATTCTCCTACATGGCTCCGAGGTTGTATAACAGGTTGCCGCTGTCCATGAGACAACTGAGTTCTGTTGAGACAACTTAAGACTTTTCTCTTTGAGAGAAGCTATGATCTTGAGAGAAGTGTCATGACAGATGGCTATAGAGTTTAGGCTATTTTGCCACTGCTAGTGATTGTTAAATATGTGTTGTATATAAGCTTTCTTTTGATGCATTGATTTTGTTCTTTTCTCTTTCCGAGCGCTAGTGAATTCCTCGGAAAAATTGGCGCTTATGAGAAATAAGTAACATGCTTATTATTATTATTATTATTATTTAAGGTGGCTAACCTAACCGCCCATTTTTGTTTATGGTGTGCGAGGTGTACTGTGGAATATTATCGTACTGTTTGAATGGTTGTGGTGTAGTCTATAACCAGTGTAATCAGCTCGATCATACCGATCAGGTGCTAGCATTCACATTGTAAATGCAACACTGGTCTACTTCACCTCTCATGTCTTCCATTTACTGTACCATATACAAGAATGGTTTGGGTAGTACTGGTCTCCCTCGATTTACGATTGGGTTACGTTCATGAAAACCTGATCTTAACCCGTCCAATCGCAGCGACGGCTACCAGCTGTCAGTAGATAAGTCACTCCCCAGTCCCAGCGACGACTGGGAGCCGTCAGTAATGTAATTTCCTTGTAACTGCCTGTATCAGGCTGTACCTGGTACCACGACCATTTGAGCACTGCTCTCGATATGGCAACACTTCTCAGCTTATATAAAACCCACTGAAGGCTGGGAGAGCCAGTCTTCCTTCATCTCTTGAGGTGGAAGGTTGTTCTATCTTGCCATTTTGGCCACATTGCTTGGGGGATTGGGGGGGGGGGGGGACTTTTATTACTGTATCCTCCGGTACAGTAGGGGTTAAATAGAAAAATTGTATAGCAAAGTTTGTAAACCCTAAAATTAATGAGGTAAATGGGACTGCTTTCTGGGACCAGCCAAAACCCAAACCCAAACACCTAAAAACCTATAATAACCTATAACAGATAAACTTGCCCATGTACTGTAGTAATGTACACCCTATGTGGTGGATTGTGTTCTTTTATTTATAAATTATTATTTTGCTTAAGCGTTGTTTCCACATAGCGATTTTGATAAGTTGCTTTGTCTTTTTACTGTGTTCGTTCAAGTTTTGGTTTGTTTATTTTGCAAGTTTTACATTATAATATCATAAATTGGGGATTCAGATATTGAGGGAGACCTGTAACGAACAAAACACCATACATTATTAAGTGTAGTGGTGTGATTGGTATATTCAGGGTGTCAAATCGGAGTAATTATGTTTAACCCTCTGTTCCCGGAAGGGCTCTTGAACGCCCATAAAAAAGCATACAGGAGCTGCCCGGAAGGGCTCTTTAACGCCCAGTGGTTGAAAGCCTGTGAGCTTGGTGTGCGAGGCGTCGGTCCGACGCATGTAAACAACAGCCGGCTGGACCGACACCCCGCATCTCCGGCCACAAGAAGGAGAGCGTTGCTTGTTCGTGTGTGCCTGTATGTTGTTGTTAAGTATCGAAAAAGTAGTGTAAAGTGGCTGTTGTTGCCGTAAGTTATCTCCAATGAAATCATCATCACAACTGAACCAGTTGACTTAGAGAGCTCTACTTAACGCCATTCTACAGGTAAATAACACAGCTACGCTTGGGGATGCGCGGGAATGCGGGAAGCAGTCAGAATAACAAAGATACGGTAGCCTAGCCTAGACGTTTTTCGGCCAAAACACCCGGGTTTCGGGGAATATTTATGTAATGCGTAGCCGGGGCTGGAGGGTTAAAGACTTTATTTTTTTTCCTGCGTGTAAGAAGGAGGCAAAAGGCAAAACTGGTCCACAAATCAAAGCAATTATGTTGAAGATTTTTTGTTTTGGCCTAAGGAGACAAAAGGCAAAACTGCCCGCAACAAGTGTCTCCCCAAAAATTGAAAGAGCGATAGTCGCTATTTCAAGCGTTTATTTGTATGGTATATTGGAAAGAAGGGTGGTGTGCTTGTTTAGTGTAGTGAAATTAATATGAGGAAGAATACAAGAAAATGAACATGAAATAGCATTGTTCTGGCCATTTTATCACACCAAAGATAGTATTGGAAGTATAAACCCCAATTTTATCTTTGCATATACACTAATCAAGACTCAAAAGAAAGGATTTGGCTTTCGTTTGACACCCTGGGTAGATTGAGTGATAATTATAATGTAAAACTTGCAAAATAAACAAACCAAAACTTATACGAACACAGTAAAACGACAAAACAACTAATCAAAATCACTATGTGGAAACAACGCTTAAGTAAAATAATAATTTATAAATAAAAGAACACAATCCACCACATACAGTAGGGTGTACATTACTACATGAGCAAGTTAACCCTCGGAATCCGGGAGGCCTCATATGAGGCAAAATGCGCGGCTAAAAATCGCCGCTATAATCATCAGAACTCGGCAACCACGCGTTGTAGAGACGTCATCTCTACGACATTCTACAATTTGCAAAAACTTTAACTGCTCTAGGTGGTCTCAATCAGTAGCTACTGAATTATAAAGTTTGATTTTACCAAAATTCGTATGAGGCCCCCCGGATCCCATGGGTTAATCTGGTTCCCAAGCAAACTAATCGCACACATAACAACGCACTATCGTCACGTTCAAGGAATTAGTCAATTTGGGAAGTCGGGGACGTTCTGGTAAATTTTTACTAAACTCTGCATGAATAAAGAAACTACAATTAGTGTCAACATTTTCTAAGACTTCACTCATGATATTACGTACAGGTCTCCCTCACTATCCGATGCCCCAATTTACGATATTATTGTACTGTACACTTTTAGGTGTTTGTGTTTTGGTTTTGGTTGATCCCAGAACGCATCCCCATTTACCCCATTAATTTTAGGGTTTGCTATACGATTTTTCTGTTTAAGATCATGTTTTCAGGAACTTAACCCTATCGTATATCGAGGGAGACCTGTAGCTTCTTTCACCCCTCTCAGGAGCGGAACGGGACGGACAAAGATCGAGACCAGGCCAAGCTGCTGTTCCTTAACCTAGGCTTCGAGGTGAAAGTCTATGATAACCTCACCGCTAAGGAGATTACCGATATTGTGGAAGATCGTAAGTATACACTATCTCATTCTACTTATCACTTCACTATTTCACTTCCGGAAAATAATTTCTATCGATGATATGCAGTTCGTTTCCATGCCAGGGCTTGGTACAATCACTGCTATCTTCATAGTTAGGCAGCTGCAGGAAAGATATTTACATAATGAAAGGGACATGTATCTTGTGTTTGTAGACCTGGAGAATGCCTTTGATAGGGTACCCAGAGATATTATGCTATGGGATATGAGAGAACTTGGTTGTTGTTGTTGTCGTTCCCTAGGCTGCCTGGCCGAACAGCCCCGAGTCCCTAAGGAAGGCCATGGCCACGATCGGGCTTTCCCACAGGGCTCTCAGGTAGTGTAGATTATATTGTTGGGGTAAGTGATTGTGTGAAATGCAGTCTTCTATGATCTGTTTAATAGTGTAAAGGATTGGTTGATGCGTGTGATAAGGAAGATGTACGAGCATTCACAAACAGCAGTGATGGTGAAGGGTGTACTGAGTGAGGAGGTTGCAGTTCGCGTTAGAGTCCACCAGGGTTCTGTGTTAAGCCTTCTCTTTGTTATGGTTCCAGAGGTACACTGTCTGGAAACATGAGAACTGGGTTTCTCTGGGATCTGTTTGTTTATTTTGCAAGTTTTACATTATAATACACTGATGATCTAGTACTAATCACAGATAATGCGCAGGATGACAAGGCCAAGTTGAGAATATAGAGAGAGGGCATGGCTTAAAAGTGATTAAAAGTGAATATAATTATAACCAAGGTTTTGTTTAGTAGTAGGTTGGAACTTGGAAATGTAGAAATGAGTGGTGTACTGTATACCCATGTGCAGTATTCAGAAATGCAGAAAAGGGGTGGGCACGAACTCAACTCAGTGTAGAGTCTGCTGTTGCTGGGTACACCACAGGAAAAAGCGCTGTACTAGAATAAAGGGACCCTTACCGAGGAAGAATTCCGAAGTTGAGAAATTTTATGTACAGTCCATCCTATCAATACACGAGTTTACAATCCGCGAAACCGCTATTACACGAGCAGGGGGTTCAAAATTCCTACAACTTCCAAAACGCGAGATTTACTCACAATAAGCAAATCGAGAGCCGAAATGGGGGCAATGCCGCTGTTGTCACCTAATACGGTAGGCCACACACCATTCCGCGAGCCGCAGACACTGTCTAAATGAGCGCAAATCTTCGTCTTGAGAATTTTGAAGACTAGAACTCATTACATTAAGTGGTTGTTGTAGGATGATGTATAGAAGAGAGGTATCTCTGCCGTGAGTATTACGAACGTTGACGGTCACGTATCGTAGCTCTGTTCGAACGTTTGCCCACTCTAGGAATTCAGGCTGTAAACATTGCTGTGGTGCAACTTCCAATACTGTTGATATACGATTTTATTCAATAATCACAGCTGTTATCGTCATTCTTGTAATAATGTCACTCATATTGATTTGTTTTCCCACTGTAACCATTCTTATGTCGGTATGCACCGTTTGTGTGCATGGGTTCAAACGCCAATGGATGATCCAGTGATACAGTTAGCCCGGCGCGCAACGAAAGGTTACTCGTGTATTGTGATAGTTTCTTTTATCCCTACTTCATCATGCCATGAAAGTTGTTGTTGTAGATAAGTTTATTTTATCGAAGTGGCTACGGGACACCACCGGGCTGCGTGACACTACCAGTGGTGTCTCGCAGCCCAGCCACACTGGGTAGGCTATGGGACACCACCACAAGTGTTCCACGTATACAAAGCTTGATTTTATAGCTAGATTGTTCATATCGTATTTCCATCTATTTTTTCTTAGTTTAACCCTCCAGCCCCGGCTACGCATTACATAAATATTCCCCGAAACCCGGGTGTTTTGGCCGAAAAACGTCTAGGCTAGGCTACCGTATATTTGTTATTCTGACAGCTTCCCGCATCCCCAAGCGTAGCTGTGTTATTTACCTGTAGAATAGCGTTAAGTAGAGCTCTCTAAGTCAACTGGTTGAGTTGTGATGATGATTTCATTGGAGATAACTTTATGGCAAAAACAGCCACTTTACACTACTTTTCGATACTTAACAACAACATACAGGCACACACGAACAAGCGACGCTCTCCTTCTTGTGGCCGGAGATGCGGGGCGTCGGTCCAGCCGGCTGTTGTTTACATGCGTCGGACCGACGCCTCGCACACCAAGCTCACAGGCTTTGAGCTCATGGGTGTTTAAGAGCCCTTCCGGGCAGCTCGTGTATGCTTTTTTATGGGCGTTCAAGAGCCCTTCCGGGAACAGAGGGTTAAACACGTGCCCTTTGATCCTACCAGGTTACCTGACAAGAAAGTCTTTGTAAATCGTTGTTATACCCCTCACACGTCTTGTCCTCCAAGCTTAATAGGAAATTGAGATTCTTCAGTGTGTGTGTGTGTGTATTTACCTAATTGCCTAATTGTATTTACCTAATTGTAGTTTACAGGAGTTGAGCTAAGCTCGTGTTGTCCCGTCTCTCAGTCTACTTTTTATCCAATTTTTTCTTGAAAATATGGATGTTCCTTGCCCCTACCACCTCCTCCTCCAGCCCATTCCATTTGTCAATACATCTATAGGGGAAGCTAAACTTCCTGATATCGTTCTTGCAGGTAGGTCTTTTTACCTTTGTAGCTGTGGCCTCTAGTTATTCCTGTATCCATAATTAATATATCCTCCCTATCCAGCCTCTCCAGCCCCCGGGTGCATTTGTACATCATTATCATGTCTCCCCTCTCTCCTCTCTTTTAGACTCGGTAGATTTAATTTGTCTAGCCTCCCTTCATATGGCAGTTCTCTGAGACTTGGAACCAATCTAGTAACTGCTCTCTGGATTCTTTCTAACTTGTGAATATGCTTCTTTAGATGCGGGGACCACACCACTGCTGCATACTCCAATCTTGGTCTAATCATACTCTTCATAATTTTCGCTACCATGGTCTCATCCAAGTAGTTCAGAGCAACTTTCATATTCCCGGCCATTGCATACATTCCGCTAAAGAGCTTGTTAATATGTTTCTCTGACGACAAATTATCTTGTATAATCAACCCTAAATCCTTTCCTTTTTCGGCCTTGCTAATTATATTATCTCCCATCCTGTACTCCCAATTTGGTCTATTCACACTTCTTCCCATATGTAACACATGGCATTTACTTATATTAAATTTCATTTTCCACTTGGTGCTCCATTCGTATATTTTATCTAAATCCCCTTGCAGCTCCTCACAACTACTTTTATTTGTTATTTGTCTCATAATTTTTACGTCATCTGCAAACATTGACATGTAGGAGTTTATGCCTATCGGCAGGTCATTCACGTACATAAGGAACATGAGAGGTGCCAACACAGATCCCTGCGGCACATCACTCTCAACTTTCCGCCACGATGAGTAAGTTCCTCTAATGTTGGTCCTCATTTCCCTATCTGTTAAATAGCTCTCCATCCATTTCAGCAAACTCCCCCTGACACATCCTAGCGTCTCAAGCTTAGATAACAATCTCTTATGTGGTACCTTATCGAATGCTTTGGAAAGGTCTAAGTAGACGCAGTCCACCCATCCGCCTCTTTCTTGGAGTACATCTATCACCCTACTGTAATAACATAGCAAACTGGTAACACAAGATGTCCCTTCTCTGAATCCAAATTGCTTTGGGGTTATTATCTTTTCTCTCCAACATTTTCATCCATCTCTTCCTAATTAGCTTTTCACAAATCTTGCATACAATACTAGTAAGTGAAACTGGTCTATAGTTTAGAGGGTCCTCAGGGTTTCCATTCTTGTATATCGGAATGATATTAGCTCTTTTCCATTCAACAGGAACCTGTCCTTTATCTAAGGAAGCTTGAATTATGTCCCTCACTGGCTCCACTAATTGCTCTGCACACTCCTTTAAAACCCAGGCAGACACTTCATCCGGTCCCATAGCTTTCCTTACTTCAAGTCCTCTCATCGCAGATAACAGCTCATCTCTAGTTATTTCAATCTTACTAAGACCACTCTCCAGTACTCCCGCCTGTGGTTCGTCAAAACCTTCCTCTCTAGTAAAAACTGACCCCAATTTGTTATTCATTACCTCGCACATGTCCGATACATTTTCATACGTCCTAGCATCAACTCTTAATTTAGTAATTTGTTTCTTTACCTTCAACTTAGTGTTTATATATTTATAAAATAATCTAGGATCACTTTCACATTTATTTACTATGTTCTTCTCATAGTTCATTTTAACTTGCCTAATTATGTTAACATATCTATTCCTCTCCTGTTTATATTTATTCCGATTACTCTCAGTGTTCCTTCTTCTTAATCTAGCCCAAGCTGGATCACGCCTACCCAAAGCTCTTTTGCATTTCAAATTAAACCAATCTTTCTGCTTAGTAAAATTTCCAGTTTTATATCTTGGGACAAACAGATTGGTTCCTACTCTATAAATTTCGAGGAATCTACTATATTTACCTTGTACGTCCTGTTCCTTCAAAATAAGATCCCAATCTACTCCCTCTAAATATCTTTTCAAGGATACATAATCAGCTTTACTTTAATTTAATCTGTCATTTATGTAGCTATTGTCTAATCTATTGGCATTACTCGAGGTCAACTTCCATTTTAGTAATAGGTGATCACTTTTACCTACAGGACATAAATAGTTTATATCACTAATTTCGTGAGGATCTTTTGTAAAAATCAGATCGAGTTTAGAAGGTTCGTTATTACCCCTCATTCTTGTATTTTCCTTCACATGTTGTGCAAGTACATTTTCCGTAACCAACTCCACTAGCCGACTTCCCCAAGATCTCTGATTTGGCCCTGCATCTCCCGATTCCCAATCAACCTCACTACAGTTGAAATCTCCTACCAAGATCAATCAATTCTTCCTTAAAAGCAATCTTCTCAACGACTGAATCATATCCTCTACCATCTCCTCAAACTCCAATTCCCTGTGTGTGTGTACAAATGAATGGTAACGGTGTGGATGGAAATACAGGTATTTACGTATGTGTATGTGAATGAAAGTACGAAATGTTTCTGTGATTGTGAATATAAAGATGTGTATGTGTGTGTGTGAGCACGTGGTTGTATGTATGTGAGTAGAAATATAGGCTACTTTGTAGAGGAAATAATGATAGAGGTGTTTTAAGTGGATGAAAGGTATTAATAAGAGAGATATGTATATGGTATTAAAGCTTAGTAACCTGCCTTGTGTCTCCTTCATACACAGAAAAGAAGAAGACAAAATAAATATATATAAGAACATAAGAAAATGTGAGCCCGCTAAAGCCGATTGGCCCACACAAGGCAGATCCCTCTTACACCCAACCCGTCTCGTCCATATGTCTATCTAATTGTATTTTGAAGCTCTATCGTTCTTGATCGCACTATGGCGCTAGGTAGCCTATTCCACAGGTATATACAACTCTTACCAAACCACTATTTGCCTATATTTCTTGAAACGAAATGTATCCCATTTGAAATAATTTGTTTGAGTTTTCTCGCTATCGCTGAGCTTCAGTACATCTTTCATATCCCCTGTACTTAGCCTATCTCACTTACCCACTTGAACACCTCTATCATATCATATCATTATGTAACTCTGCGTCTTTCTAACGAATGTAAGCCTAGCTTCTTCAACCTGTCTTCATATGGAAGATTTCTAATATTACAGATTATATTTTGTCATTCTTAGTTGTACTCTCTCCAAGGAATCTATGTTTATTCTGTAATAGGGACTCCAATTTTGAACAGCATAATCCATATGTAGCCTCACTAAGGCTAGATAAAATGTCAAGATTACGTCTGCTGTTCTGTTACTCACACTTCTAGATATATATCCAAGAACTCTTTATTTGCCTTATTTCGAACACTGATGCATTGATTTCTTGGTTTCAAATCACAGTTGAGTACAAAGGAAATCAAGCAACATACATAAGAACATAAGAACATAAGAACATAAGAAAATGGGAGTCTGCAAAAAGCCCATCGGCCCATACAAGGCAGATCCCTGTCACACCCAACCCCAATTACAAGGCCCAATTATAGGCCCAACTCACTAATACCTTGAGTACTGACCCCACCAAAACGGTCAGAGATTAACACAAGATAACGGGGGTCTGCTGAGCGCCGATTGGCCCACACCTGGTAGATCCCCCTCACACCCAACCCATCTTGTCCATATGCCTATCTAATTTTATCTTAAAGCTCCCTATCGTTCTTGATCCCACTATATCACTTGGTAGCCCATTCCACCCATCTACAACTTTGTTACCAAACCAATATTTGCCTATATCTTTTCTGAAACTAAATTTATCTAATTTATAACCATTTGTTCGAGTTCTTTCGCTATCACTGAGCTTCAGTACATTTTTCATGTCTCCTTTATTTACCCCACTGAACCACTTGAACACTTCTATCATATCCCCTCTAACTCTGCATCTTTCTAACGAATGTAAGCCTAATTTGTTCAACCTTTCTTCATATGGTAGATTTCTAATATTATGAATAATTTTTGTCATTCTTCGCTGTACTCTCTCCAAGGAATCTATATCCATTCTGTAATAAGGACACCAAAATTGGACAGCATAATCCATATGAGGTCTCACTAATGACAAGTAAAGTTTCAAGATAACATCGGCAGTTCTGTTACTCACACTCCTTGAGATGAACCCCAGAATCCTGTTTGCCTTGTTACGTACGCTTATACACTGTTTTCTAGGTTTCAAATCGTTGCTAACAAACACACCCAAATCTTTCTCGCAGTCTGAGTTTTCTAATTCAGCATTAGTTTATATTTTGCATTAGTATTCGTCTTCCATATCTTTAATACCTTGCATTTGTCAATGTTAAAATTCATCTGCCACTTTACTGACCATTCGTGTAAGGTATCTATATCCCTTTGGAGGCACTCTATGTCGCTATCTGAATCTATTGGTCTCCCTATTTTGGTATCGTCTGCGAATTTACTTATCCTACTAGTTATACCTAAATCAAGGTCATTTATGTATATGATAAATAACAGAGGACCCAATACAGATCCCTGGGGGACACCACTCTTGACTGATCCCCACTCTGACTTAGTACCATTTATGCTGACTCTCTGCTTCCTACCAATTAGCCATGACCTAATCCATCCTAACAACGCCCCACCTATTCCATGCGCCCCACCTTTCTCATCAATCTCTCATGAGGGACTCTGTCGAAAGCTTTACTGAAATCTAAATATATAATATCATATGATTTGTCATTATCTACTGCTTCATATACCTCTGAGAAAAAGCTAAGCAAATTAGTAGGGCAAGAACGTCCCTGAGTGAATCCATGCTGAGAAGAATTGATTAAGTTAAATGTTTCTAAGTGGTTTCTCATTTTCCTAGCAATAATTGACTAGTAGCTTTCCTATGATTGAAGTGAGACTAATGGGACGATAATTTGATGCTATGGATTTATCACCTTTTTTGAAGATCGGAACTACATTTGCAAGCTTCCAAGCTTCTGGAACTATACCTGTTTATAATGACTTGTTAAAAAGAAATGTTAATGGGTAACTTAACTCATCTCTGCATTCTTTTAATACTCTAGCATATACCTCATCAGGACCAGGTGATTTCTGAGGCTTCAGTCTGTCAATTTCCTTAAGCACATCATTTCTACTTATAGTAACCGTACTTAACCTATTTTCTATACTATCGCTATATACCTTACCGACTTCTGGAATCTGTGCCAAATTTTCATTTGTGAAAATGGATAGAAACTGACTATTTACTGTACTGCACATTTCTAAATAATTTTCTGTCATTTCTCCTATCGAAGTTTGAAGGGGGCCTATTACATTTCTAACTTTAGATTTATATAGTTGGTAAAAAGCTTTAGGGTTATTTTTTGAGTTGTTGGCTATCCTTATTTCATAATTTCTTTTTGCTGTCCTAATTTCCTTTTTGACGACATACGAGTCTAGTGACCCCTCTCTAGGCTGCTTGTCCTCCAAAACACTGAAGATCAAGTGTCCAAACAGTGGTTTAGAGTGGGTAAGGGAACTACAGTACTGCCCTGGCACTAATGTCCGTGGCAGGATTAGGAAGTTAGTAGGGGACAGATGGGTTAGTAACTGAGGGAAGGATAAAATAAAGTCATTCGTTTACAAACGCAGTCAGTCGTGGGTTTGATGCGAGATATTTGTCTAGGCGAATTTTAAATGAATCAACCGTTGATTCTCAAGTGTTTTTCATTATTTGAGTTAGTTATATCCACGTTATCGAAATTGTATCCTGCATTTTCTATCGATTTACTCAATTTTACTACACTGCATTTACCTACATTGAACTTAATCTGCCAATTTACTACCCATTTGTGTAATATGTCTAAATCTATTTGGAGTGTTCCCATTTAAGTGTCATCTGTAAATTTACTGATTTTTCTAGTTATTCCTACATCAAGGTTGTTAATATTATATATATATATATATATATATATATATATATATATATATATTGTTACGATCCTACAATGCTGAACCCAAGAGATTAAAATTCAAGCAAGGGCAACTAGCATGCTGTTGCGTTTCAGAAGGCCAAAAGGGTAAATGTCTCAGATAATCACAAATTAATGAAGAAGGATGATATTAAACACTTCTAATTTTCGTATTAATTATAATTACTAATAACTAGGGAAACGAACAGGTTGATAAGCATGATGATTCAGTTAATCACGGCAAAGAATGGTAATGGGCTAAGCGCCGAGTGAAGGCCTCGAGTAAATGCACTCGTTACAAGGAATGAACACTACACAAAAAGAACATTTGAAGAACAGTTAATCAACACCTAGCACACTGAACAGCAAACTGAATCACACTCAATCACAGACCAATATATGATACCATGTAGTATCACCAGTTAACACGCTAGGAGAACGTGTGCACTCTAGAACACTAATCAGTGTTCGTTACACACCACACAACACCATATGAAACTCAGAGCTCCTCACAACACTAGGGCTCGTTACACATACCCAATAATACACCAATGCTGTCTCATCTCCCCTTCAAAGGACAAAACAGTGCATTACCTACTTGTCTTAACGCACAAACCAGCAGACAACACGTCACGCATGTCCAGGGGTGTACCCAGACCAGCGTGAACAGGAGCACTTCTCCCACCTCTGCCTCGTCGGGCTCTCCAACAGCTACTAACTCTCAACTCTTCCCTCCCTATACACATCTCTTCCCAAGCTCTATTTTCGGCAAGAACCTGGTGTCACACTAGTCTATACAGCAGAATCACACGGAATGTCAGATAAAGGCTTCCTGTCGTGGGAAATGTAGATCTTCCCACGCCTACATGCCCCACGTGCATAGACTCCCACGGGTGGTGCTTGCGACACTGGACACCAGCCGCTATCGGTGTAGATTAAGGTGGGTCGCCTGTCTCTCTCCTCCCTCCGTCTCTGCTACCACGCTGCTCCCTTACACCCTCCCCCTTAAAAATAAATTTGTGGCGACAAATTTAAGCATTCATAAGAATTTTTTACATGCGGGACAGGTGGTCAGCAATGACATTACATTTCCCTGGAATATGGATGATATTGAGGTGGTACTCCTGCAAGAACAAACTCCACCTTGCAAGCATTATGAACAAAGTTGATATTCTGGCTGTCACCAGACACAGGATGCTTTACCTTACGATCATCACCTAGCAACAAGACGGCCCCCGTCCCCAAATCACTTACAGTACATCCCCAACCAATTTGAACTTGGCACACCCCACATGCTCAATACATTCCTTAAGTCTAGGCAAATGGTAAGTGTCACTCTTGGTGATGTCATTGACTTTCTTAACATCAATGCAAAACCCTGCTGACCCACCTGGCTTATCTATGAGAGTGACAGTGGAGGAGCATTCACTCTGGCGTGGCTCTCTGATGTCTCGTAGCAACTCGTCGTCGACCTCCTGGCGCGTCACCTTGGCTCTCTCGGGGTTGACTCGGCACGGCCGCTGCTTGACAGGCTCCACATCCGCCACGCCCACGTCACATTCCGTCCCCATTGTCCGGCTTGAAGCATTCCGGGGGACACTCTCCAACATCTTATCATCCTCTGCTACATCATCAAGAGGATAATTTTTGTGCATAGGCAATTCATTGATTATACCGTACATCGAATCATTTCCTGCAGCCTCCTTCACTTTTGGCTGCTCTATCTCCTTGTGATTTGTACATGGGCCCACACTGGGCAGATACTTTTCACCTGAGACACCATCATCCTTTCTCACACCATCATTTAGCGAGAATAATTCATCTAGCCCTATCTCGTCAGGGCCCTCAAACACACTTTGCACCCTTGCAACATCGCTCTTTGCTAGCGAGAACAATTTCCCTAGTCCCCATTCATTAGGGCCATCTAGCGCACCTGGTGCACTTGCAACACCACTCTTTTTCTCCATTTCCACATTCATCCCATTATTTCTATGAGACATGGGCCGGGTTACAGCACAATCAGTAGGCCTGAAAACAATGATAGGAGAAACACTCACCTTCTTCCCCGCTAAATCATTTCCCAACAGGAGGTCAATTCCTGGCACTGGCAATTCATACACTAGTCCAACAGTCACCCTCCCATTTACGAGCTCACTCTTAAGCTCAACAGTCACAAGTGGCACAGATAGCTGACCGCCCACACCATGAATGAGGATGCTTTTTCCCTCATGCACAAACTTCTCCAGCACCTTCGTCCTCATGAGCGTTTGTGCAGCACCTGTATCTCTCAAGATTTTCACATGCTTAACTTAATCATTCTTACGAACAGATCCACACGACACAAAGAAAGCAAGTGCATCAGCTCTCTTTCTCCTCTCCTTCTCCTCCTCTTCCTCACTCACACCGACTTTTCCCAGAATGGAGAACGTAGATACAGATTTAAAGTCCCTCATGTACTCAGCTTTACTGACATCTGCCGTAGGCCTCTCCCACGCGCCCTTACGCCTCAGTTTAAGGAAACAATCACGTTCCACGTGACCAGCTTTATCTCAGTAGGAGCACGCTACCTCCCTCTTACTTCCGCCACCGGTAAGAGAAGCAGGGGGCTGCCATGGCTTTTCATTCCACTTTTGAGGTGAAATTTTCGGCGACTGGGTGGCAGCATTGACAGGGGTCGGTGACCTTGGTGACTCGGGGTGTTGGTGGTAGCTGCTCCCTCTACTTCCGCCCGCTCTACTGTCCGGATCTACTTTGCGAGTTAAGACATATTCATCAGCGAGTGTGGCAGCTTTCTCGGGATTCAGGGTACCTTTCTCTAGGATATGTGAAGCTACGTCTCTGTGTATTGTTCTACAGAAATCCTCCAAAAGAAAGAGCTCAAAAATGTTCTCATAGTTACCCTGAATATCCCGAGAACGCAGCCACCTGTTTAGTTCCTTTTTCTTCTCATACATGAACTCCACATGCGTCAAATGACCAGGTTTATAGTGATTCCTAAACAGCAAACGGTAAGATTCAGGCACTAATTCGTAGGCACGTAGAATGGTCCCTTTTACAGTCTCATAATCGCCACTTTGAGACACGGTAAGAGCCGTGTAGGCGGCAAGAGCCTTTCCCTTTAACCCACTTTGCAATAAAAGAGCCCATTTATCCCCAGGCCAGTCCATGTTACTCGCAACTTTCTCAAAAGCCAAAAAATACCCAGTTGGATCTGCCTCGTTAAACGTCGGCACCATGCGAACGTGTTTAGTGACATCAAACACTTTGCCGCCCCCTGGCACGTGCCGTGTCTTGCCAGTCCCGTTATCACACTCGAGTTTCCTCTCCTCCAGTTTCAGCCTCGCCTGTTCTACTTGAAGTCTCGCCCGTTCTGTCTGTTGTTTTTCCTGTTGTTTGTTGTTTTGCTTGTTCCAGTTGCATTCTGAGCAACTCTACCGGGTTGTCTCTGTACCGATTGTGATTGTTGTGTGTCTGTCACAGTCTGCATCCCATCTGCAACAAACCCATCCCTGGTGGCGGAACTAGCCCCAATCTCTCTAACACCCATTCCAATAACTCCGCCTTAGTGTCAGAGATTGCGTTATCAATATCCAACTTGTCCGCCACTAGTTTAAGCTCCTGCTTAGACAGACTAGAGACATTTTCATAAGTGGGATCTGAGCGAAGAAACCCTTCTACGTCCTCATCGCTCATAAGAAACATCTTGGCCTGGTTTAATTGATCCGATTAAAGCAAAAACAAAGTCGAATTCATGTACCAGAAACGAGAGATGAGTAGCAATACAGTACACCAATAAATCGTCTGAGTGTGATTCCAGTGAAAAACAAAAATACACAGATTTTAAAAATGCTTAAGCTCGATTCCCGGTGAACAAAAAGACAGGTCCCTAGTGTGGGTACAAGTTCGTTAAATCCTAAGCAAGGTCGCCAAATTCTTGTTACGATCCTACAATGCTGAACCCAAGAGATTAAAATTCAAGCAAGGGCAACTAGCATGCTGTTGCGTTTCAGAAGGCCAAAAGGGTAAATGTCTCAGATAATCACAAATTAATGAAGAAGGATGATATTAAACACTTCTAATTTTCGTATTAATTATAATTACTAATAACTAGGGAAACGAACAGGTTGATAAGCATGATGATTCAGTTAATCACGGCAAAGAATGGTAATGGGCTAAGCGCCGAGTGAAGGCCTCGAGTAAATGCACTCGTTACAAGGAATGAACACTACACAAAAAGAACATTTGAAGAACAGTTAATCAACACCTAGCACACTGAACAGCAAACTGAATCACACTCAATCACAGACCAATATATGATACCATGTAGTATCACCAGTTAACACGCTAGGAGAACGTGTGCACTCTAGAACACCTCCCCGTGGCGTAACTGATAGCGCGTCTGGCTCACAACCAGAAGGTCCCGGGTTCGAGACCCGGGCGGGGAAGAGACATTTGGGCAAGTCTCCTAACGGTGTAGCCTCTGTTCACCTAGCAGTATAATTAGGAACCTGGTATAAGTGGACGAAGTTGTGACGTCCCATCTGGGGTTGGTGATCGGTTACAAGGTGAGATGGGTATCGTACTGGTCAACCTAAGCTACTGGTCAACCTAAGCCTTCGGGTGAGACTGGTACCGTAGTGAGAATGGTACCGTACAGATTAACCCTAAGCCTTCGTTTCCAGATGTCGCCAATTGGCTAAAATACAGACTACACACACATCCACAGCCATTCCAACGATACATACACTTAACATGCATTTCACGCAATACATTCCCAGTTCAGGAGGCGCGATAATAATGAGCTTAGCTCGCATTGCGTGGATTCCCCTTGACGAACAAGCAAGTGAATAAACTAATCAGTGTTCGTTACACACCACACAACACCATATGAAACTCAGAGCTCCTCACAACACTAGGGCTCGTTACACATACCCAATAATATACCAATGCTGTCTCATCTCCCCTTCAAAGGACAAAACAGTGCACTACCTACTTGTCTTAACGCACAAACCAGCAGACAACACGTCACGCATGTCCAGGGGTGTACCCAGACCAGCGTGAACAGGAGCACTTCTCCCACCTCTGCCTCGTCGGGCTCTCCGCGCTTCTCCCACCTCTGCCTCGTCGGGCTCTCCAACAGCTACTAACTCTCAACTCTTCGCTCCCTATACACATCTCTTCCCAAGCTCTATTTTCGGCAAGAACCTGGTGTCACACTAGTCTATACAGCAGAGTCACACGGAATGTCAGATAAAGACCTCCTGTCGTGGGAAATGTAGATCTTCCCACGCCTACATGCCCCACGTGCATAGACTCCCACGGGTGGTGCTTGCGACACTGGACACCAGCCGCTATCGGTGTAGATTAAGGTGGGTCGCCTGTCTCTCTCCTCCCTCCGTCTCTGCTACCACGCTGCTCCCTTACAATATATATATATATATATATATATATATATAGAGAGAGAGAGAGAGAGAGTCCAGACCATAAGATAATTATGCTGGTAGGTACAATTTACAAGTAAGTGTTAATTTTCTGGATTACCTGGATTAGCTTGAGATCTTAAGGTAAAGGGTCCACGTACGCTGGTATCTAGAGGTTGGTCTCCGGGGTTTTTTTCTCGCAACCTTCTTAGGCCGCACTCACATAAATGTTTTATAATGCTATAGATTTACCAATTACCAGCCCTATCCTAAATTAACCAAACATCACATCTGGATGCCAATAATCACCAGACAATATATACATCATCAATTGAGAAATTTTACCTATTATCTTCTATGTTGATTCACTATATAAACACACACAAACTCATGCACATTCACATTTTCACGCACAAAATCATTCAGGAACACATATTCGTATTCCTACCCACAATGTCATTAACTTGCATTGCGTGTATTCACCTTGACGAACAAGTTCGGTGATTTATATTCATATATCTACACACACACACACACGCACTTTTAGATTACCACTCGACAACGCACATATATTCGAACATACATTCACAACTACACACTCGCCTTCACATTTCCAATCAGAATACACACGCACACACATTGATATTCCCTCCCACAATCGCACCCACACTCTAATGTTCTTTCAGAACCACACGCACAAATACATATTCGCATTCCTAAGCACAAACACAAACCCACATTCACAAAGACAAGTCATGTGAATGACTCTCTCTCTCTCTCTCTCTCTCTATCACACACACACACAAACACATACACACACACTCACACACACACAAACATATTGTATATTCATTATTAATTTTGTACATCCATTATACAAACATATTTCCACTCACAAACGTACAGGCTTTATGCTCGTACATGCACATTCCTACTCGTGCACGCAAGCTTGCACTGCGCCCCCCCCCCCCACCTAGCGCCATTGTGGGATCAAGAACGATAGTTTCAAAATGAAATTAGATAAACATATAACCGAGATGGGTTGGGTGTGAGAGGGATCTGCCTTGTGTGGGCCAATCGACTTTCTGCAGACTCCCATATGTTCTTATGAGATGGATATGTAAGACGAAGAATATACACACATATATAACGGCTATATATAACGCCTAGTTAGATGTATAAATAGGTATGTGTGAGTGTGTGTGGCGTAGGGAGTTGAGTGTGGAATAGGTCTGTATATACAATAAGTAGGATTATAATTTAATAAAGTCCAACGTTTTTAATGATAATATAAATAATAATCCAAAGAATTTCGATTCAACAGTCTAAATGGCTGAATTATATGGCGATAAATACGAAAACACTTGTGGTGGTGTCCCGTAGCCTACCCAGCATAGAGTAAGAATACCTAAGAGGGGTGTCTTGGAAAATCAGCCGTGTTAATAGTAGTTGGCCATTATTTACAGATTTGGCTGGAACCCTGCATTAGATGGCGGTAGCGCATAGCTCCTCCCTATCGCGGGAAAATACTTCTGTCGTCTGTTTATTGACAGTTCCTCTCCCTTGCTGCAATGGTGTACATGTGTCTCTTGTAGAGTCTGTAGAAACTCATGTAACTTTTGTTTGCTATCACCATATCAGCCATAGTCATTATGAATACAATGATTTAAGAGTACACTGATATGCAAAAGCACTCCAAAGTATTGCCTACACTGAAATGTGAGCAATACTCCATTAACCCCTTCTGTACCGTCGTCGTATATTATATTTTATTCTAGCAATATGTAGACGATTTTATACAGCTTAGAAAGGATCTGTGGTAGTTAACCCGGGAACTGCGGGAAGACTCTTAACCCTTCCTCCCCGGGCTGTCTCACCAAATGACGGTCGCCCCTACCCGGGCGATATGGCTGAAAAACGTCTAGGCCTAGGCTACCGTATTTAGTTTTATTTTCACTGCTAGAACTTTCCCACTCATCTATAATCGTAGTGCGGTTTTCAATCTGTATTTTGGCATTGAGTAGAGCTCTGTAAGTCAACTGGTTCAGTTGTGATGACGATTTCAGTGGAGCCAATATTGCAGAGATGTTGCCAATATGGGGGCTTTTTAGACACTAATTTCGTCATGACGTCAGAACAATAACATTGAGGAGTCTTCTCCTTCTTGTTTTGGGAGGTGCGGTGACGAACGCTTGGGTTTGTTGACATACGTCGTACGCACGGCGTTCGGACCAAGCTTAATTAGGCTATTATGCTCATGCCTTAGATAAGGCATACCGGGTAGCGGCCCTTCTTTCGTGCTGTCCTTACCTAAGGCAGACCGGGTAGGAAGGGTTAAGAATCAGAGAAAACAAAAATCAACTTTAAACCCTCCAGCCCCGGCTATGTATTACAGTACAGTATATATATATTCCCCGAAATCCGGGGGTTTTGGCCGAAAAACGTCTACGCCTAGGCTACCGCATCTTTGTTATTTGGCTTGCTTCCGCATTCCCGCGCATGCCCAAGCGTAGATGTGTTTCGTACCTGTAGAATGGCATTAAGTAGAGCTCTCTAAGTCAACTGGTTCAGTTGTGATGATGATTTCATTGGAGATAACTTTATGGCAAAAACAGCCACTTTACACTACTTATCGATACTTAACAATAACATACAGGCATACACGAACAAGCGACGCACTCCTTCTTGTGGCCGGAGATGCGGGGCGTCGGTCCAGCCGGCTGTTGTTTACATGCGTCGGACGTACGCCTCGCACACCAAGCTTACAGGCTTTGAGCTCATGGGTGTTTAAGAGCCCTTCCGGGTAGATCGGGTGTGTTTTTTATGGGCGTTCAAGAGCCCTTCCGGGTCTGGAGGGTACATCAATTTTTTTTTTTTTTTTTTTTTTTTTTTGCCCCTGGGCCATGCAAAATATCACTCCTCTACCTCCCCTCCTTCCCCACTTTCCTCCCCTCCTTCAGTTATCACCTATTTTCCCTGTTATTCCCTTATTCTGAGGTATATTTTCGTGCTAACATTAGCGAGTTGCAAGCAGGGCATTGTCATCTCTGTTAGCAAGAGAGAGAGAGAGAGAGAGTATCGATCGACTGTGTCTCAGTGGCCTTGGGGGAAATTGGTGGGAAAGCAGGTTGCCTCACCCATACATTATATAACTCGCGGCCTGTATCTCCGATTTTGACCATCCAAACGCTGTTTTCACTCGTTTTATTGTTGTTTCAGGTTAATACCTTTATAATCAACCCATAATAGGTGCGTATGGATAAGTATTAATGCTATTTATGGTAAAATGAATATTTTAGTGATGGAAACGGCTCAAATACGTCAGCACAGGGGGACGTTTCTAATTACCCCCATGCGCACTTCTTAGGTTAAAAGGGTTGATTGAGATAGTTCGCAGCCTTATAATTGCTAAAGATCCTTCCTAAAGTGAATACAATCGATTAGTAGGACCCAGAATAAAATCAAAAGACGTCGTCGGTATAGAAGAGGTTAATTACATAGCTTACCAAGCTGAACCAAGCCTCCGTGATGATGTAAGGAGGCTGTGGTTGACCTTGAGAATAAGGATATGGTTTGCAATGCATCATGAAGGCTGTTGATGATTATTTGATATTGACTGTAAATTTATTAACAATGAATGTAGCCTATATGAAAAACTAATCTCAATTGAAGATAAGTATTTACATTGTAATATAAGTTACTAATTTGGAAGTACACAGCCACACTCAAACTTTGGTCAAACATAAATAATAGGCCTATATATATACAGTATATATATATATATATATATATATATATATATATATATATATATATATATATATATATATATATATATATCGTATATACAGTATATATATATATATATATATATATATATATATATATATATATATATATATATATATATATATATATATATCTCGTATATACAGTATATATACTTTATATATATAAAGAGAGAGAGAGAGTAAGTAGTGTACCGGTACACATAATAAAAACAAACACAGAATGGAGGGTACATCCGTAGATTTATTCACGTTGAGTAGTTCTGGAACCCTGCAATAGATGGCGCAGAAACAAAAATTTCGAAAAAGGGTAACTGGCAACGTTTAGAGGCACCTTTTTATTAATAGAATACAAGGTGACCTGTCTTAAGGACGAGAATGATCACGGAGTCGGGGCAGTATAGGCTATGAAGATTTCCTACTGTTAATTTTAAGTTAAATTTGATAGTTCTAACTATCTTGATTTTGATCTTTCATTCTGCTCATTCTGCCTCATTTTCTATGATATTTAGTTCTACTGCTCTCCTCTCTTGTTTCTCACTTGTTTTTGTCCCTTCCCTCCCCCCCTCTTTTCTTCTTTTATCTTATTTTCTCTTTTTCCCTAACTAGTAACTTATATACTGTATATTGTTGTCACCAGTTTCCTTGAGTACGGACCACAGTGATTGTGACATGTTCGCGATGGTGTTTATGTCCCACGGAGAGAAGGAAGTGCTGTGGGGCCGCGACGCAAGCTTCAAGGTCAACTTCCTGTTTGACCAGTTCCAAGCCGACCAATGCAAGTCCCTAGCAGGAAAACCCAAGATCTTTTTTATACAGGTAAGAAAGAGTCCAAACCCAAGATCTTATTTATACAGGTATGTAGAGTCCAAACTCAAGATCTTCTTTATACAGGTAAGAAGAGTTCAAACCCAAGATCTTTTTTATACAGGTATGTAGAGTCCATGGGCCAGAACAAATTAGTACAGCCAGAATCAATGGTTCGTTGAAAACCTTGATGGTAATTTGTGATAAATGTCAAGGGACATAGATTTGACCCTTACAGTACAACAACTCCAAGAGATGGTGTTATTATCAAGGTGTTGCTGCCTGAAGACAGCACCTGGCATCTGGGTCAGGGTGTGCTCCTTCAGTGCTAATGGTCTTCATCCATTTGGTGGAGGTGGTACTGTGGAGCGGGACAGTCGGGGCATGTCTGAGTCTGGAGGCAGTTTCTGCCATGGACATACCTTTTTGGGGTGCTTCCTCTGGAAGCAAGTAATCTGATGTATGTATGTATGTTATATAGTAGAGTACTGTATTTACTGGAGCGGCTAGAGCAACTCAGTGATGCGTGTGGCCACCGTGATAGTATGTCCAACTAAACTGATGACTCATTGTAATGCATGTCACATTAGAAGCCAAACTTGGAAGTTATTTCACTTATTTGCATCTTTAATACATCACTATTATATAGAGAGTAATTATGATTATAAATAGTAATCCAGATTCCTTTGTAAGTAATTATTTATACCGAAAATATTATTAACAGGCGGAGATGGTGTTATGATTTTGCTAAGATGGTGGAAAGTGAGATTCACTGGCATCACCCTCGACTGTGCTCTTGACAAAATATATATTGGTATTATTACAGGCTTGTCGAAGGGATATGTTGGACTCTGGTCGTGTGGCATTGAGCATAATAGTTATGCTGGTATAATTACAGGCATGTCGTGGGGTTATGTTGGGCTCTGGTGTATATAATAGGTATATTGGTATCATTACAGGCATGTCGTGGGGATATGTTGGACTCTGATGGTGTAACATTGGTCTTAATAGTTATATTGTTATCATTACAGGCATGTCGAGGGGATATGTTGGACTCTGGAGTAACATTGGTACGTACACAACCCAGTGATGAGACTGACAGTGGTGGTTATATGTCCTACAAGATCCCCACCACCGCTGACTTCCTTATATGTTGGTCGACTGTGCCTGGTACGTCTGGTATTCATACCCTTTACTGTATATGTGTACATATTGTATCGTAGCGCAGTTGGTAGAGCATTCGCCTGCAAACTGTGAGGTTGATGGTTCGAGTCTCGGCCCCGGCCAGTGTCTGTTATTGGCAGACGCCAGTGCTGTTGGTGAACGATGCGGTCTAGCAATCCGTGGCAACTGTTTACTGAAGTCCCTGATTCATCAGGGCACCCACCCTAGCCCAGCTCTTGAGCAGGGAGTGCATGGTGGTGAAAAACTGCATCATGAAATCAATAGTTATAATACAATCCCAGTCATATATGTAATCCTTGCATGAACAGTGTAATAATAAAACCATTTAAAATGAGGAGACATTAAGTGATCTGTGCCTGTATTTTCTTTTCTTCCCTCAGGTCACTACTCGTGGCGCAACACTACCAACGGGTCATGGTTCATACAGTCACTGGTGAAGGTGTTGAGTACTGAATCTTCCACGGATGATCTGGTCTCCCTCATCACCTCCGTCAACAGGCATATGGTGTTCAACTTCGAGTCTAATTGTCCGTGTGAGTACTTAGCTTTGTCTCATAATTGTCTTTATATTGTGCGGTTCCTGTTTTGCTTTGTTTGTTTTGTACGTTCTACATTTCAATTTACTTTAGGAGGTACAGTTGCCAAGCTATTTGATTCTAAGGGCTTGTGTGAGGCAGGGGCCTAGGAATCATCCTCTCCTTGTAAAATTCTCCTACTCATCGAGACAGAGAAAGGGGCGAGGGAACGCTAAAGTGGTCCCGGACCCCGAGAATTAGAACCCTTGAATGTTGTTTATGTTCAAGCCCTGTCTTGAGTCGGCCACCTCCATTGGCAGTACTAAGTAGAAAGGTACAAACAAAGACATTTTGGAGATTACGGTCAAGAGACAATTTTATCACTGCTTATTTGGCACCTTCACCAATACCAAACCCCACACCACCTACCCCTTCCTATCCTCCCCCACTCACTTGCCCTGCAACACTAACTCCTCTGTCTGTGTGTCGGGTATTGGTAATAATTTGTGAAGTTTTCTGGGTTTGGAAATTTTTATTTCAGATACCCCACACACAGACGGAGGAGTTAGTGTTGTAGAGTGGGGGAGGATGGGAAGGGTAGGTGGTGTGGGGTTTGGTATTGGTGATGGTCAGGGTCTTGACTGTGGTGTGTGAGGGGGTCCTGGGGGACTCAAAGGAGTCGGGTTGCTCGAACACCTCCTCCATGGCCCTCTTGCGCACTGCGACCTCCTTCATAGTGTGGGGCAAGATGTCTTCCTACACTAACCAGTCCCCAGCCCTGAATGGCACAACCTAGACCCTCTTCCCCCTGATGTATGAGTCAGGATCCCTGGGCTACCCTGAAGAGTTCGGGTACATCCCCTCCTCCACCCGTCCCCTATAATGTAATAGGGTGTCTCTGGTGTTACGCGGTCCCCCTGTGATAGGGGTGTCTCTGGTGATAGCAGTCCAGGGACCTGGTATATGAAAGGAGTGTTTCCGGGTGGATGGGACTCAATAGCTTTGGCAGGTAACCCATCTAGGGGAATAAACCCCAAACAAATTACCGATGGGCGACAGGCTAATCGGTGCCACTTACAGGTGGCGATTTCTATAACAGAAGACAGTTAACAGATGAGGAGATTGCAGGCACCAGTCGAACAAGGCAATACCCAGGGGAGGCCTATAGGCATATAATAAGAAGTTGCTGGAACTCCTGTTTCATTTGTCTGGCTTCCCTTACTGTTTCTGTTTATGCCTCACCTACACAGAGTGATCCAGTTGGCTCTCAAAAACACCTGCTACCTACTTCACTACACTAAGCAAGCACACCACACTTCTTTCTGTAACAAAAAAAAAGTATTCGTCTATACCAGCCGAGTCTGGCTCGGTAGTTTGTTCGTCCCCACTTGGGTATACTCAGTCTGGCTTGAGTTTTTTCGTCCCTACCTGCTTTCAACTCTGGGGGAGGCACTTGTCACAGGCAGCTCTGCTTTTTGTCTCCCTCATCCACATATAAAACAAAAATCATGCTGCAGGCAAATTAGATTTTAAGTGTGAACGGGGGGGGGGGGGCCCCCAAAAAAATAAATAAATAAATAAATAAATAAATCAAATAAATACAATAAAATACAAATAAAACAAAAATAGGAAAAGTGGGGATTGGACCTGAGTAAATAGAAAAAAATAGAAATAGTAACTCATACTTTGACGATTCTTATAATCAATATATGAATAAAGTAATAGAGTAATTAATTATGTTCTACATATACCCAGAGGCTCAAAACCTCTATTTTTTTTTACATACGAATGCAGCAGCACCGACAGGAGCTATGAACTGCAAAATGTATTTATTCCTTACCAGAACAGCCTTAATTGAAAGTGTGTCAGTGTTATCGTGGTCGTACAGTGATCTATGGTCACTTTTATACTTCTGCATATAATTTTTTAGTATAGTGAATCCATAATTACCTCTGGTAGTGGAAGGATTGACTGTTGTTATTTTCTGTCCACAGCCCAGCACCACATGCACGGTAAGAAGCAGGTATCTAGTGTAGTGTCCACCCTCCTGCGTAAGATCTACCTCACCCCCAAGTATTGACCTGTGTCGGAGGAGAGTAGGAGCCAACACAACCATATCCTTTCTGTCACACACCCTCAGTCTACCTCTCTATTCTCATGTTTGTCTTCCTCCTCTCCTTCTTCAGTTCGTTCTTCCACTCGCTTTTCCAAATTGTTCTCCGTGTGTCCCTTCAAACTCAGCCACTGTTCTGTCCTTTCCCCCACAAATCCCCAAAACCCATCCCAAGAGCAGGAAGGAAAGGAGGAGGAGGAGGATGTGGTGAGGGAGGAAGTGGGAGAAGAAGAGGCAGAGACAGCGGCTACAGGCAGCAGATTTTCATGTTGGCCAAAGAAGCAACAGAAGAAGAAACATTCAGACGTCTCAAAGGAATCACAACAAAGCAGTAACTCCCGATGGGTGTTCAAGTAAGGTTGGAGAAATAGCTCTGTGATTGATTAAGGATTACGGTACGTATATGATATGTTTTAATGGTAAACTAACTCATTGGTAATAACTGATAAGAGCTGAAGGAATAGCTCTGTGATTGATAAATAATTATATGATGTGTTTTAATGGTAAACTAGCAATTTGGTAATAACTGACGTGAGCTGAAGATAATTTTTGATAATTATTTACAAAGTTTGATGATTGTTTTAATTAATTGATGAAAATTGATGAAGCTTTCGTGTTTGGTGATGATTGACAAATGAAATGTCTTGCCAAAAAAGTAATAGTGAAGACTATAATAGTTAACCTGCCATTATATATTGTCTTTCAACCAGTTTCTACCAGCTGCTACATTTAGTACGACAACAATAAATACCTTACAATATTAGTTCTGTACTTTTAGATTAATACATTCACTGTTAAAGTTTGTCTGATTATTATGTGAGTCCATTTAGTATGTAACGTCAACAACAAATATACCTGTAAGAAATAAGTCTGTATTGGTATATTTAATGTTAAAATGTGTATAATTATGTGATTTTGATAAAAAAATAAATTAAATTAGTACAGGTATCATCAATCAATATATGTAGTGTCAGAATATACCTACACTTTCATATAGTTTGATATATAATGTATTAATCTAACACTCCATATTTGTTGTGGGTACAGTAGTACAGTAATATTATTGATATGTGTACACAATGGAGCACCTTGTACTAATTAACTATAGTCTATTAATTATAATTAGGCCTATAATCTTGACCACTAACCTCTGTAACTAAAAGAAGAGTAGAGTGATGAGCTAATACTTCTACCATATGGGAAGAGTCAGCCAGGGAATTGGTGTGGACATTCCCAGCCCCTTTGTTCCAGTCCTAGAGTTGTTGTTGCTGTTCCCCAGGCTGCCTGGCCGAACAGCCCCAAGGCCCCGAGCAAGGTCAAGGCCATAACCGAGCGCCCCCACAGAACCCTCCCTGCCTACCAAAAAAAAGCCTGGGTAACCGAAGCCGCTCACAGGCGAGGAGCCGAGGAGGGTGCGGAAACGCCCGGGATACCGAAGCCCCACCCAAGGCCCTGTGCTCCTCAGCAATTATGAAGGGAAAGCTGAGGGGCAAAGGAAAAAATGTGACGCTTTGGCTCCCAGTCTGCCAACCTCGAGAGTTGGCAGTAGGGAGGTCAATCCACGGAAGAGACGCCGCCACTTGAGATCTGGGAAATATATAAGTAAAAGGAACAGTTAGAGTAAGCTATGGGTATTATTATGTTTTTCCACCGACCAACTTCACCTCAAAACTCAATTAATGAAATCAACAAATACATGTGGCACTCCAAGGACTCGAACCCAGGATACTCACCTCGAAATTCCGCACCCATCACCGCATGACTAGAACCCAATCCTCTCAGTATCCGCTAGGAAAGGCCCTAGAAAGCCGCCTTTGGCGGGGGGATAGCTCCCCTATTTCAACCCCTTTCGGGGTTGGGTACCCGCCCAGAGTTGCTGAGGTTAGTGGACAATATTTCTTGCCTAATGATGGTAAATAGTCTATAATGTACCCTAAACAGCAAAGTACACCACAGTACAATAGTCTACAGATGCAATACAGTCGGCCTAATAAGTGATGTCTCGGCACCAATTATATTTTGATCAATAATTGCTATCAGCAATATTTACTCATGATTTCTTCTTTTTGAGTGAGATATACCAACATGTTCCTACACTTACCCACCCTATTCAACATCTGACACACATAAATACAGCACAGAGCGAACCAAACGTAATGACAGCTGAGACATGACTTATTAGCGCCACAGTACAATACACCAGACATTTTAAGAAAGACTTTATTTTTTACAATGCAGCAAGTACTCCGTGATTTTTTATACAATTGCATGTACGTATTTCTACCTTAATGATTGGCCATATATTGAACAGTTTGGCCATATATTGAAGCAAATATTTGGATTCATGTGCGTATTTCTACCATAATGTTTACCCACATATTGAAGTGGATATTTGGTATCATGTGCGTATTTCTGCCATAATGTTTGCCCACATATTGAAGTGGATATTTGGTATCATGTGCGTATTTCTGCCATATATTTAGATACAGACTCTGCCATATAAAGAACTTTGATAATAGCTTAGTTTAGTTAAAGAGATGATAATGTTGGAATAACAACAGCAACATTATACAGCTTCTATTTGCTCACTCTCCTACCTCCACAATAATGACTAGTTATTTTGAACATGGTGTAATGATGTGGCGACCCCATCGTGTGTCTTTGTAAGGCACAAATAGCCCCTGGAGGTTGGGCCTGGGAGGTCCACCTCCAGAATTAACTCCCACTGATAGATCAGGAATCCTCGGAGCTGGACTGTTTGCCTGCAAAGGACCCAGTTCTGGCTGATCCTCCCTACCCCTGTAACCCCTTCTGTACTGGTGACGTCTTTTCATTTTATTCTAGCTATATTTTGATGATTTTGTGCAGTTAAAGAAGGATTTGTGGTAGTAAAAAGGGTTAAGTGAGATAGTTCAAAGCCTGTTAATAGCTGGAGGCCCATTTTAAACTGACTAAAATTGTGTAATAGTAGCAAGAATAAAGTTAAAAGGATGGCGCGGTACAGAAGGGGTAAAGGGAAAAAGGGTTTGGCTACTGACTGACGAACCCTTTCAGCACTATGATGTAACTGTCATCATATTCTGGTTACCATCCAGACATAGCCCAGGATGTTTGCACACAAGTATGGATATCTTTGTTGGTGTCAAACCCCATTCTTACCAACCATGGTCCAGGTGTTTGTAAGTGCCATGATACACAAGTATGGATAACTCTCCTGGTGTCAAACCATTATATTTACCTCTTACAAGTTACATCATTCATCTGGATAGTGTACAGTAGAAGTATTGTTTGAACAGTCTGCTCCAGAATAGTGTAGAGATTGTCTTTGTCTAGTGCACTCGGATGGCATAGTCTCTAGCCCACTCATAAGAATTTGTGGAGCCCCTACGTTTTTCTCTACAGTATGCAGTGAAGAAGTCCTTGCATGACAGTGTGGTAATCCCGACACTAACTTACGGAAGCGAAGCATGGACGTTTGGGAAGAGACTCAGACCAATAGTGAGAGCGTTGGAAATGAGTTACTTGAGAAGTTTGTGCGGAGTTACATGGAGGGATAGACAGACGAATGAGGAAGTAAGAAGGAGGTGGGGTGTGGAGGTAGATATGATGGAAAGTGTGAAAAGGAACAACTTGAGATGGTTCAGCCATATGGAAAGCGAGAGATTGACTAAGAGGGTGTACGAGAGCGAGGTGGAAGGACAGAGAGGAGGAGGTGGAAGGATGGAATGAGGAAGTATATGAATGAAGGCGGTGCTGATTGGGAGGAGGGGCGTCGACTGACTGGGGACAGAGGTGCATGGGGGCGGTTTGTTCGTGACCACCCCTTCGGGGATCGTGGCGTCAGGCAATAGATAGATAGATAGATGTAATTATAACTATCTGGATTGATTTTTGGATATACCTGTACAGTACTGTAAATTGCTTATCAATAAATAGTATACATAGTTTTTAATTGATGCATAGAAAATTATATTCATAAATTTGTTTCCAGATATACTTCCATAATTATAATAGGTGAAGTCCACAAAATGTTATGAGTGGGCTAGAGAATATGGTATCCGAGTGTACATATGATACTGTACAACATATCACAAATAGTATTATCTTTAGTAATTGTACAAGCTTTTGCTAATATCTATATTGGAATATTGTGATTATATCTAAGGAAAGACAAAGGAGCATGGAGGTGATTCTTTCATGGCCATCCCCTTGAGGATTAAAGTTTCTGGAAATAGATATAGATAGATAAGAAACTTAAACCTGACCTTGTGCAGTCTATAAAGTACTATTTGTAATATTAACAATAATAATCATAGGGTCATAGTAAGTAGTATGAATGACATAGTTTCAATATGACTTGTATTTTCCTAGAATAGCAGGTTTTCCCTTAATAGTAACTTCCCTTAGTATACTGTGACAGTGATAGATTTATTGACCCCCATAGTTGATAACTTGTAGGTAAAGTTGAACTAAGGCCAGGCCAGCAGACATTGACTGCTTTACTTGGCTGGAAGGATAACATTGGGAAGAGGTTTTTTTCTTTATTCTTCTTAACATTTGGGCCTACATAGAATCCATCCTCAGAAAGACCTGAGGATGAGTTCTGTGAAGCCCCAAATGTTAGAAGCATAAACAAGTCAAGCTCTTTCCTGTAATGTCCTTCCCCTCATAATGGATCAATCACATTAGTTATGGTGACTTTAACTTAACCACCAGTCAAGGGGGTCAATGAACAACAACAACAATGGATGTTAACTGTACAATCGTGCAATTATAAATATTAGTCTGGTGGCACTGACAGTAGTGTGTGCCTTTATGATCACTGCCCTTATGATATAAGTTGTATTTTAATGACACAAATACACCAAACTGTGCCCTGTGACAGTTTGCAAGTTTTACATTTTAACAAGGGCATGTATGCCATGAATTTTTAGCTATAGTGTATAGTATCATTACAACAATATAATTATGTCTTAAATCACCATTTAAGTCACATGCACAATAATACAAAAACAAGTCTTTCATGCGTGCTTTCATTCACGTGCACAATAGTAAAATATCAAACGTCTTTCATGCGTTCTTTCATTGATGCCAGTAAGATGTTAAGGTCCATACAATTTCCTTTAATTTCTAAACTACCCTCCTTCGGTTTCTATCCCTCCATCTGTGCCTTTGTCTCTAATTTCCTTTCCGGCCGTTCCATAGCCGCGGTTGTGGACGGCCATTGTTCACTTCCTCACCCTATAAACTCCGGTGTTCCTCAGGGCTCTGTCCTATCTCCTATTCTCTTTCTAATTTTTATAAATGATCTCCTTAACTGTACCTTAATTCCCATCCATTCATACGCAGACGACTCAACCTTACACTACTCCATTAGTTTTTCAGAACGCCCCAGCCAGCAATCCCTCAACGACAAACGTAATGAAGCCATAGAACTCTTAAATTCTGATCTAAATACTATTTCCAATTGGGGCAGAGAAAACCTTGTTAACTTTAATGCTTCCAAAACCCAATTTCTCCATCTATCTACCCGTCAGGATCTCCCAGCGGACTATCCCTTATTCTTCAACAATACAAAAATCAACCCTTCATCTTCTCTCAATATTCTTGGTGTCTCTTTTTCTTCTGCTCTCATTTGGAAGGACCATATTACCAGTCTTGCTAAGGCAGCTTCCCAGAAGCTGGGTGTGCTCAACCGCCTTAGGGGGTTCTTTTCCCCTGCACAGCTTCTTGCTCTGTACAGGGGCATGGTGCGCCCTTGTATTGAGTATTGTTCACATGTGTGGGGAGGTTCCTCTCACACCGCTCTCCTAGACAAAGTTGAAAGGAAGGCCTTTCGTATCATTAACTCCCGTCCACTCACCAACTCTCTGCAATCTCTCTCTCTCTCCGCCGCGCAACATCTCTCTCGCTATCCTATCGCTACTATAATAATCAGTGTTCCTCAGAGCTATCCCAGTGCATACCACCTCCTTTACGTAGGGCACGTGGTACCCGTCTTGCAACTCAATCCCACCCCTACTCTGTGCAACTCTCCAACCCAAGAGTGAAACGTTACTCTCAAACTTTCTTCTACTCAACAGCTGAGCTCTGGAACTCTCTCCCAGAATCAGTCTTTCCCTCTTCCTATGACTTAAATTGCTTCAAACTCCGTGTGTCCAGGCATTTTGGCTCGAACGTCCCTTGATTTTGGCCCTGTCACTCTTTCAACTATGGGGGGGGGGGCACTCGCTATAGGCAGTTATGCCTTTTGCCTCCCTCAATCACATAGAAAAAAAAAAAAAAAAAATTATTGGTTGTGATAGTCTATAAAACTGATAATAAAAGTTTT
Source organism: Paralithodes platypus (assembly GCA_032716605.1). Lineage (NCBI taxonomy): Eukaryota > Metazoa > Arthropoda > Malacostraca > Decapoda > Lithodidae > Paralithodes > Paralithodes platypus. The sequence goes on from CM064481.1 coordinate 4,009,408, forward strand.
ATTGTACTAAGATAAGTAGTTTGGACACTATGATTCGGTTTATACCACCATGCACTCCCTGCTCAATAGCTGGGTTAGGGTGGGTGCCCTGATGATCAGGGACTTCAGCGAACAGTTGCCACAGATTGCTAGACCGCACTGTCCACCAACAGCACTGGCGTCTGCTAATAACACACATTGGCAGGCCCAAGACTCCAACCATCAACAGGGTAGTGATTTACCAACTCTACTATGGGCTATAACACTGGGGTAAGCTGCTGACATTAACCTGCAGTATTTCAGCTGCTCCACATGAGAGGTGCATACTGAAATTATAGGTCAAAGTGAGTTAATTTTTGTTTTGAGAATATCCTTTATAGAAAAAAAATAAGATTTTTTTTCAATCTGCTAGATTAGCTAAGTTTATATATTGTCACATCATTTTAATTGAGAACTGGCCTCTCAACTGGAACATCTGAGGTACTCAAAGGTAAAGTCTGAAGGTAAAGTTTCTGTGTGGTACCCTTTGTAGTGCAGTGAAACTATTGCTGTCCAGTACTGTACTGTATGTGTTCTAAAATTACTGTGTGACTTGCTAACTTAATAATAGTATAATTTAATGTTTACCAACTTGATGTTGTAGCAACCAATGTAACCATAAGTGTAATTCTTAGTATTAACATGTAGTTCTGTCTGTATAACAAATAGAATACCTTTATCTGTAGCCAAAATTAAAGATGCCGGATATTTGATTTGTCCGGATAGGATAGGTGAGCTTTGCTCTTGTTGATATTTACTGTACAGTAACCATTTAAGTCAAACTTTGTAGGTTCAAGTTTATGGTTTGGTTGTCGAGTTCCTTGTTCATTTTATTAAGGCAAATAATATATATGATTTTATTCAGTTTGGGACTAAGCTCTGAGAGATTTGGGGTAGATTGAGGTAGGTTTTATTCCATGAAATAAATTGCCTAAAAATGTTGTAGAGTGCCATACAGTCCAGATATTTTAATATCTTGCCATGAATCTCCGACTGACTGCATTTGTGCCCTAGTAATGTGACCATATCAACAACAGTAATTTTGTATTATGATACAACAGTGATCTACCAGATTAGTTTTTAAGTATTGGTGTTCTGTATGGTATGTACCCGGTATCATTTATTGATTTGTAGTAGTCTGTATTACTTGTTTAACATCTTACGTGAAGCAACATTTAATTACTATATTATTCCAAAAACCTTCTCAGTTCATTGACATAATTTTAACTTTGTTGTTGAGGCTAATTTACCTATTGATTGCTAAGAGCTGTAATTCTGGCTGAGAGGGTTCAGTTACCATATAGCTTATATCAATTTTCTAAATAATATTTTGTGTCATAGATAGTATTATTTCCTGTATGTCATCAACTCAATCAGTATTATTATTTGTGTCAATTATTATGTTATGTTTGTGTTTAGGGTTATTATTTTCTTGTGAAGTATAAATACTTTTGTATATTGTTTGTTATCTCACTAAGGCCACTGTCACGAGCGATTTTTCCGTCAATTTTCCATGAGCAAGTTTGTTCTCGTTATATTTAGGGACTTTTTTGCACTGGTATCGGTAGTTAGACTGACGGTAGAGTATGTTAGGAGGCTGAATTCTGATAAAGTGTAATATTTGAAGCTGCCAGACCATAATTGCTCGAAAAATGGCTCGTGTGACTCTGGCTTAATACCAGTATCATCATATCATTTTGGTCAGTCCTTACATTATAACCTTATAATTTAATATGACCACTACAAGGTTTATATTATAATAATATTTTGATTTTTAACCAACATATAAGAGTTAACATGATAAGAGTTTCTGGTACTGCAATCATTTACCCTTTAACACACACACACACACACACACACACACACACACACACACACACACACACACACATTCACTCTCTAACACACACATATACAGTACACACAACTTATCAGACTATAAAATAACATAAGTGAAAATTGAATCAAAATAATAAGTACTGTAATGTAATTCTTAACACCAATAACTCCCAATGAAATTAATGAAAACACATGATCCTCCAGGGATTCGAACCCAGGACACCACATACAGAATTTACACACTTGAATCATTATACCACCAAGACAGTGAAAGATTGAGTACTGTACATGACTACAATTAATATCCATTTTATCAAATACCTGTACAGTACTGGATATTAATACCTGTACAGTACTGGATATTAATACCTGTACAGTACTGGATATTAATTAATTATACACTCAGATCAACCTGCACCATGAATAGCATTATGTGTATGTGAGAAAGGGAAGAACAAGGAATAAACACACATTTACCGAAGGGGATATTATACTGGATATTGCTCACACTTAGTTATAAACACAGGGTAAAGTAATAACTACCTTATATAAATGACAATATTACTCAACCCTAAGTGGTGGTGGCGACCATATTATTTTTATAGTAGAATCCCGCCCATCCGGTGCTCTCAGATCCGGAAACCCAAGAGATCCGGACAGGCATTTTGATCCAGACTCATATTTCAGCCTTGTTTCAACTTGGCTTGGGGGGGGGGGAAAAAAAAAAAAAAAAAAGGTCAATCCGGAAACGAACGAGACAAATACAGGTTACCACACATATTGTTTACATTCAGCGTTAGATATCCAGACTTGTATGTCAGCCATCCGGATTTGTCTGAATTATTATGTTCCTTCCAACAACCAACCATACTCCTAAAATCGATTAATGAAATGGCTGAAACCTAAGTCTGGTTGTTTAAGTTAGATATCCGGACTCATGTTTCAGCCATTCGGATTTATCTGGATGGCTGAATATATATTCAAACTTTCGGCAGATCCAGGCAGGGTTCTCTCCCAATAAGTCTGGATGGGTGAGGTTTTACTGTAATTTTTGTATTGTTTTTGTATGTTTAATCTTAGGTCAAGGCTTTCAGTATTATTTAACCGATTTCTTATTTTATTGTGAGAAAGTCTTTGATGGGTTACTCAAGTATTAAAATCTAATACTCGAGTATAAAATGCCCCTTTTTGTTCATCTGTTTATATGTCTTAGTGTTGAAAGATATTGACTAAACACAACCCTATCTACTTTATTATAAATCATTGCTCAAACATTTACTACTTGCCACAACTAGGTATCACCATCATGATATTGCAACCTTCTGTTTTTAATAATGTAAAACTTGCAAAATAAACGAACCAAAACTGGGACGACACAAGATAAAAGCAAAAGAACTCATCAAAATCTCTATATGGAAATTATTGTTTAATTACTAATCTACTTAAACCATTCCATTAAAAAGTTTACCATATATATATATATATATATATATATATATATATATATATATATATATATATATATTTGTTTTGCTGTATCAAATGAGTAATATTTACTGTGATTGTGACATATTTGTGCTACACAATACAAACCACCCGGGATTCAAACCCTGGACTTTGCGATCAACATATATAATATAGTTGATCATAGTTGATCAACTAGATGCCAAAATCACACAAATCGGAATCCATGCAAAAGGGGTCAATATTTCAATATCATCTTCAATAAATTACTACTTACTTGTTACTTGGTGTGGAGTTTCTCAGCCGCGCTCCGTCACTACTGTACTATAGAGATGGTCCCCACAGGGAAGCTGGACCGAAAAACGAAGAACCCTTTCACGAATATACTACGTGATATGGTAACTTAATAACCAAGGTTATCATAAAGTAACATAACAACAATAACACAAATATCTTGTAATTAATTGTAGCTAAAAACCCTGTTTGTCCACAGTTTGATATTATACATTACTGTACTACAGTATATTAATGATTATAATGACCTGTTCTTGATTTGGTGCCGAATTATTTAGAAACTTGATCTCTTTAGTATTATTGATTGGGAGGAATATTTGTTTGTAATTGTCGCTTGACCAGGTGTGAGATCTCTAAAAAATATTTTACTTTTAACAATGCAATATCTAATTTCTGCCAATACTGTATACAGTATGTTAGTGTGGTTATACAGTGGTCCCTCGCATATGGCGATTTAATTCGTCTGCCAAACCAGCGCCAAAAGTGAATTTCGCCAAACGCGAATTGTACTCTAAATGGGAAAATTATCCATTAGTCTTTGAAGAGGCCCGCATTCACCCTTTTGACCTCCATTTTCGTACTTTAACTGCTTAAAAGCAAAGACATTGTACATGAAAAATTAACAGCTATAAAAAAAAAACAATACATAATAGATAACAGATTTTATGCCTGGTGAGACGAGCGAGTACAAAGGTACAAAGGAAATCAAGCAACAACAGGTCTAGTGACCCTTCTAGGCTGCTTGTCCTCCAAAACACTGAGGATCAAGTGTCCAAACAGTGGTTTAGAGTGGGTAAGGGAATATTGGAAAGGGAACTACTGCCCTGGAACTAATGTCCGTGGCAGGATTGGGAAGTTAGTAGGGGACAGATGGGTTAGTAACTGAGGGGAGGATAAAATAAAGTTATTAATTTACAAACGCAGTCAGTCGCGGTTTTGATGCGAGATATTTGTCTAGGCGAAGTTTAAATGAATCAACGGTGCTGCAGTCTATAACATCTCGGGGAAGCCCATTCCGTAAGTTGACAACTCGATTGAAGAAGACATTTTTAGCTTCGTGAGTTAAAAGATTTACCAATAATTTTGCGCCCATTTCCCCGCGTGTAATTAGATTGGTTGATAGTGAAGTACAGTACTTACTACAGTTCATATTGTCGATGCCTTTGATGATTTTGAACACTTGAATTAAGTCGCCTCTTAATCTGCGCTGGGTTAAAGGAAATAGATTTAATTCTCTAAGACGCTCCTCGTATGGTTTGTTCTTTAGGCTAGGTATCATTTTGGTAACTACGTTGAACTCGTTCTAGCTTGTCTATTTCTTTTTGGTAATAAGGGCACCAGGATTGAACGCAGTATTCCAGAAGAGGGCGGACTAAGGAATTGTAAAGAGTGTGGTGGTTGTGGACGCTTGCGACGTCATTCCATGACGTCTGCATTCTCGCCAAAAGTGAATTTGAAGCGCCAAATTCGGATTCTGGTACCATATCCAACCTATCGCCTATACTGTGTTTCGCCAAGCTGAAACTCGACAAACACGAGGGACCACTGTAGTATTAACCTCGGAAAGTTAATGTACTGTTTTTATAATTTTTAAATACCCAATTGTTGATCTTCATTATAATTATATTTGTGTTTTATCTTGTGATTAAAGTTACCACTGCTCTTTTGATTTTAGTATAAATTAGTATTATATTCACCATTTAAATACGTTTTGGTCCAATATTAATGAACACTATAATAGAACATGTGCCATCATAGGCTGATAATATAGCTCACCATCCATATTAATCAATGGCCAGGTTCACATGTAGCTCTTGTCTATGGATATGGACCTTAGTGGATACTAAAATAATATTCTATTCTATCTATTTGCTCAGACCAATTCCCCATTTTATTTTTATTTTTTTATTTTTTATTTTTACTGGGGGTGGCTGACTCGAGACAGAGCCCGAATAGGAACAACACAACAAAATAAAACAATGAACACGCAAAAACAAATACACAAATTCACACACATCCAGGTCATTCCACGAAGGTCACTCCAGCACTCCCCCCGGTCCCCGACCTCCCGGAGAAGTTCCGGTCTCAGCAGGCAGACATGCCATTACCAGAGTAAATCAGTCTTATTGAAAAAACTTAAAATTTCTACCTGTTGATCTTGGATGATATCATTGAGCAAATGCAAGCTTTTGAATGAGGCCAACAAGTATCTGTGACACATTTTAAGTCACTTATCACATAACTGACATATGTGAGGGCTGGACCAATGGTACACAAAACACAAGATCTGTCTGTGTGGGTTGGACCTACACTTCCGGCCTCTGTTTAATATTTTATAACTTACTTCTCTTACTTACAATATTATTTAATATTATATTTTGTCAGATTTTTTTTTGTTAAATATATAGACTATATAATCAGCCATGTAACAGTAATCAGTGTAACACCAGCATTATAAATACTATAGTATAATGCTGGTGTTACACAAGGGCATGTATCAGATACAGTACTAGGCTCAGAATCTATCAGATTCAAAATATAATAAAGACAAGGCTGTTGTTTGACCAATGCTGCCTCTACTTTTGCATAATTTATATAATCAAGAAAAAACATGAATATATTTTTCAGATCCTAAACAAAAAGACTTTTAATTAATTGTGGATACCAGAATTTGTTACAGATTCTCGGATACATTGTCCATGTGATGCCATCTTAACTCCTATGTAGAAAGACTAAGACTAATTGTACAAAATAACTAATAGTATTGATGGCCAGTTTGACTTGGATAAGTCAAGTTATACTTGAACCAGTCAGATTGGTTCTATTACAGTCAGTTCATGTTTATTTGGCACCATGGCAAATTAAAGTTATTTTTTAGTGGTAATATGGTTTAGGTCCAATTGTTCTTGAAGTTGTAAAGTATATACAGTTAGAAAAGTATACTATATAGTCTACAGTACTATATAGTCTACAGTACTATATAGTCTACAGTACTATATAATACATTAACAGTACTATAGTCTACAGTACTATATAATACAGTATACTATATAGTCTACAGTACTATATAATACATTACAGTATACTATATAGTCTACAGTACTATAATACATTAACAGTACTATATAGTCTACAGTACTATATACATTAACAGTATACTATATAGTCTACAGTACTATATAATACATTAACAGTATACTATATAGTCTACAGTACTATATAATACATTAACAGTATACTATATAGTCTACAGTACTATATAATACATTAACAGTATACTATATAGTCTACAGTACTATATAATACATTAACAGTATACTATATAATACATTAACAGTATACTATATAGTCTACAGTACTATATACATTAACAGTATACTATATAGTCTACAGTACTATATAATACATTAACAGTATACTATAGTCTACAGTACTATATAACATTAACAGTATACTATATAGTCTACAGTACTATATAATACATTAACAGTTATATAGTCTACAGTACTATATAATACATTAACAGTATACTATATAGTCTACAGACTATATATACATTAACAGTATACTATATAGTCTACAGTACTAATAATACATTAACAGTATACTATATAGTCTACAGTACTATATAATACATTAACAGTATACTATATATCTACAGTACTATATAATACATAACAGTATACTATATAGTCTACAGTACTATATAATACATTAACGTATACTATATAGTCTACAGTACTATATAATACATTAACAGTATACTATATAGTCTACAGTACTATATAATACATTAACAGTATACTATATAGTCTACAGTACATACATTAACAGTATACTATATAGTCTACAGTACTATATAATACATTAACAGTATACTATATAGTCTACAGTACTATATAATACATTAACAGTATACTATATAGTCTACAGTACTATATAATACATTAACAGTATACTATATCTACAGTACTATATAATACATTAACAGTATACTATAGTCTACAGTACTATATAATACATTAACAGTATACTATATAGTCTACAGTACTATATAATACATTAACAGTATACTATATAGTCTACAGTACTATATAATACATTAACAGTATACTATATAGTCTACAGTACTATATAATACATTAACAGATATACTATATAGTCTACAGTACTATAAATACATTAACAGTATACTATATAGTCTACAGTACTATATACATTAACTGTATACTATATAGTCTACAGTACTATATAATACATTAACAGTATACTATATAATACATTAACAGTATACTATATAGTCTACAGTACTATATAATACATTAACAGTATACTATATAGTCTACAGTACTATATAATACATTAACAGTATACTATATAGTCTACAGTACTATATAATACATTAACAGTATACTATAAAGTCTACAGTACTATATAATACATTAACAGTATACTATATAGTCTACAGTACTATATAGTCTACAGTACTATATAATACATTAACAGTATACTATATAATCTACTATATAGTCTACAGTACTATATAGTCTACAGTACTATATAATACATTAACAGTATACTATATAGTCTACAGTACTATATAGTCTACAGTACTATATAATACATTAACAGTATACTATATAGTCTACAGTACTATATAGTCTACAGTACTATATAGTCTACAGTACTATATAATACATTAACAGTATACTATATAGTCTACAGTACTATAGTCTACAGTACTATATAATACATTAACAGTATACTATATAGTCTACAGTACTATATAGTCTACAGTACTATATAATACATTAACAGTATACTATATAGTCTACAGTACTATATAATACATTAATAATATTGGTTGAGTACCACCAAATAAACTGTCATTAACTGTATAAACAAAATAAGACACTATCTAGTAAGTTTAATATAAAGCCACTGTTGAGGTGTCGGGTGTTGCGAACATTATTTACTGTATCATGTCACGGTCATTAATTCTGGTACATTTTGAGGCCTTGTACTGATTAAGCAAGCCTCAGTAATGGAAGTTTTATTGTAAAACTTGCAAAATAAATAAACCAAAACAGGGACGACACATATAAAGGTAAAAGAACTTATCAATATCGCTGTGGAAATAACGCGTTAGCAAAATGAAATTTAGAAATAAAAGCATACAAAATCACCACATAGGGTGTACATCACTACATAAGCAAGTTAATCTATTTCCCAAGCAAATTAGTTGCACATATACCAACGCACTCTCGTCATGTTCAAGGAATTAGTCAATTTGGGAAGTTCAGGACGTTCTGGTAAATTATTTTAAATTCTGCATGAATAAAAAGTAATAAGTAGGTTCAATGTAGCCCCAGGCAGCTTGTAATATGTATGCATCAGCATTTAATTACTGTGACTGTACATCATTTGTGTGTTTAACCCTTTAAGCACCATGGCATAATTTTCGTCTTATAGTGTCATCCCTCGCCAGCCCCACCTTCTGTTAGGTGATTGGCTGTCCTTACTCAAGCCTTCTATTCTTTGCACGTGGCAATCTCATTGGGATGCTCTACCCTGCAATAATAAACTCTGTGCAATCAAACCTTCTGTCCGTCCTTGGCCCTCTTCTTCCAGGTCTCACAGGTGTGAGGAAGTTTTACTAACTAGACTTATGATAGGCCATTCCCGGCCGACTCAAGGTTATTTGATGTCCACTTCCCGCACTCCGCCCCCTACCTGCTCCTGTCATTCCCCTCTAAGTGTTCGCCACGTCTTTGACTGCCCAGATACTGCCCGTCTGCGTACGGCTTGTTTTGGTACCAAATCATTCACTGACCTTTTATCCCGTTCTCCGTCATTTTCCTTCCCCCCCATCATCCGTGTTTTGCGTCGCCTTAAGCTCCTTTCAGTAATCTGATCTAATCCTTCGGGCCAGACCTATGAGAGTTCCGTATGGAGCTCAGTGGTCTGGTTAATCTGCTCTACATAACTAACTAGCTAACAGTGTCTCATCAGTACTCTACAAAGTCCCCCTGCAACACTTGCACTTACAGTATCCACACCACATCAGCCTTAACCATGTAACAAGAAATTACTGTTAGCTATAGATTGTTTATTTTAAGCTGTCGAGAAATTTATTTATTCCCATTTAAATTGCTCAACTATTATGAACATTTTGTATTTGCCATTTAAAAGATGCCATTACAATTTCTTGGGTCTACTGTATGTATGCATTACATTTTTCTACCTTTTTGACAAGTAATAATTTTTCTGCTTTTCTCATGTTATTTCGGCATCACCAATGTACAGTATTATTACAAAGCCATGCCAATTGGAATATATGAAATGCCTTAGAATAATATTTTTGACAATATTTCTTGAAAATAGTTGATTGAGACTTCAATAAAGGTGTACAGGTCTCCCTCGATTTACGATTGGGTTACCTTCCTGAAAACCCGATCTTAAATATTATTTTGCAAGTTTTACATTACAGTATAATAGAAAAATGTATAGCGAACCCTAAAATTAATGGGGATGCGTTCTGGGACCAGCCAAAACCCAAACCCAAACACCTAAAAACCTATAATAACCTATAACAGATAAACTTGCCCATATACTGTAGTAATGTACACCCTATGTGGTGGATTGTGTTCTTTTATTTATAAATTATTATTTTGCTTAAGCGGTTTCCACATAGCGATTTTGATAAGTTGTTTTGTCTCTTTACTATGTTCACCCCGCCGTTAGGGAGCCACCTTGTCGTGGTGGCGGGGCTTGAAGCGTGGCCGGTGGCCTCTGTTCCTCGAGGGGGCCACAGCCCTTCTTAGGATTGGGGCCCCGCCGGCCTCGTGGGCTAAGACCTCCCTCCTCGTTGGTTTCCAGAAGCCTGCGAGGTATCTCTTTTCTGTCTTTTTCCCCCCTCTACCTTTTTCCTTTTCTTTACTTCACCTTCTTCTATCGTTGCCGGCTGGACTATTCTTTATGCTTTGGTGGAGGGTGGCTGTGGACGGCGTTCCCTTCCACCCATAGAACTGTAGTACCTGACGTGCTCGCACGAGGGGAATCTTTTATCGTCAAATCTCGCCCTCTGTGCTGGACCCGATACTGACGAGTTGACCGCCCATTAGGCACAGGGGGTCGGGTTGTATATCCGGGTTTGACTCCTGGGGCATGTACCTTGTCCTCTAATTTGTGGCTCCGTGGTGGGTGTGGAGCTTCTCCCGGATGAACCATGTTACCTTCGTCTTATGGAGCCTTCTTCTGGATCTTCGATCACCGGCGCTGGCGATGATATGGCTGATGTGTTTGTCTCTCCTTCCTTGCCCGTCCTCTCCTCGGTTGGTGGTAGATCTTTGCCTACCACTATACCGGGTCCTTTACCGACCCATGCACTGTCTGTGACCGTCCATTCGACCTCTGCTCCTCATACAGTTCCGAGCCTAGTCGTGTCGAGTTCTCTTGGCACGTCTACCTCCTCTACGTTCGCTTCCTCCCTAGCCGCTCACTCAGTTCCTGCCCCTTTGTCCTCTTCCGTGTCCCACTCCGTTCTACCTGATCGGCCCTCTTCCATTCGTCCGTTCGCTCTCTCCTCTGCTTCCTCTTCCACTCTTCTTCCCTCGTCCTCCTCCACTTCCTCGGTTTCTTCCCCTTCCTCTCGTGTAGTCACTTTCGAACCGTATCTCCCTCCCGTTCCACATTCTTCTTCTCCCGTTACTTCCGCTCCCCGCCCTCGTTCTTCTGTTCTCCCTTTATCCTCACTCTTTGCCCCTGCTGACTTTATTAAGTTCTTCTCAGTCCCCGCCTCAGCTCCTCTCGCCGGAGATGACCTCCTGTTCCACCTGCGTCTCCTTCAGCAGGTGGGCAGGGATGTCACCTTCCACTCCCGCCTTGATGACTCCCGTCTCGTTACGGTCCAGAACGAACGTCAGGCTGCTGCTATGTCAACCATTGTCGACTTCTCCGGAACTTCCATCCCAGCCCTTAACCCTCTCACCACGGAAGGGCTCTTGAACGCCCATAAAAAAGCATATAACAGGTACCCGGAAGGGCTCTTGAACGCCCAGTGGTTGAAAGCCTGTGAGCTTCGTGTGCGAGGCGTCGGTCCGACGCATGTAAACAACAGCCGGCTGGACCGACGCCCCGCATCTCCGGCCACAAGAAGGAGAGCGTCGCTTGTTCGTGTGTGCCTGTATGTTGTTGTTAAGTATCGAAAAGTAGTGTAAAGTGGCTGTTTTGGCCATAAAGTTATCTCCAATGAAATCATCATCACAACTCAACCAGTTGACTTAGAGAGCTCTACTTAATGCCATTCTACAGGTAAATAACACAGCTACGCTTGGGGAAATGCGGGAAGCAGTCAGATTAACACATATACGGTAGCCTAGCCTAGACGTTTTTCGGCCAAAACACCCGGGTTTCGAGGAATATATATATAATACATAGCCGGGGCTGGAGGGTTAAAGACCAAAGACTGAACTCTTGTACGGGTACCGTCCTGATCCCTCCTTCCATCCGTCTCGGTGGTCGGCAGTTCGCAGACTGTGCCGACCTTATTAAGTCTATTGTTGTTGCTCAAGACCATGTTGTGGTTAGTCTTGTCTGCTACACCATCCCACCTCGCACCAATCGCCGCCATGCCGCCAATACCCCCTTGCCACATGACTCGTTGCTGCCGTTTGGGGGCTTCCGGGCTTGTAGGTGGAGCGGCCAAGGTTCTTGGCCGCTCCCCCTATCACCTCCAACTAATTTTGTCATGTCCTTTTCTTTCTCCTCCTTTCTAGTTTTCGTTTTTTCCTCTTCCGCTTTCTCCTGGGGCTGCCATCAGAGGCCGGTCTCCCACCCTTGAACTTTTGTGGTCCCGTCCCTCCCTTCCCTTCCGGTTGACTTCCCTGTTTGCTTCCTTCCTTTCTCTTTAACTGCTTCGGAGGTTCTAGTTTCCTTAAGGCTTCGCCTTGGTATCTCTGATCACTGCTGAGTTGGCAGAGTCCACCTGGCGACAGGTGCTGCCGGCCAGGGCTCGCAAGGCTCGTTGCTGGAGGATAGGCACTATAGGGTTGCTTTGGGGTTTCTGACTCCCTTCTCTCTTCCCAGTGAGTGTGTCAGGTGACTACGCCGGCCCCGTTCGCCATGGGACAAAGCTGCAGGACAAATGCCCGGGTTGTACAAGGTCCCTAGCTCAAAGCCGAGACCTGTCCCATCTCAATTGGCCGCATTCTGGGTTTCGTGGCCCTGCGGAGGTCTTTCTCCCTTTCGTTGCCAGGGGCACCTGGTGACCGCAGTATCTTCTTCCATGCTTTACCCCCTTTTCTCTTGCTATGGTGACGACTTATGCTTTTTTCCCTGTTCTTCCCTGTTTATGGCTTCTGCTTTAGTGGTTCCGGTGAGTGAGCCCCTTGTGGCATGCAGCCTGCCACTTGGGGGTCTGTTGTCTGGCTGTCAGTCCGGTTCACCGCGGGAGCACGGTGAGTCGGGGATGGTTTTGGGTGCTCTCGACCGGCCCGCTGAAATATCCCTCGGTCGTCGGTCGTCCCTCTCGTCCATTACCGTTCCGAATCCTTCTACTACCCTTCCGTCTTCGTCACGTCTTTCTCCACCCTCCACTACCCAGGATTTCATCTCCTCTCCTGTAGTTATTTCTGCGTCTTCCTCTTCTCCCTCTAGTCATGTCACCCTCGACCCTTTTCTGCCCTCCCTCCCTCGTTCTCTTTCCTCTTCTTCTCCAGTTTCGTCCTCTTCTCGTCCTCGCTCCTCGGTCCTCCCTATGTCCTCTCTCTTTGCACCTCCTTCCTTTACTAAGTTTTTCTCCATCCCTGCTTCTGCGCCTCTAGCCGGTGATGACATCCTCTTCCACCTGTGTCTCCTTCAACAGGTGGGAAAGGACGTCACCTTCCACTCCCGCCATGATACCTCCCGTCTTGTTACCGTCCAAAACGAACTTCAGGCTACTGCTATGTCCTCTTTCGTCGATTGTTCTGGCACCCCCATCCCGGCTCAAAAAGATCAACGACTCAACTCCTGTACAGGGACTGTCCTGATCCCCGCTTCCATCCGTCTCGGGGGTCGTCCATTCGCGGATTGCGCCGACCTCGTCAAGGACATCGTTGTCGCTCAAGACCACAAGGTGGTTAGTGTGGTATGCTACACTATCCCTCCTCGCGACCTTCGCCGCCATCCTGCTAACATTGCCAAGATCTCTTTTGATGGACTTTCCCTTCCTGCCCATGTTATTGTCGGTGGTACTCGCCTCCCCGTGACTGCGTCTCTTCCCCGTCCACTCCAGTGTCGCAGCTGCTGGCGTTTCGGCCACCCGGCGAAGTTCTGCCGTACAGCCGCTGAGAGCCCACTCTGCCCGCGCTGTGCGCAGTCCGGACATGCCTTTGGCGAATGTCAGTCAACGTCCCAGTTCTGCCTTAATTGCCGCGGGTCTCATTCGGCCGACTCTAAGATTTGCCCCGTTCATCTGTTCGAGTCTGAGGTTGCTGTCCTCAAAGCGCGACACGGCCTTACGCTCACCGCAGCCCGCCAAGAGGCTCGTCGCTTGGGCTTCACCCCTCAGTCATTTTCCAAGACTCTGTCTCCTCCCTCCTCTTCTTCGCCTCCCTCTACCACGCCCCCCCCCCCCCTTTTTCTGGTTCCTCGGTTCCTTCCACCGCCTCCGCTCCCTCCGTCCCCCCGGTCGCACCAGTTTCGTCATCTGCCTCCCTTCCTTCTACCGGTGCTTCTCCCGGATTTTCTCCTTCCTCCTCTTCTGTCTCCTCCGTTCGTCCTTCCGTCTCTTCCTTTTCTGTCCCTTTGTCTAACACTTTCTCTGTTCTCAGTCCTTCTCCTACTTCTGCCCCTTCATCTTGCTCTCTTCCTTGTTCCTCCTCTTCTAGTCTCCCTCAACGCTCTCACCGTTCCAAGCCTCCCCCCCGTTCTCCGTCATCTTCCTCTTCTAGTCGCCCCAAATCTCCTACTCGCTCTAATCTTCCTCTTCTCCTCTACCAAACGGGCTCCTGTGCTCCGTTCTTCCTCGCCCGCTTCCTCTTTTAAACGTAAGGGTGGTCTCCGTGATGTGCGGAGCTCAAGTCCCTGCGAGAAGAAGAAGAAGTCGCCTCCTTCTCCTTCTGTTTCCCTTTCTCCTCTCTCCGTCCAGTCTCCTCCTCCTCCCGTCACTGCGTCCCTAGATTTCTCCTACGAAACCCTACCTAAGATTGATGAATTTCTCCGTTCTTCCCACCCACCACCTTCAACTGTTCATGCCGAAGTTCATCCTACCCCCTCTTCTCTCCCCCCTACCCCTCTCCCGCCTTCCCCTGCCCCGTCCTCTTCCTCCACTCCCCCTTCTGGCCTTCCTCTGGGCCCTCCTCCTCTTCCTCCTCCTGACCCTCCCCCTCTTCCTTCTCCTGCCCTTACCCCCTCCTTCTCTTCCCACCCGCCGTCCGTCCTTCCTACCTCTTCCGGCCCTCCTCCTTCCTCTCCTCTTTCTCTGTTAGACCTCCCTATGCCCCCCGGTTTCCAGTCTTCCCCTTCAACGTCTTCTCCAATTCCTGCTATTATTTCCCATCGTTAGCCTCTCTTGGCTATATTTTCCACCCACGGTGTTAACTGTATTTTGTAAATATGTTGTATATAGTGTACGTCTTCTTTTTAATCTTTTTTGTCTTTTTAATGTCCATTTTACAATGGAACATTCGTAGTTTTGCAGCACATCGTGTTGATCTTCGTTACCTTATCTCTAGGTTTAGCCCACTTGTTATTAGTTTACAAGAATCGCATTTATCTAATGCCCCCTCCCCAATACCTTTTTACTCCTATATAAGTTCTCCCCCAATCCCAGTATGCTACTTGCCTCCTCGTACATCATGATGTCCCAGTGTCTCCGTTAACTATCCGTACCTCTCTGAAATGCACGCTTGCCAGAGTGTTCCTTTCACGCTGGCTTACAGTAGTTTCCATATACCTTTCCCCCTCGATCCCGATCGATGTTCCAGAATTAAACAGGATCCTTTCTCTATTACCTCCACCTTTCCTCCTTTTAGGGGATTTTAATTGCAGGCATTCCCTGTGGGGTGACTCTACCGTTAATACACGAGGTCGTTCCCTTGAGGCTCTGATTCGTACACACGATTTATTTCTTTTAAACACTGGTTCCTCTACGCATTTTGATAGCGGCACCCGTACCTTCTCATGTATTGACTTGTCTCTGTGTTCATCTACACTATCCTTGGATTTTACTTGGGAGGTCTTTAATGATTACTGTGCGACTGACCACTTCCCGATTGTCCTCTCCCCTACGTCTTACTCCCCAGTGCCGCGCCCTCCCCGTTGGTGTTTCGATCATGCCGACTGGACATCTTTCGCTGATCTCGACGTTCCGCCTAATCCGACCCCTGCTTTCCCGGACCCTGATGCCATGCTTACCAGTTTCCTGATGTTTGTGCTCCATGCTGCCTATACTTGTATTCCACGCACCACTCGGAGTATGTCTTCTAAGTGTGTACCGTGGTGGACTGCTCAGTGCACTTCAGCTTTACGCAATAAAAGAGCCAAGTGGAAGAGTTTCCGTCGGAAAAAAGGCTCTCCATATGAGCGGGATGCGTATACTCTTTTCAAACAGGCTAATGCCGTCTTCCGTCGTACAATCCGCTCTGCAAAAAAATCTAGCTGGATGTCGTATGCCTCTACTATCAACGCGGATACACCTGTTCCGCAAGTCTGGGCTCGCGTCAGGAAGATTGCAGGGAAACATGCGCCTACGCCGGCCCCAGTCCTCCATACCAACACTGGCATTGTGGGCGATCCGTCTCTGGTGGCCAATATGTTGGGACAACATTTCAGTGATGTTAGCACTGGCTCCCATCTCCCGCCCTCCTTCCAGATGCATAAACGCCGTTCTGAACTTAAGCGTCTTGACTTCGCCTTATCATCTGATCAGTTTTTCAATGCCCCCTTCTCCCAGGCTGAGCTTGAGTCTAGCCTGGGAGCCTGTAAGGATACATGTGAAGGCCCTGACGGTGTCCATTACTTGATGCTGAAGCACTTATCTCCACCTGCGCTTGGCTTTCTCTTATCCATCTACAACCGTCTGTGGTCCACAGGCTTTTTTCCGGCTGAGTGGAGACATGCCATTCTTCTCCCATTCCTTAAGCCGGGTAAGTCGGGCCATGCACCAGCAGATTACCGTCCCATTGCCCTGGTCAGTTGTGTAGGCAAATTATTAGAACGCATGGTTCACTCCCGCTTAATGTGGCTCCTGGAATCAAGAGGCATCCTGTCACCTTTTCAATATGGCTTTCGCAAGGGCCGTAGTACTTTGGACCCATTATTGAGATTGGCGACTTCTATCCGCGACGCCTTTTCGGACACTAAGTCGGTTTTAGCTGTATTCTTCGATCTTGAAAAAAGCGTATGATACTGCCTGGAAATACAACATCCTTCATACCCTTTTACGTTCTGGTGTGTCTGGCAACATGGCGGTATTCTTGAAGAACTTTCTCTGTGATCGTACTTTCCGAGTCAAGCTTCAGAATACATTCTCACGAACATACCCCCAACACGACGGTGTCCCACAGGGTTGTGTTCTTAGTACCATCCCTTTTATCCTAGCTATTAATGGTATTATTTCTTCTCTCCCTCTTGGTGTCCGTGCTTCTTTGTATGTGGACGACTTCACTATTTATGCTGTGGGTTTGGATATCGCTGCCCTACAAAATCTCATGCAGGCCATTGATGCAGCTGTGCAGTGGGCTACGGCCCATGGTTTTCGGTTTTTGCCCTCGAAATCTTGTGCCGTCATCTTCACAAAACACCATACAGTCCCGCATCCTGTTCTTACGTTGTATAACCGCCCTCTGCCTTACAGGTCCTCAGCTCCATTCTTAGGTCTCATTTTCGATACTCGGTTGACATGGTACCCGCACATTACTTCGTTACTGACCTCCACCACCCGACGGCTTCAACTCTTACAAACCCTTAGCCACTTGCCTTGGGGTGCGGACCGGACGACTCTTCTGCGCCTCCATACAACGCTTATTCTCTCCAAGATCGATTATGGCTGCCAGGTATATGCCTCCGCTGCACGTACAAACCTTAAGCGCCTAGACTCCCTTCACCATCACGGTCTGCGCTTGTCGCTAGGGGCTTTTCGCTCTACTCCGGTTATTAGCCTTTATGCTGAATCAGGTGTCCCACCGCTATCATCCAGGCAGGATAAACTGACCCTTCAATGTCATCTTCGCCTTCTGCAACACAGTTCGGCTGGTTTTCCTCCTACGGCTTCCGGCTTAGCCCCATCAGTGTCTGCTACTTCGTTCCCCGGCCGGGTCTCTGCTTTACTAGCCTCCTTCTCTTTTCCCATTCCATCGGTGCTACCCCTCCGACAGTCAGAGTTCCCCCCATGGCTACTCCCTCGCCCTACCGTTTGTACGGCTGCCCTCCCCCCCTCTAAGGCCTCTTCAACCCCACAGTTGCTTTATGCTCAGTTTGCGGAACATATGCTACACCACTCTTCAGCCGTTCCAGTGTACACTGATGGTTCCAAGACCTCCGCCGGTACAGGGTTTGCGGTTGTGTTCCCGGACCGGACCTTCCAACGTCACATCCAATCATGTGCTAGTGTCTTTACGGCCGAGTTATTTGCTATTTTATTTGCCCTACGTACTATTTTTTGTTCACACCTGCATACCTTTGTAATTTTTAGTGACTCCCTTAGTGCTCTTCAGAGTATTCAGTCTCTTCCCGCTGTTAACCCCTTAGTGCTGGAGATTCAAGAATGGTTGTTCCGCATCGCTATTAAATTGAAGTACCTGTCTTTCTGTTGGGTCCCGAGTCATGTTGGAGTGCCTGGCAATGAGCGGGTTGATTTTTTCGCCCGCTCTGCTATTGCCACTCACCGACTCGTGCCACGACGTATTCCTGCATCTGATTACTTCCCGCGTGTTACTCAATTACTACGTCAGCGCTGGCAGGACGAATGGACCTCCATGAGGGTGTCTGATGTCAAACTGCGTTCTGTCAAACCTTCCGTCCTACCTTGGAACTCTTCCTCTCATCGCAATCGTCGATGGGAGACCGCTCTAGCCCGTCTTCGGCTCGGCCACACCAGGCTCACGCATGGTCATTTGATGTCCTGTGATGTCCCCACGCTCTGTCCTTGCTGCCATATTCCAGTGTCTGTCCAGTATCTCCTGATCGACTGTCCGCGTTTCTCCAATGCCCGACGGCGGGCATTCCCCTTCATATCCTCCCTTAATCGCCCCCTTGTCTTAGCCGATATGCTTGGAGAGTCCCCCACTTTCTCCCTCCCACATCTTATGCGGTTTCTCCTCCATACCCGTCTCCTTCAGCTTCTATAATTAGTGTTTCCTAGTCTTCTCCTCTACTCCGTATTGCACCCAGCCCCACACCACCTCCGATGTTTTTTTTTTCTCCCCCAGCCCCACACCACCTCCGATGTGGGTTTTTTTCCACAAAGTTTCTTTTGGTGCCACATAGTCTTTTTAGGCTTGGTGCGAATCCCTATTTTAATAATAATCCCGCCAATATCGCCAAAATCACGTTCGATGGTCGGTCTCTCCCTTCTCACGTTATTGTCGGCAGTACTCGCCTGCCCGTCACTGAGTCCCTACCTCGTCCTCAGCAGTGTCGCGGTTGCTGGCGCTTTGGGCATCCTGTTAAGTACTGTCGCTCTTCCGCTCCCGACTGCCCTAGGTGCCCACGCTGTGCACAATCTGGCCATCTCGTCGGTGACTGCCGGTCTCCGATACGATGCTGCCTAAACTGTCAGGGCTCCCATTCTGCTGATTCCCGGGATTGTCCCGTTTTCAAATTAGAGTCTGAAGTTACGATCCTTAAGTCATTGCACGGCCTTACTCATTCTACGACTCGTCAGGCAGCTCGCCGCCTGGGCTTCTCCCCTCATCCGTTTTCAACTGTTCTATCTCCTCCTTCCGTCTCCTCCACTTCTTCCGCTCCCCCCCCCGTTGCGCCTCCATCATCCTCGTCCTCCTCTCCCTCTACTTCTCCGGTTCCGTCGTCTGTCCCTTCTTCTCATCCTTCTTCCTCTACTTCTCCGGTTCCGTCGTCTGTCCCTTCTTCTCATCCTTCTTCCTCTCCTTCAGTTTCTTCTGTCTCCCCCATCCCCTTGGCTGTCTCATCGTGTTCTCTCCCTTTATCTAACTCTTTTTCTGTTCTTACCTCTTCTACTCCCGCCCCCCCTCCTTCCACTACTCTTCCTCGCTCCACTTCTTCCGGTTTGTCTCAACGCCCCATCCGCCAGCGTTCTCGTCCGACGCCTCCTCCTCGTTCTCTTCCTCCGTCCTCGTCTCGTAGTTCCAAGGTTCCCTCCCAGCTTCCTGCCTCCTCTACCAAACTAGTTTCGAAACATTTGCCCCGTTCCTCCCTTTCTTCCTCTCCCGCCTCCTCTTCTAAACGCAGGGACCGCCTCCACAGTGTGTGGAGCCCGAGTCCCAGTGGGAAGAAGAAAAAGCTCCCTCCTCCCCCCCTTCTCCTCTTTCTTCGTCCTGTGTCCAACCCCCCCCCCCCCCCCCCCCCCCCCCCGCCCCCGATTCCTTAGACTTATCCTTTGAATCTTTGCCCAAGATTGAGGAGTATATTCTTTCTTCTCATCCGCCGCCTATTTCCGTTTCTGCCGACGTTCATCCCATCCCTTCTACGCTCCCCCCTACCCCTCTCCCGCCTTCCCCTACCACTCTCCCTCCCTCCTCTGGCCTTCCCCTTCCCGTTCCTCATCCTCCCATCCCTCCCCCTCCCTCCTCTCCCCTTCTTCCCTCCTCTCCTCTTCCCTCCTCTCCCCTTCCTCCCTCTCCCTCTCCTATCTCTTCTTCTCCTTCCCTATTAAGCCTCCCTATGCCACCTGGTTATCAATCTTCTTTCCCTCCTTGTTCTTCCTCGTCCCCCATTCCTTCCATTATTACTCACCGTTAACCTCATCAGTCTTTTCTTCGTTGTCCATAAGTCTGTGTGTTCTTATTTTTCTTGTTCTTTGTCCCGCTTTCTTTCCTCTTGTATGTATGCGTCTTTCCCGCTGTTTGCTGTATTTTGTGTGTCTGTGTTGTCTATAGTGTATCTGTTTTCTTCCCACTTGTGTTACTTTTGTTGATGTTTTCTCTTTTTTGTCCTTTCTTTGTTTTCTTTGATTTTTCCGTTCCTTTCTTCTCTTTTTGTTTTTTTCTTTTTTCTTTTTCCTCCCTTGTTCCTCTTTAGTTCGGCGTGTTTTTGTTCCGCCTCTCTGATATGTGTTTGTATATATCGTTTTTATTCTCTCTTTTACAGCTTATTTTCTCGTACTTTCTTTTTAGTATGTCCATTTTGCAATGGAACCTTCGCAGTTTTTCTCTTCCGAGAGACGATTTGCGTTTTTTACTCTCTTCCCATTCCCCTAAGGTTGTCTGTCTCCAGGAAACTCGTCTTCTTTCTCCTCCGATTCCTGTTCCTGGCTACCGTTTTATCAGTTCTCCTCATTCTCTTTCCGACACTTGTATTCTCCTTCACCACTCTGTTCCTTATGAAGAGTTTTCCTGCCCTACTTCCCTCCCTTGCACCTTTGTTAGGGTTTTTCTTGGTCGATGGATTACGGTTGTTTCTCTTTATTTCTCTCCTTCTGTTCCCGTCGATTTTGGCTCTTTTACCATGTTTTTAGCTCGGCTGCCTCCTCCGTTTTTATTGCTCGGTGATTATAATTGTAGGCACACCCTGTGGGGTGATTCTGTCATTACCTCATGTGGTCGTGCATTAGAGTCTTTCATTACTAGTAATAACCTAGCGGCTCGCTTGGTGTAGTGACTAGCGTCTCGGACTTCCACCCAGAAGGCCCGGGTTCACGCCCACGCTCGGCGCATTAAAGATTTTTCACAAGCACTGAGTCGTTACCATCCCTCATGAGCAAAGGGATGGGGTAGTAGTACGCCTAATCGGCCTTATTGAGCTATCCTTAGCTAGCTTAGCATGCGCTAGCTTTAAGAACTATTATTATTATTATAACCTCTTTCTCCTTAATACTGGTTCCCTGACTCATTTTGATGCTAGAAACTGTTCTTTTTCTTGATTTGATCTTTCTTAGTGTTCCCCTTCCCTGTCTCTTCTTTTTCATTGGTCTGTTTTGGAGGATTCTCTCTATAGCGACCAGTTCCCTGTTCTGCTCTCTCCTACTCCTATTTTCCTGTTCCTGGTCCTCCTCGTTGGTGCTTCCAGCGTGCGGACTGGTCTACTTTTGCTTCACTATCTATCCCTTCCTTACCTCCGTCTGATTTTTCATCTGTTCATGATTTACTAGCCTTTTTTCTAGTCACAGTTTTGAGTGCTGCCTTAGTCTCTATTCCTCGGACTTCCCGTCCTTTTACGTCTAAGTGTGTTCCTTGGTGGTCCCCGAACTGCTCCAAGGCTCTCCGCGTCAAACGGGCTTCTTGGAAGAGCTTTCGTCGTAAACGTTTTACTCCCGCTCATGATCGTTCTTTTATATTTTTTCGTCAGGCGTCTGCCTTCCTCCGTCGCACAGTCAGGTCTGCTAAACGTCAGAGTTGGGTGTCCTATGTTTCCTCCATTACGTCCTTTACTCCTGTTCAGTCCGTCTGGAAGCGCATTCGCAAGATTTCGGGCAAGCGTTTACCTCCTCATTCTCCTGTGCTTCATGTTGGTGGGGAGTCTGTTGCTGACTCGGAGGCAGTCGCCGATCGTTTGGGTCTTTACTGTAGCTCGGTCAGTAGTGGCTCTCATCTCCCCCCGGAATTTCATTCACTTAAAGCCGTCGCAGAGACTTCTCCAGTTGTTTTCACTCTGTCTTCGGCAGAGTCGTACAACGCCCCGTTTTCTTCCCGTGAGTTGCTCTCCGCTCTTCGTGCGTATAAGGCTACTTCTGAGGGTCTTGATGGCGTCCATAATTTAATGCTTAACCCGATAAGCAAGCGCGATAGGCCTCACGGAAGGCTTCCTATAGGGAACGCGATAGGCCTCACGGAAGCAGGACCATAAAAAAAGCCTTCCATAAAAAAAAAGGGCCTATCAAAACAAAGGAATTTGTCTCTAGGTGAGATAATTCCCCTCCAGTACTCATCCATGTAAATCTCACCCACCCCCCTCCCCTCCTTCCCCACCTTATTCCCCCCTCCCTCCCCTCCTCAATTATCACCTATTTTTCCTCTTATTATCATCATTTATCGGTTATTTTTCTCTCCCGCGATAATGTAGCACAAGTGGGTTGCATAAAAGATCGTTATGCAACACCCAGACACCGGCACACACCGCCCCGCTCTCCTCAGTTGACTCCCAGACAGCGAGAGGGCTCTCTCCCTCTCGCCTGAGATTATGACCGGGTGGCCAATATCTTCGTTTTTCACCACCCAAATGCTTTTCCCACTTATTTTAGCACTCTTGAAGGTTCATATATACATCATATATGTAAAATAAAAGCATACCGAAAACAAATAATGGTTTATATTGTAAATATAACGAATTCTGTCAGAATCCAGGGCTAGAAATGCACAAATAACTACCCTAGCACCTACGTCTATATCGCGCTTGTCAGGTTAAGCATCTTTCCACTGAGGCTTTGGTATTTTTATTGGCTATTTTTAATAAGGTTTGGTCGTCTGGTGTTTTCCCTCCTGCATGGAGTTCTGCTCTTACTATTCCTTTTCTTAAGCCTGGGAAGTCGGGTTTCTCGCCCCAAGACTATCGCCCTATTGTCTTGACGAGTTGTTTATGCAAGCTGTTTGAACGGATGGTTAATGTCCGCCTGATGTGGCTTCTCGAGTCACGTCAGCTTTTGTCTTCGACCCAGTTTGGTTTTCGGCGTGCTCGGTCCGCTATCGACCCTTTAATTAGTTTGGAGACCTACGTTCGGTCTGCTTTTGCTCGCCATGAGTCAGTTCTTGCTGTTTTCTTCGATCTCGAGAAGGCGTACGACTCCGCGTGGAAACATCATATTTTATGCCAACTCCGTTCTTTTCATGTCCGTGGTAATATGGGCGTCTTTATCCGTAATTTCCTTTCTTCTCGTTTTTTTCGTGTCCGGGTGAATTCCTCGTTTTCTCGGTTATTCCCTCAGATAGAAGGTGTACCTCAGGGTTCCATTTTAAGTACTATCCTCTTTCTCATAGCCATTAATGGCATTATCTCTTCCCTTCCGGCTACGGTCAGGTCCTTATATGTCGACGACTTTGCGATCTATGCAGCTGGTTCGGATATTGTTGCGTTACGCTCCCTTATCCAATCAGCGATTGTGGCTGCCTCGTCATGGGCCACTGTTCACGGGTTTCGTTTTTCTACGACTAAATCTTGTGCTATGTCTTTCACTCGTCGCCACGTTATCCCGCGTCCTTCCCTTGAACTGTATGGTTCCGTTTTACCTTATCGCTCTTCGACTACCTTCTTGGGTCTTGTCTTTGATTCCCGTCTTAACTGGGCAGCTCATGTTTCCTCTGTTAAGGTTGCTGCTTTGCACCGTCTTCGTCTCCTCCAGACCCTGTCCCACCTCACTTGGGGTGCGGACCGTGCTCTCCTTCTTCGCCTTCACGTTGCCCTTGTTCTTTCTAAACTCGATTATGGTTGTCCGGTTTACTCATCAGCCTCCGACGCAGTCCTCCATAAACTTGACTCTGTTCACCATTTCGGTTTACGTCTTGCATTTCGGTTTACGTCTTGCTTTTCGCTCTTCCCCTGTTGAAAGCCTCTATGCTGAATCCGTCGTCCCTTCTTTGTACCGACATCGGGCCCTTCTCTCCCTCCGGTACTACGCCCGGTCGCTTCAGTTTCCTTCCTTGCAGACCTCTCTTCTTCCTACTGTTCCTGTTCCGTCTCATTCTCGCCTTCGGCCCCCTTTCCTTTCTCGTATGGATTCCTTACTTTCTCATTCTTCGTTTTCCCCCTTCCATGTTCTTCCGCTCCGGCTCAGTAAGTGTCCTCCTTGGCTCCTTCCTCGTATTTCCTTGTGTCCCTCTATTTTTCCTTGTTCTAAGTCCTCTACCCCGCCCTCAGTTCTTTGTTCTCGTTTCCTTGTACACCTTACACAGCATTCTTCTTCTACCCCGGTTTACACTGATGGCTCCCGTTCGTCTTCTGGCGTTGGGTTTGCCATCCTTTTTCCTTCTCGTTCTTATCAGTATTCTCTCCCTTCTCCAGCTGGTGTTCTGACTGCCGAACTTTACGCTATCTTCTTTGCCGTCCGTCTCATGTGCTTCTTTCCTTCTTCCTCTTTTACTCTTTTTTCTGACTCTTACAGTGCCCTTCTTCTCTTGCAGTCTTTCCCTGCTGTCCATCCGTTGGTTCTTGCCATCCACGATTGGCTTGTCAGTCTCTCTGCTCGGAAAAAGGTTGTCCAATTTTGTTGGGTGCCTAGCCATGTTGGTATCTGTGGAAATGAGCAGGTTGATGTTCTCGCTCGCGACGCTGCGGCGGTCCGATCAACTTCTCTCTCTATTCCCGCCTCTGACTATTATCCAGCTATCTCTGCTTTCCTCCTGTCTCGCTGGCAAACAATGTGGTCTTCTCTTTCCTCTAATAAGCTCCGCACTGTTAAGGCCTCCGTTTCTGCCTGGGCTGACCCCTCTCACCGTGTTCGCCGTTGGGAGACTGCGTTGGCCCGGCTTCGGCTAGGCCATACCAGACTTACCCACTCCTTCCTCATGTCCCGCTCGCCTCCACCTCTTTGCTCCCGGTGTGGTGTTCAGGTTTCTATTTCTCACATTTTCCTTGACTGTCCTCTTTTCTTCGGCCCGTCGCCGTTCTTTTCCCTTGGTCGTCGTCCTTGTCTTGCCGATCTCCTCTCAGAGTCCCCTTTCTTTTCCGTTGACCACGTAATGGCCTTCCTTTCCTCTCTCAGACTCCTTAACAATATTTAACTTCCTTTCCTTCTAACTCTATCCGTTTCCTGCTTTAGTGCCATATGGCCTTTGTTGCCTGGTGCTAGAAATTTATTAATGTTATGTTATGTTTACTATGTTCAGGATAGTGACGGAGACCTGTACTGTATAATGATCCATGCTGTCGTTCCCTAAGCTGCCTGGCCGAACAGCCCCGAGTTCCTAAGGAAGGCCATGGAAACGGTCGGGCAACAATCACCTGTACTGTATAATGATCCATGTTAATAAGGTTGTTGTTGTTCCCCAAGCTGCCTGGCCGAACAGCCCCAAGGCCCCGAGCAAGGCCAAGGCCATAACCGAGCAACCCCACAGAACCCTCCCTGCTGACCACAATAAAGCCTGGGTGACCGAAGCCACTCCATGGTGGGGAGCTGAGGAGGGTGCGGAAACGCCCGGGAAACCAAAGCCCCACCCAGGGCCCTGTGCCCCTCAGCAATTATGAAGAGAAAGTTGAGGGGCAAAGGAAAAATGTGACGCTTTGGCTTCCAATCTTGGTAGATTGGGAGGTCAATCCACGGAAGAGACGCCGTCACTCGAGATCTACAAAATATATAAGTAAAAGGAACAGTCGGAGTAAGCTATGGGTATGGCAGAGATCGCTCAGCTCTCACTCTGATAGATACCTTGAGTCTGTAAACAAAGAAATTACAAAGAATGCCATGTAGAATATAATAATAAATAATGGTCACAATACAACATAGTGGGTATTATCTCATTGAAAGGGTTGAATATATATTTACTGATACTCGGACATTAACCCTTTCGCGCACCAGAACGTGACCATTAAGATAGGATGCCAACATACTATGAGGGTATTAAGTGTTGGATGTTGGTACTGTATAGACAAGATTGGTTGTGTTATACCTTTTGTAGAGATTGAGACATTATAGATACTTAGACCCGCCACAGTGTGCAATAAATTTGTCTTGACTCCACTTACTTTTTTTGTATTTTTTAATGTAATTTATGTATCTATGATTTGTAATTATCCTTTTTTCTTTTTTTTTCTTTGTTTATGCAAATTAAAAGGACCTGTTGAGTTATAATTATAATGTATAACTAGCAAAACCGCTATGGGGAAACAACGCTTAAGCAAAATAATAATAATTCTTTATAAATAAAAGGACTCAATCCACCACATAGGGTGTACAATGTACATTACTACATGAACAAGTTAATCTGTTTCCCAAACAAACTAATCCCACATATAACAACGCACTATCGTCACATTCAAGGAATTAGTCAATTTGGGAAGTTCGGGACGTTCTGGTAAATTTTACTAAATTCTGTATGAATAAAGAAACTACAGTTAATATTTAAATTTAATATTTGACTAAATTTGCAATTTGACAAGACATCAACAATAGTACAACGTACAAACAGCACTCTCTAACGATGCAGATAAGACGGCGTCTCTTCCGTGGATTGACCTCCCAATCTACCAAGATTGGAAGCCAAAGCGTCACATTTTTCCTTTGCCCCTCAATTTTCTCTTCATAATTGCTGAGGGGCACAGGGCCCTGGGTGGGTCTTTGGTTTCCCGGGCGTTTCCGCACCCTCCTCCGCTCCCCGCCATGGAGTGGCTTCGGTTACCCAGGCTTTATTGTGGTCGGCAGGGAGGGTTCTGTGGGGGCGCTCGGTTATGGCCTTGGCCTTGCTCGGGGCCTTGGGGCTGTTCGGCCAGGCAGCTTGGGGAACAACAACAACAGACAGCCAGTTGAGTTGTCCGTGTTGAGAATGGAACGTGGACTTGGTCTGGTAGATTCATTGTTGGTAACACTAACCACTCACCTGCACCATGGTCATAGTGCATGACACTATATCAATGTGGCTGATACTGGTATAGTGCTAACACTGCCTTAACAATATTCAACGAAGTTCCCCTGCAACACTTGCACCTACAATATACGCACCACACCAGCCTTACCCGGGCCACAATAAGGCAGTAACAAGAAATTAATGTAACTGCTACTGAAAATTCTAGAAAGTATGGTACTAAACCTCTCCCTGAAGAGAAAGGAGGCATCAACAGCCAACGTCTTGCCACGACTAGGGAGGACTTCCGACAGAGGAGTCCTACAATCATCCACCCAGCATCATAGAACCCTCCTCTCTATAAGCTTCCTGAACGTTGGTCAGAGGTTCTTCAATAGTCTCGGACATTCGTGACCTGACGGACTGCACCACGGAGACTGGAAAAGTTCCTAGAACAACTACCAGACGAACCTCCCATTCCACACGTTCCTGCCTCAAGAGAAGCAAAGTCAAACTCGATCCACGATCAACTCCTGTATGCCCGGATCGAGAAGTGTGGAGGCAGTGGACTTCCAAGTTGACCGAGGTGAAGGCACCGGAACTACGACAAGGTAGACAAGGTAAGGTAAAGGGTGACTGCACCACTGAAGGAGTGGGGTCACCATATCCCTACACCAGAGAGAGGCTGACTTGTGCTACTAGGTTGTGAGAGCGATACACTGGGGAACCATTGGGTTCACCATTATGGCCCCACTCTCGGGATAAAAATAAATAATTAAAATAATAAATACGGTAAAGTCAGAACTGGCTATGGGAAGTGGAGGACACCAACCCTCGCTCTGATATATCCAGCCCACCACACATGTGTACATGTGCGCATTTCTTTGTCTCATTACTGTACCATCCAAGAGGACTAACACCTGTAATAATAATAATAGGGACACCTACATGGAACACATATACACAATTCTTTGTCCGATTTGATTGATGGCTAGATATGGGCCATAGTGGACACTCCAAAAATATTGCCAGGGCCCCACAGTCATTTATAATTCTTACTGCTTTTACCTGTTCATCTTGGATGACATAATTGAGCAAATGTAAGCCTTTATATGAGGTGAACAAGACTTATCTGTGCCACATTTTAAGCCACTTATCACATGGCTCAAGCACAAGATCCGTGTGTGTGGGCTCGCCCATCATGATCTGAGTACTGTTCATATTGTTGAAGTTTATTTCAATGTTATAACATTTGTTAGTTTCTATCACTTTGCCGTTTATTGAGCTAATGCTGAAAAGTAACACTGACAACACACACATACATGTATACGTTCACATATACAACACACTTAAGCCCGGTTCACACAAGCCGTCTTTTGCAGGTCCGTTTACGGGCTTATACAACACTAATCCTTGTTCTCCAAAACAATAACAACAAAAGTGTGACTTCTCCGTGTTCTTGATGGTGCGCGTCGCTCCGACCGGCTGTTTCTCCATGCGTCGGACGCACGGCTTTCAAATCAAGCTTAATAGGCTTTCAAGCTTATGGTGCTCATGATCCCATTCGGGTGCCGGGCCCTAGTTTGTTATGGGATCCTCGGAGCCCAACCGGGAACCGAGAGTTAAAGTACGAAACGGACTTCTTGTCCGGACACGAAAAAGATAAATCTAAATAATCTTTTCGTCCGGTCTGGATTTTGGTAGACGGCTTCCCGGTTCACACTGCGTTCGGCTAGCATGTCTGGAAGTGACGTCACTGATATCACAATTTTTTGTACAGGCCGAAAAACGGCTCGTGTGAACTAGGCTTTACACTCCCCTTCAGCAACATCTCTCTCCAGTGTTGGGGCTTGTAATGAAGGGCGATTAAAAAAATGCAGAAAAAACACTTTCTCAGGATGCCGATTCATGAAATTTTGGAAACTGGCCCATGGATGCGTATTCCTACATGGGTTTACTAATGAAAGTCTACTGTACAAAAATAAGTTACAAAAATAAAAAATAAGAAATATACTGTATTACACAGTACGGTACCATCAGCCAATCAATCTGAAATAGAGATATCTATCCCAAAGAGAGCAAATGCAAATTTGCAAAGTTTAAAAAAAATAAAATAAAATACAGATTATATTAAACTGCAGCGAGAAATTTTGTATTTTATAAATCTCAAACTTGAATGCCACAGGCCATTGCATGGTTGATAGCGCTTCTGACTTCTGATCAAAGGGTCTGCAGATCGATCCCATGCCTTGCCATTGGTAGACGGTAAGAGTTTGGGCAGCTCAGTCTAGCGATTTGTGGCAAAATGTCTAGTAAAGTCCCTGTAACAAAGGCACGTCCTAACCCTGTCAATAAAGGTAGTGCACGACGTCAATAACTGCTGCTTATCAAACGGTTGGCGGATCGAGCCCACACTGTCAAAATGTTATTGGTATATGTCAAGCCCGGGCAAGTTGACCTAGCAATTCATGACAAATGCCTTATGTTAATGGCCACTCCTCGGGAATTACGGCGTCTGGCAAAAAAAACAAAATAACTTTGATTTGTTTTCTATAAATTACTTTGTGTACTGACAACTTGTTAAGCCATATAGCTAGATAAAGGAAACAGAAAAAGTCTTCTTAATTTATATTATTATCAGTAGAAACTCAAAACTTTAAACCTATTCAAATCAATGATGATATCTGACTTATAAACATATGTAGTGAAGAAAAAAAGTAATACGTCTGAATGAATTGTAAGGAAATGTTACCAATGGAAACTGTTCAATTAAAGCATCTGTATATTAATTGTATTCTGGCTAACATTAGTCTTTTATTCAGCTTAAGCCGGTGTCACACAAGCACTTTGGCAGCGGATGTATCGGAGTTATAAAGTAGCTAAAATGGAGTCTACTACCTGACAATTTTCTTTCATTACGACTATTTTATATCTTAACGCTCCTAATTGTGTACAGTCCAATTAAATATGAAATTAAACTGCAAAATCAATCAAAATACTATGATAACTTGTTGCCGATTCAAGGCTCTGGTAAACTTGGTCGTGTGAAGCCAGCTTTAGGAAGAAGCCGTTTCTGTTAGTTTCTTTAACTTCTTGGTGATGGCGTGATTGCCCGATTGGGTGGCACTGCAAGGGGGGCATTGGCCGGGGGTGCAAGCCCATGGGCTGATGATCCCCTCCCCCGTTGCCCTCTCAAAAGACAGATCTCATCTCACCCTAGCCCTTTCAGGGCCCATAGCATCTGGCGTGGCTTCGGTCAACCAGACTTGGGACTGCTCGGCCAGACAGTCTGGGGAACTACAACAACAACAACCCTCTGACTACTCTGCCATAAAGTTAAGTTCAGTTACAGCCCATTTGTTCCAGCCCTTCCCTGAGGTAAGACCTTAGAGTGGCCTAATTATAATGAATGAACTATACCACCAGACTAATTTTCCCAGGTTAGAATGGAAATCAGATGACGGAGGCTATTTTAATTAATCCTCTCAACTCTTGACACATCATTCTTACATTCAATAAAAATCACCTGGGAGTACCTATCATAAAACAAACTATATTTAGTTTATGTATTTTAATAAGCCGTTTAACCTGAGCATCAAGTCACAAAATAAGACTCTTAACGGGCTGGCCTAAAACAAATTATGAGAGTACATGATTAGATTGATATCCAGTAGTCATGTACTTAACCTTTAACTGTCTTGATGGTGTAATGGTTAGTGATTAAGATCTGTATGTGGTAACCCAGGTTGGAGTCCCGGTAGGATCACATGCTTTCATAAATATCATTGGGAGGTGTTGCATGGTGTTGGGAGTGAAATTAATTAATTAGATTATAAACTAGATACGTGTGATTTTGTGTTTTGTTTTGTTGTTGCGTTGTCCCTGTCTCGACTCGGCCACCCCACTAAAAGAAAAAAGAAAACAATGGGGTACGTGCCAGAGCATATAGATGGATAGATAAACTATATGTCTAAATATATAGCAGTCAGAATAATTATCCTTACCAGTATAATGGTCTGTGTGTTGGAGTAGTAAAGGAACGCTAGAAACATTACTACAGTAAACTCCCTTGTATCCAAAATTCAAAACTTTCAGTTAACCAAAGTTTTTGCTATCCATATTTTTCACTAGTTTTCATTTATTTAAGCCTCTCTGGGTGCTATATTGCAATAATTTAACCTATATAGTAGACATAGCTTGAATTAGATAATTTAAAGTTAAGACAGCCTAGAAATGGTTTTAAATGCATTGAAAACAGTATAGTTTGCCATTTGTACACATATTTACTTTATATAGAGGCACTCGTTTATCCGTAAAAATCGCTTTTCCAAACTTTCAAAAGACTTGTGATTTTTGGATAAAAGGGAGTTTACTGTACTTAACTCAAGAGGGAAAAATAAGAACATAACAAAAATGGAAATCTGCAGAAGTCCTATTGACCCATACAAGGCAGTGTTAGCATTATTTAAATTACAAAGAAAAGTCGACAAAATTCCAATCAAAACAACAAACTTATATTTCTCCGAGTCTACCTAAAAATTAAATATAGATATTAACTCCTTCAGCACCATGATGCCTTTTTACCTTGGATTCTGGCTACAATTAGATGATTTTATGCAGTTTTAGACCCTATGTTACTAAGAGGGTTTAGTGAGATTGTGTTAACCCATTTGAGTCAAACTGTTTAACATATGTAGATAAAAACAAATTGTGCGATACTGTATTAACCATTTCACAAGATGCCCTTTTCAATTTATTTATAAAATTTTGGAAATGTTTATTTAAAGACAGAGGGTTCTAAAGGTTAATAGAAATAGTGTTTAACCCTTTGATATCTGGAGATCAAAAGCAGAACAAAAGGACCAATTTTTTTTTTTTTTTTTTTGTTATTATGGGTTGAAGGGCCAGAGGATCCGAAGACCCCTTTTCACCCTGGCGTGTAACCTATTTTACTGTCAGGCGAAACAGAGGGTATGAGGAGATTGCCCAAACATCTCCACCTGCCAATAATCTAACTCAGTCCTCCTGGTTGGAAAACGAGCGCTCTACCAATGTCGCTACTGGCCACCCGACCAAGGCTGATAGAAATAGTCTTCAGCCCTTTGATTTTTGGAGAGCAAAAGAACCAAATGACCTCACGATAGCCCGGAGAAAATGAGAAGTGGCGTCATGGTACTAAATGGGTTTTTATCGCATTTAGTACGGGTGCTGTCCTTTAAATATTTTTCTGGCAACTACCGGTAGTACATGCTATTATTCAGTTAAAAAAAGGGCCTTCAGCAATTAACAGGTTTCGAACCATCTCACTTAACCCTTTTTACTACCACAGATCCTTGTTAAACTGTATTTAATCGTCTAATGATAACTAAAAAGACGTTGGCGGTACAGAAGGGCATAAAGTAATCCTACAAAAGACGAGTTATTAATCGACGGCCATATAATCGTCGTCGTCCTTGTCCGCGTCTTTCTTCTTCTCGCCGTCTTTCTTGTCCTCCTCCTTTTTGCTGCCGGCTCCCTCCTCCTTCTCCTTCTTCTTCCCCAGGGCCTGGAATGCACAGTCAGCCAAATAAGTGATGTCTCGGCACCAATTATATTTTGATCAACAATTGGGTATCAGCTATATCCCTTCCATTCGCCTACACAATTGGCTACCATAGTGCAGTTGGGTATATGTACAAGCTCAGATTAATATTCAGTATTCAAGAATGAATAATATGTCGTAGGCTTGTGCATAACCCTTCAACTGTCTTGATAGCGTAATGCTTAGTGCGCAGAATTTTGGTGTGAGTATCCTAGGTTCAAGTCCTTGGAGTACCACATGTATCCATTACTTTCATTGTTTTCATTAATTAGGTTTATTTGTAAAATAATTGACGAGTTGGTGAATAAATGTGAATATCTCAACATGATTTCCTCCTGTCGAGTGAGATATACAAATAATTTCTTACACTTACCCACCTATGGAATGGGAGAAGAAAGTGTAAAAATATATTGAATACAAACTTCCACATAGTGGAAGGAGCATTGTGGCACAGACAAAGGAAGCATGTCTTGACAAACTAGCCTGGATGCATTTCTGTCATGGCCATCCTTTAGTGGAGGTTACAACACATTGGAGATGATAAGAGATGAAGGGGTTGCTAGCCCAACTGCCCATTATTGTGCATAGTATGTGAGATGCATGTGGAGTTTTACCGTACTAATGGGATGACAGTGGTTGTGAATGTAACCTGTTGTTGTAGTTGTTGTTGCTGTTGTTCCCTAAGCTGCCTGGCCGAACAGCCCCGAGTCCCTGAGGAAGGCCATGGCCACGATCGGGCTTTCCCACAGAGCTCTCATTGAGTGTAGATTGTGTTGTTGGCGTAAGTGGTTGTGTGAAATGCAGTCTTCTATGATGTGTTTAATGGTATGGGGTGCTGTGTTACATCCCGGGCAGACGTCGACAACGGAGTCATCCAGTCTCTTCTGATAGCTCAGGAGAGCTGGATGGTGTCCGCATCCCAGCCTGGCCAGGTGGACTCTGTCCTCGCGAGGAAGGGAGGATTCGGAAGGATGGATTTCTGGAGGTCGTGCATGCAGCTGCGTGTTGTCTGTGAGTGAGTGGATGGATCGGCGAGAGATATGCGTATGGATGTGCTTCTGGAAGTTGGTTCGGGGTGGGCAGGGAGGGAGAGAGGACAATAATTGTGTGTGATACCGTGTGCTGGGTGATGTTTTGATATTTCTTGGTGTCTGTGGGTGTGTTGCCATGTAGTTTAGTGGGTGGTCTTGGTTCGTGGAGGCTGCTGCCAGGAATTGAGTGCCTCTCATGTCCAGATGGTCTTTGACTTTGAGGATTTTGGTTTCTTGTTGTAGGTGATCTGTGGGTGCAGTAGCTGTGCAGCCTGTAATGATCTTCAGGGCTTTGTTTTGAATAGTCTGTAAGGTCTTATGATGTGTTTCAGCTAGGTTAGAAGCCCAGGCTGGGCTTGCGTATTCCATCACTGATCTTATGTATTGTTTATATACTGTGGTGGTAGTTTCTTTGTTGTGTCCAAATTTTGTGTGAGCAAGTGACCTGAGGGCGTTAAGTCTGGGTGTCGGTTTCTTTTTAATGTTTGTGGTGTGCTGTTTGAATGTCATATGAGTATCATATGTTACTCCTAGGATTTTGGGTGTGTGTGTATGTGTTAGGGGTGTGTTGTTTATGGTGAGTTGAGGGATGTATTCGTGTTCTCCTGTCCAGCTTGTGAGCAGGGTTGCGGTGGATTTGGCTGGGGCTAGATTAAGTCTGTTTGTAGTGCACCAGCCGTGTAGTGTGTTGAGATAGGGTTGAAGGAGATCTGTTGCTCTTTTTGGGTCATGGTGTGTGCATGTGAGTGTTATGTCATCTGCATAGGAGGCTAAGTTTATTTGGGGCGTATTGGGTGTAGTTATATCGTGCATGTTGTAGTAAATCGAAGATACCATTTATGGGAATCCCATGGCATCCAGGCCATCCCTGGTGCCACACCTCCCCAGGAGTAGATAGGGTATGGTGAGATCCATTTGTGAGAGAGCAGTGGGGGAGGAGGTCGTCGGTCCATATGCTCGTAGCTTTGGGCCAATATTTCCTACATCCGCAGCCCTCCCAGCAGCTAGCATTCACAATGTTAATGTTAATATTTTTGTTGTTGTTGTCGTTTCCTAGGTTGCCTGGCCAAACAGCCCCGAGTCCCTAAGGAAGGCCATGGCCACGGTCGGGCTTTCCCACAGGGCTCTCAAGGAGTGTAGATCGTGTTGTTGGCGTAAGTGGTTGTGTGAAATGCAGTCTTCTATAATGTGTTTAATAGTATGGGGTGCTGTGTTACATCCCAGGCAGGTGTTGATGACGGAGCCATCCACTCTCTTCTGATAGCTCAGAAGAGCTGGATGGTGCCCACATCTCAACCTGGCCAGGTGGACTCGCGAAGAAGGGAGGACACAGATTTCTGAGGTCGTGCCTGTAGCTGCGTGTTAATGTGACACTGGTCTACTGCACCTCTGCTGTTCACCATTACAAAGAGTGGTTGGGAGGCCATGGGGGCGAGTGTCAAATAACAACCCACCCAGTGGGGAATCTATCCTGGGCCTCAGGAGTACAACTTTTGAACACTACTATCTATTTCACACCAGTTCCCTCACTAGTCTTATATTAAATATTTTAGTGATATGACCCAGCCAGGGGTCGAACCCAGGCCAGTTGTGCAGCACTCCAACACCTTAACCACTAAGTCACCTAGGAGCCTTCTAGTATAGCAGACAATATGGTACCTTAATAAACGCCTCCATGTCACAGGATGACGCGGCCAACACAGCATCGTCCCCCAGACCAAACTGGTTAATAAGAGGACCCAACTGACCAGACTGTAGTGCACCGCTGAACAAACTCACAGCCTGGTGGGAAACATATAATGATACTTTAGTCATTAGTTTCATTAGAGATGTATTTACCTACAAGTATCCCTCGATTTACGGTTGGGTTACGTTCCTGAAAAAACCTAATCTTAAATAGAAAAATCATATAGAAAACCCTCATATTAATGGGGTAAATGGGGATGTGTTACTTTACCAATCTTTCCTTGAAATTATTATGTAAAACTTGCAAAATAAAAATAAACAAGGTCAGACCTTGTTACAATTCTCTGTATCTATTTTAGTTTGGTTATGTTCTATGTCATGAAGGGGATTCAAATCACTATGGCATATTCCAATTTAGGTCTTAGGAACTGAAAATATTAAGATTCATTTACAGTACAGGCGGCAAGAATGTAGTGTTCAGGCGTACCGCCCGCCTTATTTACACAACGCGGAGCGGCGGCGATCATGTTCCCGTCTATTTTGACTGCCGTTGGATACAACAATAATTATGTTTAGCCTCGCCTCGCCTCCCCTCAACCCCCCCCCCCCATGACATTTTGTCATCATCATATATATTGCCAGCAGGGAGCAAATAACCGAAAAAAATATCCGTCAAAATAGACGCAAACTTAATTATTGCGGCAATCGACCTATGTAAACATGACGACCGTACGCCCAGACACTACATCCTTCCCGAAAGGGCTAATGAACTTAAATTTTGAAGTTGCCAGACTACAATTGCTCATCAAAATTACTTGTGTCACACCGCCTTTAGACTAATGAGAGAGAGAGAGAGAGAGAGAGAGAGAGGGAGAAGAAAAAAGTGCATAGATCTATTTACCTGTTGGAACTGAGGGGAGGTGACAGTACCGCGCAGCTGGTCGGTGGGAGGCAGCTGGTCGGAGGTAGGGGGTAGGAAGGGGCGCAGCTGTTCCACAAACTCGTCATTGGTCAAGATGGGTTGGAGGGCTTCAGCTGTCAGGGCCGCACTCAAGTCAACTGGAAGGAAGAAACAAAGGATTTTTCATACTCTATATACTCAGGCCCAATCCCCACTTTAACTTTTTTTTTGGGGGGGGGGGGCGCAACTCAAGACAGAGCCAGAATAGGGACAACACAACAGAAAACAATGAACACACAACAAAATACAAATTCACACACATCTATAGGTAGCACCAACGAACTTGACAATAATCTTGACCCTTTAACTTCTCATAACTCAAAATTAATCAAACCAATCTAGCCGACATTTCTATCATTAGGGAAGAGCCCACCAGGAAATAGGTGTTGATATTGACAGCCAGTTTGCTCTAGGCCCTTTTGAGTTATGAGAAATTAAGGGGTCAAGAAAACTGTCAAGTTTGTTGGCGCTACCTATACAGTAGGTCATGTTAGATAGCGAATTTTACAATATAAAGAGGAGGAAATACGAAAAGAAAGTGAAGATGAAAACGATAAGAAAAAGAAGTATAGAAAATAAAACAAAGAAAAGAAGGGAACTTGTATGAGCTATGCTCTATATATGGTAAAACTTGCAAAATAAACAAACCAAAATAGGGACAACACAATATAAAGGCAAAAAAACTTATCAAAATCGCTATGTGGAAATAACGCTTTAATTAAATTACATTTTTACATAAAATAACATTGGCATTTACGTCCACTTGTGTTCGTTTTTATTAATATGTCAGACTTCCCAAATTGACTAATTCAGGCCGTAGCTTGATTGGTAGAGCGTTCGCCTGCTAACCGTGAGGTTGACGGTTCGAGCCTCGGGCCAGCCAGTGTGTTGTTGGCAGACGTCAGTGCTGTTGGTGAACGGTGCGGTCTAGCAATCTGTGGCAACTATTCAGTAAGTCCCTGATTCATCAGGGCACCCACCCTAGCCTTGCTATTCAGCAGGGAGTGTATGGTGGTAAAAACAGCATCATCATCAATTCCTTAAACGTGACGATAGTATATTGTTATGTGTGCGATTAGTTTGCTTGGGAAACAGATTAACTTGCTCATGTTGTTGTTGTTGTTGCTGTTCCCCAAGCTGCCTGGCCGAACAGCCCCAAGGTCCCGAGCAGGGCCAAGGCCATAACCGAGCGCCCCCACAGAACCCTCCCTGCCGACCACAATAAAGCCTGGGTGACCGAAGCCACTCCATGGCGGGGAGCTGAGGAGGGTGCAGAAACGCCCGGGAAACCAAAGGCCCACCCAGCAACAACAAACTTGCTCATGTAGTAATGTACACCCTATGTGGTGGATTGTGTTCTTTTATTTCATAAATTATATTTTAGTAAGCGTTGTTTCCACATAGCAATTTTGATAAGTTAGTTTACCTTTATCTTGTATCGTCCCAGTTTTGGTTTGTTTAGTTTGCAAGTTTTACATTTTAGTTTTAAGTTACCAAGTGATCAGTTTATATCACATTCATCTTTATCCATCTAGAAGGATTCTCACATGTGTGTTATTTGAGGAAAAGAGAAAGGGAATATTTGGTACTATGGCAGATAAAGTCCTACAAAATATGGTGCCTAATAGTCTATCAAACCTAGCTGACCATCATCTGGCAATAACATATGGTACAGTTAGCCAAATAAGTTGTGTCTCCGCTGTCATTACATTTTGCTACCTGTGTGCTGTATTAATGTCTTTCAGATGTTGAATAGGGTGTGTAAAGATAGGAACATGTTTTTATATCTCACTTGAAACGATGAAATAATGCTTAGATAGTGCCGATAATAATTATTGATCAAAATATACTTGGTACCGCGACATCACTTATTTGGCCGACTGTACATAGATAAAGAGTTAAGATGGCTGAATACATGTAATACTATAACTGTGTTGGTGGTGTAATGGTTTAGATGCTTTTGTTCTGGGTGTGGTGTCCCGAGTTCGAATCTCGGGAGGATCATATGCCTTCATTAATTTATTCAAGTACATTGGGGTTTGTAATGGAGGATTAATATTAAAGTCATATTTTTTCATCAACCAACTTTACTTCTAAACTCAATTAATGAAATCAACAAATACATGTGGCACTTCAAGGACTCAAACCTTTGATACTCACACCCAAATTCCGCGCATTTAAGCATTACACTATCAAGACAGTTAAAGAATTATGCACACGCCTACGATTTATTACAGTGGTGCACCAACTTTCTTGGCCAATAGGGACCGCCGAAAGTGGCGCGAAAGTGCGATTAGCGAAAGTTGGGGCATTGAGGTAATAGGAATTAATTTAATAGAGACCGGGCATGTACGAAAACTCACTCCCAAGTTGAACAAACCTAGTCAACCAATGACCCAGGGCGGGTGCCCAACTCCGAAAGGAGTTGAACTAGGGGAGCTATCCCCCCGCCAAAGGCGGCTTTCTAGAGCCTTTCCTAGCTGATGCTGAGAGGATTGGGTTCTAGTCATGTGGTGATGGGCTGGTCTATCAGAGTGAGAGCTGAGCGATCTCTGCCATACCCATAGCTTACTCTGACTGTTCCTTTTACTTATATATCTTCTAGATCTCAAGTGACGGCGTCATTTCCGTGGATCGACCTCCCTACTGCCAACCTAAAAGTTGGCAGATTGGGAGCCAAAGCGTCACATTTTTCCCTTGCCCCTCAACTTTCCCTTCATAATTGCTGAGGGGCACAGGGCCTTGGGTGGGGCTTGGGTTTCCCGGGCATTTCCGCGCCCTCCTCAGCTCCCTGCCTTAGAGTGGCTTCGGTCACCCGGGTTTTGTTAGTGGTAAGCAGGGAGGGTTTTGTGGGGGCGCTCTATGGCCTTGGCCTTGCTCGGGACCTTGGGGCTGTTCGGCCAGGCAGCCTGGGGAACAACAACCAATGACCCAGAATTGCTACACCAACGAAAACTGGAATTGGTACACTTACTTACAGGTACTCAATATTTTAATGAGTCTATAGTGCTGATTAGCAAGGCATAATAATGAATTACAGTTCTTATACAGAAACTGAACCACTGCCATAGGCCTATGCACGGTTTTGGTAGAGTTCAGTTAGCGTTACGGTACGATACTGACGCTCCAACCTTATATGATACTATGAGGCGCATTTTGGCTCAAGCCAAAACTCAAGCAAAAATGCGCCTATAATTTGGACCAAGACAGTAGTTTCAGTTATGGCCACTAGATGGCATCATGGTGCCGCTTGAACCCAAAACAGTGCAAATGCAAATGGCGCCTATGGCAGTGGCACAGGTTAACCTTATAAACTTATGTCTAAGCATTGTAACCTATTACAATGCTTTGCTAATCACCATTATAGACTCATTAACCCTCCTGGCCCGGGCTAGCTCTCCTAATGACAGTGCGGCGTACCCGGGCGATCTGGCCAAAGAACGTCTAGGCCTAGGCTACCGTATTTTGGTTAATTTTAACTGCTAGAAATTTCCCATGCATCTATAAATGTAGTGCGGTTTCCAATCTGTAGACTGGCGTTGAGTAGAGCTCTCTAAGTCAACTGGTTCAGTTGTGATGACGATTTTAGTGGAGAGCATTTTCAGGCAATGTTAGAAATACGACGATCTTTTCACTACTGAAACAACGACATACAGACATACAATAACAAACGAGTCTTCTCTTTCTTGTTTTCGGAGGTGCGGTGACGCAACGATCGGCTTTGTTTACATGCGTCGGACGCACGGCGTTCAGACCAAGCTGAATAGGCTTTCAAGCTTACTGTCTATTAAAATGACACCCGGGTACCGGCCCATTTAAAATGACACCCGGGTACCGGCCCATCTGCCGTGGTGTCATATTAAAATGACACCCGGGGAGGAAGGGTTAAACAGTCTAATAAATAAAATAAAATAAAATAAATTCAAAGAAAGTTAAGTCAAAGTTGACGGATGGATATAAAGATATCAAACCAATAATAGTGTATTCATATGAACGACCTGTTGGGTCTATTATTTGTAATTATAATAAAGTTTTAGATAATCTTTCAGAAAATTATATTTTCAATAATAATAAATGCGTATGTGAAAGAGTCGTGGATATGCCAGCTAACAGACGTAATGCATTAATAAAGTTTATTTATAGTCCGATAGGTCATATATTAACAGGTGATGT
The DNA here is from genome assembly GCA_032716605.1 of Paralithodes platypus. NCBI lineage: Eukaryota > Metazoa > Arthropoda > Malacostraca > Decapoda > Lithodidae > Paralithodes > Paralithodes platypus. Next base: position 4,050,064 of record CM064481.1, read on the forward strand.
AGAACTAGTTAAACAATTTGCAAATGACAAATTAGCAGAGCTATGTCAAAAAGGTTTTAAATATAGAATAGGGAATGATAAAGTAACATTTGACAACATTTTAAAAGATATTGTTTTTTCAGTTAATAGATTAACCCTCCAGCCCCGGCTATGTATTATATATATATTCCCCGAAACCCGGGGGTTTTGGCCGAAAAACGTCTACGCCTAGGCTACCGTATCTTTGTTATTCTGACTGCTTCCGCATTCCCGCGCATCCCCAAGCGTAGATGTGTTTCTTACCTGTAGAATGGCATTAAGTAGAGCTCTCTAAGTCAACTGGTTCAGTTGTGATGATGATTTCATTGGAGATAACTTTATGGCAAAAACAGCCACTTTACACTACTTTTCGATACTTAACAACAACATACAGGCACACACGAACAAGCGACACACTCCTTCTTGTGGCCGGAGATGCGGGGCGTCGGTCCAGCCGGCTGTTGTTTACATGCGTCGGACCGACGCCTCGCTCACCAAGCTCACAGGCTTTCAACCACTGGGCGTTCAAGAGCCCTTCCGGGCAGCTCGGGTATGCTTTTTTATGGGCGTTCAAGAGCCCTTCCGGGAACGAAGGGTTAAAAGATAAATTGTTAAAAACTAAGAGCTGCGATGCGAGGGAGCTAAAAGCATGGTCAAAATTATTGGTTAACCCAGTGAGACCCAGCGTCGCACGTGATGCGTCGGCAGTGTTTGATCACCAACTCCCAGCGACGCATCACGTGCGTCCGACATATTAAAATCAGTTACGTGGCTCGTAAGGTAGGAAATGGCGGGAGAATAGGAGGGGGAGGTACCGTAGTGTGTGTGGGAGACGGGCCGGTAGGTGTGAGCGGGCCAAGACAGCCGCGCGGCTGGTGGTGGTGGTGGGCTTAGTGGGGATACTTTACACCCTTAGTTCACCGCCACTTTGAACCTTCATTACTCCGGTCGTATGGGAGCTAGAGGCTTGAGATTTATGTGAGACACTCCTTAGGATGTATGCCGTACAATGCCATACTCAGTTTTCACCCTAGTGCTCCCGGGCGGGTGGTCATGCGGGGGAGACGAACTTTCGACCCCCCCCACCGCCCCCCAAATGACCAAGGTGAGTTTTTTTTTAGTTTTTTCTTCATTTCTCACCATTCTCTTCCATTTTGGCTCAACCAATTTTTTTGAGGCTATCTATCTATCTATCTATTGCCTGACGCCGTGATCCCCGAAGGGGTGGCCACGAACGAACCGCCCCCATGCACCTCTGTCCCCAGTCAGTCGACGCCCCTCCCCCCAACCAGCACCACCTTCGTTCATGTACTTCCTCACTCCATCCTTCCACCTCATATTCGGTCTACCTCTCCCCCTCTGTCCCTCCACCTCGCTCTCATACACCCTCTTAGTCATTCTCTCGCTTTCCATACGTTCCATATGGCCGAACCATCTCAAGTTGTTCCTTTTCACACTTTCCAGCACATCTACCTCCACACCACACCTCCTTCTTACTTCCTCATTAGTCTGTCTATCCCTCCATGTAACTCCGCACGCACTCCTTAAGTAATTCATTTCCACTGCTCTCACTCTTGGTCTGAGTCTCTCAACCAATGTCCATGCTTCGCTTCCGTAAGTCAGTGTCGGGATTACCACACTGTCATGCAAGGACTTCTTCACTTCCATACTGACCACCCTATTTCTTGCACCTCTTCATCCATAGTCCCACACTGCCCAGATACTTTGAGGCCCCCCCCCCAAAAAAAAAAAAATATCCGAGGTGATTTTTTTTTTTTTTTTTTTTTTCATTTCTCATCCTTGTCTTCCATTTTAGCAAACAAAAATAAGAAGTGAAAATGGCTTGGGACTAGGGTGAACAAAATATTATAACTAGCCGGGGCTCAACGGGTTAAATTAATTCGAAATAAAGTGTTCTCCTTAACCCATAACTGGCGGCGCGCAACATATATCGAGTGAAATAAATTTGGACTATGTGGCGGTGCACGACAGCTGTCGAATGCCATTTTCAGCACGTAATGTTGCTGAGAGAGAGCGCTGAGCGGTGGGACGAGCGTAGTAACCTTATGACCGTTCCCCACGACCACCGTGGACCTACTGAACTGTATGCCACCCTTCTCCCCCCTTTCTCACTTGCTACACAGGGAATTATGTACGGAAATTACCTTATTTTAGGTTTTTTGCACTCGTGTTGCACGATCGTTGCAAGAGAACCAGTGGTCATACAAGGATGGTTCGGGTGTCATTGGAAAGCTCTGTTTACGCCCTTTCAGGGATAGATACTTGTTTTACGCTCTGGGTCTTGTTTATGCATGAAAATGAGCAGCACGGAAACAACCCTATTTAGGGTAAAAAAAAAACGCTGGGCGGTACATAAAAATTACCGCCTAGGCCGCTCTTAAGGTGTTAAAAAATTAATTTAATCTTTCTGATTTTGTAAACTATAATTATAATAAGCTTAAAATTTATATAACTAATTTGCTTAAACATTTTGTAATCACTACAGTAGATAAAGCCAGCAATAACTATAGCTTCATATGTAAGAAATTGTATCTAGAAAACATGAAAAAATAACTAGGCATTAAAGGTAATAAATTTCATAAAAATATTTGTGGTAATTCTGTTTATGAAATTCAGGAAAATTTAATTGTTGATAACTTAATTAATGAACATACTAATAAAACTATAACCTTTGATATTAAACTTTCTGATAAGAATAAATGCATTGCTAAATTATACATGTTACCTAAATTTCATAAAAGACCTTATAAATATCACTTTATTGCCGGAGCAAAATTTGCTACCACTAAAACTTTGTCAAAACAAGTCGTACATTGCTTAAAATACATTAAAAGTACTCATAAATGATATTGTGATGCTATCAAGAATAGAACTGGCATTAACTAAACAACAACAACAACAACTATTATTCATGTGGTGATGGGCTGGTCTATCAGAGTGAGAGCTGAGCAATCTCTGCCATACCCATAGCTTACTCTGACTGTTCCTTTAACTTATATATTTTCTAGATCTCAAGTGACGGCGTCTCATCTAAGGATTGACCTCCCAATCTACCAAGATTGGAAGCCAAAGCGTCACATTTTTCCCTTGCCCCTCAACTTTCTCTTCATAATTGCTAACGGGCACAGGGCCCTGGGTGGGGCTTTGGTTTCCCGGGCGTTTCCGCACCCTCCTCAGCTCCCCGCCATGGAGTGGCTTAGGTCACCCAGGCTTTATTGTGGTCGGCGGGGAGGGTTCTGTGGGGGGCACTCGGTTATGGCCTTGGAATTGCTCGGGGCCTTGGGGCTGTTCGGCCAGGCAGCTTGGGGAACAACAACAACAACAACTATTATTGGAGTGTTGACAATTCAGTAGAAGTTATTGATAAACTCAATACCATGCGGAAAGTTACCTCAGTACATAGCTTCGACTTTTCAACTTTGTATACCAATTTGCCTTTAGATTTAGTATTTTCAGAACTTTGCTTTATTATAGATTTGCATTTTGACAGATTTGAAAGTACAGTAGTCATAATCGTTGCATAAATGTTAATTCATATTTTAACCCGTAAACGGCGGAAAACCTCATAAGAGGTTTTACTGGGCGAGGGCGGCAAAACTCTTAAGAGGGAGGCCTAAAAAAAACATTTAAACGGCCCCAGTAACACTAAAAAAAAAAATGTTTTTTCTTTTTTTTCCCTATACCTCATATCACTCCTCCACATCCCCTCCTTCCTCCTTTTTCCCTCCCCCTTCAATTATTACCTATTTTCCCTGTTATTCCCTAATTCGTTGGTATATTTTGGTGCTAACATTAGCAAAATGTGTGGAGGATGTGCTTACGTGCCTAGCGAGTGGGTTACATAAGCGAGAGTGTGTATGAGTAGACTCAGTATGGCTTGAGGCCTCGTGGAGGGAGGGGTTGCCTCAATTTTCTCCATAATTCATGAATGGGCTGGTCCATCTATATTCGCGATTTTGACCAGAAAAATTATATTTTAACTTGTTTTATTGTTGTTACAGGTTACTATCTTCATAGTGAAGGTAAAATAGGCTCATATGAATAAGTAATAACGATATTTATCGTAAAATGACGATTATAGGCCTGAATGGAGCCTATATGCTCGCCCATGGGGACCGGGTTCAATACTCCCCCCTCGCCGTTTATAGGTTAATAATGCGTCACTTAGCTTTGATCCCACTAGTTCAGTATATTTTGATAGAACTAAACTTAACCCTTAACTATCGGCGTGCAACATAAGTCGAGTATAATAAATCTGGACTATCTGGCGGCGCTCGACATAGGTCGTGTGGCAATTTCAGCACGTAATGTTGCTGAGAGAGAGAGACAAGTGGTGGCAGGAGAGTAGCGAGCGTATGACTGCTCCAGACCACCGCGGCGAACCTACTGACACGAATCCCACCTCCTCCCTCCCTCTCTCACTCGCTATATACGGAATTGTATGGGGAAAGTGCCTAATTACATGCTTTTTGCACTCGCGTTGCGCGGTTGTTGCAAGAAAACTAGCCATCATAAAAGGATCGTTATGGTGTCATTGGAAAGCTCTGTTTATGCCCTTTCAGGGATAGATACTTGTTTTACGCTCTGGGTCTTATTTAGGCATGAAAATGATCACGTAAACAGCCCTATTTTGGCTAAAAACACCCCGCTGGGCGGTACATATAAATAAACCGCCTAGCCCGCTAATAAGGTGTTAAAGATGTCCTTAAATTCCTCCTTTTCATTACTTATGTTAGATTCGGGCCCTACATTTTCAAACAAATACTAGGAATTCCTATGGGTGGAAATGCTAGCCCTTTAATTGCAGACTTATTCTTGCTTGCTTTAGAATTTAAATTTATGAAAAACTTAGTTGACAGTAGCAAGAAAAATAACATCCCAGAAAAATTAGCACTTGCTAAATTGTTAAGTAATAATAGTAGATATATTGATGATATTCTTGTTTGCAATGTTAAATTTTAATCAAGTCACTAAACAAATTTACCCAAATTCCATCCCCCTCACACCAGGTAACGTAAATGATGAAGTTGAAAATTTTCTTGATATAAATATACAGATTGTTAATGAACAGTGCACACTTAAAATATACCACAAAGTCGACGATTTTAATTTTAACGTAATAAACTTTCCTTTCCCTAATAGTAATATCGATAGTAAAATAACTTATAATTGTTTTTATTCCCAGCTAATAAGATTTTGTAAAATTTGTACCAGAGTAGAAGACTTTTGGGATAGAGTTAGGTTACTATACAAACTCTTAGTAGACAGAGGTTTTGTTGCAAGTAAATTGTTGCATAAATTTAATCTTTTTAAGGTCAATTATTGTGACTATTTTAAAATTTGATATCAATAATTTTAATCAAGCATTATTAACTTGAAGTTTCTATTATACCTGATGTGGCGGCGTCTACGCCGTGGGGCCACCTCCCGAGGCTGCCAACCGCGGATGGCTGCCGACCCTCCACAGCCGAAGACAAAATCAACGACCAGTGGAGGAAAACCGGATGCCGGCCGCGGGGAGCAGTTTCGGGAGCCAAACCGTCACAACCATCCCCTGCCCCCTCCCTGGGGGCACGGGTCCTTGGAGCGGCTTCGGTCGCGCCGGGAATTTCCACACCTCTCACACCACACACACACAGTTTTTCCTACACCGAGAAATGACTCTCCGGCTGTCATTTCTCGAAGACTTCTTCTAGCCGGAGACATTGAGAGCAACCCAGGACCCACGTTCACATACATATGTCCAACTTGCTCAAAACCCATCACTTCGAGTCGCCATACTAAGGGTTCAGTTCTCTGCAATTCATGTGGGAACTGGACCCACTTCACCTGCACAACACTTGCCTCCAAGAAACACTACACAAACACCTGGACCTGTTCCTCATGCCCCTCCCTCTCCCAGTCAAATCCCTCGCCTAAAACCCGTCCACCTCTCCTCCCCAACCCACCTAACCTTCCCATATCATCCACTCCCCCCCCTAAAACCCGTCCACCTCTCCTCCCTAACCCACCTAACCTTCCCATACCATCCACATCCTCAACTCAACACACCACACCCCATCCTAATCCATTCCAACCCCCATCTCCTGCTCCCCAATCCCCACCCCCACCTCACCCATCCCAACCCCCAGCCCCTCCCTCACCCCCCCCCCCTCCTCGTGCAGCAGCACCCAACATACATCGTGCACATAACATTAACATTCTTCAACTGAACATAGATGGCATCAACACAAAGAAACACGAACTCTCACACTTCATCAAACAACACAACATACACATTGCCATCTTACAAGAAACAAAACTCCGCACAACACAAAAAACACCCACATTTCATAATTTCACCACCATCAGACAAGACCGGGCTGTCGGCGGACTCATCACCCTGGTACACAAAGAAATATACATAGTAACCAGTGTACAAACCAAATCACTCCTCCCCCCAAATGATAACACAACAGAAATACAGTCAATTAAAATACGCACTGGCAACAACTCCAACATAACCATCATAAACACATACATCCCTCCCCAAACATCCCCTACAGTACCAAATGAATACAGACCACACCATCATCCTGGGTGGTGACTTCAACGCCAAGACGTCGGCCTGGTTTGTCGACAACCCCGACACAGACAGAGGGCTGGTACTACAAAACCAAACCGATAACCTCATCATCCTTAACGACATCCATCAACATACCCATATTCCTCACCAAGCCCTCTATAACCCATCATCTCCAGACATCACCTTTTGCTCCCCAGAACTCGCCCCCATAACATCCTGGAGGGTGGTCAGAACCTTAGGCTCTGACCACCTCCCGATCATTATCACCACCAAAACCAGACTCACCCCAGCTAGCCACAAACACACATACACCAATTATAAAAGAGCTAACTGGGAAGCATTCACAAATGAGACAGAACAACACTTCACAACTCTAAACAGTACACCCATCACTAACATCAACAATGCTGTACACATACTCAATAAAACTATCCAAAACGCTGACAAGAAACACATTCCAAGAGGTAACAGAAAAAGACACAACCCCAACTTCACACCAGAAATTAAAAACCTCATCAGACAACGCGACATACTGAAACACTCCCCAGCACCCCACACACAAGACATCACACAACAAATTCAAGCACTCAACACCCAAACTAACAACAAAATACAAGAACAAGGAATAACTTCCTACAAACACTTGATCACAAAACAAACCCCAAAAAACTATACAAAACACTAAACAGCATCACACTTTCCAACAGCAACACAACACAATCACATGCTGCAATCATCAGACACCTGGGACCACAAGGCATACAAGCACTCACTAACATATCAAACTACAGCTATTCACACAACACAATACCAGACATTTGGAAGCATGGTATCATCATCGATGCCATCCCCCGCCACAACCTAACAAACAAAATCTACAACACAAACATGCACAACAACACAAAACGGTGGACCCCTAACACATACACCACACCCAAAATCCTAGGAGTAACATATGATACTCATATGACATTCAAACAGCACACCACAAACATTAAAAAGAAACTGACACCCAGACTTAACGCCCTCAGGTCACTTGCTCACACAAAATTTGGACACAACAAAGAAACTACCACCACAGTATATAAACAATACATAAGATCAGTGATGGAATACGCAAGCCCAGCCTGGGCTTCTAACCTAGCTGAAACACATCATAAGACCTTACAGACTATTCAAAACAAAGCCCTGAAGATCATTACAGGCTGCACAGCTACTGCACCCACAGATCACCTACATCAAGAAACCAAGGACATGAGAGGCACTCAATTCCTGGCAGCAGCCTCCACGAACCAAGACCACCCACTAAACTACATGGCAACACACCCACAGACACCAAGAAATATCAAAACAACACCCAGCACACGGTATCACACACAATTATTGTCCTCTCTCCCTCCCTGCCCACCCCGAACCAACTTCCAGAAGCACATCCATACTCATATCTCTCACCGATCCATCCACTCACTCACAGACAACACACAGCTGCATGCACGACCTCCCGAAATCCATCCTTCCGAATCCTCCCTTCCTCGCGAGGACAGAGTCCACCTGGCCAGGCTGAGATGCGGACACCATCCAGCTCTCCTGAGCTATCAGAAGAGACTGGATGACTCCGTTGTCGACGCCTGCCCGGGATGTAACACAGCACCCCATACCATTAAACACATCATAGAAGACTGCATTTCACACAACCACTTACGCCAACAACACAATCTACACTCAATGAGAGCTCTGTGGCCAGGCAGCTTAGGGAACAACAACAACAACAACAACCTCTACTTACTTTTTGTCTGTATGTATTAATGTTTATCTTTTGCTATTGTTATTATTATTTTTTACAATTGTTCTTGTTAAAAAGAGTACTCTTTTGTTTAAATCTATTGTGCCTTCTTCATATTTTCAAATATTTGTATTTATTATATTGTATCTATTCACTGTCGATAGTATCAATTGCTTGCCTTTGCGATTTCCTTAGTTTATTTGTACAATAAATGTAGGTTATTAGTAGGGTAGTAATTGTTAGGGGACACTTGAAGCATGCTATGCTTACAGGTACCTACCCAATAGCACTATCGTTAGTGATAGCCATTTGTATTTTTTACTATTGTTAATGTCTTGTCAAGTTGCAAATTTGATTTTAATAGAAAATGTTGACACTAATAAATTGTAGTTTCTTTATTCATGCAGAGTTTAGTAAAATTTACCAGAACGTCCCCGACTTCCCAAATTGACTAATTCCTTGAACGTGACTATAGTGCGTTGTTGTGTGCGATTAGTTTGCTTGGGAAACAGATTAACTTGCGCATGTAGTAATGTACACCCTATGTGGTGGGTTGTGTTCTTTTATTTATAAACTATTATTTTACTTAATGCGTTGTTTCCACATAGCGATTTTGATTACTTGTTTTGTCTTTTTACTGTGTTCGTATACATTTTAGTTTGTTTATTTTGCAAGTTTTACACTGCTTTGCGCAGTGGCAGTATTGTAACCAATGAGGATAAGGCTCTGCACCAAGGCTCAAAACAATAAAAATTTGGTTAAAGTTTTCGCCATACCATCTTCTTCCGCACACCAAGTCGCACCCCACCTGCCCGTGGTATCCTCGCAGACACCCTTTGTTTCCTTTTTCCATATATTACTTTTTCATTTTGGGTGACACAAACGGGGGCGGCGCTACCTGGGGTCTGTCCCAGGTAGTTTTCAAATTTTTAGTAATAAATATTTTATTATAGTAATAAATATTTTTTATTAACTGAAACCACTGCCATCTCGGCCCATTGCCATCATGAGTGTATGCCCTAAGTGCGACTCCCGGGTCACCAGTAGGGGGTTCAAGTGTACCAGATGCTGTTCTTGGTACCACCCCCTATGCTCTGGACTCCCTGACAGTCTCTGCAAGGACTATGCGTTCTTCCAAAAAATCCATCCATTCGGATGGAGGTGGTTCTGTGACAACTGCCCCTCAGACGCCGAGAACGCATTAGTCAGCTCGCAGGCCACAACGGATCTGAAGGACGCCATAGTGAGTGAGGTCTCTGGCGCCAACGCTGCCACACCAGATATTCCCTCGTTCGCCAAAATCGTCCAGCAAACGTTAGAGGACACAAAAAAGGAGCCTACCAAGCGCACCACTGAGGTGGTGGATGGTGGGAAGAAAAAAACTGTCTGGGACCATCAAGTCTTAATAGTTAAGCCAAAAGATAGTACCTCTGAGCCTGCAAGCCCACCTGATACTAAGGCTATTGAGAAAGCTTTGGCTGCAATCCCAATAAATAAATGTACTAGAACTGAATCAGGTGCTTTAGTAGTACGACTTCTATCAAAGAAAGCCAAAGAGGATGCAGGGAGCGCCATCAACCAGTGTCTCGGGACTGACAGCATCTTCAGTGTGTCAGAACCCAAGAAGATGCTACCAAAAATGACCCTGGTTGGTATCTCTACTGACACGGATGACGACGAGATCATCCCCAGCATCCTAAGCAAGAATCCAAGCATAAATTCTCTGTTCGACAAGGGCCTAACTCTAAATTTGGTGTTCACTAAGTAGAAAAAGGATGCACATACAAAAATAGCAGTAGTAAAAATGTCTCCTGAAATACGCTCTTCAATTGTCAACGAGGGCAACTCTGTGTACGTTGGACTCACTAAATGTCGTGCTTATGATCGCTTCTGGGCGACGCAATGTTACCATTGTCAGGGCTTTGGTCATACTTCTGACAGGTGTACTCTGAAAGGGGAGGACCCTAAATGTAGTTTCTGCGCTGGTACTCACAGTTCATAAGGCTGCACCAGTATAGCTTCCCCTATTTAATGCATAAATTGTGTAAACTCCTCATCAGTCACAGAGCCACCAACTCATTTTGCTTCTAGTAGAAATTGTCTTCTTATGATAGCCCAAAGAAATAGACTTATTGAAAACACCAATTTTGTGAGTTAAAAAAAATGAAAAATGTCCCAGGAGCCGATTGAAACTGGGTATGCTAAATGTTCGTTCGATGCGCAACAAGATAGATTACATTGGTGAGGTCTTGGATGAGCTCGGTCTCGATATACTTTGCCTCACTGAGGCCTGGTTGTTTGAGTCAGACTAAAATATTATTCAAGCTGTGTTGCCTAAAATTCATTCAATAATAAGTGTTCCTAGGTCTTGTAGTGATCATCCGGGTGGTGGAGTAGCGCTTTTATACTCTGCGTCGCTAGTAAATATCTCTCAGATAAGTCATAACCCAGCCCCTCTTTTTTATGAACTGTTGGAATTAGAAATAAAAGTTCGCCAACAAATCCTAAGAATAGCAATTATTTATAGGCCTGGCCATCGAGGAACAGATAGAGGTTTTATGGATGAGTTTGGACAGTTTCTTGAGAGTTTTCTTCAAAAACCGGAAGACTCTTGATATGCGGAGACTTTAATTACTGGATTGACAACCCTCATCTGAAACCATTTTCCTCAGAGTTCCTTGAATTGACTGACCAGAATAATTTTGTAAATCACGTATCCAACCGAACTCATATCTCAGGACACACCCTTGACTTGGTTCTATCTCTCACCGGTTGTGATGGTCTTCTGGATGTTGAGGTGGAGGTTCTAGACTCTTCTATTTCTGATCATTCTCTGATTACTTTCGGCTTTGATTTCCCTAAGCCGCCCATATATGAGAAAGTTATCAGGTTTAGAAACTACAGAAATACTGACCAGAATATTGCTCGCAATGAAATAAGACAGCATCTTGCAAGTATTGATACTTCCAATCTTTCTTCAAACGAGCTGGTGGAGGTACACAGAGAGAGAATGAGCTATTTTTCAACAGCCTACTGGGCTGCAGCCCTCATAAGGCTGGTTAATCTGCAGAACAGATATTACTAATGACAATAGTGAGACTGGTACATCAGGAGGTAAATTAGATACAGGTAACTAAAGTACAGACGCGATAGGTGAAATATAGCATCAGAAATGCATGAAAACAAAGATGATTAAAGTTCGTCAAAGAGTTGTATTGCAATCAAGAAACGTCGTATGGGGGAAAAGTCAAAAGATGGTGAAGGAGCAAGGACGCGGAGGGATGCGGTGCGCAAGGAAAGCCGGCGCTCAGAATCATACCGAGGGCACTCACAAAGGATATGACGGACGGTGACTGGCGTTTGACAAGGAACACAAAATGGGGGCGGAGTCGGAGGCGTTGTCATTAAATGGCCATGCGTGTAACGAGTGTGCCCAATACGTAGGCGCGTCAGGATGACCTGATTCGACCGACACGGATCAATGGAGGATGGCCAAGGGTGTACACCGGCTAGTATACTGCGGAGGTGGTTGGTAGTATCAACGTTTGTCCATTCCCTCTGCCAGTCCGCCCAAACACGCTCACGGAGAACAGGGAATAGATCAGTTGGTCGCAGGATAACATTGGAGGGAGTGCCCCTACATGCGCGCTTTGCTAAGGAATCAGCTCTCTCATTCCCCTGGATCCCGATATGTGCCGGTACCCAACACAGGGTAATTTTACGGCCCAACGTCAGTAAGTCATGGAGTGTGCGGATGACGTCGCAAACGAGAGCGTCTTTGGGCGCAAATGTTTGTACGGCTTGAAGAGCACTCAGAGAGTCACTACAAATGACTATGTGAGGGACATTATCGGGGAAGGTAAATACCATATCGAGGGCACACTGTATGGCCTGAAGCTCAGCAGTGAAGATGGATGAGCATTGATGAAGGGCACGCTGTCGAATGCCTGGAGGTACACAATGGCGCACTTAAGTCTGTGTTTGATCATCACTATCCAGAGGTAGAAAAGAGAATCATAGTGCGAGATGACTCGCCATGACTCACTCGCCCTCGAGTCAAATTTCTTAGAAGAGAGCGTAGAAGTGCCGAACGTAAATGGCGGAAAAATTAAACTGACATCACATGGTTGCCATACATGTTGGCGAAAAGAGCCGTAATCCACACAATCAAAGACGAAAAGAAAGCGTTTTACCAGGGGAAAGTCGACTCATGTGGTGGTGATCAAAGAACGTTGGCTTCGGTTGTCAGTGGTTTACTTGGAAAAAAACATGTGAACTCAAGACGTTCTGCACCTGATGCGGAGCTAGCTGCAGACTTTGTCACATTCTTTACTAGCAAGATAACTCATATGAGACATGAACTGGATGAAGGCCCCTATAATGAAGAATATTCAATTGTACCCCAACCACGACATACTCCTAATAGTGTCCTCTCATCATTCCATCCGGTAGAGGCTGATGTTGTTTCATCCTATATAAGAAACCTTAATAAAAAAAAAATTCCATTGGATCCTATAAATGTTTCCAAACTACCTAGTGTATATGATCATGCAGTGGAGCTTATTTCCAAAATAGTTAACAACTCTTTCTCCGAAGGCAACTTCCTAGTGTCTGAAAAACATGCCTTGCTCCGGCCTATCCTTAAGAAACCTGGACTTCATGTAGAGAACATGTCGAACTACCGTTCTGTCTCCAACTTGTCTTTATCAAAAATATTAAGAGCGTGCCATACTTGATCAACTGCTGCCGCTACTTCAGCAAAATGAAACTATTCCCATTTTTCAGTCTGCTTATCGGCAGCATCATTCGACTGAGACAGCATTGATCAGAATACATAATGATTTAGTCAAGAACACTTGCGACGGCGAGATATCATTGTTGGTTCTACTTGATCTCTCTGCAGCCTTCGAAACAGTGGACCATGAGCTGCTATTGAGTGATCTTTATGACTGTGGTATGAGTGACTGCTCTCTTGCTTCTCAGGTCATACTTGTCAGGTAGATCCCAGAGTGTGATGATGAATCGGATAGTCTCGGACTCGGCACCCCTGCTCTATGGCATTCCGCAGGGATCAGTGTTGGGTCCTGTCCTGTTCACGATATACACTAGTGGCTTATCTCTTCTGCTTCGTGCACACGGTGTCACCTATCATTTCTACGCTGATGACACCCAAATTTATGTGAAGATCACAGGCATAGCTGATACACAGAGGAAGATGGAAATGCTGATGACCGATACCAAGAAGTGGATGAGGACAAGAAAACTTAAACTAAATGATAACAAAACTGAAATTCTCATCATCCGAGGAAACAGAAGGGCTACTGACGCAGTAAATGCACTCTCCATTGATACGGATGACTCACAGCTACAACCAGTAAAAAAAATTCGGAATCTGAGTGTGTACCTGAACTCAAGACTGGATTTTAAGGAGCACGTAAATCAGATTGTCAAAAGTTGATACCTACACATCAGAAATCTCTACTCAGTGAAGCAGTTTATACCTAGACGTTGCCTTCTGACACTGGTTCACTCATTGATATTCTCTCGTGTTGATTATTGCAATGCCTTATTTGTGGGCCTTCCAAATTACATGTTAAAGAAAGTACAATCTGTTCTGAACAGAGCTGCAACTCATTTTTGGAATTCCACCTGGAACCCCTACCACTTCTTATCACATCGAACTGCACTGGTTACCAATAACAGCTAGAATAGAATTTAAGTGGTGTCTGGTAACTTTCAAGGTCCTCAAATTTGGTGAGCCCGGGTATCTTGCAGAGCTGCTCAGGCGTCCACTGGCACGCCATGGTGTAGTCGTGCGCCATGACGATGACCCCCTGCGTCTTGATGAGCCATGGGCTTTCCGGCAGTCATCTTTCTTTGAGAGATCATTCTCTTACATGGCTCCAAGGTTATATAACAGACTGCCACTGACCATGATACAACTAAGTTCTGTTGAGTGCTTCAAGAGACAACTTAAGACTTTTCTCTTTGTAAGAAGCTACGATCTCGAGAGGGGTGTCATCATGGAGGGCTATATGGTGTAAGCTATTTGCCGCTGCTGGTGGCTGGGTGATGCGCATAGGTTTTGTGTTGCATTGATTTAAGTGATTTGTGGGGGGGGGTTTTCGAGCGCCAGTGAATTCTGCGGAAAAATTGGCGCTTGTGAGAAATAAGTAACATGCTTATTATTATTATTATTATTATTAATAATAATATCTGTAAGTGTGCCAATTCCAGTTTTAGTTGGTTTAGCAATTCTGGGTCATTGGGTGACTAGGCTAAGTACGTTCAACATGAGTAGGCCTATTTGTAAGTACAAATAATTTTATTGAGTATTTGTAAGTACAGTACAGTATGTGTATTGACTAGTTATAGTCATTGGGTGACTATATACTGGTATAGGGTCGTGTTTCGACACAAACATTTATTTTTCCTCTACCAAAAATCCTCTTGCTTGTGGCTGAATAGCCCTTCAATTTTGAAGCTCGGGCGCGAAAATGCGAGTTTTTACAGCCAAACTCAAATCGGCGGAATATTTAGACACTGCCGCGAAAGTGCGATCCGCGAATCGAGATGTAGCAAAAGTTGGTGCACCACTGTATGCAGTTTTGAATCCTGCATATTAATCTGAGCATGTACATACAGGGTGTTACTTATACAATAATACAGACCTGGGACCCTAGGAGAGCCAGCAACATCTGGTGGTACAGTGATGCCAGACAAGATGTTCTGGAGGTCAGATAGTTGGATGGGTACCACATTACTACCTGTTGTAGTAGCACTGCTACCACCACTACCACTACCCTCACGACTGCTGGAGGTACTGCTGCCACTACGCCCGGACTCTGCTAAAAGATAACCCATTATAATGTAAAACTTGCAAAATAAACAAACCAAAACTGGGACGAAACAATATAACGGCAAAACAACTTATCAAAATCGCTATGTGGAAATAACGCTTATATAAAATTTTGAAATAAAATAACATAAAATCACCACATAGGGTGTACATAACTACATGTTAGAGATCCTATTGTAACAGTGATCAGCAATTCTCCCTACCAGGAATTCACCGGAGACCTCTGGTGGACGCTTCCGAAGTAGCGCCAGAGCTACGTCTGTCGACATAAACAATACTCAACACCTAGGCTATGCAAAGTTTATCACAATTTCTTACTTTACTATATACTAGATGGCTACACTAAGTGCTTATATAGTATGGTAGTTGTGGGGGTAATGTGTCAGCTATAGAAAGTACGACATAATTATAGCTTATAATTAAGAATGATCGATGGAGAGGGAGGGTGAAGAACTGCGGGATATCGGCATTTAAAGGGCCCAGGTCGCTTACTGTACAAAACGTGTCTGGTGCGGCAACTCCAAGAATTTCTGGTAGGGAGAACTGGTTGGGGAGATTGTAGGCATTAATCAAACAGGGTAGTACCCAGGGGAGGTTACATAGGCATAATATAAGGAGTTGCTAGACTAGTACTCCTGTTTCATTTACCTGGCTTCCCCCACTGTTTCTATTTGGGCCTCACCTACACAGAGAGTAATCCTGCTTACTTTCTCAAACACCTCCTCCTTCTATTCATGTTGCTACACTTAACAGGCACACCACCATGGGCGGGTGCCCAACCCCGAAAGGGGTTGAAATAGGAGAGCTATCCCCCCGCCAAAGGCGGCTTTCTAGGGCCTTTCCTAGCTGATGCTGAGAGGATTGGGTTCTAGTCATGTGGTGATGGGCTGGTCTATCAGAGTGAGAACTGCGCGATCTCTGCCATACCCATAGCTTAGTCTGACTGTTCCTTTTACTTACCGGGTATATATTTTCTAGATCTCAAGTGACGGCGTCTCTTCCGTGGATTGACCTCCCAATCTACCAAGATTGGAAGCCAAAGCGTCACATTTTTCCTTTGCCCCTCAACTTTCTCTTCATAATTGCTGAGGGGCACAGGGCCCTGGGTGGGTCTTTGGTTTCCTGGGCGTTTCCGCACCCTCCTCAGCTCCCCGCCATGGAGTGGCTTCGGTCACCCAGGCTTTATTGTGGTCGGCAGGGAGGGTTCTGTGGCGCTCGGTTATGGCCTTGGCCTTGCTCGGGGCCTTGGGGCTGTTCGGCCAGGCAGCTTGGGGAACAACAACAAGCACACCACCTAAATTACCGGTAATGCACCTTAATTTTGTCTTTTTATCACTCTTTCAACCTTGCAGGGGCCACATTACAGGCAGCTTTGCCTTTTGTCTCATTCTCTCCTTCATGGGGAAAAAAAAAAAAAAAAAAAAAAAAAAAAAATTGGGGCCACCGGTGACATATTCTTCACTTTACACAAAATATATCTCCATGCCCATAATAACTATTTGGTAATACTGTAATGGTACAGGATACACATTCCACATGACCAAACATAAAATATAACCACTTTTTTTAATACTTAAAGACCCCAAAATGACATCAAAAAAATAATATGGCCACTCTTACTACCAGAGCAATGTTGTTTACAGACTGAATAGAGTGAGAGAGGGAATACTGTACAGCAAAATGTGTATCGAGTTGCATTTTTTGTGGACCATTAATCACTTTCAATGGCATAATGGGAACTATGGAGCATATTATTAACTTTGTATATTGTGGGTGTAAATTAATGAACTTAGCCGTGGCATAGTCAGGACAGGGTCCTCTGCTGATCAAAGGGTTGGTGGTTCAAGACCTCACTGTCAAAATTTTATTGGTAAAGTCAAGCCCGGGCAACTTGATTTAGCAATTTGTGACAAATGCCCGATATTCATGGATATTAATTCTCTGGAATTATGGCGTCTGGCAAAAAACAAAACAAACAAAAAATCTATGTGAAAAACTGACCCTTATGATAATATTTACAATAGCACTTCATGCAGAAAAGTAATTTTTTTCAGCATATATTAACGCCTTTGTTGAAGCGCCCGTTACCTGACGGAGACCGAAATTCGCTTATTATGTAGCCTGGGAGAGAGGCAAGTTATTGCAAGCAGCACGGGAGGGCTTTATCCAGAGCCCACGAAGTCTGAGCGCACACTGGTGTTCGAGACCAAGTTCTCTCACACCATTGCAGCGTTACACATAGAAAGAAAAAACTCAAAACCGCTCATTTATAGCGATTTTGGCCAACCTATGCAAGACAACCAGACGTCTTACAGAGATGATTTAGGTGTCATTGGAAAGCTCTACAGTATTACTGTACTTTCACGGATATATTATTGCATTACGCTCTGGCTCATGCTTATGCATGAAAATGTGCAGGGAATAAAGGTCAATTTAGGCCAATATGCCCGCTTGTTAGGGGTTAAGTCACAAGTTAGAATGAAGACTGATGATTAGGAAATTAAAATGCCACTAAATTATATACCGGGACTGGTACATAAAAGTTTAATCCCTTCAACATGATGACATCCTTTTTACCTTTAATTCTGACTAACATTAGATGATTTTATTCAGTTTAAGAAGGACCATGTTACTCAGATGGTTTAATGAGATAGTATTGATCCATTTAAGTCTTAGAGGTAGTTTATAAGCTAAAGAAAATCGTCTAATGGTAACCAGAATAAGACAAAATTTCATCATACTGAAAAGCGTTTGTTTTCTTTTTTTTTGCCAGACGGCGTAATTCCCAAGTATACCATGCTGGTTTGAATGCTCACCAATTATTCACAGGGTAAAATTATTGAAACTATCTTAACCCACTGGACCCCAAGCGATTTAATCAATCCAGGACCGGCCACTTGTTATCTTTAACACTTTGGCGTGCCGATGACGTTATTTTCCTCATCCGATTCCCGACCGTAGACGTGCCGATGACGTTATTTTCGTCATCCGGTGGGTGGGCGAGCGTTTTACTATACCGCGTGGCTTAGTACTGGGTAGGTGGGAGGTGGAGAGTGCAGCTCACCCTCCTACGTAGGCCGGAGAGGGTAGGCCAGGCACGCGAAAGTGTTAAGGGGTCCTGGGGGACGGCGGAAAGTCACAATTAACACGGGGTGATTGGTAGGCAAAATACTGGAAAATCACTCCCCCCCCCACGCATGCGGCTGGACTTGGAGGGTTGCCAACCATCGGTATTGTTCCGTGGGATCCTAAAGTAGTTCCCATACAAATCTGAACCTCTAGGTGCCATAGGACAAGAGTATTTAACCTCTTAAGTGCGCAGGTGGGGTAGTGGCCACCCCTCCCTGTGCGGAGGTATTTAGACTGTTTCCTACACTCAAATCGTCATCGTACCATAAATATCATTAATACTTATCCATATGCACCTATTTTACGTTGATTATAACGATATTAACCTGTTACAACCATAAAACAAGTGGAAACAGCGTTTGGATGGTCAAAATCGGCAAATTAGATCGGGAGTTACATAACTGAAGGCTGAGGCAGCCTGCCACACTTCACGACGTCTGGAGAGAAACTGTCGTGTTATTCCCCCTGTTTCTCTCTTTCATTCGCTGTGTAGCACAGCTTGCTTATAAATCGCTATTGATAGCACAAAAATATATCGACGAAATAAGGGATAAAGAGAGAGAATAGGTGATAATTGAAGGAGGGGGGAGGGGGAAGAAGGGGATGTGGAGGAGTGATATTTGGCATGGCCAAGGGGCAATTAAAAAAAAAAAAAAAAAAAATTATACTGGGCTGGTTTACCCTTTGTTCCCGGAAGGGCTCTTGAACGTCCATAAAAAAGCATACCAGAGCTGCCCGGAAGGCCTCTTTAACGCCCAGTGGTTGAAAGCCTGTGAGCTTGGTGTGCGAGGCGTCGGTCCGACGCATGTAAACAACAGCCGGCTGGACCGACGCCCCGCATCTCCGGCCACAAGAAGGAGAGCGTCGCTTGTTCGTGTGTGCCTGTATGTTGTTGTTAAGTATCGAAAAGTAGTGTAAAGTGGCTGTTTTTGCCATAAAGTTATCTCCAATGAAATCATCATCATCACAACTGAACCAGTTGACTTAGAGAGCTCTACTTAACGCCATTCTACTGGTAAGAAACACAGCTACGCTTAGAGATGCGCGGAAATGCGGAAGCAGTCAGAATAACAAAGATACGGTAGCCTAGCCTAGACGTTTTTCGGCCAAAACACCCGGGTTTCGGGGAATATATATATAATACATAGCCGGGGCTGGAGGGTTAAATGTTTTTTTTTTTAGGCCTTGGATTATATAATGAGTTCCGCAGCGCAACGGTACACCTTATATAAGTACAGTACTGTAGATCCGTACTTGCCGGGTTAAGGCCAACGCAAACATTGCGTTGCTGGGACTGTGCGTTACATACATAGGTGACGCGTAACGTGCATCGCTGGGGTCCAGTGAGTTAAGATGATGGCACATGGGCATCTATATCTGATAATCTGCATCAGACTTAGGTATCTGCCTAAATTTAATAGTCTAATTTGGATAGTTTTTTTCGGGTTTCACAGCATTTCCTGATAAATGCTGCGGGTCGTGGCATGGTTGGTAGCACATCTGACTGCTGATCAGAAGGTCAGCAATTCGATCCCACCCTGTGTCATTGGAAAACGTCAGGAGTTTGAACACTTAGGTCTGAGATCTGTGGCATATGTCCAGCAACTTCCTTGTAACAGGGGCATGAATGTCCTAGCCCTGTCAATCAAGAGGGTGTATGATGTTAACCCCTTCACTACTGGTGATGTCCTTTTCATTATATTCTGGTAACTTTTAGATGATTTTATTCAGTTTAGGAAGGATCTCTTAACAATGAAAAGGAAGCAGACCATCTCAATTCACCCTCTTCCCAAACTTGACTACTTCCTTTAACGTGACGATAGTGCGTTGTTATATGTGCGATTAGTTTGCTTGGGAAACAGATTAACTTGCTCATGTAGTAATGTACACCCTATGTGGTGGATTGTGTTCTTTTATTTAATAATTTTCATTTTAGTAAACGTTGTTTCCACATAGTGATTTTGATAATTTAATTTGACTTTATATTGTCCTTGTCCCAATTTTGGTTTGTTTAGTTTGCAAGTTTTACATTTTAATTTAATATCACACATCCTCCCTAAGCTAAATAAAATTGTTTAATAGTTGCCAAAAAAAAAAGGATGCAAAGTACGTCACCGGTACTGAAGGGGTTAATACGGTAACTACCGTACATCATCAAAACTTTGAAATAAAATCAAAATGAAAGTAGCATTGGTCAAACAACAGCCCTGATCCTTGGTATGTTTGGCATCTTTTTAAAGTGACTCAGAGTATTGTATTGGATATATCTCCTGTGTGCCACCACCTTTATATATCCTGTGTGCCACCACCTTTATATATCCTGTGTGCCACCACCTTTAGGCTGAAAAACATGAATAAATGAATACAGGTCTCCCTCACTATCCGATGAATACAGGTCTCCCTCACTATCCGATGAATACAGGTCTCCCTCACTATCCGATGAATACAGGTCTCCCTCACTATCCGATGAATACAGGTCTCCCTCACTATCCGATGAATACAGGTCTCCCTCACTATCCGATGAATACAGGTCTCCCTCACTATCCGATGCCCCAATACAGGTCTCCCTCACTATCCGATGCCCCAATACAGGTCTCCCTCACTATCCGATGCCCTGATTTACGATATAATTATAGGTTTTTAGGTGTTTGGGTTTTGGCTAGTCGAAGAATGCATCCCCATTTACCCCATTAATTTTAGAGTTTGCTATATGATTGTTCTATTTATGATCGAGTTTTCAGGAAATAAATTAATGAACAGATGAATAAATATATGAATAAATGAAAGGCCAGGATGTAAACATACCTTGCGTCCCAGTTGTCGGCACGGGAGGCGGTATGGTGATGGCTGCTGGTGTGGTAGCCGACGATGGTGCAGTGGTAGTAACTGGTGTTGTAGCAGTACTACTATTACCACTACCACTCCCACTACCACCACCACCACTACTACTACTACCACTACCACCACTGCTGCGACCGCTCCCACCACTGCCGGACCTACTGATCACACCACCAAACAACGACAATAGACTTTTAATTAGAAAACATGTTGCGGTTATTCCGGCAGCGTTGGTAAACTAAACTCTCAACCAGGGGCTTAAGGGGAGATGGGTCATTTTTCTGGCCTCCCCTTCTCCCTCATGCTTAGCCTCATTAAGAACATACAATAATTATTAATAAGAAAAATGGAAATCTGCAGAAGGCCTATTGGCCCATACGAGGCAGACCCCTTCTTCCCAACATTCCTATTTGTTCTTTTACACCTTTACGTCCTACACTACATATCTCACTATAACCTATAACCCCTGCGCTACGTTTATCCCCTACAATATATCTATCTTATAGCTACCTAAGAACATCCCTCACTACAGATTTTAAGACGTTTGCCCCATTAGTTTGGCGATTTTATGAACTTTCACCTCATTTCTGTCAATTTTAAGACCCTTTGTGCCATTTAAGCGTCGTTATTTTCCTGGCGAGCGATATGTAATTTAAGAGGAACCGGCCTTTGGCCCGAGACATTTTTCTACCGAAAAATGTACAAATCTATCTTAAAAGGGGCTCACGGGGGTGTAATTTTAAGCTTTATAGAGGTCTAGGGAACAAACTAAAACCCTCCCCTTAATGGCAACTATAGAGCATAACTTAACCTTTGTATCACTTTATTTTTATAATGGGTGTTAACACCAATAACCCCCCAAATGAAATTAATGTAAGCATATGATCCTCCCAGGATTGATACCCAGGATACCACATACAGAATTTACACGCTCTAACCATTACACATCAAGACAGTTAAATTAAAGGTACAGTACATGACCACGATTAATATCTACTTATCAAATACTGGACAACAATCTTGTCATGTTTTTCTTTTTTTTACTTAAACACTTCTGTACCAACAACATCTTTCCAGTTTTATTCTATCTATATTTAGATGATTTTGTGCAGTTTACGAAGGATCTATGGTAGTAAAAAGGGTTAAGTGAGATACTTCGAAGCCTGTTAATCGCCAGAGATCCTTCCTAAACTGAATAAAATTGATTAGTAGTAGCAACAATAAATTGAAAAGACATCACCGGTACAGAATGGGTTAAATATATAAAAGATAGAAGCAGCATATTTTGATTGTCACAAATGTATCAACTTTTTTTTCATTTATACAACAGCCATATCCCACCTACAGTATAGGTAGCGCCAGCGAACTTGACAATAATCTTGACCCCTTAACTTCTTATAACTCAAAACTAATGAAAACAATCGGGCTGACGTTTATCATTTGGAAATAGTCTATCAGGAAATAGGTGTGGATATTTACAGCCAGTTTGCTCTAGGTCCTTTTGAGTTACAGAGAGGCCAGGGATCAAGATTATTGTAAAGTTGTCTGTAACCAATGGAATCAGCTCAATATGCTTAGCAGGTGCAAATACCCATATAGTATATTTGACACTGGTTTATTGCACCTCTGATGTCTGCCAATAGGAGCGAAAGTAATAAATTAGATTATTCCTAAAGGTTCAGGTACATTTCATAGCGAGGTCAGTCCTTAGATATCTGTGCCCTATAGAATGTGCTTTCCTTTCACTTAAAACATTAGGCTATCCAGAGTGAAGTTGGGTCTGAATACATCATTAGATTTTTTTTTTTTTAATACAGTAATTTAACCAGACCACTGAGTCACATTACGAGACTCTCATAGGGCTGGCCATAGATTAAATAGATATCCAGTATTTGATGAATGGATATAAATTGTAGTCATGTACTTAACCTTTAACTGTGTTGATGGTGTAATGGTTTGAGTGTTTAAGAACTGTACGTGGTAACCCAGGTTCGTATCCCGGGAGGATCACATGCTTTCATTAATTTCATTGGGAGGTGTTTGGTGTTGGGAGTGAAATAAATAACTTAAGGCTTTTCCCCAGGCCTCCTGCAGTCCAGTTTAGAAAGCTATCCCTCCCCTCATCATTTTGTTAATCACTTCTTTACCGGTAACGTCTTTTCCATTTTTTCTAGCTATATTTAGATGATTTTGTGCAGTTTAAGAAGGATCTGTGGTAGTAAAAAGGGTTAAATGAGATAGTTCAAAGCCTGTTACTTGCTTGAGGCCCTTTTTAAACTGAATAAAACCGTCTAAATTAAGCTAGAATATAAGGTAGTTAAATAGACGTCGCGGTAGAGAAGTGGTTAACAAAGTACTGCAGTATTTCCATGATAAATGTTCTAGTTTTGTTCTTGAATACAAGACTTTAATTGGAACTACTTTTAATGAAGGATATATTCTCGTGTTTATGCACCATCTGTGTCTGAAATATATCAGACAAAGATGGTGTATAACCACAAGTATATAATCCTTCATAATATAGTATCCTAAATAATGAAGCATAACTTTAATTAAATATTAGTCCCTAACTAATCAACAATGTAATAATGAAAATATAAATAAGTAACACCCTCGCTTTTTTTCTCTTTCTCTCCCTCTCTCTTTGGCTTGTATCCATTCGGCCCCATTCAGCCTACTGTTTTAAGACGTTTACCCCCATCCAGGTGTCAATATTTTCCTGGCGAGCAGTAGCGAGCCAGCTTATATATATTTTTGTTTTGACAGCAAGCTAAATTTGTAAATTTTTCGATAAAAAAAATTCTCCGGCGAAGCCGGATTTCTCCATACAATGCTGGCTCGATATCGCTCGCCATGAAGATATCAACACCTGGATGGGGATAAACGTCTTTAAAACAGTTGGCTGAATGGGGCCGAATGGATACAAGCCAGGGAAAGAGAGAAAAGGAGAGAAAAATAAAAAAGACGGTGACCCCCCTTAACATTAATCACCAATTACAAACCCCAAGGTACTTGAATAAACTAATGAGTGCCAGTATAACCAAAAACATGCACACATTCTAAACAATAGCATGCCTAGTCTGGCTAATCTTGTTGGACCAGGGCTAGTTATGCAGTACCAGTAATTACGGTTTATCATTTGTATCAATATTATCTTTATTAGTAGTATAAGGCGAGTAAAGGTAGCGCCAACGAACTTGGAAATAATCTCGACCCCTTAACTTCTCATAACTCAAAATGAATGAAAGCAATCGAGCCGACATTTTTATAATTTGGGAATAGCCCACCAGGATATCGGTGAGGATATTTCCAGCCAGACCCTTTTGAGTTATGAGAAGTTAAGGGGTTAAGATTATTGTCAAGTTTGTTGGCACTACCTATAGTAGGGTGAGGGCTGGTCGTGTACAGAGTGATGTTTGGCATCATCTACCCAACCTTAGCTGTTTTTGTCTGTCTCTTTTACTGTCCTACTTTTTCTTCTGGGGGCAGGGAGCTAGGAATCCTCCTCCCCTTGTATAATTCTCCTGCTCGACGAGACAGAGAAACGGGCGAGAGAACGCGAAAGTGGTTCCTGACCCTGAGAATAGGAACTTTAAATTATGTTTCTTTTCAGGCTGTCTTGTGTCGGCCACACCCAGCAATGGGGTATGTAGAGTTTGCCGCACATATTCTATTCCGTTGGGGTCGTGATTTGGCAGCACTGCACCCACCTCCCCAATCCCCTTCCCTCACTCCACCTCCTAACTTCCACTATTGGTAGGAGGTGGAATGAGGGAGGGGGGTTGGGGAGGTGGGTGCAGCGCTGCCAAGTTACGATTTGCTGGGATGGTTGAGAAATGGAATATGTGCGGCAAACTGTACCCAAGTACAGTATACATACATTATAGGGCAATGTAGGCAAAAACCATTCAGCGGTACTGTGTGCCCATGTATCGAGTATTGTTCGCATATGTGGGCAGGTTTCACCCATACAGCAATTCTTGAAAGGGTAGAGTCAAAAGGAGAATTAAACCCACATGGTATTACAGGCGTATAATGTGTTTATTATGACACGACAAGTTTGGACTCTTCTCTGGAGTTCTCTTCAGGTGAAGAGGACTCCAGAGAAGAGTCCAAACTTGTCGTGTCATAATAAACACATTATACTACCATGTGGGTTTAATTCTCCATTCAAGGATTCACGGCATTGTGAATATATCTCTCATCGTAGAGTCAAAAGCATTTTGTCTCATCAATTCACTTCCTCTTACTAATTCTCTACAATCCCTCTCTCCCTGGGAAGCCCCGGCTAGAGAATGGCCGTGGCAGAAACGCTCCAGGCTACTTTGTCAAGATTTGCTTTCTTTGCCCGCGCCACAATGCCTACGTGGAAGTTTTTCTTCAATTGTAGATAATATTGATATAAATGATACAATATGCTTAACCACCGCATAACTAACCCTGGTCCAAGAAGCGTAGCCAGACTGGACATGCCACTGCCCAGAATTTGCATGAGTTGTTGCTGCGAGATATTGCCAAAGAGGTTTTGGATGTCGGCATCACGGAGGTTAGTGATGTCGGAGGTGAGAGCGGCAGCAGTGTTGGACGACGACGAACCAGGTGTCCGCTGGGAGGACCCAGGAGCTGGGGGATTGTTCAGGATCTCGTTAACCTTACGGGCGTACTCGTCGTCCTTGTCAGTCTTAGGCTCCTGGTGTTGTGGTGAAATTAATAAAAATATAGATTATCAGTAAGTTCATGGATATTTCATAGCTAGGCCGGTCTAAATGATCTGTACCCCATGAATATTTTTTCCTCTCGCACAGTAGGCTACCATAGTGCGGCTGGGAATATGAACATGATTAGATTAATATCCACGAGACAATTTTATGCAGTTTAAGATGGACCTATGTTACTAAGAGGGTGTACTGTATTGAGATCATTTTAGTCCTAGCGGTATATTATAAGCTAAAGAAAATTGTCTATTGGTAACCAGAAAATTATGAAAATTATGTCATGGTGGTGAAGGGGTTAACTGGACAATATCCATGAATTACTAGACTGAGCTGCTCAAACTTTTACCATCTACCAATGGCATTGGGTGGGATCGAACTGCCGACCCTTTGATCAGCAGTCAAATGCGCTACTGAACATACCACAGCCCGTGGCAACTAAGAAAGGCTGGAATATTATTCTATCTATCTATCTATTGCCAAACGCTATGATCCTCGAGGGGGTAGCCACAAATGAATCGCCCCCATGCACCTCTGTCCCCAGTCAGTTGACGCCCCTCCAACACCACTTTCACGCATATACTTTTTAACTCCATCCTTAATCTTATAAAGCTTGAAATTAGAACCTCCAATCTAACACCCCTTTCACGCATATACTTCTGAACTCCATTCCTAATCTTATAGTTTGAAATTAGAAGCAGACAGATGATGATAATATGAATGGTTTGAATGTGGTTACCCGGGTAAGGTTCAGAATATATAATACTGTAGCAATAAAATCTCACCAATAATGATCCAGAAGAAGAGATGATCCATGGAGGTTTTGAGGATGAGGACATAGACTGGCCTCTTTACATATAATCCTATAGTCGGTTTGATTTAAACTGATGGTAAATTGAAAACAAAAGCTACTGATTTCTCGACTCGATGGATGATGATGATGATTCGACTCAATGGAAATGTATGAAACTACTATCTGTCATATGAATGCCAAGTGTTCAAAATTAACATACAGTAGTTTACTATATATTCTTCACCCTTTGACGCACGTATGGACGCCACAGTTGCCGATTAGCAATAAGAAAGAGAGTTCTCTCAATCTTAGTCTTCTACCCACAGCTAGCTCAAAGACAAAGTTTGAAGTATATAGACTAAAGCTTTCTAAACACCCCTGATGGTCACAAAGGCGTTAAAGTATCCCAGAATAGGCCCAAATGACGTCCTGTGCGTGAAAGGGTTAATAGCAGAGTAATCAATATAGTGACATAGCAAATTAACATCAGATGGGGAAAAATAATAATCTATCTATCTATCTATTTATATGCTCAGGCCCAATCCCCATTTTGGGGGTAGCCGACTCAAGAACAGGGAAAACACAAAAAGAACATAAAACAACAAATAAACACAGATAAAAAGCACAAACTCACACACATCCAGGTCACCCAGGAGAAGACCCAGAGACCAGGGTCACCAAGGTCGCTCCAGCACTCCCCCGGCCCTCGACCACACGGAGAGGTTCCGATCTCGGCAGGCAGACATGCAGCGGAGCCAAAGCCACAAGCCCTCCCACCACACTTCCAGGCGCACCCTTCATATTAATCGTCTCCCCGGGCCAGGCGCCTGATGGACTATTATCTAGTCCAACTTGCGCCCGACCCCTTACTCCAAAATAATAATAATAATAAATACCAAAAAAAGCTAGTTAGTGTCCATAGAGATTGCAGTAGTATATATCCCATACCTGCATCCAGAAGAAGAGGCGTCGGGTGGATGTCTTGAGGATGAGAACATAGACCCGGCCGGTGGTACACTTACTCACACGCTTGTACTCACAGTCGTCAGGGAAGAAGATCAGGTCCTGGGGGATATTATAATGTAAAACTTGCATATAAACAAACATAACATATCACAGAAACAGGATTACCGTACAGAAGGAAGCATTAGGGTTTGTTGTTAATGTACAGTTGCCCACATAAGTTCTGTTCCTCGTAATCTAATGTATGGAAGTAAAATAATTTGAATCAATTGCAGTGTGGTTTCTTTTAATGATCAGTTGACAAATCATTTGAGTTAACCACTGCATAAGAAACTACACTCGCATTTTGTTTCCATGTATAAGATCACGGAGAGGAACATAACTTGTGTGGCCAACTGAACCTATCTCTCTTCTTCCATCACTCCCCTTCTCTCTCTCTCTCTCTCTCCTGTAGGTACAATCGGGGGTATTAACCCATTGAGACCCAGCGTCACACGTGATGCGTCGGCAGTTTGTTATCACCAACTCCCAGCGACGCATCACGTGCGTCCGGCATATTAAAATCATTTACGTGGCTCGTAGGGTAGGAAATGGCTGAGAGATAGGAGGAGTACCGTAGTGTGTGTGGGAGCCGGGCCGGTAGGTGTGAGCGGGCCACGACAGCCGCGCGGCCGGTGGTGGTGGGCTTAGTGGGGATACTTTACACCCTTAGTTCACCGCCACTTTGAACCTTCATTACTCCGGTCGTATGGGAGCTAGAGGCTTGAGATTTATGTGAGACACTCCTTAGGATGTATGCCGTACAATGCCATACTCAGTTTTCACCCTAGTGCTCCCGGGTGGTCATGCGGGGGAGACGAACTTTCGACCCCCCCCCCCCCCCCAAATGACCGAGGTGAGTTTTTTTTTTCATTTCTCACCATTCTCTTCCATTTTGGCTCAACAAATTTTTTTGAAGCCCCCCCCCCAAAAAAAAATATCCGAGGTGATTTTTTTATTTTTTTTTTCATTTCTCATCCTTGTCTTCCATTTTAGCAAAAAAAAAAAAAAAGAAGTGAAAATGGCTTGGGACTGGGGTAAACAAAATATTATAACTAGCCGGGGCTCAACGGGTTAAGTGTTGTCATAGATTCTAGTGGTCTTCGCTCAAAAAGAGTTATTGGTATCTTTATAGTTACTGGGAAAAGTGCTTATCCCTCAGAGTATTAGTCAGTGTCCGAAAATTTGTGAAATATCTGACAACACATATTAACCTCGACCGTACATTGGGAGTAAAAAAAAATGTGGAAAGGAATCTTGGCTTATGATAGTACTGTACTTCCTTTTTTTCTCTGCTATATATGAGCTTTCCCCTCCCTCCCCCCCTCTCTGATTCCCCCCTCAGCCTCTAGGCTGGCAGACAAGGGGTGTTGTAGATTAGTGTTGAAAATCACGGTTACAATCCAGTCAGTATGAACAAACTAATTACCAGCATAGTGTACTGTAGGATATACTATTACATACATATTTATATTTTATGCTCCCAGCCGGACTCGAACCACCGACAGTCAGGACGAGTGTTCATGCTATAATCCACTACATATAATATACAGTACAGTACAGGGAATATGAATACTACGACTTGTGTTGAATTGAAATACATTCTCCAAGTAGGATTTTCCTTCTCCTAAATATAAATAGGAAAAGGTTAAGTATAGTTTATCACGCCATGGTGGAAATATACAGACAATAGCACCTTATCTTACAACTTTCTTTGGCAATGCTAGTTTTGCAGCAAATCATGTTGATTATATGATAGTAATTACATGTAACACTGGTCGACCACACATCTAACATCTGCTATAGCCGTTAAGGGTCAGTAAGATCAAATGAAAAAGATGTTATCTATCTATCTATTGCCTGACGCCGTGATCCCCGAAGGGGTGGCCACGAACGAACCGCCCCCATGCACCTCTGTCCCCAGTCAGTCGACGCCCCTCCCCCCAACCAGCACCGCCCTCGTTCATGCACTTCCTCACTCCATCCTTCCACCTCATATTCGGTCTACCTCTCCCTCTCTGTCCCTCCACCTCGCTCTCGTACACCCTCTTAGTCATTCTCTCGCTTTCCATACGTTCCATATGGCCGAACCATCTCAAGTTATTCCTTTTCACACTTTCCAGCACATCTACCTCTACACCACACCTCCTTCCTACTTCCTCATTAGTCTGTCTATCTCTCCATGTAACTCCGCACGCACTCCTTAAGTAATTCATTTCCACTGCTCTCACTCTTGGTCTGAGTCTCTCAACCAACGTCCATGCTTCGCTTCCGTAAGTCAGTGTCGGGATTACCACACTGTCATGCAAGGACTTCTTCACTTCCATACTGACCACCCTATTTCTTGTTACTGCTTTTAGCATTCCTACAACCCTCTTCCCCTGTTGTACCCTCTCCCGCACTTTTTCATCCATAGTCCCATCTTTACTCAACACACTGCCCAGATACTTAAGAGTTGACGATCTCCATAGCCTGACCGTTCAGCTTCACCTCACACTCTGTGACTTCACCCCTTTCGAAGACCATAACCTTGCTCTTCCCCGTATTTACCTTCAAATTCCGTTTATCGCACACTGTTCCAAACTCATTTACCAGACCCTGCAACTCCCATTCATTATCACTCATCAGAACTGTATCATCCGCAAACAGCAGTATAGGTAGCTTCCACTCAATTCCCTCCCTTTTCAGCGATACACCAACATCCACTGCTCTTGATAGTATTTCTTTCATGACTCCATCCATATATACAGTAAACAACCACGGGGACATCACACACCCCTGTTTCAAACCAACATTCAGGTCAAAGAACTCGCTCTGCTCACTCTCCACACGTACTGCCGCCTTTGCACCCTCATACATGCTCTTCACTGCTTTCAGCAACTTGCCCTCTACTCCGTATATTCTTAGTACTTTCCACAAACCTTCTCTATCCACTCTGTCATAGGCCTTCTCCAAGTCCATAAAGGCAACATACACCTTTTGTTTCTTCTCCAGATACTTCTCCACAACACAATTCAGGGTAAAAATCTGATCTACACATCCTCTTCCCTTCCTAAAACCTCCCTGCTCATCGCCTATCCATTTCTCCGTTCTCACTCTCACTCTCTCAATCACTACCCTACTGTATACCTTCCCTACTACGCTTAGAAGACATATTCCTCGGTGGTTACCACACACTCCTCTTTCCCTTTTGCCCTTATATAGGGGGACTATTATGCCAGTCTTCCAGTCATCGGGTGCACTCCCCTTCTCCCATGCTAGTTTGCACATTTTCCATACCCATTCTATCACTATCTCACCACCATACCTCAACATTTCCCCACACACTCCATCTGTTCCTGGTGCTTTCCCCAACTTCACTCTTTTCATGGCTTCCCGCACTTCTGACCTCCTGATCACCACCTCCTCCTCCACTACTTCTCTTCTTCTCCCTCCCATACCATATCCAGCTATGTTTGCTGGCTCTTCATTCCTTACATTTAGCAACTCACTGAAGTACTCCCTCCATCTTTCGACTCTCTCTTGCTTCTCGGCTAGCATTCTCCCATTCTTATCTTTCACACCCTTACTGTTTCCCTTGCTACCTTCCCTAACTTTCTTGACTTCTTTCCAGAACAGTTTCTTACTCTCCCTCCATTTTACACTCAGATTCCTTCCAAATTCCTCATCTACTCTTCTCTTACTTTCCTTCACTACTCTCTTCACCACCCTCTTACTCTCCACGTACCTCGCTCGTTTCTGTCTCTCGGAATCTTCATTCCCTCTACTACCCAACCACTCTCTATATGCTTTCTTCTTTTCTTCCACAGCTATTCTTACCTCTTCTGTCCACCATGCTGTACCTTTCACTCCCCTCCCTCTTCTCCTCACTCCACACACCTCCTCACATGCTGCACAGATTTCATCCTTAAACACCTTGCTCATCTCCTCCACTTCCTCCATAACTTCCAGGTCGAACCCACCTAGTCGTCTTTCCACTGGTCTCCTGTACTCCTCCTGCAACCTCTCCACCCTCTTCACCATTCCAACCTCCTCTCGCCTCCCTCCAGCTCTCCTCACCCACTTCTTTTGTATCCTAACCTTAGCTACCACTACATAATGATCAGACAGACCCCCTCCAATACCCCTATACACCCTAGCATCCATCACAGATTTCTTCATTCGTTCATCCACACATACATAATCAATTAATGACTTTCGTTCCACCACTGTCTTATCCTTCATCGTCAACATCCGTTTCCACGTGTACCTGTGGATCATTCTGTGTCGGAAGAAGGTGTTGGCTATCCACAGCCTCCTCCCCACACATACGTCCACAAGTGCACTACCATTCCCATTCACCTCTGATGGTACCCCCCACCCTCCCACCACTCCCTCAACTTTCCTATCACCCACCTTACCATTCATATCCCCAATCAGAAATATTCTTTCGTTCTTGTCAAACTTCTCCAGGCACGCCTCCACATTCATCCAGAACTCCTCTTTCTTTCTTTCAAGTATATCCTCTGTCAGGGCATATACGCATACAATCACCCATGTTTGTATTCCTACTTTCATTCTCACCCACACAATCCTTGAACCCACAGACCCATACTCTCTTACACATTCCTTCCATTTGCTACTTACAAACAAACATGCACCTTCTCTCGCTGTTCCTTCACTCACTCCAGCACACACACCCATTCCACACTCCCACTCTCTCACATCTGAACCTTTCCATTTGGTCTCTGTCATTCCACATACATCCAGCCTGGCATTTACTAACACTTCCAGAACCCCTCTCTCTTTTGTGCCATCATTCATGCCACTAACATTCCACGTAGCCATTCTCAGAATGTCCTTAGTCGGTCGTGGTTCGTCAACGTTGGTTCCGTCCGCATCCGAGGCTGTTCGTTCGTTTTTCTTTGCTTAGATATTTTTTCCGGGTGGGGGTCGCAAGCCCACCGACCCAACCTCTTTAGTCGCCTCTTACGACACGCAGAAGGCACGTGGGGCATATTCTATTCACTAACCCCCAGGGGGATGTTATCACTACTGTAAATATTTAAACCTACTACTGTACCTCAATGGTCCTAATAATAAGCAATAAGGGTGCGAGAGTTACTGGAGGTAGTTTTAAATATCTTGTCAATGAGAACAAAATTAAATAAATAGAAGTTTAAAAAGTACCTCCTCAACAGTGCCGGTAGTACGGTCCTTCCAACAGAAGTGCATGAGTGAGTCGTCCGCCTGGTAGATGTACACCTGACCCTTGCGTTTGTCAGGGTGAACCATCTGACCCTTGCGGTACATCTTGCCTGCCTGGAAAACATTAAAAAATATATATAAATATTACAATATCATACAGTAAAACCTCGCTCATCCAGACTAATTGGGGGAGAACCCTGTCTGGATCTGCCAAAAGTCAGGATATATATTCAGCCAACCAGACAAATACGGATGGTTGAAACATGATTCCGGATATCTAATTTAAACAACCAGACTTATGTTTCAGCCATCCAGACAAATCCGGATGGCTGACATACAAGTCTGGATACCGTATCTAACACTGGATGTAAATAATATGTGTGGTAACTTGTATTTGTCTCGTTCGTTTCCGGATTGACTTATATTTTTCCCAAGCCATCCAGACAAGTTTGGTTGGCTCAAACATGAGTCTGGATCTCTTGGGTTTCCGGATCTGAGAGCACCGGATGGGAGTGGTTCTACTGTACTACAAAATACAGTAGGGTCTCACATAAAACGAGTTTATGGTCGATAAACGAGGGCGTTTTATGCAATTTCATTTTATGTGAACACAGCATTTTGGTGGCCCAATATCGTCACTGGAAGCGTAAATTTCCGTCAGGAGCGTACGATATTTCGTACGTTTTGTACGATATTTCGGCGCTCTATATGAAAATCTATATGGATTTGCCCCACTTTGGCGGCGGACTCGTTTTATGTGATCACATTCGTTCTGATCGAAAATTAAATATTAATATTTTAGGTCGGTCGTTTTAATCGAGACTCGTTTTATGCGGGACCCTACTGTACCATTAACCCCTTCTGTACCGGCGATGTCTATTTCCGTTTATTCTAACGACATTTAGATAACTTTGTGCAGTTAAATGCCCCCTCCAGCAATATACAGGCTTCAAACTATCTCACTCAATCCGTTTTACCACCACAGATCCTACGTAAACTGCACAAAATCATCTAGGGTACCGGTACCATAAATAAAGGGTTTATGATAGATTAGGTAAGTTAGGTTTAATTAAGTAACAAGGGATTTGGTATTAGTTTATGACCAACCAGTTACGGGCCCCATCGATGATTATCAGTGTTTTATCACTTTCATGAACGATACTTTGTTGGTGTACATGTAATTACCGTCGCAAAATCACTATAAGTGAAATACGAGAAACTGTTGGATTGTTTACCCATAACACAGGGAACGTGAGCTGGGTTTAGACCATCAGCGAGACAGGTTAGTTTTCGGTTAGGTTAGGTTAAGTTACTGTAGGTTAGGCTGATGTTGAAAATACTAAAATGCAACGGTCCTCGGTAATAAACAACACTGTATATCAAATAAAATATAAAAAAAAAAAAAATTACCTGAAAAACTCGTATATGGTTGGTGATAAACTTTTACCAGGGATTTTGGTAATTATTCTAGAAAAGGCTTGCATGGTCGCGGTCACGACCTTTACGTTAGCATCTAATTTGACCATTTTGTTTCCAAAGTGATCCCATGGCCAGCTGTTATTTGCCCCCTGCTGGCAATACAAAGGAAGGCTAGCAACAACAGACCTAATAATTTGCCCCCTGCTGGCAATACAAAGCAACAACAGACCTAATAATTTGCCCCCTGCTGGCAATACAAAGCAACAACAGACCTAATAATTTGCCCCCTGCTGGCAATACAAAGCAACAACAGACCTAATAATTTTGATGATTATAGATGGCGATATACTGTATATGGGTTGAGGGGACCCAAAATGGTCAAATCAGATGTGAACGTAACGGTCGTGATTGTCAGCATGCCTTTTATGAATAATTATTGTGATTTTCAACAATAATAAATGTAAAATTTGGGTTTAAGTATACCACATGCTGAATACGGGGCCCATCGATTTTAGATAGGTTTCATATACACCATACACTATATTGTCATTACCTTTAGAAATGCACTACTGTACTGTATAAGGGACTCTGTGGGGTTAGCTTAGGATATGGTTAAATATTTTTTGCCATACACTGTTGGCTATAGGGTAAGACGGGGTAATTTCACCGAAAATCACGGTTTTTGACGAATAGAAACTGCCACAAATGGAATTTTTTATTTTTTATTTTTTTATCTATACATTCAGCCTTTCGCTATAGATGCCCAAAAAACAAACAAATATATATAATGTTTTGGTCATGCTGCCAATTTTTTGAAAAAAGTTACTCTCGCGGCGAAATTACCCCGCCGGACGGGGTAATTTCGCCGCGACCTATTTTACGCATCGTCTAGCTAGTAAACTAGATAACATTATATGATTAACCTCTGAAGTGCGCATGGGGGTAATTAGACACCTCTCCCTGTGTGCATGTATTTGAGGTGTTTCCGTCACTAAAATATTCATTGTACCATTAATAGCATTAATACTTATCCATATGCGCCTATTATGGGTTGATTATAAAGGTATTAACCTGAAACAACAATAAAACGAATGAAAACAGCGTTTGGATGGTCAAAATCGGAGATATAGCCCGCGAGTTGTATAATGTATGGGTGAGGCAAGCTGCTTTCCCGCCAATTTCCCCCAAGGCCACTGAGACACAGTCGATCGATACTCTCTCTCTCTCTCTCTCTCTTGCACTCGCTTGCCATCAGTGATGACAACACCCTGCTTGCAACTCGCTAATGTTAGCACGAAAATATACCTCAGAATAAGGGAATAACAGGGAAAATAGGTGATAACTGAAGGAGAGGAGGAAAGTGGGGAAGGAGGGGAGGTAGAGGACTGAGATTTTGCATGGCCCAGGGGCCAAAAAAAAATAAAAAAATAAAAATAAAAAAAATAAAAAAAATTCGATGTCAAAAGTTGATTTTTTTTTCACTCACTCTTAAGAGTCTCCCCGCAGTCCGCCGGGGGAACTCTTAAGAGTCTCCCCGCAGTTCCCGGGTTAATGGCCAGACAAAACACTAGCGCGCAGGTAAAAGCAATGAAAACATTCACAAACCCAACCTGCCACTAAACATGCCAATAGAAAAATGTCGCACGCGCACGCACACACAACTGAACAGGGCGGGCAGAGATGCAGGTGTGTCACATGTGTAGGCCTAGGCGCCACTGTGTCTAGTGCGAGTGTGGATGTGTCTAGTGCGGGTGTGGAGTTGTGGACATGTAGTGCGGGTGTGGATGTGTCTAGTGCGGTTGTGGGCGTATTTATTAGGCCTACGGGTGTGGAAGTATTTAGTGCGGATGTGGACATATCTCTTGTGGGTGCGGCGTGTAGGGTGCTAGTGCAAAGTACCAGGCAGCAGCTGATGGCTACTGCCAATACTGTGTCAAACGCACCACCACAGTGTACGCACATACATACAAACACCCCCACAAATCAAGTGAGGATATTTTGAGTGATAAAAATAATTCAAGCGATTGTGAATGCGAGTGGATGTAAACAAATATGGCTGACTTTGATGGATTTGAAGTCGGTGAGACCGAGGGCATTCTAGGGAAAATTATACGTGAGCTGAATGACATTAAAAGGTGGAAGGAGGATATGCAGGAGTGGAAGGTGAGTGTTAGTTCACAGATTGAGGCTATATGTTCAATATGTGGTGCTTAGGCTGGGGACATCGAGCCTGGACAAGATTTGAGTCGGGCTAGCCTAAAAGAAATTCAAACTCATATGGGGCAACTCCGGGACGAAAATGAAGCTTTAAGATTGCAACTTGAAGAATACAAAGGGCAAACCAAGGAAATGAAAACACATGTGGAGGAGATTAAGGAGAAACACAATAAATGGGTTAATGACGAAGGAGGAAAAGTGAAGGAAGTGGCAATGAAGGAAATCATGGAGGAACAAAAGAAACAATCAGAAAGGGAAAATAAAGATTTAGAATCAGTGGTAGTAAAAGCTATGAGGAGAAATGAACAGGTCCTGCGTGAAACAATAGATAGAAATAAGTGTATTATTGTATTTGGGGATATAGAGGAGCACATTATTGAGAGGAAAGCTAGGGATAAGGAAGAAATTAATAAGGTAAAAACATTGATCAAGCATGTCGATGAAGAAGGAAACAACTGGAGAGATGATATTGAAGAAGTTAGGAGAATGGGTAAATATAGTAAGGGAAACACAAGGCCAATGAGAGTGCAGTTTAGGTCTAGGGTAACAGTGGATGCAATAATGAACATAACATGGAGACTTAACTTGACCAGCAAGTTTAAGAAAATTACAATTAGAAAAGACATGAGTATTGAGGATCGAAACATAAGAAAGGAATTGCAAACCGAGGCAAATGTAAAGAATGGAGAAAGGACGAAAGAAGACGAAAAGAAGTTTTTCTGGAGAGTGTGGGAGGGAAAACTCAAGAAATGGTATATAAAGCGAAGGGACGAAGTAGGGAGGGAAAGGGAGATGGTGCGGGTGACGGGGGAGAAGGCAGAGAGAGGGGAGGTGGAGATAGAGAGAGAAACAGTCCAAGTGGAGGCAGAGGGAGGGGAGGTGGAAACGGAGCGAGAAACAGTCCAGGTGGAGACAAGAGAAGAGGAGACAAGCTAGGAAATAAATTGGGAGGAGTACGTACAAAAAAGAAAGGAACGGGCAGGGACGAGAAAAATAGGGAAAATACTGGAAACGCTAAGTTCATGTATACAAATATTGATGGGTTAATTTCCAAAAAGATTGAGTTTGACGAATATGTAAAGAGAGAGAGGCCCGGGGTAGTATGTTTGACTGAAACTAAGCTTAACCAGGAGGTAGACACGAATATAATTAGTTGTGCAGGATACAGTACATGGAGAAGAGACAGGTTAGGAAAGCTAGGTTGATCATGGTAGATAATAAAATTACTGCTAAAGAATTAAAACTTGGTGATAGCATTGCTGAAGTGGTAGCAGTTGAAATTGAGGATAATGATAGGTCAAAATTGGACATTGTATCAATTTATTTACCTCCTAAGACTAAATCTTGGAGCAACGATGAATATAATTAATTAATTTTGGAAACCTTGCGTATGTTAGAAATTATTTGTAAAAGGAAAAATAGGCTTATTCTTGCAGGGGACTTTAATTGCGGGGAGGTGGATTGGGAATGTTTGGATGCGGGTTCAAATGAAAATACTTGGGGTAGCAAATT
This sequence comes from Paralithodes platypus, assembly GCA_032716605.1. Taxonomy (NCBI): domain Eukaryota; kingdom Metazoa; phylum Arthropoda; class Malacostraca; order Decapoda; family Lithodidae; genus Paralithodes; species Paralithodes platypus. Next base: position 4,088,119 of record CM064481.1, read on the forward strand.
TCTTGAACTAACAATGGGGTATCTATTAACACAACACGTTATGGAAAATACAAGTTTTAGAGGAGGTGATGAACCATCAAGACTTGACTTATTATTCACCAAAGACCCCCAAGAAATAAAGAACCTAACATATTTGAGTCCCATGGGAAAAAGCGATCATGCTGTGATTGAATTTGAATTGACAGTGGAATTTCTGGAAGGCAGAGAGGAGGAACATAGGGAATATAGACTAAATTATAGTAAGGCGGATTATGAATCATTACGAGGATACTTTGCAAATATAGATTGGTCATTTATTGAGCAAGAACAGAATATTCAGGTAAAATACACCATGTTACTAGACATTTACAGGGAGGGGGTAGATAAATATGTACCAACATTTAAGGATAGAAAGCTGGCTAAGGAGAAAGAGTGGTTTAACATGCGATGTCACATTGCCCAGAACAAAAAGGACTCTGCATGGAATAAAGTGAGAAGGAGACACACTGAGGAAAAATGGAATGAGTATAAGAATGCTAGAAACAACTATGTCAAGACTATAAGAGAGGAGAAAAAGAACTTTGAAAAAGATATAGTACCCGGTAAACAAATGTAATAAAGAACCCAAACTGTTCTATAGTTATATCAACGGCAAAACAAAAATAAAGGACAAAATAACAAAGCTTAGGGTAGAGGGTCAATTATATGAAGACACAGTGGGTATGTGTGAAATTATGAATGATACATTAACATCCGTGTTTGTGGAGGAGGATGGCTATGTAGAACCTGTGGTGGAATTGAACGAGATACAGGGACTAGAGTCGATAGAAGTCAACAAGGATGAACTAAAATCATTGTTGGAAGAATTGGACGTGAGAAATCTATGGGCCCAGATAACATTGCTGGATGGGTATTAAGAGAATGTTCTGAACAACTAGTGAGACCTATTTTTAATATTGTTCAACACTCATTAAACAAGGGGGAACTTCCCTTAGAATGGAAACAAGCAAATATAACTCCAGTATATAAAAGTGGAAATAAAGAAGACCCGCTAAATTATCGACCGGTATCCTTAACGAGTGTTATATGCAAGCTTTGTGAAAAGATTATTAGAAAAAGATGGGTGGGTATGTTGGAGGAGAGGGAAATAATTTCAAGCAAGCAGTTCGGGTTCAGAAAAGGTCATTCGTGTACCACAAATTTGTTGAGTTACTATGATAGGGTAATTGACATTGTACAAGGGAGGGAGGGGTGGGTAGATTGTATTTACTTAGATTTCAAGAAGCCATTTGATAAGGTGCCTCTTAAGAGATTGTTGTGGAAGCTCAGGACTGTGGGGCGGGTTGAGGGAGTATTATTAAAGTGGATGGAAAACTATTTAATTGGGAGGGAAATGCGAACAGTAATAAAAGGAAAGTTCTCCTCGTGGAAAAGGGTAAAAAGCGGAGTGCCTCAAGGATCGGTGTTGGCCCCAATCATGTTTTTGGTTTTCATCAACGACCTTCAAATGGGAATAGGCTCATATATATCTATGTTTGCTGATGATACAAAATTAATGAAGCATATTACAAGTAGGAGTAGTTGTGAAGAATTACAGAGAGACCTAGATAAGTTATATGAGTGGAGTCAAACTTGGAAAATGGAATTCAACACGAGTAAGTGTCAGGTTCTTGAGATGGGAAAAAGTAAATATAGACCTTCTTGGGGATATAAAATAGGAGATGAAATAATTAGTAAAGCTGTGAAAGCAAAAGACCTAGGGGTAGTTGTGGCAGACAGCTTGTCACCTGAACAGCATATAAATAAAATAACTGGTGAAACCTATGCAGTGTTGACTAACATGAGAATAGCTCTGAATTATTTAGATGAAGAGATGTTAGCAAAAATAATAGGGACAATAATACGACCAAGACTGGAGTATGCAGCAGTGGTGAGGTCTCCACACCTTATAAAACATAATAAAAAACTGGAAAGAGTTCAGAGAGTTGCCACTAAGATGATAGCTAGCCTTAGAGACCTGCCTTATGAGGAGAGATTGGAGAGGCTAAAGCTGCCAACGCTGAGGGAGAGGAGAGAGAGAGGTGACATGATCATGATGTTTAAGTGTGTGAAAGGTTTTGAGAAGATCGACAAGGGAGATTTTGTGGTGAGGGACGAGGGAAGAACCAGGGGTCATGATTGTAAGTTGAGGAAAGTTATATGTAAGTCTGATGTAAGAAAGTTCAGCTTCCCGTATAGAAGCATTGAGTGTTGGAATAAGTTGGATGGGGAGGTGGTGGGAGCAAGAAATATCCAAACTTTTAAAGCAAAATTGGATAAATGTAGAGAGAGAGACAGGACAACACGAGCTTAGGCTCAAATCCTGTATACTACAATTAGGTGAGTACACACACCCGACCATACCGTCAGATGCGCCGCTAGCCCCGGCGCCAGGCCCCGCGAAACTGCAACACAGCCTAAGCCAAACTAGCTAGCCTATACAAACTAAGCCAAAATAGCTCTACAACCTAAGCAAAAACTTCTCTACAACCTAAGCCAAACTGCAGCCGAATCCATGCAATAGTTTCGGAGATATCGGCGTTTGAATGCAAATTATTAGCGCCGCAGCTAACTTACCCCATCTTACCCTATCAAATTATCAATATTATTAGAAAAAAAATTGGTCAATATAAAGTTTATGTAATTATATTGCAAAAATTTGTTTTATTATTTTTATCTATTTTAGAGTTGTGTAAGGGTGTTTTGATGTGATAATAGTATGAAATGCATATTTACCCATTATCCAACAATCTAAAAACACGCCCCCCACTAGTGAAAAATAACTGTATTTGGCCATAACCGTTTGGTGTGGGATACAGAATATGTTGAGGGGGGGCAAGCCCACCCTTCACCCCCCAGGACTTATTGAAATCCTCATATATTTCAACAGTAGGGGGCATAAACCTCATTTTACCCAACGCGAGTCACCGAGGCTGCACTTGATGATGATGATGCAGTTTTTACTACCATACACTCCCTGCTGAATAGCAAGGCTAGGGTGGGTGCCCTGATGAATCAGGGACTTAGTGAATAGTTGCCACAGATTGCTAGACCGCACCGTTCACCAACAGCACTGACGTCTGCCAATAATTCACTGGCTGGCCCGAGGCTCGCACCGTCAACCTCACGGTTAGCAGGTGAACGCTCTACCAATCGCGCTACGGCTTGTGGCGGATTTAAACAAACTCACCCGCCTCTTGCGAGGTAGGCGATATAGAGGATTTTTTTTTCCAGTTTCAGTTATAAATTTGTACACGCACTTAGACATGCTGTACTGTACTGTATATTGGAATGAAATACATGGTATAAGAAACCTATAGGCCACGACAAAATCGGTCTGAAATTACATAAACTTTATATTGTCCAAAAAAAATTACGCAAACGTAACCGCCGCGTCATATAAATAAAGCGACAATGGGGCGATTCCCAGCATCGGTGGACCGAGGAAGACCTGGGATCGGACCATACGCTCCGATCTCAAATCCAAGAACTTGACAAGTGAAGCAGCCCTTAACAGGGTTGCCTGGAACGCCGCCATTAGGACAAGAGACTGAAAATGCACTTATGTGTGGAACACTCAGTCTTAAAATGTTATGCATGTACTGTATGTATGTATGTATTTAGGCCTTCTCGAGCGTAACCTAGCGTGGATACTCGTGGATGTAAACAAACCCTCACCCGCCTCCTCTAACAATAATATTGTTATTAACCTAACCTTAGAGTGAGGGCTGGTCCTATCCAGAGTGAGGTTTAGCATCCTCTACGCTACCTTTGCAGTTTCTGTCTGTCTCTTTTCCTTCTAGGCCCTGGTGAGATCCCCAGATTGGTTGGCACTGCAAAGGGGGCTGTGGACGTGTGACATTTGCCCGGGGGTGCAAGCCCGTGGGCCGGTGATCCTCAGCCTGGCCCCTTCGGGGGCCTGAGCATCTGCCGCGGCTTCAGTCAACCGGACTCGGGAGTCGGGACTGTTTGGCCAGACAGTCTGGGGAACTACAACAAGAACTTAACCTTGAAAATAATATAGATGACGTCATATTACTATAATGTACTGCGGGAGGCTGAAAAACACATCTGAGAACACAAATTGTAACAGAAAACGGGGGTTTGAGAGGGCAGCGAGATCTTCATTGCTCACACATAATATATCATTGCATATTAGGCTATGTCACAATAATATGCGGATACAGTAATAATAGCATTGAGGAAGACTTGTGCAGCAATATTCGCACGCTAATGGAGTCACGGTCACATGGAGGCAAAGCCCCCCCTCAACCCATCCTGTATCCAAAGGCAAAACAAATTGTATATTTACTCTGAAAATTACTTACAGTACATCTGAGTGTTTTAAGATCGTTGGATAATGGGAGAAATAAAAAAATCCGGGGATTGTAACTAATTTCAACTACTGTATAGGCCTAATGATGCAAACTACCTAAACCCAAAAAGAAAAACCATGGTAAAATTAGTGGTAGTTTCGGTAATATTTTCCCATTAGCCTAACCTAACATATCCTAGTACAGTATTATGGTTGGGGCTGCCGCCCCCACACCCCCGCTGGTTGGGTACTAATCCCTTAGTACAAAAAATTAATTTGCCTATCGATTATACGAAGGCGAAAGAAAAGTCGATGAAGTCTACAGTGTTTACTCTGCAATTTTCAGCTTTGATTGTACATTGATAAAAGGAGAGTAGCCTACCGTATTGGCAACCTTGTTACAATTTTTTTATTTTAGTAGCATACTTTATATGCATTAGGTTTTTCCGAGGGTTAAAACACATTTTCATATGATCTGTAGAGCTGTCGATAACTAGAAGTACAGTAGAACCTCGTTTACCCGGCATTCAAAACAGCGGCACCAATCGGCCAGGCATTAATTAGGTATAAAATCAGAGAAAATGCGGCAAAAATTAATTCAAACCGCCCGCCATGCGCATCGTCGACACACTCGGCGCCGTCTGCTTACAGTACTCTGTTTTTGCTAGAAGACATAGGCCTAGCCTATACAGTATATCTCCACAAAGAGATGACCTAACCTATGTTAGATGTATATCAGTCAGCAGAGCTCATTGTTATCTCTTGTTTGGCTTTGTTTACCACTGTGCCGAACGGTCTGCAACACACAAACACACATCAGCTGACTCAAAGTAGTGACCCACGGTTCCAAAACAACTTTTATTATTTAGGTAAAAGTGATTTCTGCCTCCTGATATATATCTAAGCTAGGTTAGACCATTTCTTGGTCTGGCTAGCTAGTGACTTGGCAACTTGTTGCTAAGGTTATTTTGTTTTATACCAGTAGCAACAAGTTGCCAAGTCACTAGCTAGCCAGACCAAGAAATGCTCCAATCTAGCTTAGATTTATATCAGGAGGCAGAAAATGAGTTCTGCTCACTGATATAAATCTAACATAGGTTAGGTAATTTCTTTGTGGAGATATATAGCTAGGCGTATGTCTTCTAGCAAAAACAGAGCAAGCAGACGGCGCCGTGTGTCGGCGATCGACGATGCGCATGGCGGGCCTATCTATAGCCTAGGCCTAAGAGTAACTCTCGATACAACGGAATTATGGGTTGTTGTTCCCCAAGCTGCCTGGCCGAACAGCCCCAAGGCCCCGAGCAAGGCCAAGGCCATAACTGAGCGCCCCAACAGAACCCTCCCTGCCGACCACAATAAAGCCTGGGTGACCGAAGCCACTCCATGGCGGGGAGCTGAGAAGGGTGCGGAAACGCCCGGGAAACCAAAGCCCCACCCAGGGCCCTGTGCCCCTCAGCAATTATGAAGAGAAAGTTGAGGGGCAAAGGAAAAATGTGACGCTTTGGCTTCCAATCTTGGTAGATTGGGAGGTCAATCCACGGAAGAGACGCCGTCACTTGAGATCTAGAAAATATATAAGTAAAAGGAACAGTCAGAGTAAGCTATGGGTATGGCAGAGATTGCTCAGTTCTCACACTGATAGACCAGCCCATCACCACATGACTAGAACCCAATCCTCTCAGCATCAGCTAGGAAAGGCCCTAGAAAGCCGCCTTTGGCGGGGGGATAGCTCCCCTATTTCAACCCCTTTCGGGGTTGGGCACCCGTCAGGAATTATGGGTTATTCGGCATGCTCTCCACCCCGAGCGTGCCGGATAAACGAGGTTCTACTGTACCGTATTGACAAACTTGTTACGAAAAAGACATTTTTAGTACCGTACCATACTTTTTTATTAGGTTTTGCCGAGGGTTAAAACAAATTTTCATATGATCTTTAGAGCATACAGATTCCATATTTATCTTCATATATATCAAACCCAAAGCCCCTCTTCAAGTTACCCCAAAGCCCCAAAACAGTCAAATTCAAAGCGAACGTAACGGTCGTGACAGAGCATGTGAACCGCGGCGAAAGGCTCCTTCAACAATACACACTTACACAGGCCGTAGCTTGATTGGTAGAGCGTTCGCCTGCTAACCGTGAGGTTGACAGTTCGAGCCTCGGGCCACCCAGTGAGTTATTGGCAGACATCAGTGCTATTGGTGAACGGTGCGGTCTAGCAATCTGTGGCAACTATTCACTAAGTCCCTGATTCATCAGGGCACCCACCCTAGCCTTGCTATTCAGCAGGGAGTGTATGGTGGTAAAAACTGCATCATCATCATCACCAATATGCGTTTCCATTCTGAATTTAAGGATTGTACGTATAATCTGGAATAGTTTTTAAGGAAAATTAGCGGAAGGCCCAAGTCTAAAGAATTACGGGGAAGGATGTAGTGTCCGGGCATACGGTCTTCATGCTTACATAGGTCGATCGCCGCGATTAAGTTTGCGTCTATTTTGACGGCGATTTTTACGGTTATTTGCCCCCTGCTAGCAATATATATCATGACGACAATATGTCGGGGGAGGGGGACAAAGGCCCCCCCCCCTTAACATATTATTGTAACCAACAGCAGTCAAAATAGACGGGAACATGATCGCAAGCGTCCGCCGCCCTCATGTTTACATAGGTCGATCGAGCACCGCGGCAAGTTCACATCTATTTTGACAGCGATGTTTTCGATTAATTGCCCCCTGCTGGCAATATATATGATGATGACAATACGGGGGGGTGAGGTGGGAGCTTCAACATATTATTATATCCAACGGCAGTCAAAATAGACGGGAACATGATCGCAAGCATCCGCCGCCGCTCCGCATAGTGTAAACAAGGCCCGAACACTACATTCTTGCCGAATTACGCCGGCATCTTGTACACTTCTACTTATATTTGGAATGCAGCACATCATCATAAATCATTAGAATAGACTAGGCCTAGGGTACTAAATTAATTATGGGACACAAAATTGACCAACCCTTCCTATCTTAACCATATTTCATAATATTTACGGTACGATTTTACCTATAGGACACGCATTTGACTGGTACCACCAAGGATTTAATACATATTTGTTTTCGGTCCACGCATCCAACACCAAGCTACACCCTTTTCTGGTCACGGTGTACGAAACACTAAAAAAACAATGGGGACACTTTAATATTAATAATAGGAGACGAAATATAAAGAGAACTCTGTTGCGTTCGTGGAAGTAGGGTCGCTTTGTTTACTTCCCGCCTTGGCGATCGACTTAAAATGGCGGAGTGTGGAGGTGGTTTTCGCTCTCCCGCAGTACTTTTTAGTGATAATATGGGGATGGATGTAGAGTTCGGGCGTACGGTCGTCATTGTTTACATAGGGCGATCGCCGCGCTCGCACTTACGTTCCCGTCTATTTCGACGCTATATTTTCTGCTATTTGCCCCCTGTCATTACTACATGAATACTAGGTTAGGTTAGGTTAAAATAGACGGGAACATGATGGGAAAGGTCCGACGCCACTACGCGTAATGTAAACAAAGATGGCGGTACGCCCGCTCACTACATCCTACGGTCCTACCCATAATATGTCTTCTACATCATTATTTAGAGCAGCGTGAGCGGGGGTCTGGGGGCGGCAGCCTCAGATTAGGTTAGGTTAATGACAATATTGTCATGCGTCGTCGAGCGTCCTGTAATAAACAAACAGACGATCTGAAGCGACGACGGACTGATCCCGATTTTCGGCACAAACGCGCCGTTTTATTCTCGTTGAAAACCACATTTAAAAAGTTATTATATCGTTTTCAATAATATTACCGGACCAGAAAAAGGTGTAGCTGTGTTGGATGCGTGGAAACCGAAAACAAATAGCCTAGGTCTAGCCTAGGCTATGTATTAAATCCTTGGTGGTACTGTACCTGTCAAATGCGTGTCCTAACTCCTATAGGTAAAATCGTACCACATTTAGCCTACCAATCATATAACATATTCATCTTAAACTCAACAAAGTTATAACACAAATCAAACTAGGATAACTTAGGATACAAACTAGGCTAGGCCTAGATGACAAGCACATAGGGTGATGGATAATCTTCAAGGACACTACATTCGCCTTATTAGAAACAATTTATTAGGGAAAATAGGGACCAATAGACTCGCTATATTTTTCTCATTAGGCTATAGCCTAGTCCGCATGGAGGAATTTCGTTATCGACACTTGAAAAAACCCGATTTCACAGAAAAATACACCAAAAAATCTGTCAAAGAGCGGGGGTGTGGGGGCAGCAGCCCCCACCCATAATAGGCCTACTAGGATAGGTTAGGTAAGGTTGTTAGGTTAGGCTAATGTCCTTTCAAAGAGGTATAGTCCAGTCCAGTCCAGTAGTAGTTGTGGGATATATCTTTATATCGACTCCCGCTGTATTTTCTTCACTGTTGTGTCAGCTATGTATATATTATTTTGTTCGGCTTATTCCATATTAACTTTATGTAGGTTTTGGCTTCTTCAACGTTGGTGTTTTGATTTTTCTCGAAGAATAGAATTCTTCCAAGTAGGGCTCCGGTGTCTTCTTGGTAGGGTTGCTGCAGGCCTTGATAAAGTCCTCTGATGTTGCTGTATGCTTTGCAATGTAGGACGATGGGGTTTTGAACAGAAATATTGAGAGTGTAAATGAGAGGTTAAATGGAACAATTTTAGCGTCAGGCGAAAGCGATAAGGATATTCAGTCTCATGCTAAAAATTATGACTATATTGCAAATGATAGTAGTGATGGTGCAATGGAAGATGGCAATGTCGTTAGAAATAAAGGTAAATTAGGTATAAAGAAAAGAAGTAAATTGAGAGTATATTACACAAACTGTAGGAGTCTATGTAACAAAATGAACGAACTTAGAGCCCTTGTTAGCAAAGAAAATATAGACATAATAGCACTAACTGAAACGTGGATTAATACAGAAACCAGGCATTTTTAAGCAGAATTTTATATACCAGGATATAGTTTGTTTAAATATGACAGAACAAGTAAGAGGGGTGGCGGTATAGCAGTGTTTGTAAGGAGTACCCGTAAAATGCGGTAACTTCGGACATTTTTCGATGTTTTTTAACAATTTCTCCTGAGTTTAAACACATTATAGAGATTTAACTAGGTCAAGTGATGTATGGTGGTAGTGCGCCGTAATCCAGGAAGCCTCCTAAAATTAACCCCTATAATAAGAGAGCTATCCTTATCGATGTCCGAAGTTTGCTTGAAAAGTTGATAACTTCGGACATGTATGGATAACTTCGGACATACGGTGTTTCTTATGGAAAATGGTTGCCAAGAAAGCTGAGATAACTTCGGACGAACGGAGGAGAACTTCGGACCTACGTTCGTGGCCTTATTTCATTCATTTTTTGGCTCCTACTATTTTATATGAATATTTCATTATTGCTGCTTATTCCTGTCCGATGTTATAGTGGAAAATGCACAGTCAATACTTTTAGGCCTGTATAATCAGTATAGGAGGGGGTTATATACGATGTTTAACATATACTGTATTCTGTTTGGATCTGTTCTCGTTAGGCATCGAGCTCACTCCTAGAAAATATTGAGCAGGAAAAATAACCAATGCTGTCAAATCAATACAGTACCTCGAAAATTAACTAGGCCTAGTGAAAATATATAGGTATGTATAATATATCAATGCATATACACTTTTATGAATTTGAGCATTTTTATAGGTATAACGTATTTGTTGGTGCTTCTTTCGGCAGATAAAAAAAAAATTGGACAAGATATATGCCTCTCCTAATTTATATATATTATATATCCAGAATAATCCGAAATACATAAATCAGTTAGCATAGTATCATATTTTTATGGGTTTTTGGACTCAGAGAATGATGATTTGATCTTTTACCACCATGTTAATGATGTACAAGTATTATGAATGATTTTAATAGGGAAAATAATAACAAACGATTGTTTTGTTCCATGTCCGAAGTTACCATGTTTTTTTTTTAAACACAATCGGCTAAATGATAGTGTTCTAGCTAGAGCGTTATACAAGTGTAACAAATTTCCTTTGGTGGATGTTGTCTCTGGTAGTGTTACTACAAAATTATATCAGTCACAACATCATTCATACAAACAAATTTCTTCAGGGTGATAGAAGTTTGGCAGGGTAGCGAAAAATGTACATATTTTCGTCACATATATAATATTTTTTTCGTGTACATATACTCATGTCAGTTCCCTAGGACTTTAGTGTACATATACTCATGTCAGTTCCCTAGGACTTTAGTGTACATATACTCATGTCAGTTCCCTAGGACTTTTACACGCTCTTCCTTTGCCATTTCTCTAAACGGACCCCACAAAAAAATAAAATAAAAATAGTTTCCATTATATAATGACAATGTCTAATTACTTATTATCGCCGATGTCCGAAGTTATCACCCAAATCCGAAGTTACCCCACTTTACGGTACATTAAAAAGCTGTATTAAATCAGGTACAGTATTAGACTAAATAACGATAATGAAAGTGTTTGGGTAGAGGTTAACGAAGGTAGTGAGACCATAGTTATTGGAGTTATGTATAGACCGCCAAATATGAGTAGAAATGACGGAACGTCATTATGGGAGGAAATTAAAATGGCATCAAGGTTTAGCAATGTGTGCATTATGGGGGATTTTAATTTTCCGAATATAGATTGGCAGCATCAAATAGGAGACTCTGATTCTGAGGAGTTTATAGAGGTAGTACAAGATAGTTTTTTATTTCAATTCATAGATACGCCGACTAGAGGTAATAATATTCTCGATTTAGTTTTCAGTAACAATGAACATATGGTAAATAATGTAGAGATAGGGGACCACCTAGGAAATAGCGACCACAATTCTGTATATTTTAATATACAGTACAATGGAAAGGTAATACCAGAGAGAATACAACATTAATACCTGACTTCAGAAAAGCCAATTATGGTGGGTTAAGAAGAGCCCTATTAGCGGACCCTATGGTCAAAAAATTAAGTCGATCCAGGTGTCCAAATGAGTGTACCCCTTCTCAGCCACCTGTCATCTTAAGTCAGGAAGAGACGTCAACCTTGGTAGATACATACGATAATTTTATCGAGTCAGTATTCAATGCACAAAATAAATACATCCCCAAAAGAAAATTTAGATCAACACAGAACCAACCCAAATGGATGAATAATAGACTATTAGATCTTCTAGGACAAAAGAGAGGAATATATAGAAAAATTAGGAAAGGCGAAATGCACCTACTTGCTTACTATCAGAATCTATCAAGACAGGTAAAAAAGGATATTAGGAAAGAAAAAAGAAATTATGAAATTAAGGTTGCCAATGACTCAAAAAATAATCCTAAAGCTTTTTACCAACTACCGGTATATAAATCCAAGGTTGGAGATGTAATTGGTCCCCTTAAAACTTTGATAGGAGAAATGACAGAAAATGATTTAGAAATGTGCAGTACATTAAATAGTCAATTTCTTTCCGTTTTCACTAATGAAAATTTGGCACAGTTTCCAGAAGTCTGTAAGGTATATAGCGATAGTATAGAAAATAGGTTAAGTATGCATACAAATGTTAAATATAAACTAGTTAATGTGGAATTAGAAAACTCTAATTGTGAGAAAGATCTAGGTGTGTTTGTTAGCAATGATTTGAAGCCTAGACAACAGTGTATAAGCGTTCGAAACAAGGCAAACATGATTCTCGGGTTCATCTCTAGGAGTGTGAGTAACAGAACTGCTGATGTTATCTTAAAACTTTACTTGTCATTAGTGAAACCCCATATGGATTATGCTGTTCAATTTTGGTGTCCTTATTACAGAATGGACATTGATTCATTGGAGAGAGTACAACGTAGAATGACAAAAATGATCCATAATATTAGAAATCTTCCGTATAAAGAAAGGTTGAAGAAATTAGGCTTACATTCGTTAGAGAGACGCAGAGTTAGAGGGGATATGATAGAGGTGTTCAAGTGGGTTAGTGTGATTAACAAAGGGGACATGACAAATGTACTAAAGCTCAGTGATAGCGAAAGAACTCGTACCAATGGTTTCAAATTAGATAAATTTTGTTTCAGAAAAGATATAGGCAAATATTGGTTTGGTAACAGAGTTGTAGATGGGTGGAATGGACTACCAAGTGCTATAGTGGGATTAAAAACGATAGGGAGCTTTAAGATAAAATTGGATAAGCATATGGACGAGAAGGGTTGGGTGTGAAGGGGGATCAGCAAGGTTGGGCCAATCAGCGCTCTGCAGACCCCCGTAATCCTGCGTTAATCTCTAACCGTTTTGGTAAGATGATCCTCAGGGTATTAGTGTTGAGCCTATAATTGGGGTTGTGTGGAACAGGGATCTGCCTTGCTTAGGCCAATCGGCTTTCTGCAGACTCCCATTTTCTTATGTTCTTATGTTTAGTTTGATACCTTCACTCCCAAATAGGTGATACTGTACTGTCTTTTACAGATATGTTTTCTATTTGATGTGGTGCTTCCTTCATATTAAAAATTATGATAAATGTTTACCTATGGTCCCGTCAAAATATCCTCAAATAACCTATCAAAAACTGTTGAGGGGACTGGTTAGAACTTGTAGGATGTTTAATTGAATGTCGGAAATCAGTATTTACTGAGAAATAACAGTCTTAAAATGCGCTATGGGTCACCCAGGGTTCCTGCCCTCTCTTTTCCAGGTAATGTAATGTTATGTTATATTATATTATATTAGGGTTAGGTTAGGTTAATTGGATTTTTTTTATTTTAACCCTCCAGCCCCGGCTATGTATTATATATATATTCCTCGAAACCCGGGTGTTTTGGCCGAAAAACGTCTAGGCTAGGCTACCGTATATTCGTTAATCAGACTGCTTCCCACATTCCCGCGCATCCCCAAGCGTAGCTGTGTTATTTACCTGTAGAATGGCATTAAGTAGAGCTCTCTAAGTCAACTGGTTGAGCTGTGATGATGATTTCATTGGAGATAACTTTATGGCCAAAACAGCCACTTTACACCACTTTTCGATACTTAACAACAACATACAGGCACACACGAACAAGCGACGCTCTCCTTCTTGTGGCCGGAGATGCGGGGCGACGGTCCAGCCGGCTGTTGTTTACATGCGTCGGACCGACGCCTCGCACACGAAGCTCACAGGCTTTCAACCACTGGGCGTTCAAGAGACCATCCGGGTACCTGTTATATGCTTTTTTATGGGCGTTCAAGAGCCCTTCCGTGGTGAGAGGGTTAATACCACAAATTTTCCGAGTGTTTTTTTATAAACAAAATTGGTCATTTGCATCAATATACAGTGTTTGTAATGAATTAGAAATCTCGGGAAAACCTATTTTCCCCATTAGGCCTATCGATCGATGTTGAGACACGCTCCCCGATAGTGATTTGAAAAGACATTAGCCTAACCTAACCTAACCTAGTATTATGGGTGGGGGCTGCCGCCCTCACACCCCCGCTGGTTGAGTACTAATCCCATAATAAAAAAATAAAAAAAATTGGCTGTCGATTATACAAAGGTGAAACAAACGTCGATGAAGTCTATGGTGTTTACTCTGCAATCTTCAGCTTGATTGTACATTGATAACGGGAAAGTACCGTATTGACAACCTTGTTACGAAAATTAAATTTTAGTACCATACTTTTATATTAGGTTTTTCCGAGGGTTTAACACATTTTCATATGATCTTTAGAGCTATCGATAACTGAAAGTACCGTATTGACAACCTTGTTACGAAAAAGACATTTTAGTACCATACTTTTTGGTTTAATGTTATTTTAATACCACAAATTTTGTTGATATATTTGAAGATAAATAATAAATCTATATGCTCTAAAGATCATAAGAAAATTTGTTTTAACCCTCGGCAAAACTTAATAAAAAAGTATGGTACTAAAAAAAAAAATCGTAACAAGGTTGTCAATACGGTACTTTCAGTCATCGATAGCTCCAAAGATCATATGAAAATTTGTTAAATCCTCGGAAAAACTTGATATAAAAGTATGGTACTAAAATTTAATTTTCGTAACAAGGTTGTCAATACGGTAATTTCCCGTCATCAATGTACAATCAAGCTGAAGATTGCAGAGTAAACACCGTAGACTTCATCGACTTTTCTTTCACCTTCGTATAATCGACAGCCTTTTTTTTTTTTTTTTTAAAGTACTCAACCAGCGGGGGTGTGGGGGCGGCAGCCCCCACCCATAATACTAGGTTAGGTTAGGTAAGGTTGTTAGGTTAGGCTAATGTCTTTTCAAATCACTATCGGGGAGCGAGCGAGTGTCTCAACATCGATCGATAGGCCTAATGGGAAAAATAGGTTTTCCCGAGATTTCTAATTAATTACAAACACTATATATTGATGCAAATGACTAATTTTGTTTATAAAAAAACACTCTGAAAATTCGTGCTAGGCCTATTAGGCTAGGCCTAAAATAAAAAAAATCCTACTTTTTTATTAGGTTTTGCCGAGGGTTAAAACAAATATTCTTATGATCTTTAGAGCATAGCCTATAGATTTATTATTTATCTTCAAATATATCAACAAAATTCGTGGTAGGCTATTAAAATAACATTAAACCGGTTAATCTAATCGAATATAATATTTGTACATTTTGGGGCAGTGGGCGGGGCCGCGCGTAGGCCTATGTGGCGGCGTACAGGCTCTCCCGTAAAACATAGCGCATTTTAAGACTTATTTCTCAGTAGGTTAAATTGGCCTACTGATTTCCGACATTCAATTAAACATCCTACAAGTTCTAACCAGTCCCCTGAACAGTGTTTAATAGGTTAGGCTACTTGAGGATATTTTAACGGGACCATAGGTAAATGTTTACCAAAATTATTATATTGCTCTTTTCTTTATTTAGCCTATGCTGAGTCCACATCGATGGTTTCTGTATAGCTTGTCCAGCTTCTCTGACATTGGAGCTGAATACAAGACCGTCATCAGCATAAAACAGTGCTGGAATATTGAATCTCCCCTTGAAGCCTAGATTAGCTAGTAAACACTAGGATAGCCTTATACCTGGTCAGAGGTAAGAAGAAGAAGAGTCCTGCTGTAGTCTCCTTGAATGCTACCGGGTGATGCACTACAATATAGGCTATTCCATTATTTCACAAGTACAACACAAAATACCCACCTTAAAGTCCACCAGGTTCTTGCTACTGGAGCGGGCACTCCCTCCAAATAATGCCGTGGACATCTTGAATGCTTGTGTGCAGGAAAGGAAAGCAGAAATAGAATAAACTTTGACAGCCTCACGCCATCCGCTTCTCTGCCGAAGAAGTGACTAAACAGTTTCAGTCAATCAGTGTTACCAACTTATCAAATCATCGTTAGATAGTAAATATAAGCTAAAAATTGCTAGAATATTGTCAAAACTCTAGAATATCACTCTAAAATTGCTCAAATCTAAAAAACTATCACTAGAATTCATGTGGGTACATGTACAAAATTGCCTGTAGCTACCTCTAGGAGTCTAGATGGAAGTAAATTAAAGTAAATACCTCTTGATCTAGAGCAGGGTTACCAAATAAAGTCCGCTAGATAGTAAATAAATGCCCAAAAAAGCTAGAATAATGGCACAATCTATACAATATATATCCAAAATGGCTCAAATCTCCAGATTATCGCTAGAATTAGTGTCGTCAGATGTACAAATTTGCCTCGAGATCGAAATAAATCAAAGTAAATACCTCTAGATCTAGCGGGAAAGAGGCTAAATTTGCAACATTGCAACCAGTCACAGCACATCGCTAGGTATGTTAGCGCAAGCCGCTAAACTGTAAGCACTACATAATAGCTATATAGAATGCCCAGTCTCAAGTTTATACGTTTAAAAATGGCTCAAATATTTGAAATGTTATGTTTCATATATATGTCAATTATTGCTAAAGGATCGAAGCAAATTATCTAAAGCTAGCTGTAAAGGAGCTACATTGGCTACTCTGTCAACTAGTCATCGCTAGATTATTCTCTAAAAGGTTCAGGTGAAAGGGTATTGAGGGATAAGCCTTTACAGCGGCACCTCGTATCTACATTCTACTTGTCCTATTTTTCGGAAGAGTGTAGAGAAGGGAGAAGGGGTGTTGGAGAGAGAGGAAGCTGTTGGAGTGGCTTTGTTATGTGTGTTATTAGTCTGTATACGTCGTCGAGGTGTCCCCCGACTGGGTGCAATCATGTGAAACATGCTAGGACGTAGCCTACTATTAATCGGTTACCTTAATATTTGCACTTTACCCGTAACTTGAGTATAATCAGCTACTAGTATATGACGAGGTTAAGAGAAGTTACTATATTTCTTTTCTATGAATATATAATCTTGTACACTGGTATACTTAGCAAGATTGAATTCAGGTTTTGTGGATTCTAAAATATTTTCACTGGTCGGGATTATTTCAGAGTTCGTTGAGGTGAAAATCCGTCTTATTTGGATTTAATTCCTTATTCAAATTAGCGAGGTGTACTAAACGAATTTATCACTGGTACACGAATAGAAGGAATCTGTTTCTATAGATTATTGCTGATGAACACTTTGATGATTTATTTCAAAATAAGGGGTGTAAGGAACTGAATATTTTCTCACTGGTCGGAAATGTGACAAAGTTATTTTATGCGAAAATCCATCTTATTTGGATTTAATTCCTTAATCAAGTTAGAGAGGTGTACTAAACGAATTTACCACTGGTACACGAATAGAAGGAATCTGTTGAATCTGAAGGATTCACGTTGATGAACACTTTGATGATTTATTTAAAAATAAGGAGTTTAAGGAACTGAATATTTTTATCACTTTTTGGAACTCTTTTATTTCTGCCTCGTCACTGGCATCGACTTCGGTATTTTTCTTCAATCTTTCTTTTCTTAGAGATGTAGAACAATAGCTGCTTGAAGTTTTCTGAATCTCTGTAGGCCGTCCAGGTTGGCCGGTCGTGTGAAGTAATGTTACAGATGGCTTATGGACATACGTAGAGTCTTAAATATGGCTCCGTAACTTGTAATTAAACAGTTGGGCACCATATCGGACTAACGCGAGTATTTGAGCCTATAGCTTTATCATTTACACTTGTCTATCCTGACCTTTATATTAACCGGTGATGAAGTTCTGTTAAGGTACTCTTGGAATGGGGTCTTAATATCGTACCTCAGTTATGACGGAATAGCACGATATCGGACGAACGCAAGAAGAGTTTAGTACTTATCTTCTTGACTGTCTCTAACCGTTTTAAGAGGTTCAAGGAACACAGGGCGGTGTTTTAACCTTTTAAGTGCAAAGTCTAATGGGATGCCACAGACGAAATGCACCTAGGACTTATGTTTGCAGAGTCCACGTGAGGGTGCCTCGCTAGGCCCTTATAACACAAAAGATCGTGGGATGCCAAGATCTCCTGTGAGAAGTGGTAGTGTAACTTCCAATAGTAAAGTGTTGAGGGGTAGGGATGCCTGAGTCCCCCAACTTTCACTAAGGAAAGTGTAACTTAGAAGAAGGTGACTATGTTAAATACTGGGATGCCAGTACTAACAAAGTTCCTCCAATAAGACACTTGTGAACTTTCAATAGTGAAAGTATTGAGGAGTAGGGATGCCGGAGTTCCTCAACTTTCAACTAGAGAAAGCGTAACCTAGAGAAGGTGACTATATTAATCACTGGGATGCCAGTAATAACAAAGTTCCTTTTTATAGAACAGTTACCGTACCTACAATATCAAGAGTAGAAGTGGAGGGATGCCTACATACATTTCAACATTTAATATTGGCGATACAGCCTATTAGAGGTATCTATGTTAACTGATGGGATGCCACAATTAACAAAGATCCCTTAATAGGATGATTTCTTTACTCACAGACAGTGTATAAGGACTTCGGGGTGCCGTACATCCAACTGAATGGAGGGGTAATCTTGAGGTTTCTCAACGTGGGATGCCAGGGATCGAGAAGCCTCAAAATTGCTTAACTTCCTTCAGATTTCCCTGACATAGTATTCACAATTACTGAGGGGTAGGCTTACCCGTCCCCCATTTGAGGAGAGCAAGGGCGTGAGCGTGCGCACTCTCTGTTAGGACAGGAAGTCCTTCTTATCCTAGGGGGAGGTTGACTTCTTTTAATAACTCTACTATACTTGAAGATATTACAAAGGTGGTATTGTATGTAGATGTTACTCAAGGCAAGGCTTATTTGGATTTATAGGTTACAGGTGGGGTCATGGGGTTGTGGAGATAATTTAACTTTTGTTCAAGGTTTGAGGATGTTTTGGCTTGACCTTGGAGCGTGAAAATTCAGAGGTGAAGGAGTCACGAGAAAGTGGGGTTTCTCAGGCGTATCTAGATATTATTCTGCAGACAAGAGCCTGTCACCTTTAATATTGTGAACAGGGGTAGATGAACATTTTAGGTTATCTTATTAGGGATAACACTGATCATTTCTGAGCTTCTATATATACGAGATGGAACTATGCACGGTTATATGGATCCCGGACGGTTGGTATTTCGGTGAGTTTGTGTTAATTGGTAGTCCTGGGGTCAAGAGATTAGCCGGGAGGCGGGAAGGTTTGGTTGGTGACATCTTTGACTGGTAGTAATGAATATAAAAGTAGGAAAGAAGGGAATGTGGTTTGTTTATGAATAGAATAGCTTGATGATGATAAGGCATGTACATATGTGGTTAGTATAAAAATAGATAGAAGAGTTTCAGCTAGATGATCTGAAAGCCTTCGCATAAGTGACAAAGTCTTTCAACACGCTTATTTAATTGATCACAGTATTTGGCAAACATAGGGGATCTGTCGTATGACATTCTTAACATTACAATGATACATATTCGTTAATATTAAACATAAGTTGTTTTATTAGGAGTGGTTTATAGTTTTATAATAACATGGTACATAGATATCTATACAAGCTGAATTACGATCTTTAATTAGAATTTCTGGCTGAAGACTATTTTCCTTCTGGGTGTGGAAGTGGTCGCCCTGGGGTGAATTGTCTTCCCTGGGGTTACCGGACATCCTGTCATCACCGTGGCAATTCGGGCGTCCCTGGGGTCGCTACAGGTGCGGGTAATTCGGGCGTCGTTCTTCTAGGTGGAGTAGTGCGTGTTTCTCTCTTGTCCTCCTTTTTCTTTGTTTCTTTATTTCTCTTTCTCCTTCCTTCTCTGTGTTTCCCTCATCTATTGTTCGGGTGCCTTTGCGTTTTCTCGGTATTTCAACCCCTCAAGACGTCGTGATAAACAAACCGTGCATAAAGATCAACACACCACGCGCCCTTCTTGCTCTGAGACGCACTACCGCCGTGGCGCGGATTCCCAGAAAGGTTACCGCAGCCGCCCCTCTAGTCGTGAAATTCCCCACCGAGGAGAACGACGAAAGTGGTAAGACCATCTCAGCCTACCTCATTATCAGTAGAGTTGAACAGATACTATTACCATGTAAAGTCAGTGAAAATAGGCTAGCCTAAACAGACCTCTGATGCGGAAATACCCTGAGCCGACCAGGCCAAGTGGGATATCTCTATTGGTCTAACTGGTAAGGTGTCTGCCTCACACCCAAGGGTCGAGAGTTTGTGCCCCCACCAGGGCATGATATTTTCGTGAGGCTATCTCCGCATTTAACGAAGTTTAGGTGTGTTGGTAAAATTTTTCAGATGGTTGAGAATAAGATCGGAGCTCCATAAATCCTCTTTCGGGAATGGTGTAAAAACCGATCCCCACAACCACACCGGTAGGGATAGTATCAGAAGACTTGGGACTATTAACCGAGAAATTTCCTTGAGGGAGTAAGACACTGGTGGAACTACTCAACGCATTTCTTGAAGGTACCTTGGATTTGCTAGAGGACCTTTGACAAGAATCATAGACTTTGAATGTGCAGTGTGCAAGGGAGATCTTGTATTAAATGACCCGCCTGTCAGTGTTGATTTTGACAGTATAACTGTCATTTTGCACTGTATATTTTGACAGTATGTGAATAAGTTCTGCTACCTGGGCGATACAGTTTCCGCTGGAGGTGGCGCTGAAGCTAGCTCCATTGCGAGAGTCAGAAGTGGCTGGGGAAAGTTTAGAGAGCTGTTGCCACGCCTGACCATGAGAGGGCTCCCACCCCACCTTAAAGGGAAGGTGTATACCTTGTGTGTTAGGAGCGCGATGACCTATGCCTCTGAGACGTGGCCGATTAAAGCGGAGGATGTCAACAGAATGGAACGGAATGAGAAGAGAATGGTGAGATGGATGTGTGGGGTTAATCTTAGGGACAGGGTATCGAGCGAGGAATTGAGAAGGCGTCTGGGCATTAGGAGTACCAGTGAAGTGATGCGCACGAGCCGACTTGGTTGGTTTGGACATGTGGAGAGAATTATGGATGATCAGAATGGGTGAAGAAATGCCTGACTGTGAACTTGGGGGGAGCTGTGCGTAGGGGTGGACCTAGAATGACATGGGCTCGGGTACTCCGGTCCGATCTCAAAATAAAGAACTTGACAACAGAGGCAGCCCATGACAGGGTCGCCTGGAAAGCTGCCATTTAGGACGTGAGACTGTAACCACAGTCTCTGTGGACAAACGGTCTTTAAACTTGTATGTATGTATGTATAGTCACGCTAATAAGTCATGTCCCAAGTGTCATTGCGTCTGGCTTGTTCTGTGCTGTATTAATGTCTCTCAGATATTGAATAGGGTGGGTAAGTGTAGGAACATGTTTGTATATTTCACTCGATATGAAGAAATGAAGCTTCGATATTGCTGATACCAATTATTGATCAAAACATACTTGGTGCCGAGACATCACTTATTAGCGCGACTGTACTGGTGAAACTGCTTCCTTCTCAGTCAGGACTCGTAGTGGAGGGTGTAAGACACTAGTGAAACAACTCCTTACTTAACCCTCTCACGAACATATGACGCAGAGGTTGCCAGATTAGCAATAAGAAATAGAGTTCTCTCACTCTTATAATTACCTCTCCAAAATTAGTTTTCTGCCCACAGCTAACTCAAAGACAGCTGCAGAGGTTAAAGTAACTAAACTAAAGGTTTCTAAATACCCCTGATGGTAACAAAGGCTTTAAAGTATCCCATATAGGCTCAAAATTGCGTCAAGAACGTGAGAGGGTTAAGTCCGCGATACGAGAGCGTAAGACACTGGTGATCTAAACGGCTCGTACTCGTTAGACCCAATGTAAAGTCAGTGAAAGTAGGCTAGCCTAAAACAGATCGGATGCGGAAATACCCTGAGCCGATCAGACCAAGTGGGATATCTCTATTGGTCTAACTGGTAAAGTGTCTGCCTCAAAACCCAAGGCTCGAGGGTTCAAGCCTCCACCAGGGCTTGATATTTTCGGGAGGCTATTCCCGTATCTAATGAAGTCTAGGTGTGCTGGTAAAATTGTTCAGATGGTTACATCAAAGTTCTTCCAGAGACTCCTGTAGGAAGTCTGGGTTAACCTCTCCGCTGCGCAGGTGGGGTAGTGGCCACCCCTCCCTGTGCGGAGGTATTTAGACTGTTTCCTACACTCAAATCATCATCGTACCATAAATATCATTAATACTTATCCATATGCACCTATTTTATGTTGATTATAAAGATATTAACCTGTTACAACATTAAAACAATTGGAAACAGCGTTTGGATGGTCAAAATCGGCAAATTAGATCGGGAGTTACATAACTGAAGGCTGAGCCAGCCTGCCAGCCTGCCACCCCTCACGACGTCTGGAGCGACACTGTCGTGTTGTTCCCTCTCATTCTCTCTTTCATTCGCTGTGTAGCACATACAAGCACAGCTTGCTTATGAATCGCTATTGATAGCACAAAAATATACCAACGAAATAAGGGAATAAGAGAGAGAATAGGTGATAATTGAAGGGGGGGGGGGGGGGGGGAGGAGGGGATGTGGAGGAGTGATATTTGGCATGGCCAAGGGGCAATAGAAAAAAAAAAAAAAAAAAAAAATTGATACTGGGCTGGTTTAAATGTTTTTTTTTTAAAGCCTTGGATTATATAAGGAGTTCCGCAGCGCAGCGGTAAAACTCTTATTAGTGTTTCTGCACTTGCCGGGTTAAGGACTCGTAGTGCATGGAGAGTGTAAGACACTGGTGAAACAACTCCCTTCTTAACCCGGGAACTACGGGAAGACTCTTAAGAGTTCCCCCGGCGGACTGTGGGAAGACTCTTAAGAGTCAGGGGAAAAAAAATCAATTTAAAATACCAATTTTTTTTTTTGTTTTTTTTTTTTTTTTTTGCCCCTGGGCCATGCAAAATATCACTCCTCTACCTCCCCTCCTTCCCCACTTTCCTCCTCTCCTTCAGTTATCACCTATTTTCCCTGTTATTCCCTTATTCTGTGGTATATTTTCGTGCTAACATTAGCGAGTTGCAAGCAGGGCATTGTCATCACTGTTAGCAAGCGAGTGCAAGAGAGAGAGAGAGAGAGAGAGTATCGATCGACAGTGTCTCTCCAGACTTGGGGAAAAGTGGCGGGAAAGGAGGTTGCCTCAGCCATACATTATGTAACTCCCGGCCTGTATCGCCGATTTTGACCATCCAAACGCTGTTTCCACTTGTTTTATTGTTGTAACAGGTTAATACCTTTATAATCAACCTATAATAGGCGCATATGGAGAAGTATTAATGCTATTTATGGTAAAATAAATATTTTAGTGATGGAAACAGCTCAAATACATGCGCACAGGCAGAGGTGTCTCATACCCCCCATGCGCACTTCAGAGGTTAAGTCCGCAATACGAGAGCATAATTAAGACACTGGTGAAACGGCTCGTACTCGTATAAACCCAAGATCTAATATTAAAGTTCTTTCTAAACTTCCTGTAGGAAGTCAAGGTCAAAGACTCGTAGTGGAGGGCGTAAGACAGTGTAGACACTGGTGAAACGACTCCCTACTTATATCCTACAATACGAGAGTATTAGACACTGGTGAAACGGCTCGTATTCGTATAAGACCTCAACCCTGCAGATCTTCAGAAGACCCCAAGGAAGTTTTCGCCAACTCTGCAATTGTCACACGGCAGGACCACCACCACAACCCAGTATAAAGTCTGAAAATAGGTTAGCCTAAAACAGAATCGGATGCGGAAATACCTTGAGCCGACCAGGCCAAGTGGGATATCTCTATTGGTCTAACTGGTATAGTGTTCGCCTCGCAACCCAAGGGTCGAGAGTTCAAGCCCCCACCAGGGCTTGATATTTTCGGGAGGCTATTCCCGCATCTAACGAAGTTTAGGTGTGCTGGTAAAATTGTTCAGATGGTTGAGAGTAAGATCGGAGCTCCATAAATCCTCTTTCGGGTATGGTGTAAAAAACAATTCCTACAGGACAAGGAAGGGGATAGGAGAGTACAGGGGGTGTAGTGAGAACTCGCTTGGGTTGGGTTGTGGAGTTGCCGGCCACTCAAGTGAGTTGCCAACTGGGCCGTTAGTGTGCGTGTGTAGCACAAGGTGCGTGTGTGCACCGCTCAGTGAAGTTGACTCACCATTCCCGTTCGCCTCTGATGGACTCCTGGTTGTTTCGGCTCAGGCTTGTTCCTCTCTGTTCGTTCCGCGCCACGACCGCGCTGGTGTAGTGACTAGCGTCTCGGACTTCCACCCAGAAGGCCCGGGATCGTGCCCACGCTCGGCGCATTAAAGATTTTTCACAAGCACTGAGCTTCTTACCATCCCTCACGAGCAACGGGATGGGATAGTAGTACAGGACACCAATGGAAATACGCCTAATCGGCCTTATTGGGCTATCCTTAGCTGGCTTAGCATGTGCTGGCTTTAAGAACTACTATTATAATTATTATTCCTCTCTGTTCGGAGCCTTCGCTTCCCGGAAGGTGAAGTAGTGTAAAGTCAGTAAAAATAGGTTAGCCTAAAACAGAATCGGATGCGGAAATACCTTGAGCCGACCAGGCCAAGTGGGATATCTCTATTGGTCTAATAATAATAATAATAATAATAATAATAATAATATACTTATTCAGTTAGCATTTTACAATGTTGGTACCCCATAATAATTATGTTACAAATAGGCCTATGACATGTACCAGCTTTGCATAATTCCAACTAAGGATAGCCCAATAAGGCCGTTAGGCGTATTTCCATTGGGGTCCTTGTGGGATTATATGTTAGCTGGGGAAAAGGGGGAGAATAACAAATGTAAATTGTAATGCCCTCGAAAATATCCCGCAACCCCAATAATGTACTACACGAGTTGACGTCAGGTATAGTGTAAAATAGTCGTTGATGGGAAGTCCAATAAGCTCATCACGTGAATCACCACGAGACTATCACCTGGTTCTTACAAATCGGACTAAGGTTACTATACTTTTGTACGTCCGTGGTAGTACAGGGGGTTAGCGTGCGGGCCTGGTTGACCTAGGGGCCATGGTCACTAACCAGGGTTCGAACCCCACCCAAGGCATCTCAAAACCTGTGGGTTTTTAGGAGGGTTAAACTCCCTTCAGAGGTTCGAGCCCCGCGCCAGGCACCAGGAAAAGGTTGACCCATATTGGCCTGGGGAGTTTTCAGGAGACCATGAATTCCCTTCACACCCAGCATTTCATTGGTGGCAGCGGTGGGATTGAGAGGAGGTGAGGTGGGGGGGGTGTTGGTTGCCATATTCGTTGTTGATGAGGTAGGTGTGCTGTGGTGTTTGCTCGTGGAGGGGGGAATGGTGGAAGGAAAAGGGCCAATTGTGGGGGGGGGAAGCCGAATTGGTAGGGAAAATGGAGTCAAGTTGGTGGTCATTGTGGAGGAGCGGGTTTTTTTGTTGTTGATGCCGGTTGTTGGATTTCTGAGAGTGTAATCATGATCTAAGATGTTGGGGGGTTTGGTGGGTCGGGTATAGAGGACAGGGGGGAGGTGGATACGGAGGAGTTCGGTTGGAGACTGGGGGTGGAGTTAGGGGGGGATGGGGTTTGTGAGGAAACCAGAGGTTGTTGGAGGGAAGGGGTGGGGTACTCTTTCTTTTGAGATGGGCGAGGGCCAGGTGGGGGTTTTCGGTTTGAGGTAGAAGGTGAGGGTGAGGAGGAGTGGGGTGATAGGGGGCTGGTTTTCGCAAGCGTTTGGTTAGATGTGGCTTTGTAGGGTGAGTTTTGGAGGACACACGTGGACATAGTTTGTAATGGTTGGTGGTTTGGGAGTGTTTGGGAGATATGTTTTTTGTTTGTTGGAATTTGTTGTCCGAGGTGGAAGATACAGTACGGTAGGGGGGGGGGGGGTGTTACTTCTGGTGACAGTGCGGAGGAGGGAGGAGTTCTGGGGGGGTGTTGGTCAAAAGTGGGGAGAGGTGGGGTAGGAGGTTTTGGTTTTGTGGGAATGTCAGGTGGGGCTGCGGGTCTGAACAAAATAGGTGGTTGAGTGCAGGGGGTGGTTAGCTCGGAGTCGGGGGTGGTAGGGGGAATACTATCTTCGTTAGTTAGGGGTTTGAAGATTCTAACAAATCTGTTTCTGTAGGTGCGTGTCTCGCCGTGATAATTAATGGTGGTTTGGTAGGCATTTGGGATCTGGGTGACGGTAATTAAGGTCCGACATATCTCGGGGTCAGTTTGGAGTGGTGCGGTGGAGGGTTGGGCGTGGTGATGGAATGGCAATAAGAGGGGGGCCACTCCGTACACGCGTTCGTGGGGGGAAATTCCGTCTTCTTTGGGGCAGGTATTCATACCCCACTGAATAATTTTTAATTGTGATGGCCAGTCGGAGGTGTTCAAGGCAATCATACGGGTACATAATTGGTTGTTAATCGTACGGTGACTGCGTTCGCACACGGCGTTGCCTTGCGGCCAGTAAGGGGAGGAGTGTTTGATCTTTAGTCCGCATTGCTTTGCGAATTGTTGCCAGACTTGGCCACTAAATTCTGGGGCGTTGTCGGATAAGATAGCAATAGGTAGGCCGAAAATGGGAAAAACTTCAGTGGCGAGGAGGGTAGCAACGGTGGTGGCCGTGTGATCTTTGGCGGGGCAAGCTATTAGGAATTTGGAATAAATGTCAACAAACGTGACAATATAGCGGTTGCCGGCGCGAGCAGGGCCCATCACATCAAGGAAAAGGATCTGGAATGGTTTTTGAGCGGAAATGGTGCCAGCTGGCCCTGCTGTACGGCATCGGTCCTTTCCCAGCGCACAGGGTTTGCACACTTCGGTCACTTGCTTGGCAATTCCGGATGGGTTTGGTGTCCAATATTGGTCCTGAAAGATCTTGAGCATCTTCTTTTGACCGAGGTGAATTCCGTTCCCTTCATGGATTACAATCATGTAGGTTTGGGCGAGTGTGGGGTCAATGACTATATGGCCGGATTCTGTGGCGAGTTGATCTCCCCAACGTGTCAACTTTGAGAATATAGGCTTGGGTATCCAAAGGGGCTTGATTCTGCTTTCCCAGGATTGTAGGAGCGAGACAGCAGGTTTGGGTAAGTCCAGCACTACAGAAGTGTAGAAAAAATCTGTTTGTCGTAAGGCGGCCAGGTTGGTGGGGGGGCTTTCTGGTACAGGGAGACGGGAGAGGGCATCAGCATTGGTGTGGAGTTTCCCTGGTCGATACTGTATCGTGAAGTCGTACTCTTCGAGTGTTTCTCTCCATCGTACTAATAAGGCTGAATTGGTTTCGCATTTCCGTAGCCATTGCAAAGATTGGTGGTCGGTAATGATGTCCAGTTTTGCTCCTAGTACGAAAGACCGGAAGTGGTTGAGGGCCCAAATGACTCCTAGGCATTCCCGTTTGGTGGCAGCATAATTTTGTTGAGCTAGATTTAAAATAGAGCTAGCATAGGCAATGACGTGCTCCCGTCCTTCTTGGACTTGGGCGAGAACGGCTCCAATGGCGTATAATGACACGTCGGTGTAGAGACGAAAAGGTTGCTGATAGTCGGGAAATGATACAGTAGGGGCCTGCACTAGCTTTTCTTTCAGCTTCTCGAATGCTGCGTTTCTCTCAGATGTCCAAGAAAATACTGTGTCCTTATGGGTAAGTTGATGTAGTGGGTGGGCTATGTCTGCGAAGTGGGGGACGAAACGTCTGTAGTAGGTGGCTAACCCAAGAAATGAGCGGACTCCTTTGACTGTGGTGGGGGGTTGTTGGTTATGGATGGCAGATAGCTTATGGGGGTCGGGGGGAAATCCCTTGCTCGGATATTACGTGACCCAAAAAGTCAACCTTGTTCCTTGCTACTTCGCATTTTGAGAGTTTGAGTTTTAATCCGGCTTCTCTTATTCGTTGGAGTACTTGTTTCAATCGGCGTAGGTGTTCCTTCCAGGTACCAGAGTAAACTATTACATCATCTAAATAGGTGAGGCAGGTTTCCCAAGTTAATCCTTTGAGTACTGATTCCATCAGGCGGGAGAAGGTGGCAGGGCCGTTGCAGAGGCCAAATGGTAGTACATTGAATTCGTACAAGTGACCGCCGCTGGTGGAGAATGCTGTCTTCTGCTGATCTTCTGGTGTTATGGGAACTTGCCAGTACCCGGCTTGAAGATCCAACGTGGTGAACCATTTGGAGCCGTGGAGTGAATCGAGGGAGTCGTCGATACGTGAAAGGGGGGTGGCGTCTTTGATCGTTGCATCATTTAATCGCCGATAGTCCACGCAGAATCGAGTGGACCCATCTTTCTTCTTCACCAGCACCACTGGGGAAGACCAAGGGCTAATGGAGGGAGTAGCAATGCCTGCATTCAACATCTCTTGCACTTGTTGTTCTTCTTCTTGCCGCTGAAGGGGGTTCTTCCTGCGGGAGGGCTGACGCAAAGGCGGTCCGGTGGTGTTGATGGCGTGTTGTTCTAGGTTGGTCTGTCCTATTTCGGTGGGGGTTTGAGCAAAAACGTCGCTAAACTCCAGCAGTAGGGAATACATGTTTTGTTTTTGTTGGTCTGAAAGGGATTCGGGAAGGGAGGGTAACTTCAAACTATTGGGGGCGTTGGTAGGGGTTACGGTTAGGTCATCAAACGTCTCTAGGTCCCCGATAATGAGGCCCTTGGGTAAAGTGAGTACTTCTTCGGAGATATTGGCTATTAATATGTTGTTGGTTTGGGAGGAAATGATTGCGGGCTGGATGAGGCAGTGGTCCTGAGGGGTTGACATGTTAGTGGGGGTCAAGATCATAGAGGTTTGAGGAATGGGGCGAAGGTTAACCCATTTCTGATGGTGGGGGGGAATATGGCATTTGTCTTGGATGATGGCGAGGCTGATAATGATGGGATTGCAGTTTAGGGGGGGTCCTGGCCTGTGGTTTGTATTAGTGTGTGTGGGTATGTTCGTTTTCTGTGTGTCAGGGTGGGGCATAGAAATCGCGGAGGGGAGGGGTACCTGTGATATTTGGGCTGTGGTTGTTTGAGGGGTAACCATAGAAAACGGAATTTCAGAGGGGTGTGTGTGTGGTGCATGTACATTCGTTTGAGCATTGGATAGGGGTTGCATAGAACATTTATCAGGGGTGGTCGAAAAGAAGGGTGGCATGGATAGTTGCACAGGATGGCCAATATTATTTGGAGTATTCATCGAAACATTTAGAGAAGGGTGCATGGCGTTTCCTGGAATAATAGTAGTGGAATATGGGCTAAGAGAATGAGCATTACATAAAGACATGGACTTTCCTCCTTCAGTTTTGATGGGGGTAGGGGTTGAGCTTTTAGGTTTCGGGGAGGTCTGGTGGATAGGAGTGTTGGGGGTGACATTCTTATTGTTTTGTTTGTTCTGGGGGGGGGCTTTTTGTGACTGTTCTGGGGATAGCGAGGCTGATTCACACTCTTGTGATTCAGGGTGCAACAGGGCGGCTGAGGGGACTCCTTCTTGATGGAGCTTATGGGGTTTTTTTGTTTTTATTTATTTGGATTTTTTTTTTTTTTTTAAAGAGATCAGTCGTTGGCCGCAATCAACTTGGGCCTGGAGTTTCTGAAGGAGGTCAAGTCCTAAATATCCGTCGTAATGTTGACAATCGGATGGAAAAACTATGAATGAATGGTAGCAATTTGCATGGGGGGCATGGGTAGTTACGTGGAGAGGTTGTGTTTCCCCCCAGATTTGTAAGGGAGTGTCTCCGGCACTGATTAGTTTGGATTTGGTGGGTGACAGTGCCCCAAACTTGCGGTGATGTTTGGAAACGAAAGAATGGAACAAGCATGATCTAGAGGCGCCAGTGTCGATCAATAATCGGACAGGAATGTCCTTAATCTTGGCGAGGTGATAAATGGGGGCAGTTCGGTCATTGAGGGCATCCCCCGCCGAGGCCATCGTGGGCGTGGGATATTCTAAAATTCCCAAACTTGACTACTTCCTTTAACGTGACGATAGTGCGTTGTTATATGTGCGATTAGTTTGCTTGGGAAACAGATTAACTTGCTCATGTAGTAATGTACACCCTATGTGGTGGATTGTGTTCTTTTATTTAATAATTTTCATTTTAGTAAGCGTTGTTTCCACATAGCGATTTTGATAATTTAATTTGACTTTATATTGTCCTTGTCCCAATTTTGGTTTGTTTAATTTGCAAGTTTTACATTTTAATCCTGGGGGTCTATTTCTGACTCTTCCAGGATTCTCTCTGAAGCGTCAGGGTTCATGAGGTGAGCAACATCTTCCTGCTCCAAATCCCCGGCATCCTCTTCCTCAACAAACTCCTCATTTACTGAAATGCGAGGTTGGTTTGATCGAGGTTTTGCGGAGTCGCGGATTTCATGAAGGCCACACTTTGAACTACAGGCTGGGAAATCATAGGGGTTTATAATGACCAGGGTGGGGTTCTTACTCTGATTTAGGTTTTAGGTTTTGTTCCGGTTGTAGATCCGTCGCAGTGGGTTGGGTTGGAATCGTGGTCTGCTAGGCTGAGGCTTCCCGGAGGAATAGGCGGGCTTGGAGTTTGAGTTGGAGTTTTGCGGATGACTGGTATACCTCTTGATGGCAGCAATTTTCGTTGGTTTCGGTTGCACTGCTAAGTTTCGTCGGATGGTAATTAGGTCCTTTTGGAACCCGACGAGGTCGTGCACAGAAAAATAATCTTTAACTGCTGAGGGCAACACTGAGACTAAGTTCACTAAAATTTGCTGTTCTTGTTGCACTCTAGTTAGGGTGGGAAATGAGATTTTTATGTGTTGTGAAATGGTGTTCAACGTTGCATCCAGATCACCTTCGTACTTTGTGTCCTGAATACAGGTGTGGGCGACGAAGATGCCCAATGAAGGTTTGATAGCTTCAATCACTATGGGCCTGAATTCGTCCCACGTGAGGGTAGGGGTTACTTGGTATGCGACTAGGGAAACGGCTTTTCCCAAGTGCGTAAGTGTTACAGCGATTTTTTCTTGATCCGTAGTATACGCCAAATCTAGCACAGGCTTTACAATGTCCATGTATGTTTCTATTCCGTAGGTTTCCCCATCGTATTTCGGAATGGGAATGCGAGAACGGGTTGCCATCTTGATGTTATTGTTTCTCTATTGCTTCGAAAATGCACTGCAATGAAATCCTCTATCCGAATCAAGAAACACCGCTGCCGCCAATGTTATGCCCTGATTTTATACAAGATTAACTTGGTATAGGGGAGTTCTGCAAGATTGGGTATATTGGACTTCCCATCAACGACTATTTTACACTATACCTGACGTCAACTCGGGTAGTACATTATTGGGGTTGCGGGATATTTTCGAGGGCATTACATAAATGAATATGATTAGTATAAGATACTTTAGAGAAAGTATTTCTTGGGGGTTATATTAAGATACGTCCTACACTCTATATATAGTTGGACTGGTCAAAATATTTCAGTAATCATTTCCGTTTGTCTTGCCCATCTCTTATGTCGTATTTAGTAGTAGACATAAGCTTGATGCTGATCCCTACTCGCAGCTGTTCAGTTCAGGTGCTCCTTCAAGCTACGTCTGAAGGAATACAATTTTCTCTTTTCATGGACTGACTGGGGTAGGTTGTTCCAGTCTTTGATGGCAGTGAAGAAGAATGTTAGTTTACCCTGTCCTTGGATTCTCGGAACCGTAAAATTATACATCCTATTCCGAGAGTTCAAGCCCCCACCAGGGCTTGATATTTTCGGGAGGCTATTCCCGCATCTAACGAAGTTTAGGTGTGCTGGTAAAATTGTTCAGATGGTTGAGAGTAAGATCGGAGCTCCATAAATCCTCTTTCGGGTATGGTGTAAAAAACAATCCCTACACCAGGAAGTCATCAGGAATACAACGCAGCCACATCTTCAAAGACTGTCGGAACTTGCCAAAGATCTTAAGTGTTTATACAATCTTTCGAAAAGAGAATATTGATTTGATCCTAAAGAAAGGAATTTCAATTTAAGCCGCATTGAGCATACCTGATCTCCATCCAGATCCGCGATCGTGCTAGAAGATATTTGATTAAGTTGTACCATTTAATAATATGTTCTCATGTTAACCATTCTGATTCAATTATATGTACTTAGTGAATAAGTGAAATAAAGCTGTACTCCAAACTATATTTTGGCATTATATGTATCCTCTATTGTAGGCTATTCCTTAATATATGTACTTGTATGAACTTGGAAATCCCAGTCTCGAAAGAACTCACCTGAACTAATAGTTAAACCTGAATAAAATCAGGGCATAACAGGGGTTATCTTCGTTAGGTATATCATCAGTAGGTGCCGTCCTCACAGGTATATTAATTCTTTCCTGGGGTCGGGGGAAGTGCCTGAGTGATGCAGGCGACCCGAGCGAAGCGTGGTGGGAACTCTGGGGAGTAGTTGTTGGTGCGTGCAGGGCCTCATCTCTGTGGTTTGTCTCCTTGGCGCTTTTCTTCCCTATCTCAAAGTAAATAGATGTAGTGATAAAGCAACCTACTTTGGCAACACTGCCTACCAGAATCATCAAAGTCCATTAGTTAATTATCAAAGATAGCAAAAAATGCAAAATGTTGCTAGAAAAATTGTCTAATCTGTAAGACTTAAGAAATTGCTCTCATCTCTAAAATGTTCCCATACCAAGCAAGAAGCTGTGTCACTTAAGATGTCAAAATATATATACTTTCTCTATCCTAGTTTCCAAGCCAAAGGAGGATGTTGTGTGTATGTGCATAACATAGCCTACTTGCTCTCGAGTTCCCAACATAGAATCCTCTGAATTAACCTTATTCCAACAACACATCAGGGTAGGAGGGGGGAGGAACAGGGGCAAAGAAAAAAATGTAGGGTCAGAGATGGAAGGGAGAGGGTCAGGAGTGGGAGGGAAAAGGGTAGAAGGAAGCGAAGAAGGGACGGGATGAACCTCAGCATAACAAGTGGAAGTGAGGATGGAGGGAGAAGAGGCGGAAAGAGAATGCGCAGAGGAGCGAATGAACTGATCAATATGGGGTAAGGTTTAAGAGACATCTAAGGGTTCAGGAACAGGAGAAGGAGAAAGGAGGAGAGGATCGAGACTTTAGTATAGGAACTAGGATTAGTAGGACGACGACAACGTTTCCCACGAGTAGCGGAGGAGGAAGAAGAGGATCAGAAGAAGGTAAAGGACGGAGGCGATTGTTTCAAAAGACGAGAAGGTTTAGGGGTGGAGTGAAGGGAGGAGCCGGAGAGAGAAGATCGAGAAAGGACAGAAAATGTGGAAGGAGAAGAAGTAGGAGTAGGGGAATCAAGAACAGAGAAAGAGTTAAAGAAAGTGAAAGCAAAGGGGAGTACTTACGATCTTGAGATCCTTGAGAAATAAACGGCAGAGGAGCGAGTACTGGTGGGAGCTAGGCCTATGAGGGGGTACACAAGAGAAGGGGGAGAAGCAACAATAGAACTGAAGGAAAAAGAACGAACAGGAGGTTGAGAAGCAAAGATAGAAGCAGGAGATGGCAGAGAGGAAGACTGAGATGTCATAACAGCCGAGTAAGGGTGACGAGCAGTGAGAGTAAGGCCTTGTTTGTCTTTGATGATAATAACTTCAGCCTCAAGCTTATATTTATTAGTGGCCCCTCCATCATTGACGATGCGCCTT
Source organism: Paralithodes platypus (assembly GCA_032716605.1). Classification (NCBI taxonomy): domain Eukaryota; kingdom Metazoa; phylum Arthropoda; class Malacostraca; order Decapoda; family Lithodidae; genus Paralithodes; species Paralithodes platypus. The sequence goes on from CM064481.1 coordinate 4,121,426, forward strand.
ACAAAAGTTATGGCCAATCTTGAACTCTGGGCTCAGGATGACCTTGTTGTGATAAGGCGAGGCTTCCACGTGTTTTGTTTTTATTTTTTATTCCTAGCTTCATTTACTATTTGTTAGTTAGATATGAGGCTTCTTTTAGAGGATCCAGGGCCCGCTTTTCGGCCACCCAATTGGGTGGGTTAAGCGGTTTCTTCTCTTCGTGGAGGAACTTGTGTGTTTCGAGTTGCCTCACATGGTGAGGGGTTCGGCACTTGTTTATGACGCTTTTCAGTCTACGTTAGAAGGTCAACAGCAGAGTTAATTGCCAATAGTTCAGCTGTAAAAACAGAAGCTTGGCATGGAAGTGAAAACTGAAGGGTCTGAGTTGAGCTCACAGCAGCAAGTCCAACGCCTGATGAGGATTTAGATCCATTTGTGTAAATAGCAAAATGCGGACCTTTGCGACGAATATGTTCAAGGGTGTGCTGTCGATGATGACTAGGGACATAGGGATATCCCTTTGACAAAAAGGAGAGGCGAGTACATACTTGGGGGAGAGATATGGACCCTGTGGGCTGGCAATAGCAGGTGGGACAGCAATATTTAATCCAGTGGCGTTGAGGAGAAGGGTGGCACGGAGGGGGAAGCTGGAGTTTAGCGTTGGGAAATGGTCGGCAGTGGGGGAAGAGGTTGAGTGGAGAGCACGTTCATGTGTGAATCTGCTTGACCTGGGTTCAATCCCAGCCAAGGCGGACATTTAGTGGGTGTGGTAGTACGTCCTAGCATGTTTCACACGTTCACATCCAGTCGGGGACACCATGATATAGCATACAGACTATTTTATTTTATTTTTTTATACTAGTTTAACCAGACCACTTAGCTCCACAAAAGAACTCTCATAGGGCTGGCCCGAAGGAGTCGATCAAGATATATAACTAAACAAGTCGAGATAGATAGGGAAGGGCAGGAGGGGAACAAATCTAGGAAGGTGAAGACACGCAGACATTTCTCGCCATTTCACCAGTCCAACCGGACCACATTAGCTCCACATCAGAGCTCTTATAAGGCAGCCTAGGCAGGGCCGAAGGATGAGGCAAGAACTGCTACACTGCAGCACCAACTAAGAAGTGATCAGGGCGAAGAATGAGAGATCAGGAAAAAGGTAGAACAAAATTCACAGCGAGATGCAAAATTATACATGTAAATGCACTACTGAGGGGAATCGAGTCAGCTCGGTCGCAGCATCAACCGAAGAGACAAATCAGGTCGGGAGCCTAATACCTAGCCAGGCCAGGGAGGCATTTGATATAGGTTACCCGAGGACAACTGAATGGGACAGAATAAGAAAAACATAGAAAGAGGAAAGAAAAACTACTCAAAATTAGTCAAGCAGACAACGAAAGCTCGAGGGGAGAGGAAGGGAAATTACCATCAAGGTCCAGTCGCCGGCCCCAAAGCCCCCCAACCGCGACAAAGAGAGTAGTACCAGGGGGGGTACAGACTAATGACATACACAACAAAGCCATTCCAACATGATATCTACAACACCTCTTCTCTGCTATCTACACTATCCCAGCCGTATGGTCCTAGTGTACTGTCTGATGGCGTAATGGGATTCCAAATGTAAGAGGACATCGTGGTGGGTGCTAGGCCTGAGTGGGGAACTCCGGCACTGCTGGCTGCAGGGGAAAGGTCCAAGACACAGTCCAAATTCTCGCAGAGGCCTCCAACGAAACCAAAGAGTAAGTATGGCCATACACCTCAGGACAGTCACTGTGTCCCCAAAGGAGGGGACAGAGAGGGGAAGAAGGGAAAAACGAAAACAGAAAGGATGAGAAATTATAGTGGTCACCACAATTAGTTGGGGGTGGCAGGAAGAATGGACAGGTGGCCTGCACTCCCATCCTGCCACCTCCGTCAGCCACCGCACGTGTTCAAAATTGAGACTAACAGAGTAGAGAGAGCGGGGGACATGTGAACCTGACCATTGAATTAAATGGAGGGTGAAGTTTATTATCAGCCTATGATGGTATATACAGTAAATGTTCTATTACAGAGTTATCATAAATATTGACCAAATACAGGGTGTTCAGAAAACATGTGTACAAAATAAAATGGGTGATAGGGAACACAGAATTAAACATTTTGTAATCCATGGAGGTATGTCCATAAATGCTTCCTTGTGGTGCTACAGGTTAGATAGTTTCAACGTAATTTCCCTAAATTTTTACCCTAACTTCTTCGTGAGTAATCCGTTTACATACAAACATGGTAATTTAATGTACACAACAGTATGAACATTACTTAATTAATGTCAGTACACTGCAAAAACAAAAGTACATTTGAAACTGAAGTGAAGATTAACAATCATTAACAATCATTCAGAATCGTTTAGTAAACGAAGCAGTTTCATTTCGGCACCATGAAGTGGTTGTTTAGTAGTCGACAAGGTAATGTGCTGGTCTTCACCTACACTCTCCTCTTAGTCTTGAGGTAAACTCCATATGTGTAACATGGAGGGTTTCACGTTTGCTGAATTGACTGATATGCACCTTGTGTATGGTGCTGCTGGAGGAAATGCCAGATAATAATAATAAAAACTATTTGTCTACAGCCTACTGGGCAAAAGCCCTCATAAGGCTGGGGAGAGGCTAAAAGCGGAAATGGGTAAAAGAATAGAAAAAATAGGGGTAAAATCAATAAAACTTGTTCATCCTAAAAAGAAAGAAAAGAAACAACATTAAAAAAGATATGACTAGAAGAAAGTATAAGATATTAGATCAGATGAAAGACGTTAATTTCCTTAAGGAAAGCAAATAAGTTGGCAATATGAAAGGAAGGAGTGTCAGACAGGATAGACTGAAGAGAAGGCCGAGAAAAGTAACGCTGCCGCTGTCGACCATATAGTGGGCATTCGACGAGAAAGTGCCGCACAGTAATGCTTGTGTCACAAGTAGCGCACCACGGGGGAGGAGCATGTGGAGTGGCCATTAAGTGTCCATGTGTGTAGCGGGTATGACTAATTCGGAGACGAGTGAGTACGACTTGGTCCCTGCGCCTGTCCTGAAAAGAGGAAGGCCACACGGAAACCGCATCCTTGATAGCACGAAGATGGATGGTAAGGGGCTGTGAAGACCATGCATGTTGCCATGCACGATAGATGATTTCTCGAACTACGGCCTTCATGTCAGACAGGCGCAAGAGAGGACCCGCTCCTGGACCGATACAGGCTGTTTTAGCGAGCCGATCTGCTCTCTCATTACCCGCAATGCCCACATGTGTAGGAACCCAGCAAAACTGGATTTTCCAATTGGCCAAGGAAAGGTCATGTATTCGGCGGAGAATAGTGGAAATAAGTGGATCACTCGTAGAAAGATCTTGTAACGCCATAAGGGCACTCAGGCAGTCACTATAAATAACCACCCGAGGGGTGTTGACTGGAAAGGAAGGGACCATATCAACCGCCCCCAACAATGCACGCAATTCAGCAGTAAAAACAGATGAATATGGGGATAAAGCCAAGCTAAAAACGGAAGCCTCTGAAACTGCAGCACAACCAACTTTCCCATCCCTCTTAGACCCATCAGTATATGACACGGGTAGGGGCATGACTTAGCATATGCTGAAGGGCGACACACCTCTGAACAGCAGGGAGCGAGGACTTAGAACCCTGAGCAAGGAACGTACAAACCATAGGTGATGATAAAAGCCAATACGGGATGGAGGGGTCAGCCGCCTGCAGAAGGGGCATGGGTAAATCATGGTGCGTAAAGAGTCTGTGGGCCAAAACCGGAAAAGACGGTAACAATGCTAGAGGGAAGTCATCCTCCCCCACCTTGTCAAACAAGTTGCTCGCAGGTGACTCAGTAGACAGCAACTGCAGAGCAGAATTCATAATTACACGCTCTCGATGGAGGGGGAGAGGAAGCTGGCCACTTTCTACGAGAACGCTCGTAATGCGAGACGACTTGAAAGCTCCAGTGCAAAGCCTGATACCAAGATGATGGACAGGATCCAAGGTTTTGAGCGTGGTCTGGGAAGCTGTGCCATAAATGGCACACCCATAATCTAAGACGGACAAAACCGTGGCCGTATATAACATAAGGAGGGTCCGACGATCAGCACCCCAGGTAACATGATGACATTTCTTCAAGACGTTAAGACGTCTTAGACACCGCGCCTTAAGGTCTTTTACATGGGCAGACCAGTTAAGATGTGTGTCAAGGATGAGTCCCAAGAACTTAACCTGACCAGAAAATAGTAGCCGATGTCCAGACATTGAGAGGGAGATAGTCTGACCATGTAGGTGACGTTTGTCATGATAAAAGAGAATCGCCTTGGTTTTCTCGCTGGAAAATGTAAACCCCGTAGAAGACGCCCAACGGGTAACGTCCCTCAAGACAGTATTTAGGCATCGCTGTATATGAGATAAACTGGGTGAGGTATAGTAAACTGCGAAATCGTCCACATAAAGGCTGTGGGAGACTTGAGGAGGGAGGCAGGACACCACCCCGTTGATGGCGATTGCAAACAGCGTGCTACTAAGAACGCTCCCCTGAGGGATGCCCATCTGAAGAGAGTGTAGGCGAGACAGGGTTCCATTGACAATCACTTGGAAAGTCCTATCAGAGAGGAAACCCTTCAAAAATCGGAAAAGTGAGCCACGCATGCCAGACTCATATAAGAGTCGTAGAATTCGATAGCGCCAAGTCGTGTCATAGGCCTTAGTGATGTCAAATAAAATAGCCACGGTGGGGTGACCCAACACGAACCCACGCCGGACTTGATCCTCCAAACAGGCCAAAGAATGAAGCGTGGAGCATTGAGGGCGGGACCCAGACTGTGATTGAGAGATGAGGTTATGGTTCAAAGCAAAGTATAAGAGCCGAGGGTGCACCATCTTCTCAAATAATTTGCTTATGCAGGATGTCAATGAAATCGGGCGGGAGTTGGTGGGTAAACTAGGGTCCTTGCCCGGCTTCGGAATGGGGACTGTATAAGCATGTTTCCAATCAGGAGGGAAGTACCCATGCCGCCATATTTGGTTAAAAACACCAGATAAAAAAGTAAGAGCCTCACCGTCCAGGTGTTGAAGCATACTATAGGAAATTCCATCTGGGCCAGGGGTAGCATCCTTGCAATCCCGCAAGGCAACCTTGAGGACATCGATGGTAAAAGCACTGTTGTAAGGGGAGGACGTACCCCCACGAAAGTCCAAGGAACGTGCCTCAGAACGACGTTTCTGAGAAACAAACGCTCGGGGTAAATTAGCGTCACTACCTACATCCGCCAGATGACTAGCATGAGCCATCGAGATGGAATAATCGTCAAACAACAGAGAGGCGGAAGCATGATAAAAAACCGAATGAACAGGAGATCGGTTGTTTTTACCAGTAATCTTGTGAAATTTCTTCCAAACTAAAGACAGAGACGTACAGGGGACCAATCCGGAGACGTATGACTGCCACGACTGTTTCTTCTGTGAGATAACAGTACGTTTGAAAAGTGCACACAGTTTATTATAGTAGGGTTTCACCTCGCTGATAAAATACATAGCAGTAATAAACTTCACCCAAACATGTAATGTCGCATCAGCTGCCAGCGATGCTCGAGCATCCCGTAGGTGACGGGTGGATTGAGCAAGGCGACGCTCCAAATAATGTTTTAATCGAACCAGCTTGGACAGTTCAGGGGACCACCATGGGACCCGTCGAGGGTGAGGGGTACTGGATGACCGAGGGATTGTGCTATCAGCAACGGAACAAATAAAATCTTTGAAAAACATATAATTATCATGTGGAGAATCATCATCACGAAAAACCCCAATGTCAGCTGAAAGAGAACTAAAAGAGTCCCAATCAGCTTTAGCAAGGTTATACCTGGCTAACTGACTTGTATGCATTAGGGGATGTGGGAGTCAATAGTATAGGGTGATGGTCACTAGTAAAACGGTCAGCAACAACAGACCAAGTAAAAAGGGATGCCGCCTCAGCCGATGCCAAAGTAAGATCAACTGCAGAGGAAGTAGAGTAAGCTAAAGAATAAAAAGTGTGGGGACCTTCATTAAGACAGCATAGGGGAGAGTTTAAAAGCAGATCCTCAATGAGACGTCCTGGTGCATCAGCAGAAGAACAACCCCATACCGGAGAGTGGGAGTTAAAATCACCTAAAATTAAAAATGGAGGAGGAAGACACCGTAAAAGATGGGGCAACCTAGACATGTTATAATTACAACTAGGTTGATTATATACACTACAGATGGTAAGGGCTGTACCATTAGGAAGGGATACCCTAACAGCAACAGCTTGGAATGGGGGATCTAACAATGGAACAGGTGGAAAAGCACAAGAGCGATGTAAAAGGATGGCCGTCCGAAGATGACCATCACGCACAGGTGACTCTGCTGCAACATAATAAGTACCTATCGAGTCAAGGACAGGGCCTACATGCTGGAGGCAGACACACAGAGGAGTATGCAAGCGAAGTAAATGTTGAGTTTCGCCAAGGCGACGCCTAGTGGCGAAACCGTTCATGTTCCACTGAAGTATACTATGATGGGTCATGAGTAATCACTGATTTCAAATTACAGTACTGTGATTTTGAGCCCGCTGAATACGGGCAACATCGGGGAGGGGTACAGGCAGAGGGTGAGGGGGAGGACGACCAGGCACGTCCCCAGTAGCGTCGTGTAACACACACTGGGAAGGCGGGACCTGGAGCACAGGCAATTGTTCGGGGGGAGAAGAAACCTCGCGTTGAATCCTGTCCACTAATGCTGTTGGTTGAACAGCCAGGTGACCAATACAATTAACACATATACAATGGGCATCATGAGACCCTGCAAAGTCAGAAGGAAGGTGGCAGGAGGCAATAAAGTGATCAACCTTTACACGTAAGTCATGCACATTATCATTAATAGCGGGACCAATATAGTCTATAAAGCATTTATCACAGCCACACTGTGAAACATGTTTAGCAGGAGGCGGGGAGGTATCTATTTCCATAAGTGGACCATCGATGTCTGCAAGTTGGGCTTCTATATCATCATGGGAAGGAGTCAGAGGAGCTGATGAGACCTGCGGAGATGTCAGAAGGCGAGGTCTCCTCCTATCCTGACTCCGCACATGCTTGGGAGACAAGGCAGATCTATCCGTAGGAGGAGAGTTATAACCTTTCCTCTTCTTAGTTGCAGGATCAAAGGGAGGAGAGAAGTCCTTACTGCGCACGGAAGAAACATCAGTTCGGGCCAGAATAACACTGGAATTACTCCTAGTAGTCACCTTAGATGAGGAAGTCAAAGCAGTAGGAGAGATGGAGGGAGGACACTGAACAGGGTCCCCTGCTACCTCAGGAGGGGGATTCGGCTCTGGCAGTAGGTCCCGGAGTGGCGAAAAGCGATTGGTTGGAAGAGGGCGAGTCACTGAAAGCGGAGGATGCGTGAGAGTAGGTTGTAAACCAGACCTAGCCACCCTAGCATACGTCAAGGAAGGTAACAGACCCTGTTCCTTCAAATGGGAGATAGCCGCTCTGTGAGAGAAGCCCCGACTCAGTTGCAAATCAAGGATAGCACTATGATAATGAAGATGTGGGCAAGTGTTGGAAAAGACAGCATGGGGATCACCGCAGTTGAGGCAGATACGGGAGGTTGCATTGCAAGCCTCCCGAAGATGAGCTGAACCTCCACACAGGGGGCATAATTTCGGGTTCTCTTGGCAATACTTGGCCGGGTGACCAAACTTCCAGCAACTCTGGCATTGTCTAGGGCGGGGGACATGTTTTCGTACAGCCAGCCGCCGGCCCGCTATCCGAACAAAAGGGGGCAAGTCACGTCCCTCGAAAGTCAGTTTAGCGATATGGAGGGGGCCATCACGCTGGGAACCGCGCCGAGACAGGTACGTCTCAACCTTCAGTGCTGGAGTATCAGATGGGCCCATGTTCTCCAGGATGCGAGATGCAGAGTCCTCAAATGGTGTATCAATACGGATCTCATGAGGGATAACAACTGTCCCAACACAGTTATTAAGAGTCTTGTGCCTCGTGATGGAAACTTGGGACGGCGGAGCGACCAACCACTCCTGAAGAGAACGAGACTGAGCCGCAGTCCGAGCTTCAAGGAGGCGACAGCCATCCGTACCCGTACGGATTTCAACATCACCGATGTCATAATAATTACGTCATAATTAATATTAAAAAATTTAGGCCACTTACTGGAGCCAAAAAATAGTCTGAAATAGCTGGACAGAAGTTGGCGGGGTAGGGCGACGTGGACGAGGTTTGGATTTGGGGGGAACATATGGCTCCAATGTAACAGGGCCATTAGAACTAGACGAAGGAGGCAAGTGTGGCTTGGGAGAGGTACGAGTCTCTCCTACTATTGCAGCCGAGGAGGCTACCGAAAGCCCCTCGACAGGGTGGGAAGGATCCAGGGAAATGTCAGAAGTTGCGCCAGAGGTCGTAGTCAGTGTCAAAGTCGGAACCAGGGGAGGAGTTTCAGTAACACCAGCCATAAATACCAAGCCATGCTGTTCCAGGAGTGTACTAAGCAGACCAGGCGGAGAGAAGGTATGACGGGAGGGATACCAGTAAGCCAACCTTTACGAATCATGGAGCCCTAAACCTTCACCAACGACACAAGTGGGGACAGAGTCCCAAGTGTCAGCTTCCTATCCTACCCCTTGGAAGGGGATGGCATTAAAATGTAAAGAGAGGCTCAAGTGTAAGCATAACCCGCTTGATGAGACTGAGGGCATGAAACGATGCAAACATCTCCAGTCGTTACATAATTATGGGCTACCGGTCAGAAAGCCAAGAGTCCCACCTCCAAGGAACGGCACCCCTGGATCCGGAGCCGCACTACGGAGATGGTCCCGCCTAGGAACCATACCATAGGCATGTTACCGAACCACAGGTCCTAAAACTCTCGGGTGAGCCGACATGTCACCACTGTCACCACAATTGGTTCCGGGTCAAAGCTCCAATCCCAGCAAAGACCAGCTCTCTCACCCAACCGAACATAATTTGAACAAAGAGGAAAAGTCCACAAAATGAAACCAAAAGGGACAGAATAAGAACAGAAGGGGAAAAACATAGAAAGAGAAAATAAAAACTACACAAAATTAGTTAAGCCGACAACTAGAGCTCGAGGGGAGAAGGCAAAAAGCATCCCCCATCAAGCTCTAGTTGCCGGCCCGAAGCCCCCCAACCGCGACAAGGAATGTAGTAACAGGGGGGAGGAAATGCCAGAAATGCTGTGAGGATGTACCAGAGGCTTTTCCCAAACAGACGCTTGCCAAACCATCAGACATTTTCCTCATTGCACAGGCGACTGCGTGAAAGGGGAACATTCACTGTCAACGCGCATGACAATGGTCGCCCTAGGCGTGTGCGAACACCAGAATTGGAAGAAGAGGTAATAGGATGTTCACAATTCGGCCACATGCAAGTACGCGAGGTGTTGGACATGCTCTCTGAGTATCTCATACTCTGGTTTGGGAGGTGTTACGTGACAAACAGCTACATCCATATCATCTACAAAGAGTCCACGCATTGCTCCCTCGAGATTATCCCGTACGTGTAGAATTCGCACAGTGGTACTTGCAGCAGACAGCGCTCCAACCTGATTTTCCCTCGAGTGTGCTGATGTCTGATGAAGCCTCCTTCGCCCTGACGGTGTGTTCAATATGCACAATGCTCATGTCTGGGCAGCAGCAAATCCACACGCTTCACACGAGCATGGGCATCAGGTGCGGTTCAGCGTTAATGTTTGGGCGGGCATCATTCATGATAAGCTGATTGGTCCGTACATTCTGCCTCCATGTCTCAACGGGAACATTTATCGGATTTTCCTTGAGGAAATGCTGCCCCAACTGCTGGAAGATGTTCCTTTGGCCATCCGCAGACTAATGTGGTTTCAACACGATGGAGCTCCACCACATTTTGGCAACGTGGTGCGGGAGTATTTAAATGCAACGTTTCCGAACCGATGGATTGGCCGTGATGGTCATGTTGCCTGGCCACCAAGATCCCCTGATTTGACATCCATTGATTTCTTCCTATGGGGACACATGAAGAGCCTTGTGTATGAGACACCCGTTGAATCAGAACAAGACCTCGTTGCAAGAATTGTTGACGCCGCTGGAAGAATTGCGGAGGAGCCAGCAATCTTTGAACGTGTACGTGAATCAATGCTACGGCGCTGCCATGCATGCATACGCGCTGGTGGTCGTACCTTTGAGCAGTTTCTGTAAATTTAAATGTCATGTTGCATTGTTTTGCAGCTCTTAAACAGTTTGGAGTATTTTGTGCATGTTCTTTTCAATTTAAAGTTTTGTACTGTGTTTGCAAAGATACTGCAATTCATGAACAATTACTGAACACTACCTTTAAATTACCATGTTGGCATATCAAAGTTATTAATGTAATAAATGAATTACGTTGAAGCCCACCATACAGTATTATGCCTACTACTAATGGATCACTTCTTGGTACTGACATAAGACATCTTCGTTCAGTAAACAGTTCTGACTGATGATTAATGATTGTTAATCTTTTCTTCAATTTAATGTTCTTTTGTTTTTGCAGTGTACTGACATTAATAAAGTAATGTTTATACTGTTGTGTACATTAAATTACCATGTTTGTATGTAAACGGATTACTCACAGAGAAGTTAGGGTAAAAATTTAGGGAAATTACGTTGAAACTGTCTACCCTGTAGCACCGCAAGGAAGCATTTATGGACATACAGTACCTCCATGGAGTACAAAATGTTTAATTCTGTGTTCCCTATCACTCATTTCATTTTGTACACATGTTTTCTGAACACCCTGTATATTAATACGGTGAATATTAAATAATAATACAGTCAAAAGAGCAGTGGAACTTTAATCACAAATTAAATACAAATATAATTATAATGGAGATCAATGATTGGGTAATCTTAAAAATATATATATATAAACTGTATATTCACTTTGTGGGGATAATACAATAACCTAACACAACACACACACACACACAAACTATGGCAGAAATGTATATTTTATTGTTAAAAGTAAATTATTTCTTAGACATCTAACAGGTAGTGAAGAGACATAATTATAAACAATATTCCATTCAATCAATAATACTAAAGAGATCAAGTTTTCCATAATTCAGCACCAAATCAAGAACAAATAATTATAATAATTATATAGTAATGTATAATATCAAATTTGGACAAACAGGGTTTTTACTTACACTTACAAATTACAAGACAATTTTGTTAATTGTTGTTGAGGTGTTACTTTGATATGATAACGTTGGTAATTGAGTTCAAATATCACAGTCATTTATTGAAGAGTACTGTATACCAAAAAAAGATCCCCCTCCCCCCCCAAAAAAAAAATGAGGAAGGCGCCAGAGTATATACTGTATATACATACTGGCATTTTGACCCTTTTGCATGGATACAGTTTTGTGTGCTTTTGGCATCTGGTTGATCAACTATAATAGTGAGTCGGACGCTGTGCTCAACTCCATACTTAACCACCATATTGTGTAGCACAATTATTACACAAGTACAGTACAGTTAAAAAAGAGGAAAAGTGGGGAATGGGCCTGAATAAATACATACAATACTGGGTAAAGACACTTTACCCAGTACTGTCACAGCCTATGCTGGTTCTTAACAGTAAATACTATTTATTCATTTGCCTTGAACAGACATAACTTAAACATGAACTCCCTCAGAGATCTATGGACCCACCCGAGAGAAGTGGCAGACTACCTGGACACCGCATAAAGGGCATTTTGGGGCTACTACAACAACAAACAATACTACTCATTTTATACAGTAAAACAAAAACATTAAAACAAAAATATATAAACTATAATGGAATGGTTTTAGTAGATAGGTAATTCCTATTTCATATATATTCACCAACCCACCAAATGAGTCATTGGAGCTGGTGGACAAGTTTTGTTACCTAGGAGATACCATCTCTGCCGGTGGTGGGGCCGAGGCTGCCACTGTCGCTAGAATTAGATGTGGCTGGGAGAAGTTCAGAGAACTGCTGCCAATTCTGACCATGAAAAGAATGCCTCTCCCCCTGAAGGGAAAGGTGTATGCCTCATATGTTAGAAGTGCAATGACGTATGCCTCAGAAACATGGGCCGTTAAAGTAGAGGATGTCAAAAGAATGGAAGGTAATGAGATGAGAATGGTGAGATGGATGTGTGGGGCCAGGCTGCAGGATACATACATACGGGTTTAAAGATCACAACCGTCCACAGTGAATGTGGCTTCCATGGTACAATCACAGTACTGCACACAGTGCACAGCAATCATAGCGTTTAGGTATAAAGAGTATTAGCGAAGTGATGCGTACAAGTAGACTGGGATGGTATGGACATGTGGAGAGAATGGATGAACAAAATTGGATGAAAAAATGCAGGTCTGTGATTGTGGAGGGAGCTGCACCAAGGGGTGGACGGAGGAAGACCTGGGATCGGACTATACGTGCCGATCTCAAATCCAAAAACTTGACAAGTGATGCAGCCCTTTAACAGGGTTGCCTGGAACTCCGCCAATAGGACAAGAGACTGAAACTGCATGTATGTGTGGAGCACTCAGTCTTAAAATGTTATGTATGTATACTGTACGTATGTAATTAACTCGCAAATAAACCTAATTTATAGAAGAAATTAACTTCTGACATACAGAGGGTTGTAATATCTTTCTGGTGATGTCTAGTTGTGGCAAGAATTAAATGTTTGAGCAATGATTTATACTAAAGTAGATAGGGTTGTATTTAGTACGCAGCTTTCAACACTAAAATATATAAACAGATACAAAAATAAGACATTTAATACTTAAGTAAACTATCCAAGATTTTCTAACAAAAAATATGAAATGAGTACAGTACATACTACTGAAAGCCTTAATAATAATAATAATAATAATAATAATAATAATAATAATACCTGTAATATTTATATGGCCACCACCACCACTTATGGTTATTGAGTAATATTGCCATTTATATAAGGTAGTTATTACTATAACCTGTGTTTATAACTAAGTGTGAGCAATATACATACTGTACAGTCAGCACCTTACAAGTCAATCATTTATAATTACCCCATTCAGTAATTTTTTTATTATCCCTTTCAATATTATTATTTTTTATTATATTCAGTCTGAGAAGAGGTGTGTGTGTATTAAAAGAGAATTGTGTGTGCGCGTTGAAGAGCTAATACATACGTACATACATAGATACAAGTTTAAAGACCCTGTCAAGGGCTGCCTTTCTTGTCAAGTTCTTTATTTTGAGATTGGACCGGAGTACCTGATCCCGTGTCATTCTAGGTTTACTCCTACGTGCAGCTCCCCCCACATTCTTAATTCCTCGCTCGATACCCTGTCCCTGAGATTAACCCCACACATCCATCTCGCCATTCTCTTCTCATTCCGTTCTATTTTATCGATATCCTCCACTTTACCGGCCACGTCTCCGTGTGTGGAAATTATTACAATGACAGAAACTCCCTCTGTTGTCTTGTGTGAATCTCTAGTCCTAGTTGCAGCCTCCATGTAGAACAGCCTTTGTCTAGTGGTTAAAAACCTCTAAAAATATATATAACAATACATGTAGTGGTAATAATAAATGACAGGGTTATAATGCAAGGGCTGATCAAAATGATGTAATGATAATGATGTTAGTGAAATAAAGAGCAATATACAAAAGGTATTTACAGTATACTTCACAAGAAAATAATAACCCAAAACACAAACATAACACAATAATTGACATAAATAATAATACTGATTGAGTTGTTGATATTATACAGGAAATAATACTATCTACGACACAAAATATTATTCAGAAAATTGAGATAAGCTATATGGTAACTGAACCCTCTCAGCCAGAATTACGGCATCTTAGCAATCAATAGGTAAATTAGCCATAATAAAGTAAAAATTATGTCAATGTACTGAGAGGGTTGTTTGGCTTAGCAGTGGTCTTCATTGGGCGGCTCGCGAGCCAGTGGCAGCTCGCAAGAGGAGAGAGATATAATAATTGTTGCTAGTCTTGAATCTATAAATCTGTGGCTATGGAAACCCACAAAAATATATAATGTAGTTCCTATATATATTTGTTTCTGCTTATCCTTGTGGCTTATGCGACTCTCACTCTGAATATGTCCTGAACTTTTGGCGCTCTTGAAAAAATTAGTGAATAACACTGGACTAAGACAATACTATCGGTAAGATAAAAAAAATAAAAAAAAATAAATGTTGCTTAACCCTTTCATTGCAGGATCCGTTCTGGAACGCCATGGCAATTTACTGTAATTTAAATCCCATTAAAGCCTGTGGAGACGAGTGTGAGTGAGCGGGAGCGCGACAAGCCCCCGTCCGCTCTCCAGCACGTCTGCCGGGGTACTAACAGTCTCACCTCATGTCTCGCATATCGCAGCGCTGCCAAAGGCAAATGTAGCATGACATTGCTAATTATTAGCGAATATTGCCAAAGTCTGTGGTAGCGCTGCGGGTTAACCCCGCATGCTACGAAGCTCTTTCTGGTGTAATTTTTAAGATATTTTCTTCTACATTTTTGCTGCAAACATTTTATTTCATTTAGGCACTTGCTTGAGCAAGCAAGAGTGACTGAATGAGCCCTATTATAGCAAAAATATTTCCACAGTGATTAGGTTAATTTTTTTTTTTTTTTTTTTTTAATAATAGTTTAACCAGACCACTGAGCTCTACAAAAGAACTCTCAACTTTCTCTTCATAATTGCTGAGGGGCACAAGGCCCTGGGTGGGGCTTTGGTTTCCCGGGCGTTTCCGCACCCTCCTCAGCTCCCCGCCATGGAGTGGCTTCGGTCACCCAGGCTTTATTGTGGTCGGCGGGTAGGGTTCTGTGGGGGCACTCGGTTATGGCCTTGGAATTGCTCGGGGCCTTGGGACTGTTCGGCCAGGCAGCTTGGGGAACAACAACAACAACAACAACAAAAGAACTCTCATAGGGCTGGCCTGAAGGATTCGATCAAGATATATAACTAAACGAGTCAAGATAGAGAGGGAAGGGCAGTAGGGGAACAAATCGAGGAAGGTGAAGACACGCAGACATTTCTCGCCATTTCACCAGTTCAGCCTAAATAAATAATACAGACTACTGTACTACAAACCAAGGAAAGTTACCGAGCACACACAGTTCACCAATACTTACATACAGTACTAAGCTGGCAGATAGTTTTTGTATCATAAGAAATCTCCCCTGTTTGGAAAATTTAGGACATTTTGCTCCATTAATTAGGCAAGTATCAAGACATTTTACCTTCCTCAGGTGTCAATTTTGGGAGCAAGCAATAGGTATCCTGCAATCTTGGGAAAACTGGCCTTAGGCCAAATCTATCAGAGGTCCATCCTAAACTGAATAAACCATATACTGTATAATATTAGCCAGAACATAATGAAAAAGGTTTTCTTTTTGAGTTTCGGATAAGGAACCCGGCAATACCATCAACTTGAACCTATGAAGTTTGATTTAAATGTTTACAATATATATAAAAAAGAGCAAAGCTCACCTATCCTATCCGGACAAATATAATATCCGGCACCTATAATCCTGGCTACAGATAAAAGGGATTCTATTTGTTATACACACACAATTACATTACAGTGGAGCACCGAACTTGGCGCCACTTAATTTCGCGAAATCAACTTCGCACCATACCCCAAATTACACGTTCGCACAAAAATATTCAATCTTGGCGCAAAAATCACAGTTGAAACGCGAAAAAGAGCAGAAATAATGAAAGACGACATCAAACTAGGAAACAAAGAAACAAGTGAACTGAACTCCAAGAATATGCCATTGTCAAGGTATTTGATGCTTGGAAACGAACTCTGAGTGAATCCGACATCCGAGCGTCACTTGCGCAAGTTACTTTCGCCATCTTTAATGAGACCAGCCGCTCAAAGTCCACCCGCCTATGTGTTGAAAAAACACCTGTTTACAAGCTTATTTATGCCCGAACCTCGTATCTCTCACGTTTATGGCCTCTAGTGTATTCAGTGATAGGGAAGGTGGGCCTGATGGTAATGATGAAGGAATTGAATGCCCGGAACCATCAAAACAGAGAGCAAAGGCCGACCAAAGTGTCGGACGAAAGCCGCGGAAATATAAGTTAGGCTATGCTAAATATGAACATTATTTCAAATAAAGTCTCTGTGGTAAGTAATCTCCTCATATTATGTACAGTATATATAAGTATTCTCCTCATAATATATATTTATTGGATGTATTTGGGGGAAAATGTGGTACTTTAGGGGGTGACTGTTTGGACGAATCTGGAACCAATTACCATTTATCCCATAAGAATAATGCCCCAATTAGCTGCGAAGCTCGGTGCACCACTGTATAACACTAAGGATTACACTCACGGTTACAAGTTGGTAAACATTTAATTATACTATTATTGAGTTACCAAGCCACAAAGTAATTTTATCACATATACAGTACTGGACAGCAATAGTTTCACTGCACTACAGAGGGTACCACACAGGAACTTTACCTTCAGACTTTACCTCTGAGTATCTCAGATGTTCCAGTTGAGAGGCAAGTTCTCAACTCAAATTAAAAGTCAAACTAAGTTAACTTATCAATCAGGTTGACAACAGATCTAACTTTCTTATTTCTATGAAGGATATTCTCTCTCTTTTGAAAAAAAAGAAAAACAAATATTGAGCAAGTCAACCTAGTTTGACCTCTCTCCTAATTTGACTGTTAATTTAGGACGTGAGACTGTAACCACATTCTTTGTGGACAAAACGTTTTTTAAACTTGTATGTATTGTATGTAATTTCAGTTAATACACCTCTGAACTGAAGCAGCTGAGATATTCCAGGTTAATGTCAGAAGCTTACCCCAGTGTTGCTAGGTGTACAAACTGCCTATCTTAGTACAGTACTGTACAATAAAACTGTTGCCATCAGTCTTGTAGGCTATCACAACCAATAATTTGTATGGACCTTAAAATCTTACTGGCATCAATGAAAGAATACATCAAAGACTCGTTATTATACTATTGTGCACATGAATGAAAGCACGCATGAAAAACGCTTGTTACTATATTTGACTATTGTTCTTGTGCATGTAAATGAAAGCACGCATGAAAGACTCTTGTTATTTAATATTGTGCATGTGACTTGTATGATGATATTGTATTTGATAGTAATGTTAAAGAACGGGGTGTTACTTATATAAGGAAGGAAGGAAGATAATATCTATCAGCCTGCTGGGCACAAGCCCTCATAAGGCTTTAACACATAATTATACTGTTCTAATGATACTCTATAGCTCAAAAGTCGTGGCATAAATGCGCAGAATTTCGGTGTGAGTATCCTAGGTTCGAGTCCTTGGAGTGCCACATGTATTTGTTAATTTAATTAATTGAGTTTAGAAGTAAAGTTGGTTGGTGAAAAAATATGAATACTGTATCTTCTTAATAATTTCCTTTCTTGATAAAGAAAATAATATTCAATGAAACTGAACCAAGCTTGAATATTATATAAAGGCTCCATTCATAATATGTTAAGGATTTTATATACAGTATATCTTATGGTATTCAAAGTGAATATTTTAACTTTTAACTAACCACCTATGGTATGGGAAAAGAAAGAGGAAAAATATATTGAGGACAAACTTTGCATTGTGGCACTGGCAAAGGAAGCATGTGTGACAAAGTAGCCTGGAGAAGTTTCTGTTTGATTAGTTCCTTTGCGTTTATCTTGTGTCGTCCCAGTTCTGGTTTGTTTATTTTGCAAGTTTTACATTATAATGACCTAACTAACTAAACTATCCTGCTGCTGAGGGATTGAATCATTGCTGAAATATATAGAGTATCATTTCTATATGTACAGTAGCCAGTATATCTGTCATTAAAATATAACTTAGACTATCATAAGGGCAGTGATCATAAAAGGCACACACTACTGTAGGTGTAACCAGACTAACTTCTTAATGCAAAATACCAAATGGCTATTATTATTGTGGAGGTAGTAAAGTGAGCAACAAGAAGCTGTATAATGTTCTTGTTGGATGTGATCACATTATCATCCCTTTAACTAAACTATTATCAAAGTTCTTTATATGGCAAAGTCTGTATCTAAATATATGGCAGAAATACATACATGATTCCAAATATCCGCTTCAGTATGTGGGCAAACATTAAGGCAGAAATATACACATGAATCCAAATATCCCACCCCTACTCTGTTGAACTCTCCAACCCAAGAGTGAAACGTTACTCTCAGTCTTTCTTCTATTCAACTGTTGAGCTCTGGAACTCTCTCCCAGAATCAGTCTTTCCTTCTTCCTATGACTTAAATTGCTTCAAACTCTGTGTGTCCAGGCATTTTGGCTTGAACGTCCCTTGATTTTGGCCCTGTCACTCTTTCAACTCTGGGGGAGGCACTCGCTACAGGCAGTTATGCCTTTTGTCTCCCTCACTCACATAGAAGGAAAACAAAAAAATCTGCTTCAATATGTGGGCAAACATTATGGTAGAAATACGCACATTCAATTGTATAAAAATCACTGAATACATGCTGTATTGTTAAAAAATAAAGTATTAAACTTTCTTTAGTGTGTTGTACAGTACTGTATACTGTAGACTATTGTACTATACAGTAGTGTTGTGTACTTTGTTGTTTAAGGTGCATTATAGACTGTTCACTATTATTAGGTCAGAAATATTGACCACTAACCTCAGCAACTCAAAGAGGGCTAGAGCAAATGGGCTGTAAATGTCCAAACCAATTCCCTGGCTGAATCTTCCCATGTGGTAGAAATATGTGCTCAATCCCTCTACTCTCTTTTTGGTTACAGAGGTTAGTGGTCAAGATTATAGCCTTTATAGGCCTAATTATAATGAATAGACTATAGTTAATTAGTACAAGGTGCTCCATTGTGTACATAAATCAATAACATTACTGTACTTAGTTAGTTAGTTAGTTATGTAGAGCAGATTAACCAAACCACTGAGCTCCATACGGAACTCTCATGGGTCTGTACTGTAACTGTAATGTAACTGTAACTGTAATGTACTGTACTGTAACTGTAACTGTAATGTACTGTAACTGTAATGTACTGTAACTGTAATGTACTGTAACTGTAACTGTAATGTACTGTCACTGTCACTGTAACTGTAATGTACTGTCACTGTAACTGTAATGTACTGTAACTGTAACTGTAATGTACTGTCACTGTAACTGTAATGTACTGTAACTGTAACTGTAATGTACTACCCACAACATAGGTCTCATGGGTTTGTACTGTAACTGTAACTGTAATGTACTGTAACTGTAATGTACTACCCACAACAAATATGTAGTGTTACATGAATAAATTCTGTATCAAACTGTAGCAACATTTTGACACTACATAAATTAACATATTACTCCGTCGACGACACCTGCCCGGGATGTGACACAGCAGCCCATACCATTAAACACATCCTAGAAGACTGCATATCGCAGTCACTTACGCCAACAACATAATCTGCACTCCTTGAGAGCTCTGTGGGAAAGCCCGACCATAGCCATGTCCTTCCTTAGGGACTCTGGGCTGTTCGGCCAGGCAGCTTAGGGAACGACAACAACAACATATTACAGTACCGTCAACTGGGGCGAATTCGGACCTTACGTCAATTAAACGTTAATTAAATAAATAAATAGATAACGAATAAACACATTAGAAATCTGTTTTCACTCGATTGTTCGAAATGCTTTTATCTAACTTTCTAGCTTAAATAGTTTTAATGTATAATGTGATATGTACCGATTACAAATTAAAAGCCAAAAATAACAAAAAATAAAAAATCGTAACATCGGCAAACTTTCTTTGGCAAAATGTTGATGAGTAGATACAGGAAAGTCTACGGTGCCAAGATGTACTTCCGTAATTAGTGTGAAAGTACAAATTAATTAATTGGCATTATCTTGTATATTATTCCCGTAATTGGGTATTAAATGATTATTTTTAAAATTTCTATAAAATTGGGGCAAATTCAGACAGGATAAAAATTAATTAAATAAATAATATTATTTAATCTAACTTTTATTTCAAAATTTTATTTTATGAAGCGTTGTTTCCACATAGCGATTTTGATTAGTTCTTTTGCATTTATCGTGTATCGTCCCAGTTTTAGTTTGTTTAATTTGCAAGTTTTACATAATAATTTAGCTATAACCTGTCAGATTCTGATATTGAGTGTAATAGGGTTTATAGTTGTCATTACATGTGGTATTTCTGAGTTATGTCACATTAATCCTTACTTTTACATTATTAGGGTCATACTGCTACGCAGAGTATGGTCAATAAATCCAGATACTGTATGTCCGAAATTGCCCCAATAGTGTCGTATCTTACAATATGGTATTTATGGTCTTTACGTTTTCAGGGAGTGTGATAAGACCCTTTTAAAATATTCAATGATGTCCGAACTGCCCCCTGAAAGGTCCGAATCTATACTGGGATCACTGGTTAGTCCTATGAGTGTATTTTAAATCCATGTCCGAATTCAGGCTAGGTGTCAGAAATTGCCCCAAATCGTGTCCGAATTCGGACACCTTTTAATAAATATATGCAATGTATTTTAATTTCTTTAATGCTATGATTGTATCCCCCAATATACCATATACACATACAATACTTAAGATCTTACATGGAGATAAAAACAAGACTGCATGCTACGGAAATACGCAAAAATCGTCCGAATTCGCCCCGGTTGACGGTACTAATTTTTAAGTTCTTTTTTAATCAATATCACATAATTATACACATTTTAACAGTGAATGTATTAATCTACCAGTACAGAACTAATATTTGAAGATATTTGTTGTTGTTGACGTTATATACTAAATGGAGTCACATAATTATACACATTATAACACTGAATGTATTAATGTAACAGTACTGTACAGTACAGTACAAAACAAATATTTTAAGGTATTTATTGTTGTTGATGTTACATACTAAACTGATTGAAAGACAGTTTATAATGGCAGGTTAACTATTATAGTCTTCACTATTACCTTTGATAACTGGCAAGACAACATTTCATTTGTCAATCATCACCAAACACGAAAGCTTCATCAATTATCATCAATTAATTAAAACAATCTTCAAACTTTGTAAATAATTATCAAAAATTATCTTCAGCTCACGTCAGGTATTACCAAAGTGTTGGATTACCCGGTACCATTAAAACACACCATATAATTATTAATAAATTACAGAGCTATTTCTCCAACCTTACTTGAACACCCATCGGGATTTATTGCTCTGCTGCGATTCCTTTGAGACGTCTGAACGCTTCTTCTCCTGTTGCTTCTTTGGCTAACATGAAAATCTGTTCACTGTAGCCGCTGTCTCTTCCTTTTCTTCCTCCTCCTTCCTCACCACCACCTCCTCCTCCTAATCCTTCTTTCCTTCCCCCTCTTGGGATGGATATCTGGGATTTGTGGTTGAAAGGGCGGAACAGTGGCTGTGTTTGAAGGGACACACAGAGAACAATTTGGAAAAGCGAGCGGAAGAATGAATGGAAGGAGAGGACGCGGACAAACATGAGAATATAGAGGTAGACTGAGAGTGTGTGGCAGAGAGAGAGGTAGACTGAGGATGTGTGACAGAATGTTTATTGTTGTGTTGGCTCCTACTCTCCAGGGACACAGGTCAATACTTGGGGGTGAGGTAGATCTTACGCAGGAGGGTGGACACCACACTAGACACCTGCTTCTTACCGTGCATGTGGTGCTGGGCTGTGGACAGAAAACAACAACAGTCAATCATTCCACTACCAGAGGTCTTCATAATGCTTAGTAAAATCATCTACAGTATAAGTAGTGCATATCAATACAGTCAAGAGCATTAGTGGTGATGCACTAATTTCAATCAACAGTGAATATAAACAATCCAATACAATCAAGAACTTTCAGAATTAGGCTTTAAAGGTTCAAAGATTCAAATTGTGAACGTTATACTGTACATATACTGTACTGTATATGCTCACAACTGTACAGACATACACAAATTTAAAGGCCGAGTGCTCCACACGAAGCACGATTCCAGTCTCACGTCCTAATGGCGGCGTCCCAGGCAACCCTGTTAAGAGCTGCCTCGCTTTTTATTTTTTTTAAAATTTAAGATCAGACTGAATATCCAATCCCACGTCTTTCTTGGTCCGCCCCTTGGTGCAGCTCCCTCCACATTCATGGACCTTACGTTCTGATCTTGAAATAAAAAACCTGGCATATGAGGCAGCTCTGAACAGAGCTGCTTGGAGTTCCACCATTATGACATGAGACCGGAACCGCACTTCATGTGGAGCACTCAGACTTTAAATTTATGTATGTATGTATGTATGCATAGGTGGAAATAATGTTAATCTGAATTAATATTCGTATACAGTATGCACGCAACAAACTTATTCTAAATAACAATTCTTGCTAAATGTTGATGCCTACAGCTTCAACTTCCTTATTGCCTGACCCTTGCCAGTAGTCAACTAGCAATTAATGCAAGATACAGGAACACCCTCAATTGATACCAGGTTATGTCTTAGGAACTGTACTTTCTAAGCTAAACAAAATACAGTATGAGACATAGCTAAATACTCACATGGACAATTAGACTCAAAGTTGAGGGTCATATGCCTGTTGACAGAAGTAATGAGGGAGACCAGATCATCCGTGGAAGCTTCAGTACTCAACACCTTCACCAGTGACTGTATGAACCATGACCCGTTGGTAGTGTTGCGCCACGAGTAGTGACCTGGAGGAGGAAATATTGAAATGTGGTAATGTGGTAAAGGAGCCAGGCAGGGACTCCTACATAACACCTGGAGGTAGTATACAGTATATATACAGGTGTGTATATATATATATATATATATATATATATATATATATATATATATATATATATATATATATATATATATATTCTTTTTATACAATTAGTTTAAACAGACTGCTGAGTTCCCATATAGAACTCCCATAGGGTTGGCCCGAAAGATTAGATCCTGATGGGCAATCAACCAATGCAAAAATGGAAAGATCAGGAAGGCATTAAATTTAACTAAGGAGAGAGGAGTCTTTAAGGAAGCGGAAAAGTTGGTAGTGCGAGAAGAACGGAGATTCTGCTAGTATGGCACAAAAGTCATTACAGTCGACCCTCGATTTAACGGACTAATAGGGGGGAAAGCTTGTCTGTTACTGGAAAAAGTCTGTTACTGGAAAATTTCCTCCAGACTTCTGTTTTTGCCATAAATATGCCAAAATAATAAAGATTTTAAACTTTTTATGTATAAGTTCAACCTAATTAGATAGAAGAGAATAAAACAATATAGGTGAACAGTAGATACAAGAGAATTAACAATTCAATGATACAAATAAAGTTATTTTTCTTACCTTAACCCACCAGACCCGGTAGGGCTCTGAGACACCCATAACAAATACCCCCCGCGGAACCCGGTAGGGCTCTGAGGCTCCGGCAGCTTGAAAGCCTGTAAGCTTGGTGTGCGAGGCGTCTGTCCGACGCATGCAAACAACAGCCGGTTGGACCGACGCTGCGCATCTCCGACCACAAGAAGGAGAGGCGTCGCTTGTTCGTGTGTGGTGTGTGTTATTGTTAAGTAATGAAAAGTAGTGATAAGTGGCTGATATCACCACAAAGTTCTCTCCACGGAAATAGTCATCACAACTGAACCAGTTGACTTAGAGAGCTCTACTCAACGTCATTCTACAGGTACGAAACACATCTACGCTTGGGTATGCGCGGAAATGTGGAAGCAGTAAAAATAACAAAGCTACGGTAGCCTAGGCGTAGACGTTTTTCGGCCAAAAACCCCGGGTTTCGGGGAAATTATAGAATACAATAGCCGGGGCTGGAGGGTTAAACTAATACTGTATGTGCCCGCCACCTAACGGACAAATTTTACAGTAACAGACATTTGTCCGTTACTGTAAAATTTGTCCGGCTACGGACATAGTCCGTTAAATTCGAAATCCGTTGCATCGAGGCCCGTTAAATCGAGGGTCGACTGTATTGCCAAGATAAAGAAAGCGTAGAAGGGAATACTTTCGACAGTCTGTAAAAATGTGGCGAATCGTCAGAGGCGTGCCGCATGTGGAGCACTGAGGTTGAATACCGTGTAGGGAAGACATCAAATATTCATGGGTTAACCCTTCCTACCCGGGCTACCTTAGGTAAGGACAGCTCGGCAGAAGGGCCGCTACCCGGCCGTCCTTACCTAAGACGGCAGCTTAATAGCCTAATTAAGCTTGGTCTGAACGCCGTGCGTACGACGTATGTCAACAAACCCAAGCGTTGCGTCACCGCACCTCCGAAAACAAGAAGGAGAAGACTCTTCAATGTTATTGTTCTGACGTCAGACGAAATTAGTGTGAAAAGCCTCCATATTGGCAACATCTCTGCAATATTTTCTCCACTGAAATCGTCATCACAACTGAACCAGTTGACTTACAGAGCTCTACTCAATGCCAAAATACAGATTGAAAACCGCACTACGATTATAGATGAGTGGGAAAGTTCTAGCAGTGAAAATAAACATAAATACGGTAGCCTAGGCCTAGACGTTTTTCAGCCATTTCGCCCGGGTACGGGCGACCGTCCTTAGGTAAGACAGGCCGGGTAGGAAGGGTTAAACGAGTATGACCAATCCGGAGACGGGTCAGAAGAACTTCGCAATGTCGGGTAGATTGAAATGATTGCCAAGGGCCAACTGTAGGTTTGACAAAGCGAAGGAGGTTGGCGGTAGAGGATTGAGAGGACCAAAATATTTGTCATCGCTAAGTAATAACTGGTCGCAATGCTGCAACCCAGTCACCGACGGGCAAAGTATAATGGTTGACAGGTAAGTCTGCGGACTCCTTTGCAATCCGATCGTTAAATTCGTTCTCCCGGATGCCAACATGGGCAGGCACCCAGCAAACTTGAATTTTGAAACTACAGTTATACAGAGAATGGAAGGACCGCTGGAGTTGTTGTACTTTTTACTTCGTGGTTTGAACATCTGGAGGGCAGCGAGTGCACTCCGTGAGTCACTATATAAAAAATACCTCGACGGAGGAGTCATAAATTATAGCAAGTGCAGCACTTATGGTATACAACTCCGCTGTAAAAACAGTAGCCTGGGGTGGGAGCGAGATCTGTATACGTGTAGTGGGCGACACCGCAGCACAACCGACACCTGAGGAAACCTTGGATCCGTCGGTGTAAATTGCTACATGGGGTGACTTGCGACGGATATGCTCAAGTGCATGTTGGCATAGGACATCAGGAGCAGTGATATTACATTTAGATAAAAAGGATATGTGCATACCAGTACCTGTGGTAGAGAGAGCGTCCAAGGTGGACACAAATGAATGGGTGGGAGGAGGCGGATATTGAAGGAAGAAGAGGCAAGAAGGTGTGCTGCCCTACCAGGGAAGGTGAGGTCAGAAGTAGGAGGTACAGTACTTGGAAGAGGTCACAAACAGGGGTCAGTATCTTTAAGCCGTAATGCCTGGCACATAGTAACTAATTATAATGTAAAACTTGCAAAATAAACAAACCAAAACTGGGACAAACACAGTATAAAGACAAAAGAACTTCTCAAAATCGCTATGTGGAAACAACGCTTTAGCAAAATAAAATTTAGAAATAAAAAATCACGATAGTAGTGCAGTTGGGGTTCCTTGGATTCAGCCAACACAGAAAGAGTTGGAGAGGATCGGAAAGCTCCAGTGCAAAGGCATAGACCCTGATGGTGTAGTGGATCAAGACGTCTCAGAGTCACCTCAGATGCAGCCCCATAGACGGAGCACCCATAGTCCAGGATAGAAAGAACAGTGGCTTTATAAAGTAAGGTCAACGAGGAGCGTGTAGCATCCCAGGAAGTATGAGACAATTTCTTGAGGAGATTAAGTGCCGAATGACATTTCACCTGAACCAACGCAATATGCAATGTGGTGCTTGAGCCAGCCAGGGACTCCCATATACTGTATATGAGGTTTTGTAGTTGGGTATTACCGCCAGTTTCCACAACTACCTTTGGGTAACCAAGGCTCAAACATAAATCCATGCTTGTCATACATGCATATTACTAAGCCCATTACAATAAATTATTGACATTTCTTGTGAACACTGAGCAGTTCCTCTGCTAACAAATGTGCCTAGCAGGTTAACTTTAGATATAATCTCTTGCCTTAGAAACTGACCATGGAAGGATTACATTTATGACTAGGATTGCATTATGGTTGTTGATTACTTACTTCAATAAATTATATGTATACAAATAAAGGGTATGAATACCAGACGTACCAGGCACAGTCGACCAACATATAAGGAAGTCAGCGGTGGTGGGGATCTTGTAGGACATGTAACCACCACTGTCAGTCTCATCACTGGGTTGTGCATGTACCAATGTTACTCCAGAGTCCAACATATCCCCACGACATGCCTGTAATGTTACCAATACTATATAACTATTATGACTCTGAGCAACATGCCTATAATAATACCAATATAACTATTATATACAACAGAGTCCAACATATCCCCTCAACATGTCTGTAATACTTCGGAGATAGGGTTGTTTGTAAGGAAGCATAGTTAAAGGAGGAAAAGAAGAACGAGAGCTGTAATAATACCAAAACAAACTATTATGTCCACAGAGTGAAGCCGGTATCACACGAGAGCTTTTATAGTCAAGATTCGATGATCAATATTTTTCTGACAACATTTCTGGAATATTTTACACTCGAATCGGAAACTAGATTGTTGCTAGATGAACTTAGGTAACCGAAATATTCAAAATGTTGACCTCATAAGCTGCCAGATCAGTGTTGAGGATAAATGTTGAGTGAAAAAGTGCTTGTGTGATACCGCCTTTATAGACTAGACTCTAGATAATGTGCCACCCATCACAGAACACAGTAGAGGGTGATGCCAGTGAACCTCACTTTCCACCATATTAACATGCCCATAACACCATCTCCAACCATTATCAATTTCTTGGTAAAGATAATCACTTAACAAGGAAACTGAATGCCCATCTATAATCATAATTACCCAATATATATATAATAGTGATGCATTAAAGATACAAAGAAGTGAAGTAACTTTCTATAATGGCTTCTAATGTGACATGCATTACAATGAGTCATCAGTTGAGTTGGACATAGTATCATGGTGGCCACAGGCATCACTGAGTTGCTCTAGTTGCTCCAGTAAATGCTCTACTATATACATAGATACATACATATATAAGACACCTTGCTTCCAGAGGAAGCGCTTTAAAAAGGTATGTCCATGGCAGAAAATGCCTCCAGGCTCAGACATGTCCCCATTGTCCCACTCCACAGTACCTATCTATCCACCTATATATTTTATATTATTTCCAATTTTTTTCTTTCTGGGGATAGCCAACTCGAGACAGAGCCTGAACAAGGACAACACAACAGAACAACAATGAACTCACAAAAACAAAACACAAATTCACAAACATCTAGGTCACCCAGGAAAAGACCCGGAGACCAGGAATCACCAAGGTCACTCCAGCACTCCCCCGGCCCCCAACCACCCGGAGAAGTTCCGGTCTCAGCAGGCAGACATGCAGCTAGCCGAAACCACAAGCACGCCCACCACACTTCCAGGCGCACACTTTATATTTACCGGCTCCCCGGGCCAGGTGCCTGACGAACTATTATCTAGTCCAACTGGCGCCCGACCTCTTCTCCCAAATGACCACGTTTTCACTCATCTATTCACAAGTTTTCTCCATTAATTCCTAAAGTACCACCTCCACCAAATGGATTAAGACCATTAGTACTGAAGGGGCAGACCCAGAGCATCCCCTCACTCAGATGTTGGTTGTTGTTGTTGTTGTTGTTGTTGTTCCCCAGGCTGTCTGGCCGAACAGCCCCAAGGTCTCGAGCAAGGCCAAGGCCATAAACGAGCGCCCCCACAAAAATCCTCCCTGCTTACCACTAACAAAGCCCGGGTGACCGAAGCCACTCCAAGGCAGGGAGCTGAGGAGGGTGCGGAAACGCCCGGGAAACCAAAGCCCCACCCAAGGCCCTGTGCCCCTCAGCAATTATGAAGGGAAAGTTGGGGGTAAGGGAAAAATGTGACGCTTTGGCTCCCAATCTGCCAACTTCTAGGTTGGCAGTAGGGAGGTCAATCCACGGAAAAGACGCCGTCACTTGAGATCTAGAAGATATATAAGTAAAAGGAACAGTCAGAGTAAGCTATGGGTATGGCAGAGATCGCTCAGTTCTCACTCTGATAGACCAGCCCATCACCACATGACTAGAACCCAATCCTCTCAGCATCAGCTAGGAAAGGCCCTAGAAAGCCACCTTTGGCGGGGGGATAGCTCCCCTATTTCAACTCCTTTCGGGGTTGGGCACCCGCCCGGATGTTGGTTGTTGTCTTCAGGCACTAACACCTTCATAACATCATGTCTTGGAGTTACTGCAACTACTTTAGTATATAACTATCATTATATTGGTTGTTGTCTTCATAACATCATGTCTTGGAGTTACTGCAACTACTTTAGTATATAACTATCATTATATTGGTTGTTGTCTTCATAACATCATGTCTTGGAGTTACTGCAACTACTTTAGTATATAACTATCATTATATTGGTTGTTGTCTTCATAACATCATGTCTTGGAGTTACTGCAACTACTTTAGTATATAACTATCATTATATTGGTCGTTGTCTTCATAGCAACATGTCTTAGAGTTACTGTAAGCGTCAAATATATGTCCCCATGGACTCTTCTTACCTGTATAAAGAATATCTTGGGTTTAGACTCATCTTACCTGTATAAAGGAGATCTTGGGTTTGGACTCTTCTTACCTGTATAATGAAGATCTTGGGTTTGGACTCATCTTACCTGTATAAAGAAGATCTTGGGTTTGGACTCATCTTACCTGTATAAAGAAGATCTTGGGTTTTCCTGCTAGGGACTTGCATTGGTCGGCTTGGAACTGGTCAAACAGGAAGTTGACCTTGAAGCTTGTGTCGCGGCCCCACAGCACTTCCTTCTCTCCGTGGGACATAAACACCATCGCGAACATGTCACAGTCACTGTGGTCCGTGCTCAAGGAAACTGGTGACAACAAAATATATATAGGTTATTAGGTAGGGAAAGGAAGACAAGAAGGCTAAAGGAAAGGGAGAAAAACAAACGAGAAACAGGAGAGGAGAAGAACAGAATACAAATATAAGATGAGAGAGAAGAGAAAATATATAAGATAAAACAAGAGAATAGGAGGGAAGGGACAAGAACAAGACAGAGACAGGAAAGGAGTAGAGAAAAGACAATAGAAAATGAGACAGAAAGAGCAGAAAGAAAGATAAAAAAATATAGATACTGTAGTTAGAGCCATCAAACACCAATTCCTTCTCTCTGCGAGACGTAAAAACCATTAGGAACATATTACTCTCACTGTGGTCCCTACCCAGGACAACTGTTAACAATGGGCGGGTGCCCAACCCCGAAAAGGGTTGAAATAGGGGAGCTATCCCCCCGCCAAAGGTGGCTTTCTAGGGCCTTTCCTAGCTGATGCTGAGAGGATTGGGTTCTAGTCATGTGGTGATGGGCTGGTCTATCAGAGTGAGAACTGAGCGATCTCTGCCATACCCATAGCTTACTCTGACTGTTCCTTTTACTTATATATTTTCTAGATCTCAAGTGACGGCGTCTCTTGCGTGGATTGACCTCCTAATCTACCAAGATTGGAAGCCAAAGCGTCACATCTTTCCTTTGCCCCTCAACTTTCTCTTCATAATTGCTGAGGGGCACAGGGCCCTGGGTGGGGCTTTGGTTTCCCGGGTGTTTCCGCACCCTCCTCAGCTCCCCGCCATGGAGTGGCTTCGGTCACCCAGGCTTTATTGTGGTCGGCAGGGAGGGTTCTGTGGGGGCGCTCGGTTATGGCCTTGGCCTTGCTCGGGGCCTTGGGGCTGTTCGGCCAGGCAGCTTCGGGAAAAACAACAACAACAACTGTTAACAATACAATAATGATAAAATAATTAGAAAAGGAAGGGAACAAGTGAGAAAGATGAAATGAGGAGAAGAGAAGAGGGCGGGGGGGGGGGGGGGGGGGGAGTAAACAAAATTTAATTATAATGTAAAACTTGTAAAATAAACAAACCAAAACAGGGACGACACAATATAAAGACAAAATAAATTATCAAAATTGCTATGTGGAAATAACGCTTTAGTAAAATAAAACTATGAAATAAAAGAACATACAACACAAAAGAAATAAAAATAACAGAATAAAGGAGAGAATAAAGGAAGGCAGCTGAAACTAAGAGGTAGCCAGTACAGTACTAGCCAAGGCCCCACACCACCACCATGGGTCCACAACATCAGTACCTTTAAACAGTGTACTGTACCGGTACTGTAAAACCATCACAATATGTCACTATAGAATGCCACGGGCCGTGGCATGGTTGGTAGCGCGTCTGACTGCTGATCGAAGGTTCTGCAGTTCGATCCCACCCCGTGCCAATGGTAGACGTCAAGAGTTTGGGGAGCTCCGTCTAGTGATTCGTGACAAATTTCCAGTTAACTCTCTGTAACAAGGGCACGCTCTAGCCCTGTCAATCAAGGGAGTGTGCGGCGGTGTGAAAAACTGTATCAAATTAGCGTATAGAGTGTTCTCCTTGGTGGTCTATCTATCTATCTATTGCCGGATGCCTTACTCCCCTTAATGAGGGTGGCCATACACAGAAGACCCCCAAGCGAATATATTCCCTGTAAGAGGGACAACCCGAGCCAGTTTACTGAAGGACTTGCAGGATTGACCACTCAATTTAGGATTCGCCCGACTCCGAGGCCCTCTGTGAATCTTGTTAGCACTATTTTTCTACAGTGGTGCTCGGCTAGTCCATCCACTAACCTACCTTACCCTTAGGTAATCAGTACAGATTTGTATCAGGTTTACTCCCCTAGATAGGTTGCCGACCAAGGCTGACGAGTTCCATCCACCCAGATTTTTATAAGGTTATCTCCCCTAGATGGGTTGCCGACAAAGGCTAACAAGTCCCATCCACCCGTTTGGTGGTGAGGTCGTTATAAACCTTAACTTTGCTCCTCAACTTTCCATTCATAATTGTTGAGGGGCACAGGGCCTTGGGTGGGGCTTCGGTGTCCCGGGCGTTTCCACACCCTCCTCAGCTCCTCGCCTGGGAGCGGCTTCGGTCACCCAGGCTTTCTTAGTGGTAAAGCAGGGAGGGTTCTGTGGGGGTGCTCGGTTATGGCCTTGGCCTTGCTCGGGACCTTGGGGCTATTCGGTCAGACAGCCTGGGGAACAACAACAATCTAAAACCCTAAGTAATAGTGTATACAGTACTGTACTTACGATCTTCCACAATATCGGTGATCTCCTTGGCGGTGAGGTTATCATACACCTTAACCTCAAAGCCTAGGTTAAGGAACAGCTGTTTCGCCTGGTCTCTATCTCGGTCCGTCCCGTTCCGCTCCTGGGAGGGATGAAAGAAGCTACAGCCCATTCATTATAGGTTGGCCACAAATCGTGACCTCTATTCTCTGAATCTCCAAAAAGGGCTAGAGCAAATAAGCTGTAAATTTTGAGATCTATTCCCTGGCTGACTCTTCCCAAATGGTCTCCAGTTCCCCCCTCCCCCCCCAAAAAAGGAAAAACTGGGGTAAGTGCCAGAGTACAGTATATACATACACACATACATACCCTATTATAGCTGGGGGTGGCCGACTCGAGACAGGGTTAAGAGATGGGGGATACCCGGCCTAACTATAATAAACAGGATATAGCTAGTGTAATAGTCCATCATTTCTGTTCTCTATCTTTATTTTATCTTTCCCTCCCTGCTTGTCTGTCTGTCTCTTTACTTTAACTCTGGTCCCAGGGAGGTCGTTTTGGACATTCCCCATTTTGCTCTATTAGTTTGGAGATTATAAGATATTTTTTATAATTTCACCCATTAGCTTGGTGATAATTAGACATTTCACCTAACTCAGGTGTCAATTTTGTTCTGGGCGAGCGATAGCAAGCCTGTAACTTTAAGAAATTGGCCTTTGACCAAGATTTGTTTCTAAACAAAAGAAAAAAAAAAAAAATGTAGGCTACACATTTAGTATGAAGGGGATCTAGGTGGGGATTTTTAAGTTTGAAGGAAGTCTGGGAAGGTGTTTTTGTTGGCCTAGGGGACAAACTAAAATACATCATCATCATCAATCATCATCAAATCTGACGCCCCGCTTCCAGAGGAAGCACCCCAAAAGGGATGGCCATGGTAGAAACTGCCTCCAGGCTCCCAGACATGCCCCGACTGACCAACTCCACAGTGCCATTTCCACTAAGTGGATCATGACCATGAACACTGAAGGAGCAGACCCAGAGCAGTCCCTCACCCGGATGGCAGTTCCACCACTGTTTTGCTATTTTATTTACCCCAGTGGGGCCCTGGCTGGAAGCATACCAAGCACAGGAATTTTCTGAAGATAGGAACCAGTGGTCCACTGCTCCAGAGGCTGATTGGCGGGCGGTGGGGTTGCCGCATCCCTACGCCAGATACATTGCTCGAAAATGGCAAAATCAAGCAAAATCCCCAATAATATCTAACTCGGACATACCCCAAGTTGTGTGTGAGGGTCGAAGTAGCGATGGTTGAATATAACACAGAGACCACGACGAGGGTGAGAGTTACTGTAACGCGGTGAGTCCCTTGGTACTGGCATCCTGGCTAGGTGGGACCCCAAGGGCTTACCATTAACACCACTGGGATATAGTTAAAAGAAAGGAGATAAACTTTGTAAATCAATAACAGAAACGATCTGAAACATTTTATGTAAGAGTGCTCATCAATAAATAATGAAAGAATGAAATCTAAAGAACTACAACAACCATACCAAGAAGATGAACTGGGAATAATAGGAGATTATTTATTCAGAGAAGAAAATCTAGAAAAGAAAAAGGAGATTTTATATAAGATGTGGAAGAAGAGAAAAATAATAACTGCCGTTGCTAAGGTGTTCTGCCTCTTGGAGACTACATCCGACATCAGAGGCCACAACACTGGATACAAAATCTTGGTACTGTACTGATGTTGGGAAAATCATCCAAATCATGATCCCAGAGGTGTACAGTACCGTAAAATGGCCTAACTTCGGTCAAGGGGTTATACTGTACTTCGGATATTTCTGGATAAAAGTATATAATTTACAATTATGGAAAAATGGCTCTGCATTATGGAAGAACACCGCAGACATACTTGTTTTTCCATAACATCATGTATTTATCCCATATCTGTGGTTCATTATATTTTTTTCCAGAATGTCCGAAATTATCTCTCCGTCCAAAGTTACGTAATTTTACCGGTACATACAAGTTCTACATAAAGTGGCATTATACATACAGTAAATACTTCAATTTAATGACCGAGTGCTCCACAAGAAGTGTGGTTCCAGTCTCACTCACGTCCTAATGGCAGCGCACCATTAGGACGTATGATAGAACCGCACTTTGTGTGGTGCACTGTTACATTCATGTTATGCTTCTATAAGACATTAGTTACTATAGGTACCGCCAACAAACTTGACAAAAATCTTGATCCCCGACCTCTCTGTAACTCAAAAGGGCCTAGAGCAAACTGGCAAACTGTGTTGGTGGTGTAATGGTTTAGATGCTTATGTTCTGGGTGTGGTGTCTCGAGTTCGAATCCGGGAGGACCATATGCTTTCATTAGTTTATTCAAGCGCATTGGGGTTTGAAATTGATGATTA
Source organism: Paralithodes platypus (assembly GCA_032716605.1). NCBI lineage: Eukaryota > Metazoa > Arthropoda > Malacostraca > Decapoda > Lithodidae > Paralithodes > Paralithodes platypus. The sequence goes on from CM064481.1 coordinate 4,155,241, forward strand.
ATGTTAAGAACGGGGTGTTACTTATTTAAATATCCACACCTATTTCCTGACGAACTCTTCCCAAATGATAGAAATGTCAGCCTGATTGCTTTCATTCATTTTGAGTTATGGGAAATTAAGGGGTCAAGATTATTGTCAAGTTCGCTGGCGCTACCTATAGTGAGGCTAGTACGGTATGATGAAAACTTTATCCCAAAATAAGAAAAGTTGTTTAACACCAAAAACTTTATTTCAAGAATTCCAATGATGAAATTGGGATGCATCTAATCCATTGGTGCATATATTAGGCCAAAAAATATGGTCAAATAATGGGACAAAGCACTGAACCTTGATAAACTCTAACTTTAATTGGAAACTCTTTGCTCAGACCCCCATTCACGCTAACTGCTGCCAGTGACCCCTCATACATTCTCATTATCATACGCACCAACCATTCCATTTCTCTGCTTTCTCATAGCCCACTGCATATCTTCCCTTGGCACCCTGTCAAAGGCCTTTTCCAGGTCTACAAAAACAAGGTAAAGCTCTTGTTTCTCTCTAAGAATCTCGCTTGCAGTTACTTAAGAATGAAGATAGCATCGGATGTGTCATGTACCGGCATAAATCCAAACTGCATGTTGCTAATGGCAACATTTTTCCTGATCATCCATTCAAAGAACTTTTTGCGGACTTCCATGACTTGGCAAAACATTTTCAGATCCCTATAATATCTTGTCTAAGGAACTACCCTTGACTGTATTTATTTACTACTACTGTACTAAAAATATTAATACTATAATAATAATCAAAATTAACAATACTGTACAGAAAATAATAATAATAGTATAATAGTGTTATAATTGAACTTACACAGATCCAAAACCTCCACCATCACTGCAATTATCCTTAGTCTTGGATGGTGGCTCAACAGTGCTGGAATAAAGAACCACTATAAGGACTTATACTATTACTGCTGGAATATAGAACCACATTAAGGAATCATACTATTATCTAAGTTCAGTTAATAGGGTATCACACTAAAGCGTTCATTGGTTAACATTTCTGGGATCTTTCGTAATGGTAGAGTAACAGAAACTATATTGAAGATTGATAAAAGTAAGTGACAGAATTATATAGTAAAGTTTTATCTCACAAGCTGTCAGACCACATGTATAATGTAATATAAAGGTTAAACAACAACTGGTGGTGTATAATGTCTATCTATCTATTGCCGGACGCCGTGATCCTCGAAGGGGTGGCCACGAATGAAACAGCCCCATGCACCTCTGGCCCCAGTCAGTCGACGCCCCTCCTCCCATCCAGCACTGCCTTCACTCATATACTTCTTAATTCCATCCTTCCACCTCTCCCTCTCTATCCTTCCACCTCACTCTCGTACACTCTTAGTCATTCTCTCACTTCCCATACGTTCCACATGTATAATGTATTATAAAGGGTAAACAACAACTGGTGGTGCATAATGTACAGTATACTGGTAGTGTATTATAAAGGTTAAACAACAACTGGTGGTGTATATGTACACTGGTAGAGTATTATAAAGGGTAAACAACAACTGGTGATGTATAATGTATACTGGTAATGTATTGTAAAGGTTAAACAACAACTGGTGGTGTATAATATGTACACTGGTAGAGTATTATAAAGGGTAAACAACAACTGGTGATGTATAATGTATACTGGTAATGTATTATAAAGGTTAAACAACAACTTACACGTTGCCCTTGGCTCCACTATCACCAACATCATTATTATGGTTGTTAGTTTCACCATTCTTGTGTTCTGGCATTGGTTCCTTCACATCATTCTTCTGTTCCGGCACTGGTTCTTTCACACCATTCTTGTGTTCTGGCACTGTTTCCTTCACACCATTCTTCTGTTCCGGCACCGGTTCCTTCACACCATTCTTCTGTTCCGGCACCGGTTCCTTCACACCATTCTTCTGTTCCGGCAGTGGTTCCTTCACACAATTCTTCTGTTCCGGCAGGACTGGCACTGGTTCCTTCACACAATTCTTCTGTTCCGGCAGGACCGGCACTGGTTCCTTCACACCAGACTCTCCGTTCTGTTGTACGCTGGCTTCCATCACCACTCAATAATACCTTAACTGGATCTGAAATTAAACAAATATTTAGTATGATGGCGTCAACTTCATCTTAGTTTGGGTAATGCTACATACATACATACATACATACATACATACATACATAAAATTTTAAGACTGAGTGTTCCACACATAAGTGCAGTTTCAGTCTCTTGTCCTAATGGCGGCATTCCAGGCAACCCTGTTAAGGGCTGCTTCACTTGTCAAGTTCTTGGATTTGAGATCGGCGCGTATAGTCCGATCCCAGGTCTTCCTCGGTCCACCCCTTGGTGCAGCTCCCTCCACAATCACAGACCTGCATTTTTTCACCCAATTTTGTTCATCCATTCTCTCCACATGTCCATACCATCCCAGTCTACTTGTACGCATCACCTCGCTAATGCTCTTTATACCTAAACGTATATATTTACGACTACTGTACCATCAAATCTGACTCTCTTTCTCTTGCACGCTGTCTTCCATCACCGGATTCACCGCTCAATAATACAATACTGTAACTAAGGAGGGCATCCCATTGTTATTGTTGTAGTATCCCGAAGATGCCCTTTATGGGAATGAGTTAGTCGACAACCCCGTGGTCGTCGTGCTCGGGGCTCAGGCCCGCCCTAATGTGCGCGCCTCCCGTGTCGGCCGTGAGCATGTAGTACGTGTACAAGCCAGCCGAGTGCAGGGGCGTGGACGTCGCCAAGACCAAGGCACCCAATACTTTGTTTTTCAATGGGAAGAGGGTGACCGGTGACAACTTTGACCCCGAGGTGCCTGCTTTCAATGAGACACACGAGGGATCAGAGACATGATAATAGACCTAAAGTATACAGGGTTGGATGTAGATTCCGGGCATACGGTCGTCATGTTTACATAGGCGATCACCGCGGTTAACTTCGCGTCTGTTTTGACGGCGATTTTTTCGGTTATTTTTTTTTCTTTTTTTCTATATTCCAACTACTCCCTCTCGGGCATAGGCTGATAGCCTTTACACTCTACCGCTGAACACGGTGAGGCCCGTGAGGTCTTGTTCCAGTCTAGGGAGTGAGACATGCGAAGCTTCACGGCTCGAAGCAACTCCCATCTCTGAAACTGCTTCGCCTCTGCACTTCACCGTCTCATCCCCCAGGCTCGGACCCTCACTCTCAGAACGCCACCTATTGAGCAATTAACTTACTAGGCATTGACCCCCTGTATCATATTTTTGAATATGGGAATATTCATACAATGTTATTTAATCAGGGAACAATGAGGGTATTTTTTTGGCATTTCGGTGTGCTGTGGTAATGCACTGAAACTAGGTGCAGCACAAATTCCATCCCAATAATATCTTCCCATTGACATATTGGGATTCGAACCTGGGTCCATTGGATTACCAGTCCAGTGGCAAGACCACTCCGCCACACCTGCCCCCCCCCATGCTGGCAATATATATGATAATGACAATATTTCATGGGAGGGTGAGGGGGGGGGGGGGGGGGGAATCCCCGTCTCAACATATTATTGTATCCATTGGCATTCAAAATAGACGGGAACATGATTGCAAGCATATGACACTGCCCCAGCCGCCGTCATGTTTACATTTGTCGATCCCTGTGGTTAAGTTCGCGTCTATTTTTTCGGTTATTTGCCCCCTGCTGGCAATATATATGATGATAATATGTCATGGCGGAGTGAGGGGGGGCAATGCCCCCCCCTTCAACATATTATTGTATCCAAAGGCAGTCCAAATAGACGGGAAGGGAAAATGTTATTTTAATACCACAAATTTTCCGAGTGTTTTTTTATAAACAAAATTGGTCATTTGCATCAATATATAGTGTTTGTAATTAATTAGAAATCTCGGGAAAACCTATTTTCCCCATTCCATTAGGCCTATCGATCGATGTGTTGACAGCCCCTCGATAGTGATTTGAAAAGACATTAGCCTAACCTAACAACCTTACCTAACCTAACCTAGTATTATGAGTGGGGGCTGCCGCCCCCACACCCCCACTGGTTGAGTACTAATCCCTTAATAAAAAAAAAAAAAATTGGCTGTCGATTATACGAAGGTGAAAGAAAAGTCGATGAAGTCTATGGTGTTTACTCTGCAATCTTCAGCTTGTTTGTAGTGTACAGTACATTGATAACGGGAAAGTACCGTATTGACAACCTTGTTACGAAAATTAAATTTTAGTACCATACTTTTATATTATTTTTTTCCGAGGGTTTAACACATTTTCATATGATCTTTAGAGCTATCGATGACTGAAAGTACCGTATTGACAACCTTGTTACGAAAAATAAATTTTAGTACCATACTTTTTTATTAGGTTTTGCCGAGGGTTAAACAAAAATTTCAGTATAACTCCATTTATTGGTCACCAATTATTTTGACATATTTGAAGACAGATATGGAATCTATATGCTCTAAGCATCATATTAAAATTAGTTTCAACCCTCGGCAAAACCTATTAAAAAAAACGGTAACAACATGTCTACCTACCGTAAAACGGTTGTCAATACTCTCTTATAGACGGCGCGGCTTTCAGCGACGCCATTTTTTCGTGAACTGGAGAGCTCTATCCTTCAACTTTTGTAATACTATCACGCCATCTGCCAATCCTCATTGGAAATACTGAGTTTCATTTCCTAACTCCTGCGCAATACGTCACGAGACACTTCTGGATTCTTATTGGGGTTTTTTTCTGACCACGTCATTAAACTCATAGATTCCGTCACGCATACAACCAGCAACCTATCAGGTGAGTTTATTGACCTTGATTACATCATTGCACTGAACCAATCACAGCTACACACCTTCATTTAAGTCTCTCCTCACTTTAGTCATGGACGCCGCTTGTAATGGTTGTTCACCCCTCCCACATTCAGTGATTATTGACACTACAAGGAACAATAGTGCAGCCCTTAAGGTTTTTACTGACCATGGTTGTTTGCCTACCTCTGTTTCCTGCAAACTCTGCTCAAACGAATGTTACTATTATGAACCGGCAGACCAGTGGCGATGCGGTCATTATTGGTTTTTAAATAAAACCACTACTCGTCGTAACTCCTCGTCGAAAACGTGGACGCATCTCTTCCTCACCTACTCCCTCCACATCTCAATATGGTATGCAATTACGATTTCTTATTTTCGCGGGTTTAAAAACGGCGAAAACAAATTTATTTAAGCAAAACTTGGCTCGTGTTTTAAGGTATTTCCGTAATTGTTTAATCGAAGTACTCTTTTTTTTCTAGTTATTAAAAACGTATTCTATGGTGTATTATATGATATATAGAAGCAATATAACTGTTCAAATGACCTGGTAAGTGTATATTAAACCAAATACAAAACTTTGAATAATGAGGTAAGAGATATGTGTTTTTTATCACTTTTCATCCCAAGACCAGCGGGGGTCTGGGGGCAGCAGCCCCCCAGGATGCCCAGGTTACCTTAGGTTAGGTTAGGTTAGGTTAGGTTAGGTTAGGTTAGGTTAATGACCAGCTATGTAAATACAGTAGTGAACATTTGGTTTAGTCTGTGCTCAAAAATCCATTTTCTTTAGCAGGCCATACACTAAACAATTACCCCCTTTTCACAGACAAATACACAAACAATCTGTCAAAGATGCAAATAGCGGGGGTGTGGGGGCGGCAGCCCCCCCACCCATAATACTAGGATAGGTTAGGTAAGGTTGTTAGGTTAGGCTAATGTCCTTTCAAAGGGGTATAGGCTTGTAAACACTATGATAGCTTAACATGAGCTAAAAATCGAAATTAGGTTAGTGTAATTTGTTTACTCTTAAAACTCGCAAAATCAGAGACAATTTTCCCAAAACATGGCTCGGGTTTTATGGCTTTGCAATTTCGGGAAACCTGAGCCAAATTTCTAAATGAGGTTACTGTCATTTGTTTGTCTACAAACTCGCAAAATCCGAGCCAGCTTTGGCCAAAACCTGGCTCGGGTTTTCCAAAATTCGGGTTTTATGGCTTTGCAATTTTGGGAAACCTGAGCCAAATTTCTAAATAAGGTTACTGTCATTTGTTTGTTTACAAACTCGCAAAATCCGAGCCAGCTTTGGCCAAAACATGGCTCGGGTTTTCCAAAATTCGGGTTTTATGGCTTTGCAATTTTGGGAAACCTGAGCCAAATTTCTAAATGAGGTTACTGTCATTTTGTTGTCTACAAACTCGCAAAATCCGAGCCAGCTTTGACCAAAACTTGGCTCGGGTTTTCGAAATATTAGGTTTTAGACCTTTGAAATACCTTCAAACCCGAGCCAAGTTTTGCTTGAATAAGTTTGTATCGCCGTTTTACGCATTTACCCCCTCATTTTCCCTGTACTTCATAGCCCTCCCCACTATCGGGCGGCGTGTCTTAAGATCGTTGTATAATAGGGAAAACGGTTTCGCCGAGGGTTCTAATTATTTCTAAACACTATATATTGATGAAAACTAACAGGGAAAAATAAAAAAATCCATGGGAAAATTGGTGACCAATAAATGGAGTTTTTCCAAAATTTCTTATGATCTTTAGAGCATATAGATTCAATATTGATCTTCAAATATATCAACAAAATTTGTGGTATTAAAATAACATTAAACTGACGGGAACATGATGGCAAGCGTCTGACGCCGCTCCACGTAGTGGCGGTACGCCCGAACTCTACATTCTACCCAGTATACATTCCGCGCGTCACGCGTGAGATGGTATGAAAGGACCACCAGGACTGGCCAGGTACCGGTAGTCAACAAACCTGGGGGATGAATAGGCCTATATGAAGTGGTGGATTCATCACAGACTTTAGACTCTTACAGGTAACAGGCCACAGGCACCTCTTAGTGACCTCTAACACAAAGTACCGGTATTGTACACATAGCCTATTGGTCGGAGTCTCTAGGACTAGGCCTAGTGCTTCACGGGTAGGACCATCACCGTAGGAATACTGGAAATTGCGTTCACGGAGAAAATATGGACGTGATAAATCGGCACCAACAGTTCTAGGCTAGGCTAGTACAAATAGCAGTATAACTCCATTTATTTGAAAATTTGTGACATAAAAATGGAATTTTTCCCAAATAGCCTAAAGCCATCATGAACAAAGGAATCTCGTAATGGAAAAGTAGCCTAGCCAAGCCTACTAGCCTAGGCCCTAGTTGTTCTGCAGAATACCCATCATATCTGGTAAGCAATCACCTGAAAAACAATACAGTAAATATGAAGAAAATCACATGCAATATTTAGGCCTAGTTGCGTAAAAAAATGACGCAAGGTCAACATTAACACCAAGGAACGTTTCCAAGAACAACGTACAGCAAGTAGCCTATTGTATTTGTCTAGTTTACCATGTTATACGTTACTTTACCTGACATTATCGACTTCAAACAGCCTATTACTATACCAGTACTACAAAGTAAGTCATAATTATTAATATATTTACCTAAAAGTATTAAAATATGACAATGTTTTGCAAGACAACCTTCTTCGTATGGGAGGTTGGGAACAGTGACAAGTTAACAGCTGACAACCTGTCAGTGACAGGTCGACAAAAATAAAATAAAGAACATCCTGGTCGACCTCGCCTTTATATCGGCTTCTCCCTCGATGAAAAGATAATATGAGCCAGTGGTGGGAGAGATAGGAAAGAAAAGTACAAGGGGTCTATATAATACAGAGTAAAGAAATACTTAAATATAGTATTTACGTTCTCTCATTCCATCTCACCCTCTCTCAATCCCTCCCACCTTATCTCCATTCTCTCCCTTACATTCACGTCCCTTTGTCCATACTTTCCTCAAATATTCCATTACTGCTTGCATTCTCTCAGGCATCTTTTCATCCTCAGTTGCTTCTAATTGTACCACATACACTACTCCCAAATCATAATTTCCCTTCACTTTGTTCCGCCTCTCGGTTCATATGCATTCGATCATCTTTCTCTCTAAATTCTCCCTTTCATCCATATACCTATGAGAAAACTTGGCGTAGAGTGGCTGTTGCGTATGATAATGAAGATGTACGAGGATTCACATACGGCATTTTTTTTTTTTTTTTTTTCTATATTCCAACTACTCCCTCTCGGGCATAGGCTGAGAGCCTGTACATTCCACCGTTCAACACGGTGAAGCCCGTGAGGTCTTGTTCCAGCCTGGGGAGTGAGACATGTGAAGCATCCATCATGGCTCAAAGCAGCTCCATCTCTGAAGCGGCTGGTTGCTTCGCTCAAGTGCTTCACCGTCTCACCCTCCAGACTCAGACCCTCACTCTCAGAACGCCACCTATTGAGCAGTGAACTCACTAGGCATTGTCCCCCTGTAACATATTTTGAATATGGGAATATTCATACAGTGTTATTTAATCAGGGAACAATGAGGGTATTTTTTTGGCATTTCGGTGGGCTTTGTGGTAATGCACTGATACTAGGTACAGCACAAATTCAATCCCAATAATATCTTCCCATTGACATATCGGGATTTGAACACGGGTCCATTGGATTACCAATCCAGTGGCATGACCACTCCACCACACCTCCCCTAAATGCTGTGGCATGCTGTGGGTTTCAACTCTAACAAAGATACTTAGTAACTTATACAATAACAGGAATCATGCATGTAGGCTACTGTATAATTATAGCCTAAGCAAGTTGATAAGACAAGTGATAATCTGTCTATCTATTGCCTGACGCCGTGATCCCCGAAGGAGTGGCCATGAACGAAACGCCCCATGCACCTCTCCCAACCAGCACCACCTTCATTCATATACTTCTTCACTCCATCCTTCCACCTCTCTCTCGGTTTACTCTCCCTCTCTGTCATTCCACCTCGCTCTTGCAAGAAAGACAGTAAAAATTAATTCAATAAGTAAACAAGCTATAGGTGACTAACGTTATGAGATAGCAATGGAATCTGAAAGGCAAAGACAGTGTGTGTTCTGTTCTTTGCATTAAGTAGGGATCACAATAGAGGGAAGAACCGTGATCAGCCTTGGCTCAAAACCTCAATGATTTCGGACAGAGGCAGGTAGTGTCTTCTTTATTAGGGGAGTGGAGAGGGAGGCCCAGGTAGACCCTGCAGCTGGATCTCTTCTTGCTTCTCCTTCGTTTTGAAATCGGTGGCAACACCTATGGAGTTCCTAGTGACCATGCCTACTGAGTTGGCTGGTTGGCAATACCAAACCCCTTATTCCAAACAAAGGTTAAAACACGAATTTGCGATCTTGTCGGGGTGGCCTGGTCCCGAGGCTGACCTGATGTCTATATATATATATATATATAGCTCTGTCCGTGAATAAAACGTGTGATTCTCCATCTTTTCGTTGGTTGTTGGACTGAGGGTAAACAGGTCTGCTTGCCCTGGACCTAGAGGGTCGTATTTCGGTCCTTCCTGCCTTGAGTCAACTGGTTTAGGTGGCACTTGGGCGGGACTAATGGCGTCTGACAGTGGGTGGTGCCAAGCTTAATTGATGACCGAGTCTCCCACGCATGACGTGACGCTATACTGCTGAAGAAAATGGTGGCACCTTCGATGCAACAGAAAATGGCACAGGGGTCACTTCCTTAGACTTTGGTGGCTTGTCTAGAATTCTTTGGTAATGTGATGATGCTGGTGGTGATGGAAATAGCTTGGGAATAACAGTGAGGGTGAAAGGTGTTCTGAGTGAGGAGTTTACAGTTCATGATGGAGTCCACCAGGGCTGTGTGTTAAGCCCTCTCTTCTTTGATATGGTCTTGGAGGCACTATCTGGAGATTTCAGAGCTGTGCTCCCCTGGGAACTGCTTTACGCAGTTGACCTAGTATGGTAGGCTACTGATTGCAGATGGTGCGCGGGATGCCGAGGCTCTACCAACTACAATGCGGCCTGCGAACTGGGTTAGATGAAAGGAAATTGTTTAACTATTGAGTAGTATATGCATGGAACATCTGGCCCGATTATGTTGTAAATTCTGAAAATTTGAAATGAGCCTTGACCAGGAATTTTCGAAACAAGGTAAGAAATGTAGTTATCAAACTCCGATACAAGCAAGTCATTTAAACAACAGTGAGCCAAGAACCTAAAATGATAGAAAAATATTAAGTTGGAGTTGAAGGATAACAGAAGGCGTTCTGCCTTAAATATTCTACGTAACTTTCTATGCAAGTACAAAAAGTTGTTGCTATGTTCCTGAAAACAGAAACTTGAAATGATGCATCTTTTTGTTATCACCATGCACTACCTGCTCAAGAGCTGGGCTAGGGTGGGTGCCCTGATGTTTCAAGGACTTCAGTAGAGTTGCTACAGATTGCTAAACCACGCCGTCCAACACAGCACTGGCGTCTGCCAATAGCACACAATGTCTGGCTTGAGCCTTGAACCCTCACCTCACGGTTTACAGGCGAGTGTTATGGCTGTACTATATACCGTACTGTACTTATTATAGGGGAGGGCTGGTCCTGTCCAGAGGGAGGTTTTGCATCCTCTCCCCAACCTTAGCCATTTCTGTGTTTCTTTTCCTACTTCGAGGGCGGGATCCTAGGAATCCTCCTCCCCTTGTAAAATTCTCCTACTAGATGAGACAGAGAAAGGGGCAAGGGAATGCAAAAGTGGTCCTGGACCCTAAGAATTGAAACTTTAAATGTTTTTATTCGGGCTCTGTCTCGAGTCAGCCACCCCCAGCCTTGGGGTATGTGTCTGAGTATATACATACAGTACATACTGTATACTTATGGCTGTACTACATACCTATTATTGCTTCTGGCTATACTATATATCTATTATGGCTTATAGCTGTACAGTATAAACATCTGAAAATCAACAAAGGTGTTTCTGAGTTTATATTTGTTTTCACCAACCCGCCAATTAATTTACAAATAAACCTAACTAATGAAATCAATGAAAGTAATGAATACATGTGGTACTCCAAGGACTCGAACCTAGGATACTCACACCAAAATTCCGCACACTAAGCATTACGCTATCAAGACAGATAAAGGTTTATGCACAAGCCTACTGTATATTATGCATTCTCGGATCTTAGCCTGTACATATACCCAACTGCACTCTATTATGGTTTATAGCTGTACAGTATAAACAATCTGAAAATCAATAAAGGTATTTCTGTGTACCAATCACGATTTGTGGTTGTTGTTGTTGTTGCTGTTCCCCAGGCTGCCTGGCCGAACAGCCCCAAGGCCCCGAGCAAGACCAAGGCCATAACCGAGCGCCCCCACAGAACCCTCCCTGCCTACCACAATAAAGCCTGGGTGACCGAAGCCACTCAATGGCGGGGAGCTGCGGAGGGTGCGGAAACGCCCGGGAATCCAAAGCCCCACCCAGGGCCCTGTGCCTCTCAGCAATTATGAAGAGAAAGTTGAGGGGCAAAGGAAAAATGTGACGCTTTGGCTTCCAATCTACTAATTTGTGGTAATCAACATCTGATGTGCCCCATTAAAATGTCCTTTCCTTTCACTTAAAACATAGGCTATTCAGTGAGCAGTTGGGTTTGTGTACATGATTAGATTGCTATATGGATATAAAATCATAGTCTTGTAGCCTACTTAACCTTTAACTGTCTTGATGGTATAATGGTTAGTGTTTAAGACCTGTATGTGGTAACCCAGGTTTGATTCCAGGGTGCATCACATCTATCTATCTATCTATTGCCTGACGCCGCGATCCCCGAAGGGGTGGCCACGAACGAACCGCCCCCATGCACCTCTGTCCCCAGTCAGTCGACGCCCCTCCCCCCAACCAGCACCGCCTTCGTTCATGTACTTCCTCACTCCATCCTTCCACCTCATATTCGGTCTACCTCTCCCCCTCTGTCCCTCCACCTCGCTCTCGTACACCCTCTTAGTCATTCTCTCGCTTTCCATACGTTCCATATGGCCGAACCATCTCAAGTTGTTCCTTTTCACACTTTCCAGCACATCTACCTCCACACCACACCTCCTTCTTACTTCCTCATTAGTCTGTCTATCCCTCCATGTAACTCCGCACGCACTCCTTAAGTAATTCATTTCTACTGCTCTCACTCTTGGTCTGAGTCTCTCAACCAACGTCCATGCTTCGCTTCCGTAAGTCAGTGTCGGGATTACCACACTGTCATGCAAGGACTTCTTCACTTCCATACTGACCACCCTATTTCTTGTTACTGCTTTTAGCGTTCCTACAACCCTCTTCCCCTGTTGTACCCTCTCCCGCACCTCTTCATCCATAGTCCCATCTTTACTCAACACACTGCCCAGATACTTAAAAGAGTTGACGATCTCCATAGCCTGACCGTTCAGCTTCACCTCACACTCTGTGACTTCACCCTTTTCGAAGACCATAACCTTGCTCTTCCCCGTATTTACCTTCAAATTCCGTTTTTCGCACACTGTTCCAAACTCATTTACCAGACCCTGCAACTCCCATTCATTATCACTCATCAGAACTGTATCATCCGCAAACAGCAGTATAGGTAGCTTCCACTCAATTCCCTCCCTTTTCAGCGATACACCAACATCCACTGCTCTTGATAGTATTTCTTTCATGACTCCATCCATATATACAGTAAACAACCACGGGGACATCACACACCCCTGTTTCAAACCAACATTCAGGTCAAAGAACTCGCTCTGCTCACTCTCCACACGTACTGCCGCCTTTGCACCCTCATACATGCTCTTCACTGCTTTCAGCAACTTGCCCTCTACTCCGTATATTCTAAGTACTTTCCACAAACCTTCTCTATCCACTCTGTCATAGGCCTTCTCCAAGTCCATAAAGGCAACATACACCTTTTGTTTCTTCTCCAGATACTTCTCCACAACACAATTCAGGGTAAAAATCTGATCTACACATCCTCTTCCCTTCCTAAAACCTCCCTGCTCGTCGCCTATCCATTTCTCCGTTCTCACTCTCACTCTCTCAATCACTACCCTACTGTATACCTTCCCTACTACGCTTAGAAGACATATTCCTCGGTGGTTACCACACACTCCTCTTTCCCCTTTGCCCTTATATAGGGGGACTATTATGCCAGTCTTCCAGTCATCGGGTGCACTCCCCTTCTCCCATGCTAGTTTGCACATTTTCCATACCCATTCTATCACTATCTCACCACCATACCTCAACATTTCCCCACACACTCCATCTGTTCCTGGTGCTTTCCCCAACTTCACTCTTTTCATGGCTTCCCACACTTCTGACCTCCTGATCCCCACCTCCTCCTCCACTACTTCTCTTCTTCTCCCTCCCATACCATATCCAGCTATGTTTGCTGGCTCTTCATTCCTTTCATTTAGCAACTCACTGAAGTACTCCCTCCATCTTTCGACTCTCTCTTGCTTCTCGGCTAGCATTCTCCCATTCTTATCTTTCACACCCTTACTGTTTCCCTTGCTACCTAGGGTGCATCACATGCTTTCATTAATTTCATTGGGAAGTGTTTGGTGTTGGGAGTGAAATTAATATGTTTGATTACTTAATACAGTACCTATAATGGTTAGTGGCTGTACAGTATAAACATCTGACAATAAAGGACTTAATAAAATAAGACAACTTTCCAGGAATTGTAATACTGTATTTTAATTGTAATGCAGTACAAAAATGTTTTTCACAAACTTTTAACATTACTTTATTAATACCTTGAATTGTAGATTTTCAACTCAATAAATAATCTAATGGTGTTAACAATTTCATTACAATTCATATGCAACCACCCCTCCCCTTCCAATACATTAATGCCCGACAAATAACAAAAACAGACTAAATAAATTATTATAACAAAACCATTGAACTTATCACCACATACCTACCAATATAAAAGTCAAAGTAATTAAAATGTAAAACTTGCAAAACAAACAAACCAAAACAGGAACTGCACAATAGAAAAAAAAAAAAAAAATCACCACTGCATCGATAGTACAAAGGAAATCAAGCAACAACATATCTAGTCACCACTTGTTCTGAAATTTAACAGGTAGATAACATCGGTTTTTTAAAGCACCAGTTCTTCCCGAGGAATTCACTAGCGCTCAGAACACTTTACAACGGTTTACTATAGGTAACGCCAACGAACTTGACAATAATCTTGACCCCTTAACTTTATATCTCTAAATGAATGAAAGCAATCGGACTGACGTTTCTATCATTTGGGAAGAGTCCACCAGGAAATAGGTGTGGATATTTACAGCCAGTTTGCTCTAGGCCCTTTTGAGTTACAGAGAGGTCAGGGATCAAGATTATTGTCAAGTTCGTTGGTGCTACCTATAGTCCAGAAGGGACATCACAATTATTCACTAACTTCAGAATCCTGATTTATTTTTCTCTTCTGTGTATGAAAGAGACAAAAGGCAAAGCTGCCTATAACAAGTGTCCCTCCCAAAGTTGAAAGTGACAGAGCCAAATTGAGGTATGATACAGTCAAAATGTATGGACAAACAGAGCTTAAAGCAGTTTAAGTCATAGGATGAGGGAAAGACAAATTATTTATTGCTACAGTGCTAGGTAAACAGCCCTTTCAGTTAGGGCTTAGAATTGCCCCATTAGTTTGGCGATTCTAAGACCTTTCGTGCCATTTAGATGTCAATATTTTCCAGGCAAGCGATAGTGAGCCTGTATGATAAGACCTTTGGCCAGGGCTTTTTTCTTACTGAAAAATGCACAAATTTATCTTGAAAGAGGGTCTAGAGGGTGTGTTTTTTTTTTGTTAGCTTGATGGAGATCTAGCGAGGATTCTAAAAATAAATGAATAACTGAATAAATACACCAAAAAAACAGACACTATCCCCTTAATGGGATTACTACAGTCTTTGTACAGTACATGTATAATAACAAACATATTTTGTGCAATTATCACATTACCAGTATTGGCTATTGGTAGTGATCATGGAAGAAATTATCTATCTATCTATCTATTGCCGGACGCCTTACTCCCCTTACGAGGGTGGCCATACACAGAATGAAAGAAATTATCAGTTAGTTAAAATAAGACTTCAGAGGCTATCAACCCTTCTGGATTATTAAGCCAGCACACTAAGTCAAGAATATCGTCAGGACTGGAGCCCCTTTTCAAGAACCCCAGTCCCTTCGCAGTTATCAAGCACCACTGGAATTATGAAGCTATGCAGAAATGTAAACACTAAAGTTGCTATTGTAATAAATGACCACCCGAGATATAACCATAAACAGTTAAGTGACTGCTCAGTATAGTTATAGTCTTGCGTCCACAGTAGCTTACACTATTTTATTGAGTTCACTATATTAATTTGAACAGTAACTTTTGAGTTAGTTTTCAAATTTTATATTTTAATGTAGATTATGTATAGTAAAATGAAGATGGTAGATTTGGTTAAGGTGGATCACTGTAATGTTATTGGCACAAATTATTCAGAGTGTATTATCTAGTCTGTGAGTGTCTGAGTAAATATTCCATAAATAATTCAGAAGCTTTCAAGGTGTTTGTTTGGGTTAGTAAACCTTCCCCGAAAACAAGCTTTTGACCTGTACTGTACACCAGACATACAGTACCGGTGCTAGGTTAAAATAGTCCGTTTATTTCCAGCCGACGATAATTTGCCATGATCCTGTCTTCATTACTGAGCTATTATGAAGATTGTATGGCCATTTTAATTGTGAAAACCTGGCGATGATGTGATGCAGATATATTAAAGTTTCTTATATTTACTTTAATTCATCATTAATCTGACGCCCTGCTTCCAGAAGAAGCGCCCCAAAAGGGATGGCCATGGTAGAAACTGCCTCCAGGCTCCCAGACATGCCTCCACAGTGCCATTTCCACTAAGTAGATTATGAACCCTTAGCACTGAAGGAGCAGACCCAGAGCAGTCCCTCACCCGGATGGCAGTTCCACTACTGTTTTGCTATTATATTTACCCCAGTGGGGCCCTGGCTGGAAGCATACCAAGCTCTCACAGCCCACTGGCACAAATCGGCCTTTCTCTAGCGTAGGGATGCATGGTGACCCCACCGCCCGCCATTTTGGTGGTGCAATCAGCTTCTGGAGCAGTGGACCACTGGTTCCTATCTTCAGAAAATTCCTGTGCTTGGTATACTTTAATTATCGTGAAATAAGTTAATAAGGGATCCCATTTATCACCTGCTGAAATAAAACCAACTAGGTTTATTAGGTCGCCGCGGCGGGTAGACGTATACGAATATCGCTCCCCATATCTATTCAATTTATCGGGTCATCCAGTGCAATTAGGGAATAATAACCAAGGACAATCATTTATCGAAGGGCAGGGAGTGTATTGAACCCAAAATCTAAGGTCCCGGATAAAAGATTGAAGAGATATCAAGTGATAAAAGCGAAACACACATCGGACGATTACAATGGCCAAGTCCCCAAACGTAAACAAACCCGTCGTCGATGAGTGCCGCATGTGTAAATTCATCTTTGCTGAGGAAGAAGAGTTTACAATACAATGTGATGACTGTTTTAAGTGGCTGCACTACTACTGCACTGGCCTCCCAACTTTTCAAATCCTGTGTTATGCGAAAACTTTAAGGAAATTCAGATGTAAGGACTGCTGCTTAACAAAATTCAGCAAAGAAGGTGAGTGGGGTAGCCAAAGCTGAAGCTGCCATAAAAAGTCACAGGGAGAAACTTTCCAAAACTGGAGCAATTTCTAAGACAACAAAATCTCCTTCCACTCCAGAGCCGCCACCCAACATCACCCACGAAAAGTACAGTGAGTATACTTAAGAAGTCAGCCAGCCTAGGCAACATAGACCTAGGAACACCCAAATACTGTACCCTGACATACTCAAACCAAAAAGTCAGGCAACCTCGTCCCCAAAGAGAAGCCCCAACGATGAGTTTGCAAATAGCATACCCAGCATCACCATCACCACCTCAGACAAGATTGTTGATTTAGGACTAGGGAGCATGCCAGCTAGCATCACCCTCTCGCTTGTGGAGGAGTGCTATACAGACAGGCCTAGCATTCCCAGCAACACACCTACCTCTCCAAATAACAATATTGTTGATCTAGGACTTGGTAGTATGCCAGCTAACATCAACCTCTCGCTTGCCGGGGCTCCCGATTACTCCCCGGCCCCCACGATCCCTCGCACAACATCACCCGACCAAGAGAGGACACCACAGGGTACAGAAGCTACAGGACCAGTCACTAGCATCACAGAACAACAAACCCATAGGGGCAAGACCCGGGGGGACACCGCACGTGTAATCCCAAAAGTGCCAGCACCGCAGAGGAATAAAAATCAGATACCAGTATGCAGGCACTATAAAATTGGAGCTTGCAAATACGGTCGAGTAGGCACAAACTGTCCCTCCTACCACCCAAGGTCATGCTCGAAATACATGAGACATGGTCTGAACAGCCGAGTTGGGTGTAATAAGGGGCAGCAATGTAAAAACTTTCATCAAGTGTTATGCAAATTCTCCCTGGAAAACGGGGCTTGCACCTTTCAGGACTGCAAATATCCCCACACCATAGGAACCATAAGGCCAAACAGAGAGCAACAACCTCCACCAGTACCATCCAATCAAGCCAGGGGACATCCATCCAGTAGAACCCCAATCAGAAGCCAGCGCAACAACAAATCGCCAAGACAGGAGCCTGAAATGGAAAGCGTAGCTGTAGACATGAGGCAGAACACCCAGAGACCGGCCCACACCAATGATCCAGGTTTTTTTCGGAAAACAGTTGAGAAACTAGCTGCACAACAAGAACAGCTACAACAAATGATGTCAGTAGTGATGGGAAAAATAGAAGGACAGGACAACTGGAAGAGGGCCTTCTGGAGCTACCATTAACCAAGATACTAACAGGTAACATCAGAGGGCTGTATCCAAGGTGTAATCAGAACAAAGTCCCCCTACTGCAAGAAATCGCTGCCACCGAAAACATATCCCTACTCGCCCTGACCGAAACTCACCTGCACAACGATATACTTGATGCAGAGGTGCTGATCCAAGACTTTGAAATTTACCGTACAGACCGTAGGGATAGAAGTCATGGTGGAGTAGCCATTTATATAAAGAATAAATTTGCAGTTGAAATCCTGGACAACCTTTCAAACGGGACATGTGAAATCCTCACCCTCTCCATCAAGGATCTAAATCTTGTTATAACGGCAGTATATAGGCCTCCAAACACCACACGAGCTTTTTGAGGATGTCGTGAACAAAATTATCCATACAGTAGACCACCTGCCAGCTCCCAACACAGAATTCTTACTCCTTGGAGACTTCAATTTCCCACACATGAACTGGGAGACATTGGAAGTGGTGGGAGGAACGACTGGAGAAAAACAACAAGCTAGGCTACTGGTGTCTCTTATGCGGACTAAATTCCTAACCCAATTTATATCCGAACCAACAAGAGGATCTAACATACTAGACCTAGTAGCTAGCAATAACCATGGGATTATGCACTCCTACGAGCTCTACGAGACCACCATGTCGGACCACAAAATCTGTGAAGCGTCTCTCGCAATAAATGCCTTGCTCAATAAACCACAGCAAGGTCAGCAAGAAAAAACAGGAATGGCAAAATTAAAATTTTACCACAAAGACATTAAATGGACTGAAATTAAAGACAAATTAAAGATGGACTGGGCAACCAAAATTGCGGAAGACAAGTGCTGCAAATATGCTCTCCAAATTCGCCACAATTTGTGAAGAAATATGTAAAGCCAATGTCCCGACTAAAAGTACAGCTAAGAAAAAACACATCCCACGGGACCGTCGCATCCTTATGAGGAGGAGGAGCCTCTACAAAAGAAAATTGGCAAAAAATCCTCCACATCTCAAAGCCACCAACTGTCACAAGGCCCTCCAGGAGATTGAAAGCAAACTCCTAAAATCCCATGAAGACCAGAGGAAGAGAGAAGAACTACAAGCAGTCCAGAACATAAGCAGTAACTAAGTTTTTCTTCTCATACGCTAACAAAAAATCCAAAAACATATCGGCAGTAGGGCCATTAGAAGACGTCGATGGAAACCTGGTGGCCGACCCAGTGGAAATGGCAGACATACTAAGGGCACAGTATGAAAGTAGTCTTCAGTCTTCCTAACCCCCACAAAACTGTGGATGACCCAGCGGCTTTCTTCACAATGCAAGAGCCCTCTCCCTCACCAATACTGACAGACAGACGGACCACTAAGAGTGGAACTAAAGTTTAGATCAACAGCAGAAGCAGTAGCCAATGTGAGCTGGAAATTAAATTCGACAGAGCTGAATCATATAAGGGTAAAAAAGGACCTAAGTGTAGAAGAACGAGATCAGTTAAGGGAACTCCAAGCTAAGGCTGATGAAGAGGCATTATGAATAAGCCTCAGGCTTATGAAAGTTGTCTGAAGAGCAAAAGAAGATTTTTTTTGGAGAATAAGGGAAGGGCAAGTAAGGAAGTGGTACATCAGGAGCCACCAAGAACCGAAAGTAAGAGGAGTGATAGGGAAAGAGACAGAGAGACAAGTACGAAGTCAAAGCAAGGAGACGGAGCGAGAGATAATGCAGGGAGCAGGGGACCGGAGAGAGAGCCAGGATGTGGTGGAGAAGGTGGAACAGAGGGAGAGAGAGGGGGTATGGGAGGTTGTGGAGGGGGGGGGGGGGGGAGGAGAATAAAATTAGCAGGGGAGGTGGAACTGGGTCAGGGAAGGGATGGAGGAGGAGGTGAACCTGGTAGGAGGCAGAGAGGGAAGAGAAACAAGGAGGTGGATTCAAATATACTGTGCTACTACACTAATATAGATGGAATAAACAGTAAAAAGGTAGAGTTAGATGATATATTAAGAAAAGATCAACCACAGATAGTCTGTTTGACGGAGACAAAGCTGAACCAGGACTTTGACAGCAACATAGTGTTTAGTGAAGGATATAATATATGGAGATATGATAGGAAGGGTAAAAGGGGAGGTGGAGTGGCAGTATTAGTTAAGAACCCTATGACAGCAAAGCACGTGGAGTTAAATAATGACAAGGCAGAAATAATGGCAGTTGAACTCAATGATATAGAAGGAAAAAAGCTAGACATAGCAGTAGCTTACATGCCACCAAAGACCAGAGCATGGAGGGAGTTGGAGTTTGAGGAGATGGTCGAGGATATGATTCAGTCGTTGAGAAGATTGCTTTTAAGGAAGAATCGATTGATCTTGGTAGGAGATTTCAACTGTAGTGAGGTTGATTGGGAATCGGGAGATGCAGGGCCAAATCAGAGATCTTGGGGAAGTCGGCTAGTGGAGTTGGTTACGGAAAATGTACTTTCACATGTGAAGGAAAATACAAGAATGAGGGGTAATAACGAACCTTCTAAACTCGATCTGATTTTTACAAAAGATCCTCACGAAATTAATGATATAAACTATCTATGTCCTGTAGGTAAAAGTGATCACCTATTACTAAAATGGAAGTTGACCTCGAGTAATGCCAATAGATTAGACAATAGCTACATAAATGACAGATTAAATTATAGTAAAGCTGATTATGTATCCTTGAAAAGATATTTAGAGGGAGTAGATTGGGATCTTATTTTGAAGGAACAGGACGTACAAGGTAAATATAGTAGATTCCTCGAAATTTATAGAGTAGGAACCAATCTGTTTGTCCCAAGATATAAAACTGGAAATTTTACTAAGCAGAAAGATTGGTTTAATTTGAAATGCAAAAGAGCTTTGGGTAGGCGTGATGCAGCTTAGGCTAGATTAAGAAGGAACACTGAGAGTAATCGGAATAAATATAAACAGGAGAGGAATAGAATTATGTTAACATAATTAGGCAAGTTAAAATGAACTATGAGAAGAACATAGTAAATAAATGTGAAAGTGACCCTAGATTATTTTATAAATATATAAACAGTAAGTTGAAGGTAAAGAAACAAATTACTAAATTAAGAGTTGATGCTAGGACGTATGAAAAGGTATCGGACATGTGCGAGGTAATGAATAACAAATTGGAGTCAGTTTTTACTAGAGAGGAAGGTTTTGACGAACCACAGGCGGGAGTACTGGAGAGTGGTCTTAGTAAGATTGAAATAACTAGAGATGAGCTGTTATCTCCGATGAGAGGACTTGAAGTAAGGAAAGTTATGGGACCGGATGAAGTGTCTGCCTGGGTTTTAAAGGAGTGTGCAGAGCAATTAGTGGAGCCAGTGAGGGACATAATTCAAGCTTCCTTAGATAAAGGACAGGTTCCTGTTGAGTGGAAAAGAGCTAATATCATTCCGACATACAAGAATGGAAACCCTGAGGACCCTCTAAACTATAGACCAGTTTCACTTACTAGTATTGTATGCAAGATTTGTGAAAAGCTAATTAGGAAGAGATGGATGAAAATGTTGGAGAGAAAGAAGATAATAACCCCAAAGCAATTTGGATTCAGAGAAGGGACATCTTGTGTTACCAGTTTGCTATGTTATTACAGTAGGGTGATAGATGTACTCCAAGAAAGAGGCGGATGGGTGGACTGTGTCTACTTAGACCTTTCCAAAGCATTCGATAAGGTACCACATAAGAGATTGTTATCTAAGCTTGAGACGCTAGGATGTGTCAGGGGGAGTTTGCTGAAATGGATGGAGAGCTATTTAACAGATAGGGAAATTAGGACCAACATTAGAGGAACTTACTCATCATGGCGGAAAGTTGAGAGTGGTGTTCCGCAGGGA
The DNA here is from genome assembly GCA_032716605.1 of Paralithodes platypus. NCBI lineage: Eukaryota > Metazoa > Arthropoda > Malacostraca > Decapoda > Lithodidae > Paralithodes > Paralithodes platypus. The sequence continues at coordinate 4,176,924 of CM064481.1, forward strand.
TCTGTGTTGGCACCTCTCATGTTCCTTATGTACGTGAATGACCTGCCGATAGGCATAAACTCCTACATGTCAATGTTTGCAGATGACGTTAAAATTATGAGACAAATAACAAATAAAAGTAGTTGTGAGGAGCTGCAAGGGGATTTACATAAAATATACGAATGGAGCACCAAGTGGAAAATGAAATTTAATATAAGTAAATGCCATGTGTTAAATATGGGAAGAAGTGTGAATAGACCAAATTGGGAGTACAGGATGGGAGATAATATAATTAGCAAGGCCGAAAAAGAAAAGGATTTAGGGTTGATTATACAAGATAATTTGTCGCCAGAGAAACATATTAACAAGCTCTTTAGCGGAATGTATGCAATGGCCGGGAATATGAAAGTTGCTCTGAACTACTTGGATGAGACCATGGTAGCGAAAATTATGAAGAGTATGATTAGACCAAGATTGGAGTATGCAGCAGTGGTGTGGTCCCCGCATCTAAAGAAGCATATTCACAAGTTAGAAAGAATCCAGAGAGCAGTTACTAGATTGGTTCCAAGTCTCAGAGAACTGCCATATGAAGGGAGGCTAGACAAATTAAATCTACCGAGTCTAAAAGAGAGGAGAGAGAGAGAGGGGAGACATGATAATGATGTACAAATGCACCCGGGGGCTGGAGAGGCTGGATAGGGAGGATATATTAATTATGGATACAGGAATAACTAGAGGCCACAGCTACAAAGTAAAAAGACCTACCTGCAAGAACGATATCAGGAAGTTTAGCTTCCCCTATAGATGTATTGACAAATGGAATGGGCTGGAGGAGGAGGTGGTAGGGGCAAGGAACATCCATATTTTCAAGAAAAAATTGGATAAAACTGGAGGAGGAGGTGGTAGGGGCAAGGAACATCCATATTTTCAAGAAAAAATTGGATAAAAAGTAGACTGAGAGACGGGACAACACGAGCTTAGCTCAACTCCTGTAAACTACAATTAGGTAAATACATAATCCCAGAAATTAATTATATAATTCAAGCCATTGACGACATAGCAGCCGACTCAGCAACAGCTCCAGACGGGTTCAGTGCACAGCTTCTAAAAACCTGCAAAGCTGAACTGGCGCTACCACTGCAACTAATCGCTGCCAAGTCCCTAGCTACAGTTCCCTCATCCCTGAAGGAAAGGGTAGTGAAACCTATTCACAAAGGGGGTAGCAAAGGACTGGCCAAAAACTATCGGCCCGTAGTGCTAACCTCGCACATAACAAAGATAATCGAGCGGGTCGCCAGAAAGAGAATAACGAAACACATGGAGGACCTCGACGCTTTCAACGGGGGGCAGCACGGGTTCAGAAAGGGCCGGTCCTGTCTGTCGCAGCTACTTGCCCACCATGAGGCTCTACTAGAAGACATCAGTAAAGGCAAAAACGTTGACGTGATATACCTGGATTTCGCCAAGGCATTTGATAAAGTAGACCACGGCCTCGTTCTTCACAAGCTGAAAAATCTAGGTATAGGAGGAAACCTCGGCAAGTGGCTGCACAGCTTCCTAACCCATAGGGAACAGAGAGTATCGGTCCAAGGACAACTTTCAGACCCAAGCAAGGTAATAAGTGGCGTTCCGCAGGGGTCTGTACTAGGACCACTTCTGTTCCTTATCATGATAGGGGATATTGATCATGATCTCCAGCACTCCAAGGCCACCTCATTTGCAGATGACACAAGAGTAATGAGGAGGGTAGAGACAGAGGACGATGTGGCCCTGCTACAAGAAGATCTGAATCGCCTTCTGGACTGGGCAGATTCCAACAATATGAGGATGAACGGCGAGAAATTTGAATTGCTAAGGTACGGCCCTTTACAAACCATCAAAGAGGGCACCAGCTACCAGGCCAATCAAGAAACCATCACTCCAAAAGAATATGTGCGGGACCTGGGAGTAACAATGAGTACCGATGGAACTTTTTCTCGCCATATCAACCAAACCACCGAGACAGCTAGGAGACTCGCAGGATGGATCCTCAGAACCTTCCAACTAGAGAGAGGGCCTGTATGCTGACACTCTGGAAGGCTCTGGTCCTCCCAAAGGTGGAATACTGCTGCCAGCTATGGACTCCCCACAAGATAGGTGACATCGGCAAGCTGGAGTCTCTTCAGAGGACCTTCACCAGCAGGATCTGGGGTCTCCAACACATGAATTACTGGGAACGCCTGAAGGAGTTGCGACTCTACTTCCTTCAGAGACGACGAGAACGTTACCTAGTGATTTACGTGTGGAAGACCCTAGAAGGGCTGGTACCTGACGTGGGACTAGTCATCAACAACCACGTTAGAAAAGGGCGGCTGTGCTATATCAAGAGGACTGAGGCTACCTCTCAGAAAATAGCAACAGTCGCCCACAACAACTTCAGCAAAAATGGGGCTCGTCTCTTCAATACTGTACCAAAGGCCGTCCGGGAACTGACGGGAGTCACGACCGACTCCTTCAAGCGTCAGCTGGACCGATGGCTGGCCACAGTACCAGACGAGCCCCCAACACCAGGATATCCCAGCACCGCATCCAACTCGTTAGTAAATAGACAGAACGAGGGAGTTGCGGAGCTGCCTGGCTGCAGCGGAGGTCCACTTTAGCTGCGTCCACAGAGGACGGAATTCTACCAAGTATGACCAAGTAAGTTACAGTATTGATAAACAAGATTTTTTTTAATAAATTTTAATTTTAATAATTACAAAGATATGTTTTGTGCCATTTTACTTCAGTTTGATTTATAACTACTATATTTTGTTATATTTATATTCTGGGAATACTGGTATATTTCTTTGTAAAAAAGTGGTGCTCTTGATAAATAACCAAACTATTAATACTGGTTTACATTGAAAATAGGGAATTTTCTGGCTTGGGACAGTTTACAAACTTCAAAATAATATTAGTTATTTACTAAAGATAAAATATAGGTATTTGGAATGTGTATAATGCCATGAATATAGCATAAGAACTAAAAAGGAACAGGCTATGTCAGACCTAACCCACTACCTAGAAATATCCAACGATAAATGGCCCCAATTATAAACACCAACACCATACAAAAAACACACACTACCCCTAATAATTTTACACACAAACTTAGTACAGTAAATGAATTAGGTGGAAAGAGCTTGAATTCTCTATTTCCCTTTCGTTTCGGGCTACGCAGAACCCATCTTTAGAGAGATTGAATATGGGTCTCTCTGAATACGGGTTCTACGTAGCCCGAAACGCAAGATAAATATAGAATTAAAGCTCTTTCCTGTGTTTGCCTTCCACCTAATTCATCCACTTGTCATAATGGATCAGCCACATTTGTACAGTAAGTTCTCAATTATAGGCATTTTGATTTAAGGGAAGATTTTTATTAATTTGTTCATTTATTTATTATTCTATATTGGTTTCCTTGAAAGAATTCCATCACGCTTAAAAAACGTGATAAATTTGTAAATTTTTTGATAGACCTTACGTGTCATTTAGGTATCGATTTTTTCCTGGCAAGCGATAGCATGCCTGCAATTTCGGAGGAACAGGCCTTTGGCCGGCGTATTATTCTACTAAAAAATGCACAAATTTATCTTTAAGGGGGTATTTTTTTTAAGGCTTGATGGAGATCTAGGGAGGAACCTTATAAAAAGCTCCCCTTAATACAAATTCTAAATTTCTCATCAGTTGGTAGAATACAGAGCTTACTGTACAGTACATAACAAATACAGTGACAAAGTAACAATTTTCCCTAGCACCTACACAACAACAAAACTGTATTATATACCAACATTGTTAACTCATTACACTATTTGTCTTGGAGAATAAGTAGTGAAAGTATTAGAACACATATGTTTGTATGTATATACTGTATACTCAGGCACATACCCCATTGCTTGGGGTGGCCGACTTGAGACAGCCCGAACAGAAACATTTAACCCTCCGAACTCGGCTGTCCTCTTATACTCCACAACGAACTTTCACCACGGACCTCGGGTGTCCTCCTATACTCCTGCGTGCAAAATGTTCACCACCTCACAACACAACCACCAGATGACATAGCGGTGTCCAGTCAACGCCAGGATCAAGACAACAGTAAGTACTCTATTTTCTCATCTGTCTACCTCTTACCATTACTAAGCTATTAAGGTTATAAGGACAGTAGGTCCGATATGGGCCGATTCTAGGGATATGGAGCGTAAGAGGACAGCCGAGTTGGAGGGGTTAAAGTTTTAAAGTTTAAATTCTTAGTGTCCGGGACCACTTTTGCGTTCCCTCGCCCCTTTCTTTGTCTTGTTGGGTAGGATTGCCTGAGTACTGTACATACATACTAGAACACCTAACTTGTAGCCAACAGGTTTTGATTTAATATTAGTATAGAAATGATAATCTCCTATTACAGCACCTACCTCACAAGTTTAGTTAACCCATTCAATTAAATGACAACCCGCTGCTTTATTTTGCTTCTAGGCAGCTATCTTGATAGTGTAATGCTTAGTGCGCCGAATTTTGGTGTGAGCATCCAGGTTCGAGTCCTTGGAGTACCACATATATTCATTAGTTTCATTGATTTAATTAATTAGGTTTATTTGCATGTTAATTGGTGAGTTGTTGAATAAAGAATAATGTATTTCACAGGGAACTGTACTGATTTTGTAACATGTCTACCTATTTTTTGGGAGAAAGTTTGAAAGTCAAAGAGATTAAGTTGGACGCTCAATTGATTACAGTACCAAGCAGGCACATAACCTTGCATTAGATACATAGAGTTGTCACATAATAGAAAGGGTTAACCCCTTCTGTACTGGCACCGTCCTTTTAACTATACTGTATTGTGGCTACTCTATTCCACAGATCTTTATTAAATTGCTCAAAATAGTCTAAATATAGCTAGAAATAATTAAAAAAGACGTCGCCGGTAGAGAATGGGTTAAACAGTAATAACAAACAAACCCGGACCAGCGTTACAACTCATCCTTGATGCCCTTACATATACTGGTAAGCTGACCACAGAACTTGTCCTGTGAGAGTGCCACCTTCTCCTCGGCACTGGTCCGGAAGTGTGCCACCACCTCGTCCTCAAAGTCCTCCAAGATGGCCTGACAGTGGAACTCCAGGCCCTTGTTGAGGTCCGGATCCTGGACCATCTCGTACTCCGAGAAGCGCGGGTTCATAACGCCGTTCATGACCAGTTTGATGGCCTCTAGTTTACCGGTCTCCTTGTGACGAGCCTGAGCGTAATCCTTCATACTGCCACACACTGTCTCTATCACCTCCAACATGTGCATCTGAGGAGGGGGGGGATAGTCAATTAACTATGATAAGGGAAAGCATTTCTATCGACAATATGCAGTTCGGTTTCATGCCAGGACGTGGCACAATCGACGCTATCTTCATCGTCAGGCAGCTGTAGGAAATATATCTGCTTAAAGATAGGGATCTGTATCTTGTGTTTGTAGACCTGGAGAAGGCCTTTGATAGAGTGCCCAGAAAAGTTGTGCAGTGGGCTATGAGAAAATTTGGCGTGGAGGAGTGGCTGGTGCGTGTGATAATGAAGATGTACGAGGACTCACTAACGGCAATGAGGGTGAAAGGTGTACTGAGTGAGGAGTTTACAGTTCGCGTAGGAGTCCACCAGGGTTCTGTGTTAAGCTCTCTCCTCTTTGTTATGGTTCTGGAGGCACTATCTGGTGATTTCAGAGTCTGGCTTCCCTGGAAACTGCTATATGCAGATGACCTAGTACTGTTGTTGTTGTTGTTCCCCAAGCTGCCTGGCCGAACAGCCCCAAGGCCCCGAGCAAGGCCAAGGCCATAACCGAGCGCCCCCACAGAACCCTCCCTGCCGACCACAATAAAGCCTGGGTGACCGAAGCCACTCCATGGCGGGGAGCTGAGGAGGGCGACAGAAACGCCCGGGAAACCAAAGCCCCACCCAGGGCCCCGCGCCCCTCAGCAATTATGAAGAGAAAGCTGAGGGGCAAAGGAAAAAATGTGACGCTTTGGCTTCCAATCTTGGTAAATTGGGAAGTCAATCCACGGAAGAGACGCCGTCACTTGAGATCTAGAAAATATATGAGTAAAAGGAACAGTCAGAGTAAGCTATGGGTATGGCAGAGATCGCTCAGTTCTCACTCTGATAGACCAGCCCATCACCACATGACTAGAACCCAATCCTCTCAGCATCAGCTAGGAAAGGCCCTAGAAAGCCGCCTTTGGCGGGGGGGGATGGCTCCCCTATTTCAACCCCTTTCGGGGTTGGGCACCCGCCCTGACCTAGTACTTATTACAGATAGTGCACGGGATGCCGAGGCCAAGTTGAGAAGATGGAGAGAGGGTATGGCAAGTAAAGGGTAAGAGTTAATATAAATAAAATCAAAGTTTTACACAGTCGATTAGGGTTAGATAGGAAAAAGTGGTGCATACTTATGCGCAGTATGTAGTCTTCTTACCTCTCTACCTCCCCTTGTATCTGACTCACATATTCTCTTTGTAAGCCTTTCATCTTCCATTCACTCAACATGTCCATACCAGCTCAGTACCCTTCTGTCCACTCTGGCCGACAAATGTTCCTGCTGTCCCACTCTCCTACGTATCTCTTCATTCCTCAATCTGTCTCTACGAGTCACTCTACATATACTCCTCAAGGAGCTCATCTCAATCACATCCAGCTTTCTTCTTTCCTTTGCCTTCAGAGCCCATGTCTCAGCCCCATACATCACTGTTGGTACAACAATCCCTTAATTAATACATTGCACTTTTAGCTTTCATTCCGTGATTTCTCACCTTCCACATACTTCCCATTGCTCCGAAAGCTTTCCTTGCTTTACATACTCTCCGTTTTACCTCTATTTCCATACCTGCGTCCCTGCTTATCGTTCCTCCTAGATATTTATAACACTCCACTTGTTCCAGTATTTCCCCATCCAGCCGCACATCTAGATTCCCACTACAATCACCCGTATTACACACCATCACTTTACTTTTATTGACGTTCACCCTCAGCTTCCTCCTCCCACATACCACATCAAACTCTTTGACTACTCGCTGCAGTTTCTCCTCCAAATCCGCCACCAACGCATTGGGTACTACCAGCTACGGGGTATGTGCCTGAGTATATACATACAATATATATACTGTATAGATATAATTACTTGCATAATTAATGATATACAGCTCGGTCCCGCATAGTGCGAGAAATTGGTCGACACAGTGCGTCGCACTATGTGAACAACGTATCCTATGGGGAAAAACTTAATTGGTCGATCGGTCCTCCATATAGCACACACATCTTTCCTTATATCGTTATTTATGCTGACACAAACATACCTAGAACAAATGATAAATTAGACCTTTCCTTACCTTAAATTCTAAGCTTGATACGATCAAAAACCCGAGAATGCGAGATAGCATCACACAGTGCGGGGTAAAAATTGTCTGACTGACCAGCCTCCCTTCATGCCTAAGTTGCTCAAACACCAGTAACACCACGAGTCTGGCGGGAAATTTATCGCACTGTACAAATTTTGGCCGCGCTAATAGAAAACTCCCCGGATTTAACCCATATCGCCACCCGACTCGCAATAACAGATCGTATTCGCATTGATTGATAATTTTGTGTTTAATATTTTCATTGCTCGCACTAATCAAAATTCGCACTGTTTGAACTCGCTCTATACGGGCCCGAGCTGGGGAAAAAAACAAAAAAAAAAAAACAAAAAAAAAATGTTTTTTGATTTTTTTTTAAAACCATGTTTTTTGTTCACCCTGACCACCACCTCACTATACTGTCACCATCATCACCTATCTATCTATCTATATACTGTGGCACATACCCCTTTTTTTTTTTTTTTAGCGGGAGGTGACGGACTCGAAACAGAGCTCGAACAGGGACAACACAACACTCCAAAAACAAAAAACTGATTGTTCCTTTTACTCAAATATTTTCTAGATCTTAAGTGATGGCGTCTCTTCCATGGAGTGACCTCCCTACTGCCAACCTAGAGGTTGGCAGACTGGGAGCCAGAGCATCACAATTTCCCCTTGCCCCTCAACTTTCATAATTCTCCCTGCCAGTAAATGCCTACAGTGGCCGATAGAGACGCTGAACGCAAGGTTTACCGCGGTGCATTGTGGGAAATGGGCGACATCGCGGAGCTATCCACCCTTCCTCTACTTCAACAATTCTGTAATATATACAGTTAGTCAAAATTTCTGTAGTTGACACATACTTTGGTCTATGCATACTTTTGATTTATATATTTTAAAATCACCCATATTCATAAATAACGTATATTTACAATACAAAGTCAGCAGGTATTTTCCGGCCAATTTTGTTACGATAATTAATCAGCTTATAATTATGTTTGTAGTCATTATCAGCTGCATATGGTCTTTCCCTTTATTACTATACTATACAGTATAAGCACTTGGTGTAGTCATATACAGTAGGGTCTCACATAAAACGAGTTTATGGTCGATAAACGAGGGCGTTTTATGTGAATTCGTTTTATGTGAACACAGCATTTTGGTGGCGCAATATCGTCAATGTTCACTGTAAGCGAAAATTTTCGTACAAAGCGAACGATATTTCGTACGATATTTCGGCGTTTTATATGAAAGCGTACGATATTTTGTACGTTTTGTACGATATTTCGGCGCTCTATATGAAAACTCCTTGTATTTGCCCCACTTTGGCGGCGGACTCGTTTTATGTGATCACATTCGTTCTGATCGAAAATTAAATATTAATATTTTAGGTCGGTCGTTTTAATCGAGACTCGTTTTATGCGAACACGTTTTATGCGGGACCCTACTGTACTGTATAATAAAAACTTGTAGAATCACAAAAAAATTGAGATAAACTGTGCATATCCTAGGTGTTGGGTATAGTGATGTCTACGGTCGTAGCTCTGGTGCTAGTTCAGAAGCGTCCACCAGAGGTCTCAAGGAATTGTTGGTAGGGAGAATTGCTGAGGGGCACAGGGCCTTGGGTGGGGCTTTGGTTTCCCGGGCGTTTCTGCCCCTCCTAAGCTACCCGCCTGGGAGTGGCTTCGGTCACCTGGGCTTTATTAGTGGTAAGCAGGGAGGGTTCTGTGGGGGTGCTCGGTTATGGCCTTGGCCTTGTTCGGGACCTTGGGGCTACTCTGCCAGACAGCCTGGGGAACAACAATAACAACAACAACAACAAAAACAAAAGGTCAATATACAGGAGGCGCTACAATATTGGTAAAAAATTAAGCTCAATAGCATGTGATTAAGCGATTTTTCTCCAAATTGTTGATGTAGGTGTCATTCCCGGGAAACTAACATAATGCATATTATATGGATATTTACGTTTTAAGGGTTTGTTTATACTTCTTCTTTTTCGTCTTCATCTGGGAGACTTCTTTTGCGTGACTGTCAGTCAACAACTGAGACATCTGGTGGCAAATGCAATGAACTATACTGGTGGCGTCGTGGCCAAAGTAATCACCCTACCTAATTCATGCCAAGAGTACTCGAGTTCACTGACACGTGATGTCTATCGACCAATCAGGTGATGCCATGATTTGGAAAACAGGTGGCCCAGGATATAAGCTGTCAGTTTGACTCTGGCCAGCTTGTGTAGAGGGTGTGAGCCGATCAAAGCTTTTTCCACCGTCTTTAAAAACACTGAGGCTGCTTAAGACCTTTTCGCCTTCCAATAAGTGTAAACTGTCCAAAGTGCAATAACCAGTGTTCCAAATACAGCTGACGAGGACAGCTGGTTTTGAAATGCACATACACTTGTTTTACATGGAAAAATTTGAAACAAAAATCCACCAGCTGTTGACCAAGATGAGTGGTGATCGAGCCTCCAGCGGCCAGCCAGGCAGCCCAGTACCTCCTCTGTTCATTAAGGTTAGTTGGTTGGTTGGGACAACATAAAGGATCCGGACCACAGCTAGCTAGGGAATCTTAATGGGTCATCGCAAAGTAATATAAAGTAAAAGATTTTTTGCATAGGATTAAACTGGCATGCAAGGGCTAGTTGGTTATACTGATGTTTTGGACCGACAGTTAGCCCATCGATCTTTTTAGGCCTAATAGGTCCGGTAGAGCATAGGCTATATATGTCATTAAGAGCTGAAATGTATTATAAGGGAGAACAAAAATATAATAAAATACATAGGCCTACTGTAAAACAACAAGTTTTTCAGCCAGTACCCAACCAGCGGGGGTGTGGGGGCGGCAGCCCCCACCAATAATACTAGGTTAGGTTAGGTAAGGTTGTTAGGTTAGGCTAATGTTAACCCCATTCTTACTAGGTTAGGTTAGGTAAGGTTGTTAGGTTAGGCTAATGTTAACCCCATTCTTACTAGGTTAGGTTAGGTAAGGTTGTTGTTGTTGTTGTTGTTCCCCAAGCTGCCTGGCCGAACAGCCCCAAGGCCCTGAGCAAGGCCAAGGCCATAACCGAGCGCCCCCACAGAACCCTCCCCGCCGACCACAATAAAGCCTGGGTGACCGAAGCCACTCCAAGGCGGGGAGCTGAGGAGGGTGCGGAAATGCCCGGGAAACCAAAGCCCCACCCAGGGCCCTGTGTCCCTCAGCAATTATGAAGAGAAAGTTGAGGGGCAAGGGAAAAATGTGACGCTTTGGCTTCCAATCTTGGTAGATTGGGAGGTCAATCCACGTTAGAGACGCCGTCACTTGAGATCTAGAAAAAATATAAGTAAAAGGAACAGTCAGAGTAAGCTATGGGTATGGCAGAGATTGCTCAGTTCTCACTCTAATAGACCAGCCCATCACCACATGACTAGAACCCAATCCTCTCAGCATCAGCTAGGAAAGGCCCTAGAAAGCCGCCTTTGGCGGGGGGATAGCTCCCCTATTTCAACCCTTTTCGGGGTTGGGCACCCGCCCAAGGTTAGGTTAGGTAAGGTTGTTAGGTTAGGCTAATGTTAACCCCATTTTTTTTGTTTTCTGTTTTTTTTCTTCTATATTCCAACTACTCCCTCTCGGGCATAGGCTGAGAGCCTGTACATTCCACCGCTCAACACAGTGAAGCCCGTGAGGTCTTGTTCCAGTCTGGGGAGTGAGACATGTGAAACATCCATCATGGCTCGAAGGAGCTCCATCTCTGAAGCAGCTGGTTGCTTCGCTCAAGTGCTTCACCGTCTCACCCTCCAGACTCAGACCCTCACTCTCTGAACGCCACCTATTGAGCAGTGAACTCACTAGGCATTGTCCCCCTGTAACATATTTTGAATATGGGAATATTCATACAGTGTTATTTAATCAGGGAACAACGAGGGTATTTACTAGGTTAGGTTAGGTAAGGTTGTTGGGTTAGGCTAGGCTAATGTTAACCCCATTCTTACTTCGTTAGGTTAGGGTAATGTTAACCTTATGAAAACCCAAACAAAGATTTTATTAGGGTTACTGTGTAATTTTAACATGAACATTAGTAAAATCCGAGCCAAGTTTCGTCAAAACTTGGCTCGTGTTTTCGAAATGTCGGGTTATATGGGTATGGAAATTTACAAAACCCGAGCCAACATGTTAATAAGGTTACTGTGTTATTTTCATCTTTAAATTAGTTAAATCCGAGCCAAGTTTCGTCAAAACTTGGCTCGGGTTTTCAAAAAGTCGGGTTTTATGGGTCTGGAAATTGACAAAACCCGAGCCAATATTTTACCAAGGTTACTGTGTTTTTTTCATTTTTACATTTGTTAAATCCGAGCCAAGTTTCGTCAAAACTTGGCTCGGGTTTTCAAAAAATCGGGTTTTATGGGTCTGGAAATTGAACAAACCCGAGCCAAATTTGGGTTACAAATGTGTATTATCGTGTTCTATACGCTTTTTACCCCTCAATTTCCCTGATCTTCATAGCCCTCCCCACTATCGGGGGGCGTGTCTTTAGATTGATGGATAATGGGTAAATGCTTAATTCCCATTCAATTTCATCACTAGATTCGACTAAAACACGAAAAACAAAATCAAAATACCAAAAAAAATACCTGAAAAACACGTGGTTGCGTCTCCTGTATATTAACCAAACAAAACTACCATCATCACTATAATAAAATCAAGTTACTGTACCTCAGAGCCGGCATACTTGACAGAGTTCAGCTTCTGGCCACCATCAGCATCAATTCTGTACGACCCCACTTCAATCCTCTTTCTTGGGTCCACCTGGAAGAAAAGGGTACTGTATATGTACAGGTGGCCGACTCGAGACAGAGCATGAATAGGGACAATTAAAAAAAAAAAAAAAAAAAATGAATACAAAAATAAAAACACAAAACACACACATTTAGGTTCCCCAGAAGACCCAAATATATAGATAGATAGTGTATGTACAGGTAAAAGATAATTAAAATACAGATGATGCAAATAGCTATTACCAAGCCAGTAAGAACATATGGACTGTAGTTGAGAGAAGTGTAATAATAATAATAATTTTAATAATGCTTCCAACAGTCCTGGAGGTGGTAATGTGATACAGTAAATTCCCTTTTATCCAAAAATCACGAGTCTTTTGAAATTTTGGATAAGCGATTTTTACGGATGAGTATCCCCCTATAATCCTATATAGAGCTAAATATATGTACAAATGGCCAACTATACTATTTTCAATGCGTTTAAAACCATTTCTAGGCTGTCTTAACTTTAAATTATCATCTAATTCAAGCTATGTCTACTTCAGATAGGTTAAATTATTGCAATATAACACCCAGAGAGGCTTAAATATGTGAAAACTAGTGAAAAATATGGATAGCAGAAACTCTGGTTAACTGAATTTTTGTTTTATTTACATTTTGGATAAAAATTAGTTTACTGTACTGGAACCAGGGACTCCCACATAACTGCTGTGCTGCAGTTGGAGATATAGCTTTCTGTTTAATTAACCCTTTCACGCATTTATGATGCAGAGGTTGCCAGATTAGCAATAAGAAATAGAGTTCTCTCTCTTATAATTACCTCTCCAAAATTAGTTTTCTGCCCACAGCTAACTCAGAGACAACTGCAGAAGTTGATGTAACTAAACTAAAGGTTTCTAAATACCACTGATGGTAACAAAGGTTTTAAAGTATCGCCAATAGGCTCAAAATCGCATCATATGCGTGAAAGGGTTAACTTCCCAAACTGACTAATTCCTTGAACGTGACGATAGTGCGTTGTTATGTGTGCGATTAGTTTGCTTGGGAAACAGATTAACTTGCTCATGTAGTAATGTACACCCTATGTGGTGGATTGTGTTCTTTTATTTCATAAATTTTATTTTAGTAATCGTTGTTTCCACATAGCGATTTTGATTAGTTATTTTGCCTTTATATTGTCTTTGTCTGAATTTTGGTTTGTATAGTTTGAAAGTTTTACATTTTAATTAAATAGAAATACTTATGGTACCAAAGGGTTATGTAAGGTGCCTTACTTGAAGAAAAGGCATACAAGCACTCACTAACATATCAAACTACAGCTATTCACACAACACAATACCAGACATTTGGAAGCATGGTATCATCATCACATTCCCCAAACCCAACAAAGACCCCACGCTACCCTCCTCGCACCGCCCCATCACACTTCTTTGCTCCCCCTCCAAAGTCATGGAACGCCTAGTATTACAACTAATTACACCTGACCTACCCCTAGCTCCAACACAACATGGCTTTAGGGCACTGCACTCCACAAACACTCTTCTCACAGACCTTACACAAAGAGCTTTCGACGGCATCAACTCAGCTAGACCACCACACAGATCACTATTAGCCACACTCGACATTAGTAAAGCCTTCGATGCCATCCCCCGCCACAACCTAACAAACAAAATCTACAACACAAACATGCACAACAACACAAAAAGGTGGCTGGCCAACTTCCTAGCAGGCAGATGTGCACACGTATCTTTTGCCGGTCAGTCATCTAAAATCAGAAACTTTCCAAACGGAGTCCCACAAGGATCCGTCCTATCGCCCGCACTCTTCAATCTGTACATGCACGATATAACTACACCCAATACGCCCCAAATAAACTTAGCCTCCTATGCAGATGACATAACACTCACATGCACACACCATGACCCAAAAAGATCAACAGATCTCCTTCAACCCTATCTCAACACACTACATGGTTGGTGCACTACAAACAGACTTAATCTAGCCCCAGCCAAATCCACCGCAACCCTGCTCACAAGTTGGACAGGAGAACACGAATACATCCCTCAACTCACCATAAACAACACACCCCTAACACATACACACACACCCATAATCCTAGGAGTAACATATGATACTCATATGACATTCAAACAGCACACCACAAACATTAAAAAGAAACTGACACCCAGACTTAACGCCCTCAGGTCACTTGCTCACACAAAATTTGGACACAACAAAGAAACTACCACCACAGTATATAAACAATACATAAGATCAGTGATGGAATACGCAAGCCCAGCCTGGGCTTCTAACCTAGCTGAAACTCATCATAAGACCTTACAGGCTATTCAAAACAAAGCCCTGAAGATCATTACAGGCTGCACAGCTACTTCACCCACAGATCACCTACATCAAGAAACCAAAATTCTCAAAGTCAAAGACCATCTGGACATGAGAGGCACTCAATTCCTGGCAGCAGCCTCCACGAACCAAGACCACCCACTAAACTACATGGCAACACACCCACAGACACCAAGAAATATCAAAACAACACCCAGCACACGGTATCACACACAATTATTGTCCTCTCTCCCTCCCTGCCCACCCCGAACCAACTTCCAGAAGCACATCCATACTCATATCTCTCACCGATCCATCCACTCACTCACAGACAACACGCAGCTGCATGCACGACCTCCCGAAATCCATCCTTCCGAATCCTCCCTTCCTCGCGAGGACAGAGTCCACCTGGCCAGGCTGAGATGCGGACACCATCCGCTCTCCTGAGCTATCAGAAGAGACTGGATGACTCCGTTGTCGACGCCTGCCCGGGATGTAACACAGCACCCCATACCATTAAACACATCATAGAAGACTGCATTTCACACAACCACTTACGCCAACAACACAATCTACACTCAATGAGAGCTCTGTGGGAAAGCCCGATCGTGGCCATGGCCTTTCTCAGGGACTCGGGGCTGTTCGGCCAGGCAGCTTAGGGAACAACAACAACTTGAAGAAAAATACATGAAAGCTAGAAAAAATAAAGATAATAATACAATCTGATTAGCATTGTAAAACCATGTAGCCTTACCTCATCAATGGCTGCGTGGAGTTCTGTCACTAAGCTGCGACACACTGCACATTTCACTATCTGTGGGAGACATGTTACAGTAATCTTTTGTATAACAATTCACAAGGATTTTCAAACTTTATACAAGTGAAAATATTGGAAATGTGAGTTACACAAGACAGGGGT
Organism: Paralithodes platypus; assembly: GCA_032716605.1. Classification (NCBI taxonomy): domain Eukaryota; kingdom Metazoa; phylum Arthropoda; class Malacostraca; order Decapoda; family Lithodidae; genus Paralithodes; species Paralithodes platypus. Next base: position 4,192,302 of record CM064481.1, read on the forward strand.
AAGTACAGTATGTACTCTACAAAAATGCACAGAAAATGTACAATGCAAGACTAAATTCAGAAGAAAATTGTTTGCAAGACTTTAATACCTATTGTGAAAATGGACATTATTTTGAGATCCATCTGTGGAATCTGACTTTCTACAGGGCAATTGTTTGGTAAAATATGCCCTAACAACATCAATGTGGTTACTATACGAGGTGCCGTTGTAAAAGCTTATTCCTCACTACCTTCACCTGACCTGACCAACTAGCATTGTCAAATAGTTACCGTTACCATTAATAGAGTAGCGATGCGCATGTCATTTTATGCACGGCTATTCTGGATTACAGAGGAAACTTGTATCAAAACATCACTAATAATATTGTGGGTAGCCTACTAAAGCTAGAATAGTACATACAATATAGGAAAATACGGTAAGATTAGGAGTAGTGGGCGTACCACTATTGACAGGACACACACGGGCACACTAGTTAGAGTTTTCACTAGTGTTTTCCATTATTATTCTTTGTTACAAGTGTCTTTTAACTTCACATTATGTTGTTTGCCTAAACAATATTAAAATATTTAACCCGATAGGTGGGGAGGGCATGAAATATATCAGGGAAAGAGGGGGGTTGAAAAACTCTATGGATAGAAAAACCTGTGGTGGCCAAGGGTGGTGGTCATGTGTATCCGAACACATTCACAGTCGAGAAAGCGTCTGTGATTGGCTGAAAGGAATGAGTATCGTGACGTCACGCCCACTATGAGTGGCGGGCGTATTTAAATAACCCTGATCACCTACCGAGTTTGATATTGTTGAGGCAAACAATAATGTGAAGGCAAAACCCACTTGTAACAAAGAAAATTAATGGGAAATGCTAGTGAAAACTCAAAATAGTGCATCCACAACTATGTGTGCTGTCAATAGTGGTGCGACCGCTAGCCTATTTGAACTTTACTACCGCTACTACGAATCTTGTTTCTGAGACCTAGTATATTAACCTAACCAAACCTAACCTAGACCTAGTACGTGGGATACAAAACTAGCCCTTGCATGCCAGCTACTGCAAGTTGCTAATACCCAGTACGTGGGATACAAAACTAGCCCTTGCATGCCAGGTACTGCGGGTTGCTAGTACCCAGTACGTGGGATACAAAACTAGCCCTTGCATGCCAGCTACTGCGGGTTGCTAGTACCCAGTACGTGGGATACAAAACTAGCCCTTGCATGCCAGCTACTGTGGGTTTGTGCATTTTCGAGACCTAGCCTATGTTATAAAAATAGAGTCGACATTAGCCTAACCTAACAACCTTACCTAACCTATCCTAGTATTATAGGTGGGGGCTGCCGCCCCCAGTGCCCCTCTGGTTGGGTAACAGTGCAAAAAACACAGTATTATGGGATATACCTTACTCCAGCAACGAGTGGCAGCTAGAGATTCGCGGCTCATAAATATTATCCAAAACTAGCCCTTCCATGCCAGCTAGTAAGCTTTACCAAACAGCTACTAACGTATATCTTACAGGTACTAACCTATATCTAACAGCTACTAACCTTTACCAAATGTTGTGATGAGTTGATGTCCTCAGAAAATACAATGACTTTGCGAATCTTAAGACAGTAACCTTAACGTATCCATTCCACATTCGTTCAAAATGACCACCAAGTTGAACTGGCCAAAACAATAATAAATGACAATGATATGATGAGCAGGATTGGCAAACAAAAGAATATAATAATAATAATAATAAGCATGTTACTTATTTCTCATAAGCGCCAATTTTTCCGAAGAATTCACTAGCGCTCGGAAAGAGAAAGAAAAAAGAACACAATCAATGCATCAAAAGAAGGCTTATATACAACACACATTTAACAATCACTAGCAGTGGCAAAATAGCCTAAACTCTATAGCCATCTGTCATGACACCTCTCTCAAGATCATAGCTTCTCTCAAAGAGAAAAGTCTTAAGTTGTCTCTTGAAGCATTCAACAGAACCCAGTTGTCTCATGGACAGCGGCAACCTGTTATACAACCTCGGAGCCATGTAGGAGAATGACCTCTCAAAGAAAGAAGACTGCTGGAAAGCCCTTGGTTCATCAAGACGAAAAGTGTCATTGTCATGACGCACAACTACACCATGGTGTGCCGGTGGGCGCCTGAGCAGCTCCGCAAGGTACCTAGGCTCACCAAATTTGAGAACCTTAAAAGTCACCAAACACAACTTAAATTCTATTCTTGCTCTTACTGGCAGCCAGTGCAGTTCTATGTGAACAGATGTAGTAGGAGTTCTAGGTGGAACACCAAAAATTAGTCTTGCGGCCCTGTTAAGAACAGACTGAACTTTCTTTAAAATATAATTTGGAAGACCCACCAACAATAATTGCAATAATCAACACGAGAGAAGACCAATGAGTGAACCAACGTCAGGAGGCAACGTCTGGTTATAAACGGCTTCACCAAATAGAGATTTCTGATGTGCAAGTAACAACTTTTAACTATCTGGTTTACATGCTCTTTGAAATCTAATCGGGAGTTCACATATACACCCAGATTTCGAACAGAGTTGGCCGGTCGCAGCTGAGATCCACCCACATTGATGGAGAGGGCACCCACTATATCATCAGCTCTTCTATTTCCTCGGATGATGAGAATATCAGTTTTACCATCATTTAGTTTAAGTTTTCTCGCTCTCATCCACTTTTTGATATCAGACATCAACAATTCCATCTTACTCCGTATATCAACTATATTTGTGATTCTCACATAAATCTGAGTGTAATCTGCATAAAAGTGAAAGGTGACATTATGTGCACGAAGCAGAAGAGACAAACTGCTGATATAAATTATAAATAGGATAGGACCTAAAACTGATCCCTGCGGAACACCATACTGCAGGGGTGTCGAGTCCGAGACCACTTGATTTACCATCACACTCTGGGATCTACCTGACAAGTACGACCCAAGAAGCAAGAGAGCGGAGTCACGCACACCACAATCATAAAGATCACTCAATAACAACTCGTGATCCACTGTGTCAAAGGCCGCAGAGAGATCAAGCAAGACCAATAGTGAGGCCACACCATTGCAAATGTTCTCAACTAGATCATTATGTACTCTAATCAATGCTGTTTCAGTTGAATGATGCTGTCGGTAAGCAGACTGAAAAATTGGGATAGTTTCATTCTGCTGAAGTAGTGGTTGTAATTGGTCAAGTATTGCACGCTCTAATATCTTTGATATGAAGGACAGGTTGGAGACAGGACGATAGTTCAACATGTTCTCAACATCAAGTCCAGGTTTCTTTAGAGTAGGTCGGAGTAGTGCATGCTTTTCAGAATGTGGGAAGCTACCTTCAGAGAAGCACTTATTAATTATTTTGGAAATAAACTCAACTGTGTGATCATAGACTCTTGGTAGCTTGGAAACATTTATGGGATCCAACGGGCAAAATGTTTTATTGAGGATTCTTATGTAGGACGAGATCATGTCCACCTCTACTGAGTGAAAGGATGAGAGGACATTATTAGGAATGTGTCGGGGTTGGAGTACAACTGAAAGTTCTTCACCAACAGAAGCATCATCCAGTTCCTGTCTTATGCGAGTTATCTTGCCAGCAAAAAATGCCACAAAGTTGGCAGCCAACTCGGCATCGGGTACAGAAGGTCTTAAGCTGACTCTTGTTTTTCCAAGTAAACTGTTTACAATTGAAGCCAACCTCCTCTGGTCGTTACCACATGAGTCAACTTTTCCCTGATAATACACTTTCTTTTCATCTTTGATTGTGTGGACCACAGCTCTTCTGGCTGACAGATATTGCAACCATGTAGAGTCTGTTTTATTTTTCCGCCATTCACGTTCAGCTCTTCTACGCGCTCTTCTAAGAAATTTAACTCGAGTGCTATACCAGGGTGAATCATCTCGTACTATGATTTTCTTCTCTACTTCTGGACAGTGATGATCAAACACTAATTTAAGTGCATTTCCATGTACCTCCACCAGCTCATCTGAAGTAAGGTTGGAAGTATCAATACTTCCCAAGTACTGTTTTACTTCACTGCTAGCCAAATTTTGGTCTGTATTTTTATAATTTCTAAATCTGATTACTTTTTCATGTGTGAGTGGCTTAGGGAAATCAAAGCTGAAAGTAATCAAAGCATGATCAGAGGTATTAGGGTCAGCATTCTCAACATCAACATCCAGAACACCACCACAACCCACAGGAGAGAAAACCAAGTCAAGGGTGTGTCCTAAGATATGAGTTGGGTGGGACACATGGTTTACAAAATTGTTCTGATTAGTCAAATCAAGGAACTCAGGAGAGAATGGCTTCAGATGAGGGCTGTCAACCCAGTAATTATCAATAATATCAATAATAATCACTCAAATGCACAAACCGTGACTATATATATTATTCGCATACTAGCACTTATATTCTAGATGACGTCACGATAAACCCTGTGTTCGGATGTCTGCACAGCGACTTGAAGCGTATATCGACTCTGGGTTTGTTTACAAGTTGGCGAAGAGAAGGACTGTATTTACAGGTATATGTACACTTCTACATATTCTGCCACATACTTAATTGTATATCAAGGTGTAAACGATCTTTCAAACTACAAGATACTGGGGTTAAATATGGAATTACAATACACATAATGGAAATAATGTGTACGCCCACTACTCCTAATCATACCGAAAATACTGTATAGTTCAGTACAGTATTACTAAGTGAATACCTGTACCGTACATTTATAATAATCTTCAAAGGAGAGCGGAGTCCATTATTTCTAGTCTTTATTATTGTATATGTTAAGATGATATTATGGATTATAGTTCAAATCATGTCTTTGGAAGGGATAAAAGAGCCAAAAACAATACTAAATAATGCATTTTCTATTATTCCTTCTCATATACATTCAAGTCTTCAAACAATATTGCTCCGGTTTGACAACATGCCCACGCTAAATGATGGCCAGGGCAAAAATACCTTCAGGATACTTATTCAAGACATGGTGTCTGTCCCCCATGCCACAATGTTCGTATCACTGTGGAAATGTTTCTTTAATATACTTTTCCACTTTCTTCTCTCACTACAAGCTGTTGTATTCACTTAATTTTCATGCATCTTTCTTGGCATTCTGTCCTTGTTCATTATTTAAATATGGCTGGACCACCTCAAAGTACTTCTCTTTATTCACTCAACCACCCCACATTCAATGCACATTCCAAAAGACCCGTACACCTCCCTATTACTCAGTGTATCCAGAGTAATAAGAAGGTTGTTTTTATTGTAGTTGTAGTTCCCCAGACTGTCTGGCCGAGCAGTCCCGAGTCTGGTAGACCGAAGCCATCCAGATGCTCGGGACCCCGAAGGGGCCAGGGAGAGATGAGATCGGTCTCTGAGAGGGCAGCAGGGGAAGGGATCTTCTTCCCCACCCATTCGCTGACTATCGGTCGCCTCACAAAGAAAAAAAAGGAAAATATGTGGCGGAGAAACGACTGAACCAGTCGGTTCCATATTTGTGTGACAAGTCCCCTACCCTTCTGTCTTCCCCCCACCACACCCCCACCTTCCTCCCACCATCCACTTCCAGCGAATCCATACGAAGAAAAGGAAAAAAAGGAAAATCCGTGGTGGCGAAACTACCTCACCAATCGGCTTCATATTTGTAACACGAGTCAATTACCCTTCTACCTTCACCCAAACCCACCCTCCCACCTATATTTTCCGATACCATAAAAGTCACGGTGTTTATTCTGAAAATTTCAGCTACATTCGCGCCCATCGGAGACCTGATTTCTGGCGATAATGGACAAGGGGAGTGTTTTTTTTTTACCATTATCCTTCCTTTCTCACCCAACTTGATAGATTTAGCCAAAAAAATAAAAATACAAAATACTCTGGCACTGGCGGTGACACAGCTTCACTAATTAGCTGGCACTCAGCGGGTTAAACATAGAGGAATTCAGTTTACCATCAGCTGGAAAAATAGACTACTGCATAGTGAATCCCAGTAATATGATTTGTGTGACTCAAGTACTGTAGTATTTCATAATAGTTCGCCTTTCTATCATTATTGTGACTCCGAAATTTTTTCTAGCAATTCCTAAACACGATTGTACATTGAGGTGGTTAAGAGAGTTGTTGTTGTTGTTGTCGTTCCCTAGGCTGCCTGGCCAAACAGCCCCGAATCCCTAAGGAAGGCCATGGCCGAGATGGGGCTTTTCCACAGAGCTCGCAAAGAGTGTATATTATGTTTTTGGCGTAAGTGATTGTGTGGAATATAGTCTTCTATGATGTGTTAAATAGTAAAGGTCTCCCTCAATTTACGATTGGGTTACGTTCCTGAAAACCTGATCTTAAATAGAAATACCGTAAAATTAATGACCAGCCAAAATCCAAACACAAACACCTAAAAACCTATAATAATATCGTAAATTAGGGCATCGGATAGTGAGGGAAATCTGTATAGGGTTAGGAGAGTACTACACTGTATAAGGTTACCTGTGACTTGGGAGGTTTGGAGGCCCCAACACAACACACAGCCACAAACACCAACAACACTGTCTGTAGGTTCATCATCATCATCATTATCTGTGGACAAACATAATACTGTAACAGTACTGTAGTTACAAGAGTAACCTGTCATTATATTTTGATTTGAATCCCGGGAGGACCATAAGCTTTCGTTTGTTTATACAAGTACACTGGGGTTTGTAATTGATGATTAATATTAAGAACGGGGAATTACTTACTCAATAAATAGTATTTTCAGTTTAGATAGGATCTGTGAGATTCAAAGGGTTAGTTATCCAAAATAGTGATTTTCCATTTGATATCTATGAGTCCTTGATTTGCTATATAAAATAGATCAAAAGCTCTTGTCAATATGAAGTTAAGCACAAATAAAACCTAAACAAAGTTCTCTTTTATTTGTTATCCACTACAGTAGGCCCACCAAATATGAGAACTCAAAATACGTGAAACCGTATGGAGCTCAGTGGTCTGGTTAATCTGCTCTACATAACTAACTAACATCAATGATTTTCATAATCAATATGATAACCATTACAAATTATACTAATTAATCAGCAACATAACAAATGTGAGACAAGATTAGAGGTGAGCAAAAGCACCAACAGGTGTAAACTTTTCTTACATATTTATACAAAATTCTGTTCATTATAATTAGGCTAAACATCTTTACCGCTAATCTCTAGGGATGGATGTAGTTTTCGGGCGATCGCTGCGGTGAACTTCGCGTCTATTTTGACGGCGATTTTTTTCTCGGTTACTTGCCCCCTGCCTGACAATACACAGTATATGACGATGATAATATGTCATGGGGGGGGGGGGGGGTTTAAAATAGATGGGAACATGATAGCAAACATCCGACGTCACCGCCACCGCCATGTTTACATTTGTCGATCGCCATAGTTGAGTTCGCGTCTATTTTGACGGCGATTTTTTCGGTTATTTGCCCCCTGCTGGCAATATATATGATGATGACAATATGTGAATGCCCCCTCAACATATTATTGTATCGAAAGGCAGTCAAAATAGACGGGAACATGATGGCAAGCGTCCACTACCGCTCCGCATAGTGTAAACAAGGGTGGCGGTACGCCTGCACTTAACATTCTTGCCATAATGTATTCAGGTCTGCTACTCTACAGAATTAGCATGCCGGTACTGAACTTTCATAGTGCAGTACAGTACCGGTATTCCTATACTGTACTGTAGCAATATACGGAAGCTAAATGATGTGAGGCATGGTACTGTACACAATTAGGACAGTAGTTTAGGTGACACAGTAGTTTGATGACTACTATTTTTGGTTGAGGCAGTGCTGTGAACTACGGTACATGATAGCAAGCTGGGTTTTATTTAACTTCTTTTTATTTTATGTAGCCTATGTACAGTAGCCTATATATATTTATGTTACTGTAAGGTATGTATGGGAAAAACTAAATAAGATGGTCACCAATTTTCTCATGGATTTTGTTATTTTTCATCAATATATAGTGTTTGGAAATAATTACAACCCTCGGCGAAAGCGTTTTCCCCATTATACAACGATCTTAAGACACGCCGCCCGATAGTGGGGAGGGCTATGAAGTACAGGGAAAATGAGGGGCTAAATGCGTAAAACGGTGATTAAAACGTATTTTAGCAAAACTTGGCTCGGGTTTTAAGGTATTTCAAAGGCCTAAAACCCAATATTTCGAAAACCCAAGCCAAGTTTTGGCCAAAGCTGGCTCGGATTTTGAGAGTTTGTAGATAACAAAATTACAGTAACCTCATTTAGAAATTTGGCTCAGGTTTCCCGAAATTGCAAAGCCATAAAACCCGAATTTTGGAAAACCCGAGCCAAGTTTTGGCAAAACTTGGCTCGGATTTTGCGAGTTTTAAAAGAGTAAACAAATTACAGTAACCTAATTTAGAATTTTGGCTCGTTTCCCTAAATTGCAAACCCCAAAAAGCATAATTTTGGAAAACCCGAGCCAATTTTTGGCAAAACTTGGATCGTATTTTGAGAATCGAAAAAGACTAACTAAATGTCGGAAATCGGCTCATGATTTCCCTAATTGCAAAGCCATATAACCAGATTTATCGAAAATGTTGCACTTATTTAAATCATAAATATCCAGTAACATAGACCTAGGACATTGGATACAAGCCTAATCCACACATAACGCCTACAATGTGTCCGTAGTACCTAGTAGGCCTACGTGGGATACAACATGGCGGTTGGGCCGGCGCCCATTTAGTAGCCTACCGGTATTCGGCCGTATCTGTAAATACGAATGCGAGTCACTTCGAGCGAATTCGTGATCAAGCGGATGCACAATCTAACCTAACCTAACCCAACCTATGGGCAGGTGAAGTTAATAATAATAATAATTATAATAATAAGTTAGTGTTGACTAAAAAGTTGGTGGACAGACCTCGGGAGACAGGTGAAAATGGCGTGTGTACGAATCGGTGCCGTCTATAGGAAGGTATTGACAACCATGTTACGACAAAATTCCATTTTAGTACCATATATTTTTATTAGGTTTTGCCGAGGCTTAAAAAACATTTTCATATTATGTTTAGAGCATATAAAATCCATGATAAATCTACAGTTATAATACCCCTATTTTGTCGCTATTCTGTTGGTACTAATGGGTTAATATTATTAGTAGTGGACTTAGTATGGTTTGATGATGCGCAGAAATGTATATTTGACTTTAAATAGATACATAGAAGTATTACAAACCTTCGCGAACCCATAAACAGGGAACGTGAGCTGGGTTTAGACTGTCGCGCACCCATAAACAGGGAACGTGAGCTGGGTTTAGACCGTCGGCGAGACAGGTTAGTTTTCGGTTAGGTTAGGTTAAGTTAGGTTAGGCTAATGTTAAAAATAATAAAATGCGATGGTCCTCGGTATTAAATAACACTGTATATCAAATAAAAAAATAACAAATTACCTGAAAAACTCTTATCTGGTTGGTGATAAATGTTTATCAAATAATTTTTTTCCAGTTTCCGCGTCTGCTGAACCATCCAAAAACACGCTAAAAGGTGTGTTTTGAAGTGGGGAGGTGGTGGGGGGGTAGTGGGGGAGGGTAGTATAACTGTAGATTTACCAAATCTATATTTGTTTTCAAATATTGCAAAATAATTGGTGACCAACTTATTTAGTTATAGGCCTACTAAAAAAAGTACCATTTAAGAAGAATCAGGGCAAGGATGTAGTATTCGGGCATACCGTATCGCCTGTCTTGTTTACACTACATGGATGCTCGCGATCATGTTCCCGTCTATTTTGTCTGCCGCAGTGCCGTGGGATACAATAACTATCACCCCCCCCATGACTTATTGTCATTATCATATAGGCCTATATATATCCAGCAGGGGGCAAATAACAGAAAAAATAGCTGGGAACTTAACCGCGAGCGATCGACCTATGTAAACATGATGACTGTATGCCCGGATACTACCGTACATGATATACAGCCTATTTGTTCAAGCCCTTTTTGAGTTAGAAGAACTTAGAGGTTAGCCTAATCATCAAGATTTCTGGCCTATTTATAATAAACAGACATTACTTTAGTAAGTTATGAAAAGAGGGAAAGGATGAACTTCGTCATTTAATTCCTCTCTTCATCGGATGAAGAGAGGAATGGAATTATATAAATCCACCGCCAGTCAGCGAGGGAGTGCAGCGCACTCGTGGCGGACGTGTCGCATGGCACCGGCACTTCCAACGACATTATTGTCATTAACCTAACCTGGGCCCTGGCACCCCTAGACAAAATTATATAGCCTAGATGTCAAAAATACTTTTAACAAATACTGAAGGAGAATGAAAAACACACCCGAAAGGCTAATCCGCCGCGCATCTTAAGAAAATCGGTTAACAGAAAATGGAAGTCCGAAGGTAAGTTAGTCAGTGATAGCACGATGGAAGTCATGAGACTCATGAAATAGGCTATTGTTTAAAAATTCCTGGACTCCTAAAACTTTGAAACGCACCCACAAACAGCCTAATCCATAGGCTACGGTCCTACGGAGGATGGGTAGGGTAACCCTTTCGTATTTGTGTAGGATAGCCTAAGCATTTTTTTTTTTTTTTTTTTTTTTAGGAGCCAGAGCGTAGCCTAGGCCTAGCCTACTGCTACAGTGCATAGGTTACAGGGGCCTAGTCCACAAATCGTGAACTTAACCTAGTTACAAAATGAGCTATAAATATCCATACGGTCACACCTATTCCCTGGATGACCCTCCCCAAATGGTAGAAATATTAACTCGATTACTTTAGCCTAGTCGTTTATGTTAGTGAGTTTTGGACCACTTCGGCCCTATTTGGAACAGAGTAGCCTAGGCTAGTATAACTCCGCATAATGTCCTTCCTGTCCACACCATATATCCCACATTTCTCACCAAGGTAATGAAGGTGTAGCAGAGGCCAGTGAGCAAGGTAACAGTATTAATAACCCCGGAAGAGCTGTAGACCAAGTTACCACCACAGCCTTCACAGAGGTACAGGTGTGTCAGCAAGTCTTCCTCTTCTTCCTCTTCAGTAACTACACGTGTCACTACCACAGCTGGTCCACGCGGAGGAGATCTCGGCCTGTCAACGATTCGGATAATCAGGTGGAGGTCTCGGTTCATGATCGTGTGCTATTGCTACTATTATTATTACTATCAAATAATATTAAAATAAATCATTAAACAGCTACAACTATTATTATATAACTTTCACGGAACACTCAGTAGAGAGGCAAACTTATGACTGGTGCTTGCAGATCCCTCAACTCTTACCCAGCTTAACTCTGTATATACTGTATATAGAATAATGCATATAAATTGTTTATAACTTTATCTTGGGGATCTACGGAGGTCTGCTCATGGGCAGTGCCAAACAATCTGATCAGAGATTGAAGGTGACTCAGGGCACTGACGGGAGGAACCACAAATAAGTCTTACTTGATCGTACTTGATGATGTCCAGATGGCCTCACAGTCATGGTGCGCTACCGCTGCGTCCGTCCCGTTAGGAGCCGTGGTGGTCCAGTGGTGAGCACGCTCACGTGTGAATCTGCAAGACCCGGGATCGAATCCCTGCCACGGCAGACATTTAGTGGGTGTGGTAGTACGTCCTAGCATGTTTCACATGCTCGCACCCAGTCAGGGGACATCCTGACGACGTATACAGACTAAACACACATAACAAAGCCACTCCAACAGCTTCCTCTCTCTCCAACACCCCTTCTCCCCTCTCAACACTCTTCTCTGAGCTAGTGCCGATACAAATGGCCAGTCCTGTATAGAATCGTGAGGTTCAGAGTCGTAAAGATTCCAGGACGAGCTCCATAGAAAATGAAAATGAAAATGAATGAGTCCCTTCGTTGGAGGTCCATCTGGTCCGGTATTGAGTTTGAGGCTGCCCAGCAGTTCACAGTGTATCCAGACACTGGTGGTTCATCTGACAGGGTCTTTAGGAACCTTAATTTCTAGCTCCCCTTTGAACCTGTCTACTGGGCAACCTGTTTTGTAACAGCGAGTTGAATATTTTTGGACCGCTATGTCCTAGGCTGGCTGCAAGGAGGGATCTTACTCGTTCAGGTAAATTTGTTGGAAGGAATCTCCTCTCGCACTTTCGTCCAGTCCAGTCGTTTGGCTTCACTAATTGTATTTCGCTGATCGTTGGATCTGGTACCAGCTTCTCCAGGATCTTCCACACATGGATGGCGCATTGTCTGTCTCTTTTTCTGTGCTGGGAGTACAGCAAATTTGCTGGGCCACCATGGAGCCACTGTTCTACACATATACTGCATGTTCACATTTGTGGGGAGGTTCTACTCATACAGATGTTACAGCACTTCTCAAAAGACCATATATAGCCTATATTGATTCTAGACTATGTAGTTTAGTCCTGGTCTCCATACTTGATACGGGATATCCAGTCAATCGAGCGAGTATACAGAGGAGAGTGACAAAGTTAGTCCCAGAGTTGGCCCACCTGCCTTAAGGTGTTGACCCCTAGATCTCCAGACACTGCAGGACAGAAGAATCGGGGGAGATATGATCAAGGCATACAGGTTACTTCACGGATTTGAGGACATCTCTTACTCTCGTTTCTTCCAGAGGAACAGGAATGAATTAACAGGGAATTCTCTCAAGCTGTTGAAGCCAGACCACATGGAGAGAACGTTAAAAGGCAACTGGTTCTCCATCAGAGTCGTCAAACTATTGGAATGCACTCCCTGAGAGTGTATACAGTATAGTGATCGTCCCAACAATAACCACATTCAAAGCCCAGTATGATAGACACGTTAAAACCATATGCACATACTGGCTGACTATATATAGTTTTAAGAGGTGGGGGACACCACAAGAAGCCTGCTTCATAAATCCCCACTGTATATTCATAGCTAGGTAAGCATTCATAGGTAGGTTGCAGGCTGCAATCAATTATTATGTTCCTTCCAACAACCAACTCTACCCCTAAAATCGATTAATGAAATTTACAAACACATGTGGCAGTCCGTGGATTCGAACCCGGGACGCTCACACCGAAAATCAACACCTTATGCATCACACCACGAGACAGTTAAAGGATGGTGGACACTGCCTACGATTTATTATGCAACTTCGAATCCTGCATATCAATCTAAGCATGTACACACATCCCAACTGCAACTCACGTAGGCTATGCATATGTGAATGGAAAGAGCAATTAATGGAGCCTTAACCACTAGGGAAGTCCTCTCGATAAATTACTCCTGAACCAATATCAATTATTATGTTCCTTCCAACAACCAACTCTACTCCTAAAATCGATTAATGAAATTTACAAACACATGTGGCAGTCCGTGGATTCGAACCCAGGACGCTCACACCGAAAATCAACACCTTATGCATCACACCACGAAGACAGTTAAAGGATGGTGGACACTGCCTAATATACAATATGGGAGAAGAGGAAGAACAAGAAACCCAAGAGAGAGCCTCAAATCTAAAAAGGCCTACTGTATATGTAAACTCGGTCAAAGAAGTATCTGCACCCCTACGCTAATCATCTGGTGTGTACAGCTCGGTAGGGTTGGCACCTCTGCTTGCAACTATATTCATGTGTCAGAGAGGATCGTCTCTGATACATGGATATAGTTGCAGGCAGAGGTGCCAACCCTATCGAGCTGTACACACCAGATGATCAGCATAGGGGTGCAGATACTTCTTCACCGAGTGTACATACACCTCTACCCTGAACCCCTCTAGCACTCAAGCTGTCAACCCAGGACGTGGTCATTATGCCGGAGTACCCCCCCCCCCACCCTCTTCCCGACCAAAGATAGAGAAGGACGGATCAGGATGCTGTTCTTGCCCTCAAGAAGACCACCAGTGATACCTCAATCAGTAGCGAGACTACGCCAGCCAAATCACTGGAGGTCAGGCAAGGTCAGGCAAAGATCGGAGTACAGGAGAATGGGGAAGGCTCATTTTCTAAAATACACACAGACGGGTTACTATGACAAAATGACAGATTATGTAAAAATCCCAGCGAGTCTAAATTTACGTATAGAAGTCATGGATTTAACTTCTAATATTTTATTCTTAATATTTGTTTATTTGTTTATATGTAGGTCTATTGCTTATTTTGTAAGCTAAATGTTCATGACAATAAAATATTTTGAATTGAATTGAATTGAAAATTGAATTGAATAGTATCTCGATCATAGAAGAATCGAGGACAACACTTGTAATTAATAATATATACAAGGACAGCAATTGTGTGTATTGTAATCCCAAGTGGAAAGTTAATAAGTTTCAAGAAGGGACTCAAACATACAAGACTGATAACGTGAATTGATTCGCCATGGATTTTCCGGGTGTTGGGGGAGGGTTTGTTGATTCTTCTAATATGTTTTTCTTCTCTGGCATAGGCTACTATTCTTGCATGGTCTTGGATCATCGGTCTTGGTATCCTCTGCGGCTGGTGATGAGGAGAATCTCAAATCTTCTCCTTGGACTTCTTTCTTGATGGGAGAGTCTCAAACCTTCTCAAGTTTTTGGAGTTTGTAACTGGTTATTGCTGATTTGGATGTGACAGCGTTAGGCCTACCTCTGATAACATTCAGCCTACCTGTGATAGCTTCGAGCCTGTCTTTGCTGTCATCAAGCCCAACTCTGGTAGCCTCAAGCCTAGTAGGCCTACCATAGCAGTGGTAACATTAAGTCTACGTGCAACATGTCAGCTTCAAGCCTGTCTTTGGTGTCGTTATGCCCACCTCTGGTAGCATCAAGCCTACCTCTAACAGCTTCAAGTCTGTATATGGTGCTGTCAAGTTCACCTCTGGTAGCGTCAAGCCTACCTCGATCAAACTTATGATTGCTCCTAGTAGCCTACAATTGATAATTTGGTTAGGGTGGCTCAGGTAGGCTATAGTCTGTCTCTTCCCTGCTACACTTGAGTTCTTGGTGTTGAGGTCTAGAAGGTCTTCTTAAGTGTGAGGTATTTCTTTTGGATGTTGATATTTATTTACAGAAATATATATTACACATATATATTACATATTAAGCATAATGCTGGCCCACCAGTGTGATGTGAGGAAAGGAGGGTTATTAGTACACAACATTATACTGTACATCAGATTACAATATTTTTACCCTCTCTCACTCAGTTATAATACAGTAGACACTTTAAATGTGCACATACACACACAGATGAATGTGGCACATATGTACATAAATTGTCACCCACATGTCCTCCGATTAAAACAAAAGTAATAATATATAATTATAAAATTACATAAGTAAAGTATATTAACAATAACAATAATAATAGCGTATACACAGCATTTATACTGTATATATATTTTTTTTTCTATGTGAATGAGGGAGACAAAAGGCAGAACTGCCTGCAGCGAGTGCCTCCCCCAGAGTTGAAAGAGTGACAGGGCCAAAATCAAAGGACGTTTGAGCTAAAATGCCTGGACACACGGAGTTTGAAGCAATTTAAGTCATAGGAAGAGGGAAAGACTGATTCTGGGAGAGAGTTCCAGAGCTCAGCAGTTGAATAGAAGAAAGTCTGATAATAGCACTTCACTCTTGGGTTGGAGAGTTGCACAGAGTAGGGGTGGGATTGTGTTGCAAGATGGGTACTACGTACCCTACCTAGAGGAGGTGGTATACACTGGGAGAGCTCTGAGGAACACTGATTATTGTAGTAGTGATAGAATAGTTCCACATAATCACACATGCATGCATCATAAACTAATAATAAATATTATTAATACAGTAAAGATATGATTTAAATGGGGGACTGCACTGCACACACATAACATACATACGTAATAATTACAAACTAATTTATAAGATAATATATACACTATTTGGGGTACTACTCGCTTTTTCTGGACCTCCTTCTCCCTCGTGTTTAGCATATTAGTTTTGAGATTTTAAGACGTTCCTTCCATTAGTGTGTCGATTTTAAGACCTTTCGCCCCATTTCTTTTTCAATATTAAGACCTTTCGAGCCATTTAGATGTTGATTTTTTCCTGGCGAGCGATAGCAAGCCTGTAATTTAAATAGAAACTGGCCTTCGGCCAGGACATTTTTCTACCGAAAAATTTACAAAGTTATCTAGGGGGTGTATTTCTAAGCTTGATAGAGGGTCTAGCAAGGAAATTAAAAAATAAATAAATAAATTAATCAATAGCCCAAACAACCGGTCACTGCCCCCTTAAATGTGAATGGGTAAAATCGCTGTTTTTTAGGAAAGCAGGCCACTAAATAAAAAACAACACAAATATATATAGTGCATACGTAAGGACACCTGTTCACCTCCTTGTTCACCTCCACCTCCTTGTTCACCTCCACCTCCTTGTTCACCTCCACCTCCTTGTTCACCTCCTTGTACAATACATACAGTCCACCTGCACACCATGTACACTTGGTTAAAACAAATATCTGCACTCATACGCTGATCATCTGGTGTGTAGCCTACAGCTCGGTAGCACAGGTTGGCACCTGTGCCTGCAGCTATATCTGAGATGGAGGAGAAAAACAAAAGAGGAGATGGAAGCACCAGTACAAATGCAACTCCTAGTCACCACACTGCCGAGACGAAAGGACACAAGAGCTTCCTCACCCCGTCAGGCTCGGGTTGCCACCATCACCTCGCCACTTCCCCTGACACCAGAAAAAGACCTAACTGTGAGGTTAACCTCCAACACCACCAGCAAAACCAAAGAAGTCCATCCAGGGGAGAAAATCTTCCATAAAGTCCAATCCACCACGCTCCCATCTTGCACGGAGACTCACCACCGCCATGGCGCGAATTCCGAGAAGGGCTACCGCCGTCGACACACACCTTCCTCTGCGCACATCCGTCCTTATAGACCTGATATGCGCAGCCGGAAAGAACGACGGAATTGGTAAGACATCCCAGCCAAATCCAGAAGCGGTACAGTTGAAAAGATACTCTAGAAAGCACTGGCTGATAGATATCTGGAAGACTTGGGATTATCTTTACCGAGAAATTGCCTTGAGGGAGTAAGACACAGGTGGAACTACTCAACGCATTTTTCAAAGGTACCTTGGATTTGCTCGTACTTTTGCTGGACCACACTGCAGGTGACCACCCAACATTTTTACATTGCCTTGGTACGGGATTTTACTATAATTAGAGTATGCAGTACTGGCAAGCGCTCTAGTTTTAGTAAACCCACAAACATAGGAAGGCTGGTTGGAAGAGCATAAGAACGGCTTCCTTCTCAGTCAGGACTTGTATTGGAGGGTGTAAGACACTGGTGTAACAACTTCCTACTTAGTCCTTATGATACGAAAGCGCAAGGCACTGGTGTAACGGCTCGTACTCATAACAATCCCAAGATTCCATCATATAAGTTCCTCTAGAGACTCACATAGAAGTCTAGGTCTGGATTGTAAGAGAGAGAGCATAAGACACTGGTGGAACGGCTACTTAGTTTAATCCCATGATACAAGAGTGTAAGACACTGGTGTAACGGCTCGTTTTCATGTAAGACCCTAACATCGACAGTCTTCAGAAGATCTACAAGGAAGTCTTCCACTACCTTCTGTCACCGTCACACAACAGGACCACCCCCACAAACCAGGACGTCATAGGGAATACCAGGCAGCAACGTCTTCAGAGATCGTCGGAACCTGCCTATATCTTCCCCTTGAGACGCCTAGAGGATCCTTGAACGTGCTGCTATTTAGAACCTATCCCTGTCTTATGTAACATTGCACCTCTACCCATATGATTGTTGTGTGAATAAGAATAACCTATATATGTTTGTACTCTGTCTTATATATTATCCTCTATTACCTTCGTACTTGTGTGTTCTCATATATATATATATATATATATATATATATATATATATATATATATATACGAAAGAGAAAGCGAGCAAGAGGAAGAACGAGAGATCCTGCATATTTCAGCAGGTGTAGCCTACACAACCTTCCTACAGTGTAAGTGACCTTGAACGACAGGCGAGTGTAGCATATCCTGAACAGTCCCACTAACACTGTCATAGGGAACACACGTTGCACATTCCATATTGTTTTTGTGGCCGTCTATAGTCCGTTTCTCTTGAACTGGCGGTAAATTGAAAAGTTCACACCAAGATTTGGTGCTAATTATATATACTTTGGTGCTAATTATATAAACTTGGTAAATTGTAAAGTTCCCATCAAGACTTCTCAGTATTTTGAAGATTTTGGTGTGAAGTATGGTGCTAATTATATAAACTTGATACATTGCAAGTTCCCATCAAGATTTCTCGGTTGTTTCGAAGGTTTTATTGTGAGATATGGTTCTAATTATATAAACATGGTAAATTGCAAAGTTCCCATCAAGAAAACTAATTTATTATGAAGATTGTGTTGTAAAATATGGTGTTTATCAGTTTTTATTTATTGTGGAGATTTTGTCAGGTTTTATCAGTCTTGTAGTTATTGTGAAGATTGTGTTGGAAAATATGGTGCTAAGTATATGAACCTGGTAATAATATGGTGCTAAGTATATGAACCTGGTAATAATATGGTGCTAAGTATATGAACCTGGTAATAATATGGTGCTAAGTATATGAACCTGGTAATAATATGGTGCTAAGTATATGAACCTGGTAATAATATGATGCAGACACACGGTAGTTTCATATTGTTCCATTACTTAAGTATCGAGTAATCAGCTGCTAAGGGTTTCAGTTTTACCGTCAGCTGAAAAGAAACAGGATATCGCACCCAGTCGGGAGACACCTCGACGACGTATGCAGGCTAATAACACACACAACAAAGCCACTCCAACAGCTTCCTCTCTCTCCAACTCTCTTCTCTCCTCTCAACACTCTTCGGAAAGTAAGTAAGAGTTGCCGATGTAAAGGCTTATCCCTCAATACCTTCACCATCATCATAATTATACATACTAATAACACACATAACAAAGCCACTCCAACAGCTTCATCTCTCTCCAACACCCCTTCTCTCCTCTCATCACTCTTCGGAAAGTAAGTAAGAGTTGCCGATGTAAAGGCTTATCCCTCAATACCTTCACCATCATCATAATTATACATACTAATAACACACATAACAAAGCCACTCCAACAGCTTCCTCTCTCTCCAACTCCCCTTCTCTCCTCTCATCACTCTTCGGAAAGTAAGTAAGAGTTGCCGATGTAAAGGCTTATCCCTCAATACCTTCACCATCATCATATACATACTAACAACACACATAACAAAGCCACTCCAACAGCTTCCTCTCTCTCCAACACTTCTTCCCTCTCAACACTCTTCGGAAAGTAGGTACGAGTTGCCGATGTAAAGGTTTATCCCTCAATACCTTCACCATCACCATAGGAAAGGAACACACAGGGATCTATTGGCGGTGAGAACTGAATTGTTGTGTACGGTCGCGCTAATAAGTCATGGCTCACCTGTCATTACGTTTGGCTCGCTCTTTGCTGTATCAATGTCTGCCAGATGTTGAACAGGGTGGGTAAGTGTACAGAAACATGTTTGTATATCTCACTCGAAATGGATTGATCAAGTTTTAGATAATGCTGATACCAATTATTGATAAAAGTATACTTGGTGCCGGGACATCAGTGATTTGGCCGACTGTACAGAAAGGAATGGGGGGTGAGTTTTTTTTTTTATATATATGTTTCTATTATCATATTAATTTTATTTATTTAGTTTTTACTGTGCTACCTAGACCTCTAACTAGTGCTTATTTCAATAGAACAGTGCCCCAGTCGAAGTTGGTTCCTTCTAAATTACAGGTGCTCTATCAATTATTGTCAAAGTCTTAACATTGATAAAGAAATTGGGGCGAAAGGTCATAAAATAGCAAACTCGTGGAGCGAGCGTCTTGAAAAATCGAACAACTAATGGGGCTCAGCATGAGGGAGAAAGGAGTCCAGTCTCCAGATTATCCCCCCCCCTCCCCCCCCCTTGTGTGGTATGTTGTGAGGGAGGGCGTTGAAAATTTTCCTAGTCTAGCAATGGGTGGCAACAGTTGCTATGTCTCACACCTGATCCACCATATTGTCTACCTCTGTCACCATCTGTTCACACCATAGCCGCCATATTGTCTACCTGACTTGTAAACAAAAAAGTGTAACAACTGCTGACACTTCACAATTATTCATACTCTCTCTCTCTCACTTTCAGAGAGAGAGAGAAAGAGAGGTAGAACATCTGCGAGGTCTTATCATGTATAATCATTAAATTATTAAAGCATTAAAATAAATGATAATTATATTCTCCACATTTTCCCCAGAACCTTTTGATCAACTGCTCGTTATTCGTTTATCATGTCCAGGTTTTAACTGTGTTGGTGGTATAATGGCTTAGATGCTTATGTTCCGGGTGTGGTGTCCAGAGTTCGAATCCTGGGAGGACCATATGCTTTCATTAGTTTATTCAAGTACATTGGGGTTTGTAAATGAATGATTAATGTTAAGAACGGGGTGTTACTTATTTCTATTGACCCCTTCTGTACCGGAGACGATTTGTAGTTATATTCCAGATATATTTACACGATTTGTAGTTATATTCCAGATATATTTACACGATTTTATGCAGTTGAAGAAGGATCCGTGGTAGTAAAATGGTTAAGTGAGATGGTTCGGAGCCTGTTAATTGCTGGATAATGTAGTCTAACAGTAGCCAGAACAAAATTGATAAGACTTCGACGGTAAACGAGTTAATTTTTTTTTTTTTTTTTTTTAGTTTGTTCCCTAGACCTCCAACAAGCTTAAAATTAAATGTAAATGTAAATAGTTTATTCAGCCCAAGAACATGATAATACAAAGTAATATTATGTTAGTACAGTACATAATTGGCTGTGCCTTATTGAGAGTTGCTGCTCTTATAAAGACACCTGAATTAGTTAAACCCGAATAATAGGATAGTCCCATTATTTGACATTAGAAAATTTAAACAGTATTCCTGGCAATTACATAATAGTGATATATATATATATATATTATATACACATTTATATACTTTGTTTCAACCTTTACATTCATATACATACCGGTACTCATACTATGTATCATACAGATACACCCCTACACCCCTTTTTCAAGATAAATTTGTACATTTTTCGGTAGAAAAATGTCCCGGCCCAAGGCCGGTTCCTCTTAAATTACAGGCTGGCTATCGCTCGCCAGGAAAAAATCGGTCCCTAAATGGAACGAAAGGTCTTAAAATTGACAGAAATGGGCGAAAGTTCTCAAAATCGCCAAACCAATGGGGCGAATACTTAAAATCTCAAATCAATGGGGCTAAACATGAGGGAGAAAGGGGTCCAGAAAAGAGTCCCTCAAGTGGAAATCTCCCCTCCTTCTGTACCGGCGACCTCCTTTGAATTACACTCTGGCAACTATTAGACGATTTTATTCAGTTTAAAAAGGGGCCGCCAGCAATTAACAGACTTAGAACTATCGCACAACACCCTCTAAATATAGCAAGTATGAAATCAGAACATAACAGAAGTCGCCGGTACAGAAGGGGTTAAGGGGAGGTTTGTAGTTTGTTCCCTAGATCTTCGTCAAGTTTAAAATTACACCCCATAGACCCCCCTTTCAAGATGAATTTGTACATTTTTCGGTAGAAAAATGTCCTAGCCGAAGGCCGGTTCCTCTTAAATTGCAAGCTCGCTATCGCTCGCCAGTAAAATCGACACCTAATTCTTTTTTGTTTTTTTTTGTTTTTTTGAATGGAACAAAAGGTCTTAAAATTGACAAAAATGGGGCGAAGGTTCTTAAATATAGCTACAATAAAATCAATAAGACGTCGCCGGTACAGAAGGGGTTATCATCACCGAGGTATTCCCCCAACCCGAGAGTTGCTTGTGGTCGGGAAAACCCCCGCTCTCCTGCGGCTATTGTTCACACACTCACAAACTATATAAGATATTCGGTACAGTCGCGCTAATAAGTCATGTCCCCGCTGTCATTACGTTTGGCTTGCTCTGTGCTGCATTAATGTCTGTCAGATGTTGAATAGGGTGGGTATAAGTGTAGGAACATGTTTGTATATTTCATTCGATATGAAGAAATGAAGCTTAGATGTTGCTGATACCAATTATTGATCACAACATACTTGGTGCCGAGACATGACTTATTAGCGCGACTGTACCGGTGATGTACTTTTCATTCTATTCTGGCAACTATTAGACGATTTTGTACAGCTTAGGAAGGACGTCTATTCATTGAAAGGCTACAGACTATCTCAATGATCACCCTTTTAGCTACCATATATCCTTCCTAAGCTTCATGAAATCGTCTCAATGTAGCTCTAATAAAATAAATCGTCTCAATGTAGCTGTAATAAAATAAATCGTCTCAATGTAGCTCTAATAAAATAAATCGTCTCAATGTAGCTCTAATAAAATAAATCGTCTCAATGTAGCTGTAATAAAATAAATCGTCTCAATGTAGCTCTAATAAAATAAATCGTCTCAATGTAGCTGTAATAAAATAAATCGTCTCAATGTAGCTCTAATAAAATAAATCGTCTCAATGTAGCTCTAATAAAATAACTCGTCTCAATGTAGCTCTAATAAAATAACTCGTCTCAATGTAGCTCTAATAAAATAACTCGTCTCAATGTAGCTGTAATAAAATAAATCGTCTCAATGTAGCTCTAATAAAATAAATCGTCTCAATGTAGCTCTAATAAAATAAATCGTCTCAATGTAGCTCTAATAAAATAAATCGTCTCAATGTAGCTCTAATAAAATAAAGAAGTCGTTGCCGGTACAGAAGGGGTTAATAGTCATCCTCCATAAGGAATTGTAGATAATATATATATATATATATATATATATATATTGTATATACTGTATATATATATATATATATATATATATATATATATATATATATATATATATATATATATATATTGTATATACTGTATATATATATATATATATATATATATATATATATATATATATATATATATATATATATATATATATATATATATATATATATATATATATATATGACTAAATAGGCCTATATAAATACATAACACAAGAAGTCCCACTACTTTCCTATTCTTAACCCGGGAACTGCCGGGAGACTCTTAACCCTCTCACATCTTGACGCGATTTTTGAGCTTATTAGGGATACTTTAAATCCTTTGTTACCGTCAGGGGTATCTATAAACCTTTAGTTTGTTTACTTCAACCTCTGCAGTTGTGTTTGAGTTAGCTGTGGGCAGAAAACTAATTTTGGAGAGGTAATTATAAGTGAGAGTAATCTATTTCTTATTGCTAATCTGGCAACCTCTGCATCCTATGGTCGTGAGAGGGTTAAGAGTTCCCCCGGCGGACTGCGGGAAGACTCTTGAGAGTCAGGGAAAAAAAAAAAACATTTAAAACACCCCCCAAATTTTATTTTTATTTTTTATTTTTTTATTTTTTTATTTTTTTTTTGCCCCTGGGCCATGCCAAATATCACTCCTCCACCTCCCCTCCTTCCCCACTTTCCTTCCCTCCTTCAGTTATCACCTATTTTCCCTGTTATTCCCTTATTCTGTGATATATTTTTGTGCTAACATTAGCGAGTTGGTAGCAGGGCGTTGTCATCACTGTTACCAAGCGTGGGAAAGAGCGAGAGAGAGACTATTGCGGAACAGTGTCTCTCCAGACAAGGGGAGGGGAGGAGGGCAGGGAGGTTGCCTCAGCCATACATTATGTAACTCCCGGCCTGTATCGCCGATTTTGACCATCCAAACGCTGTTTCCACTTGTTTTATTGTTGTAACAGGTTAATACATTTATAATCAACCTATAATAGGCGCATATTGATAAGTATTAATGCTATTTATTGTAAAATAACGATTTTAGTGATGGGAACACCTCAAATACGTGCGCACAGGAGTGTGGTGTCTCATACCCCCCATGCGCACGTCTTAGGTTAACTACCTGTTGCTCAAACCTTAAGGGAGCCCACCTCGCTTTTTTTCTCTTTCTCTCCCTCTCTCTTTGGCTTGTATCCATTTGGCCCCATTCAGCCTACTGTTTTAAGACATTTACCCCAGCCAGGTGTCAATATGTTCCTGGCGAGCGGTAGCGAACCAGCATATATATGTTTTTGTTTTGACAGCAAGCTAAACAAAAAAAAATTCGATAGAAAAACTCCTCCGGCGAAGCCGAATTTCTCCATACAATGCTGGTTCGCTATCGCTCGCCAGGAAGAAATCGACACCTGGATGGGGATAAACGTCTTAAAACAGTTGGCTGAATGGGGCCGAATGGATACAAGCCAGGGAAAGAGAGAAAAGGAGAGAAAGATAAAACAAAAATCCGGTGACCCCCCTTAACACTGATAAACTGAATGGTATAAAGTGCTCCTCCTCATATGGTGTTTGTTAACCCCTTCTGTACCGGCCACGTCTTTTTTATTTTATTCTTGCTATATTCAGACGGTTTTATTCAGTTTAAGAAGTATCTGAGGTTGTACAAAAGGGTTAAGTGAGATAGCTCGAAGCCTGTTAATTGCTAGAGGCCCTTTTTAAACTGAATAAAATAGACTAACAGTAGCCAGAATAAAGTAAATAATTAATTGGAAAACATATATATATATAATAACATTAATAAATTAAAATGTAAAACTTGCAAACTAAACAAACCAAAATTGGGACAAGGACAATATAAAGTCAAATTAAATTATCAAAATCGCTAAGTGGCAGTTACTTTATACATTATTGAACAACATTATATTGCATGCAATGCTCATTATCACCAATAATTATTAATTTGAAGTTTACGATGAATCAATCAATAATATCTTAAGTAGGTATATCATTTTGAAGTAGGAATATTTTAAGCCTTTTCTTATATGTGGAAACTGAACACTGGTGGTCATCCTACCTAAACTGAACACTGGTGGTCATCCTACCTAAAGTATGGTACAAAAAACATAAACCCCTTTCCCTCTCTTAAGGGGGTACTACTCGCTTTTTATGGTCCTCCTTCTCCCTCGTGTTTAGCATGTTATTTTTGAGATTTTAAGACGTTCCTTCCATTAGTTTGGCGATTTTAATTCCTTTCGCTCCATTTCGCTGTCAATTTCAAGACCTTTCGTGCCATTTAGGTGTCGATTTTTTCCTGGCGAGCGATAGCGAGACTGTAATTTTAAGAGGAACCGGCCTTTGACCGGAAAATTTTTCTATTGAAAAATGTACACATTTATCTTGAAGGGGGTATAGGGGGTGTTTTTTTTAAGCTTGATGGAGTTCTAGCGAGGAAATTAAAAACATATATCAAATATATGCTGTACATATATAGACCAAAAACCAAGCAGTACCCCCTTAACCAGTACCGGTGTCGTTCTTTATACACTGTACATATATACTGTACATATATACTGTACATATACACTGTACATATACACTGTACATATACACTGTACATATACACTGTACATATACACTGTACATATATACTGTACATATACACTGTACATATACACTGTACATATACACTGTACATATACACTGTACATATATACTGTACATATATACTGTACATATATACTGTACATATATACTGTACATATATACTGTACATATACAGTATATACTGTACATATACACTGTACATATACACTGTACATATACACTGTACATATATACTGTACATATATACTGTACATATATACTGCACATAATTATACACTGTACATATATACTGTACATATATACTGTACATATACACTGTACATATACATATACACTGTACATATACTGTACATATATACACTGTACATATACACTGTACATATACACTGTACATATATACTGTACATATACACTGTACATATATACTGTACATATATACTGTACATATATACTGTACATATATACTGTACATATACACTGTACATATACACTGTACATATATACTGTACATATATACTGTACATATACACTGTACATATACACTGTACATATATACTGTACATATACACTGTACATATACACTGTACATATACACTGTACATATACACTGTACATATATACTGTACATATATACTGTACATATACACTGTACATATATACTGTACATATATACTGTACATATACACTGTACATATACACTGTACATATATACTGTACATATACACTGTACATATATACTGTACATATACACTGTACATATATACTGTACCTGTACATATATACTGTACATATACTGTACATATACACTGTACATATACACTGTAAATATACACTGTACATATATACTGTACATATATACTGTACATATACACTGTACATATATACTGTACATATACACTGTACATATATACTGTACATATATACTGTACATATACACTGTACATATATACTGCACATAATTATACACTGTACATATATACTGTACATATACACTGTACATATATACTGTACATATATACTGTACATATACACTGTACATATATACTGTACTGTACATATATACTGTACATATACACTGTACATATATACTGTACATATATACTGTACATATACACTGTACATATATACTGTACATATACACTGTACATATATACTGTACATATATACTGTACATATATACTGTACATATACACTGTACATATACACTGTACATATATACTGTACATATATACTGTACATATACACTGTACATATACACTGTACATATATACTGTACATATATACTGTACATATACACTGTACATATATACTGTACATATACACTGTACATATATACTGTACATATATACTGTACATATACACTGTACATATATACTGTACATATACACTGTACATATACACTGTACATATATACTGTACATATATACTGTACATATACACTGTACATATATACTGTACATATATACTGTACATATATACTGTACATATATACTGTACATATACACTGTACATATATACTGTACATATACACTGTACATATACACTGTACATATATACTGTACATATATACTGTACATATATACTGCACATAATTATACACTGTACATATATACTGTACATATACACTGTACATATATACTGTACATATACACTGTACATATATACTGTACATATATACTGCAGATAATTATACACTGTACATATATACTGTACATATATACTGTACATATACACTGTACATATATACTGTACATATATACTGTACATATACACTGTACATATATACTGTACATATACACTGTACATATACACTGTACATATATACTGTACATATATACTGTACATATACACTGTACATATATACTGTACATATATACTGTACATATATACTGTACATATACACTGTACATATACACTGTACATATATACTGTACATATATACTGTACATATATACTGTACATATACACTGTACATATATACTGCACATAATTATACACTGTACATATATACTGTACATATACACTGTACATATATACTGTACATATATACTGTACATATACACTGTACATATATACTGTACATATACACTGTACATATATACTGTACATATATACTGTACATATACACTGTACATATATACTGTACATATATACTGTACATATACACTGTACATATACACTGTACATATATACTGTACATATATACTGTACATATACACTGTACATATATACTGTACATATATACTGCAGATAATTATACACTGTACATATATACTGTACATATACACTGTACATATACACTGTACATATACACTGTACATATATACTGTACATATATACTGTACATATATACTGTACATATATACTGTACATATATACTGTACATATATACTGTACATATACACTGTACATATATACTGTACATATACACTGTACATATATACTGTACATATATACTGTACATATACACTGTACATATATACTGTACATATATACTGTACATATATACTGTACATATATACTGTACATATACACTGTACATATACACTGTACATATATACTGTACATATATACTGTACATATATACTGTACATATACACTGTACATATATACTGCACATAATTATACACTGTACATATATACTGTACATATACACTGTACATATATACTGTACATATATACTGTACATATACACTGTACATATATACTGTACATATACACTGTACATATATACTGTACATATATACTGTACATATACACTGTACATATATACTGTACATATATACTGTACATATATACTGCACATAATTATACACTGTACATATATACTGTACATATACACTGTACATATATACTGTACATATACACTGTACATATATACTGTACATATATACTGCAGATAATTATACACTGTACATATATACTGTACATATACACTGTACATATACACTGTACATATACACTGTACATATATACTGTACATATATACTGTACATATATACTGTACATATATACTGTACATATATACTGTACATATATACTGTACATATACACTGTACATATATACTGTACATATATACTGTACATATATACTGCACATAATTATACACTGTACATATATACTGTACATATATACTGTACATATATACTGTACATATACACTGTACATATATACTGTACATATATACTGTACATATACACTGTACATATACACTGTACATATATACTGCACATAATTATACACTGTACATATACACTGTACATATATACTGTACATATATACTGTACATATACACTGTACATATACACTGTACATATATACTGTACATATATACTGTACATATACACTGTACATATATACTGTACATATACACTGTACATATATACTGTACATATATACTGTACATATACACTGTACATATATACTGTACATATATACTGTACATATACACTGTACATATATACTGTACATATACACTGTACATATATACTGTACATATACACTGTACATATATACTGTACATATATACTGTACATATATACTGTACATATACACTGTACATATATACTGTACATATATACTGTACATATACTGTACATATACACTGTACATATACACTGTACATATATACTGTACATATATACTGTACATATACACTGTACATATACACTGTACATATATAGACCAAAAACCAAGCAGTACCCCCTTAACCCGTACAGCCCCAGCGACGCGTCTGACGCGTCGGCGATGTATGTAACGCACAGCCCCAGAGACGCGCCTGACGCGTCACCCTAATTGCGCCGACCGTAACCTCAGGTGTAGCCACTCAAGAGGGCTCAGATTTGTATGGGAACTGTGTACGTATCCCATGCATCCGTGCCGATGGTTGAAATCTCTCAAAGTCCACGTGCGTGCGCGCGAGCGCGCAATAACCTGTTTTTTTGGGATAATTGCCTTCAATTTTTTACTCTTGTAAAATCCGTTTTCGGAGGCTCTGTAGGACCATTTTTTAAGCTTTTTGAGCGGTTTTTCCTTCATTCCTAACCCATTCGCTATTGTTTCTGGAATACATTTTTTTTTTGAAAACCGGCCGGGTTCTGGTGCGCAAACATTACAAAACTAGCCGGGGCTCCACGGGTTAACCAGTACCGGTGTCGTTCTTTGTATACTGTACATATACACTGTACATATACAGTATACTGTACATATATAGACCAAAAACCAAGCAGTACCCCCTTAACCAGTACCGGTGTCGTTCTTTTAACTTTATTCTGACTCCTGCTGCACGATGTTATTCAGGGCCTCCAGCTCTAATATCTATCCATCTATCTATTTTTTTTATTTTCTATGTGGATGAGGGAGACAAAAGGCAGAGCTGCCTGTGACGAGTGCCTCCTCCAGAGTTGAAAGAGTGACAGAGCCAACATCAAGGAATGTTCGAGCCAAATTGCATGGACACATGGAGTTTGAAGCAGTTTAAGTCATAGGATGAGGGGAAGATGGATTCAGGGAAAGAGTTCCAGAGCTCAACTGTTGAATAGAAGAAAAATTGGGAACATCGTTTCACTCTTGGGTTGGAGAGTTGCAAAGAGTAGGGGTGCGATTGTGTTGCAAGACGGGTGCTACGTACTCTACATAGAGGAGGTCGTATACATTGAGAGAGCTGTGAGGAACACTGATTATTGTAGTAGTAGTAGAATAGCGAGAGTGATGCAACATTGCTGCAAAGAGATGGAGAGATTGTAAAGAGTCGGTGAGTGAACGTGAGTTAATGAGACGAAAGGCTTTCTTTTCTACTTTGTCAAGAAGTGCTGTGTGAGAGGATCCTCCCCACACATGCGAGCAATACTCAATATATGGATGCACTGTGCCCCTGTACAGAGCAAGAAGTTGTGCAGGGGTAAAGAACCCCCGAAGGCAGTTGAGCACACCCAGCTTCTGGGAAGCTGTTTAAGCAAGGGTGGTAATATGGTCTTCCCAAGAGAAATAAATAGAAATAGAGACACTGAGGATACTGAGAGAAGATGAAGGGTTGATTTGTGTATTGTTAAAGTATAAGGGATAGTCCTGTGGGAGTTCTTGACGGGTAGATAAATGGACAAATTGGGTTTTGGAAGCATTGAATGCAACAAGATTTTCTCTGCCCCAAATGGAAATGGTTGATAGGTCAGAAGATAAGTGTTATATGGCATGATCACATGGATTTTTGAGTGATTGCTTGCTGGGGGGTTCTGAAAAACTAGTTGAATAGTGTAAGGTAGAGTCATCAGCATATGAATGGATGGGACTGGAGGTACAGTTTAGAAAGATCATTAATGAATATAAGAAAGATAATTGGAGATAGGACAGGACCCTGAGGAACACCGGAGTTGATGATAGGTTGAGGAAGTGAACGATGGCCGTCCACAACCGTAGCTATGGAACGGCCAGAAATAAAATTTGAGATAAAGGCACAGATGGAGGGATAGAAACCGAAGGATGGAAGTTACCAAATTAGAAATTTGTGCCAGACTCTGTCAAAGGCCTTCGATATGTCTAGCCCAATAGAAAATGTATCACCGAAGTCCCGAAAGGAGGATGACCAAGAATCTATCTATCTCTAGCTAGAATAGTTGTGACGACACTCGTGGAATATCTAATATCTATCTATCTAATATCTATCCAATACCTATTTATCTAGCTACTATCTATCTATCTATCTATCTATCTATCTATCTATCTATCTCTAGCCAGAATAGTTGTGACATCAACAGGGGAATATCCATTGCAGTGTTGCCAACTTAGCGACTTTACCACTAGATCTAATTACCTCAATCTAGCGCCAACTTTCTTTTTTACATCTAGCTGCAGTTTTATACATCTAGCGCCCTAATTTCCAGCGATATTCTAGACATTTCGGCCATATTCTAGAGATTGGGGCATTATTCTAGCGATGTTTAAGCATATATTTACTATCTAGCGAAATGTTAGCGATATTTGAGAAGGGATCTAGCGATATTGTGTGTTCGTGGTAACCCTTTGAGAAATAACCATTGTTGGTTTTAGTATGCTGTTCAGAAGCGGAAGTACAGTGACGCTAATAAGTCATGTCTCAGCTGTCATTACGTTTGGCTCGCTCTGTGCTATATTAATGTTATCAAGTCTTTTTATGCTTTTATTTTGCCACATTTCGAGTACTGCTCACCTGTCTGGTTGTCAGCAGCTGACTGCCATCTCAAGTTGCTTGACAGGTCGCTAAATTCCATCAGTTTTATTCTACCTCATTTGTCTCTTGATCTGTGTCATCGACGTAAAGTTGGTGCCCTTAGTCTTTTATTTAAAGTTTTTAACAACCCTCAGCATCCCTTACATGGGGTTCTGCCTGGGCCCTATGTCCGGGCTCGTGCAACTAGATTCACAAGCAATCTTAATGATCTTGCCATGAGCCGTGTTAATTTTTCTACTACACAGTTTTCACGGTGTTTTGTGCCGGCCATGGTTGACTTGTGGAATAAGTTGCCAAATGAGCTAGTCAATTCAGCTAATATCTCCATTGTTAAGTCTGGAGTTAATGCTTTTTTGCAGCATTAATTCTAATTTTTAAACTTATTTTATTCTATTTTATTGTATTATATTTATACTTGATATCCTCCACTGCATAATATGTTGTCTGTGTTTAATATGTGTATATGTACAGTACAGTACTGCTCTATGTGTACTGTGTG
The DNA here is from genome assembly GCA_032716605.1 of Paralithodes platypus. NCBI lineage: Eukaryota > Metazoa > Arthropoda > Malacostraca > Decapoda > Lithodidae > Paralithodes > Paralithodes platypus. The sequence goes on from CM064481.1 coordinate 4,224,445, forward strand.
ATTCAAGTCAAGGTGAGGGTGAGGTCAGAGATGATGATGATGATCAGTGGTGGTATAGTACAGATTCAGTTGGATGGTAATTTTATATGCTTGTGGAGACTTCGGCATCTCATATAATAATAATAATAATAATAATGTCAGATGTTTAATAGGTGGAGTAGGTGTAGGACAATGTTTGTATATCTCACTCAAAAATAAGAAAACAAAGATAGACGCCTAAATTGTACGAAGTCTTAAAATTGACATAACTGGGTCAAAAGGTCTTAAAAACGCCAAACTAGTTGGGCGAACGTCTTAAAATCTACAAAGGTAATGGGGCTAAACATAAAGGAGAAGTGGGGTCCAGAAAAAATACCCCTAAGTGAAAATCTGTTTAGAAGCCGAAGTACAGTGACGTGTAAAAATACCTGTCCCACCTTTACTACTGCGTTGCTTTCCTTTAATTTTTATAATTATTATTACTATTATTGATATAATATTTAGTGTCATTAGTATTATTATTATTATTATTACTCTTCTTCCTCTCAATATTGTTATTATTATTATTATTATTATTATTATTATTATTACGCTTCTTCCTCTCAATATTGTTATTATTATTATTATTATTATTATTATTATTATTATTATTATTATTCCTCCTCTAATTATTATTTGTATTATTATTACGATAATAATAATAATAATTATTATTATGATTATAATAATTATTACAGCGATGCGGGGGAGAATACTACATAAAACCTTCAATACCTTTTTACCGGTTAAGATTTGCAGTTTTTGTTATGTAACATTTTATGCGTAGAATACCTTGTTTTATGCGTAGAATACCTTGTTTTATGCGTAGAATACCTTGTTTTATGCGTAGAATACCTTGTTTTATGCGTAGAATACCTTGTTTTATGCGTAGAATACCTTGTTTTATGCGTAGAATACCTTGTTTTATGCGTAGAATACCTTGTTTTATGCGTAGAATACCTTGTTTTATGCGTAGAATACCTTGTTTTATGCGTAGAATACCTTGTTTTATGCGTAGAATACCTTGTTTTATGCGTAGAATACCTTGTTTTATGCGTAGAATACCTTGTTTTATGCGTAGAATACCTTGTTTTATGCGTAGAATACCTTGTTTTATGCGTAGAATACCTTGTTTTATCATTTCCCAAAGTTATGACCTTTCCTCCTGGGGCACCCTGTATAATCGTCTAAATGCAGCTGAAATCCAATATAATAGACGTCACCGTTATTGAGTGGGTTAAGGGGGCAGGGTTTATATATTAAGCTTATTGATTTATTTATTTATATATTTATTATTGTCTTAGTTTCCTCCCTAGACCTCCATCAAGCTTAAGGGGAGGTTTTTAGTTAGTTCGCTAGACTTCCATCAAGCTTAACTTTAAAGCCCCTTTCAAGATAAATTTGTAAATTTTTCGGTAGAAAAATGTCCCGGCCGAAGGCCGATTCCTCTTAAATTACAGGCTCGCTATCGCTCGCCAGGATAAAATCGACACCTGAATTGCACGAAAGGTCTTAATATGGGGTGAAAGTTCTTAAAATCGCTAAACTAATGGGGCAAACGTTTTATAATATCAAAAGCAATGGGGCTAAACATGAGGGAGAAAGGGGTAAAGAAAAAAATCCCTCAAGTGGAAATCTCCCCTTAACCCCTCCTTTTCAACTCTTTACTGACTACTATTACACAATTTTATTCAGTTTAAAAAGGGCCTCCAGCAATTGACAGGTATTCGAACTATCTCATTTAGCTCTTCTTACTGCCACTTATCCTTCTAAAGCTGCCCCAAATCCTCTAAATATAACTAGAATGAAATACAAAATACGTCGCCGGTACAGAAGGGGTTACTAAATATATACTTGCATTATGTAGAGTGTGAGGGGGCCGCGAATTATTAGAACTGACTGTACGTACATTTTTCTCTACAGATCTCAGTCGAAGGAGGAAGGCAACGAAACGTCCAGCTAACGAATCGACATGTGTAGGATATACTTCCTTATAGGTCAGTTAAATCATTGTTATTATTATTATTATTATTATTACACCTAAATGGCACGAAAGTTCTTAATATTGACAAAGAAATGGGACGAAATGTCGTATGTGTTTTTTTTCTATAACATATTGGTAATTGACAGATACAATAAATGGCTAGGTGGGAAAGTTATAAAACAAGTGCTGAGGGGATTTAGCATAATTATTCATTAACGTCCAATGGCTTAGTAATTAAGAATCAAAGAAACATGCAATATAAATGGACATAGACTAAATTTTACACAATGTATGTGCAAAGAAGTGATGTCATACACAAAGCAAATACATGAATGTCTGAATTAAAATAAGGGGGGTGGGTGGCAAATTTAGAATATCACACATATCTGTAAGGCGAGTGGTGTCGGAGGTAAAATTTATTAGGTATAAAACTGTAAATATGTACTTATAGGCTACTACTAGAACAGAGCCGTTCAAGAATAACAGTTATATTTTAATTTCAACAAGTATTTTGAGAGAGTCGTGTTCATTATATTCTTTCACTAACTTGAGGTGCCTTGGAAGGGACTCTAACAGAGATTGAATAGCTAACTTCTGCGTCCGTCCGCAGATGGTCCTTCTGGGCATCTGGGGTAGGGGCGATCTCCTTTTGTTGGGACTTGGGAATGACAGGGACCTTATCGTGCTCATCCTCGGTAATTTCTGTCGTGGTGGTGGTGAGGTTGTCCTACACCACGTCCTTTTTGTGTTGAGGCTTCGGGACGGTCTCTCTTTTTCTTTATATCAATTTGACGTTGCCGACCCCGAGTTTCTCAGATGCCTGACGGTTCTTGTAGGCTACTGTCCAAGGGAAGAAAGTTTGTAGCCAAGTTCCTCAGGCTTGTCGGACTGACCAGGTCGAGTGTGGTCAGAGTGGCCAGGCTAACCAAATTGTCCAGGTCAAGGGGTACTGGATTGTTCAGGTGGGGTAACCGAGATCCTCAAGTTTACCCTCTCAAATTGCTCGGAGAGGAAAGCTATGCCTATTGCAGGTGAGCTGCCCTTCTCTGATTCGCCAAAGAGGTATATTTAATAGTGGCCCCTCCATCATTGACGATATGCCTATTAGTATAATAGTCTCCCTTCAAACGCCGCGTCGCCAGTTTTGAATCTACCACGCCTGAGGACAGGGAGTACAGCTTCATAAGTGCAACACGTATTCTCTTATGGAATTGACTTTATGATTGGGTACTCGCTACGAAAAAACCTCGTAAATAATAAAAAAGAAAAATTAACTTAATAATTGCTATACACAAGCTTCCCAAGTGCGTGGATTTCTTGCGAGTGGATTCCCTGACGCTGGCCCTCTAGCGTCTAAACTTCCTTCCTCCTCCCGCGTCCGTTACGTGTGGGTGGGTCACTCTGTGCTCCGGCTTAATTCTTCGTTCGATCAGTTCTAGTGAGTCCTTGCTCATTCGTATACATCTGAGTTGTATTGAACATGGTTTTAGATTAGATAGTACAGACTACCCCATTGGTACGTCCGCAGGAGGTGTGTACGTTAGAGTACTATTGTAACAGGCGCCTACGTGTCCCCAGGATCATCGCGCCATGTTTGTTATTGTGTGTGTTGTGTTGCACCTTTAGCTTTTGATAGTGATTTAGGAGGCTACCATTCCGCAAGTTTATGCTTCAGGCCGTCATTATGAGGTAGTTGCATAGTTTATTCTAGCAGGTGCTCCAGTTCAAGGGTTGCCACACGTTGTGTGGAATCTTCTGGAGTCCGTATCTGCGCTTGGGCCCCTATCGCGGGCCTCAGCTCCACGTGCTGCTGCTGCTGGGTCTTCGGAGCGTCTAGCTGCTGCCACTTTGATGTTTCGTCGTTATCTCATGGTCAGCCTTATTAGGGGTCTCCAACATAGGCTAGGGGTGATTTATGAATGATAAATTAAGCTCTATAATTATGTGTAAGCCTAATTTTATCCCCGATATATTTGTGTTTGGCATGTGTGCTTTCATGCTTCAGGGGTTTGGGACACGTCCCGTTTATTTGGTGGGGTTTTCGGAGGTTTGGACTTTCCCAGATAAGTCCTAAACTCTGAAAATTTTGGTTCGTTTTTCCGGCGGCTTTCTCAGCAGAGCCGGCGTTTTCTCATCTCAGATGATAAGAAACCAACCAAATGTCCTGGCGTGGTGTGCTGAACCACGAACCTTCCAGCGGAATATGCAAAATTCTTAAGGGAGTCAACTCGGCCCGCCGAGTGAACTCGCCCTGACCGATAGCCTCATTCAGTAACTTCTATCGCCCGGCGTAACAGTTAAGTGAGCTTAACCATGACTCAAGTCATGAAGCGAATTAACTATCCATCTAGTGCTAATAGTCAAGGATAGTCAAACGCTTAAGGTCGTTTGGGCCAGTGACGCTTAGTCACAGGTAAGCAGTTCAGTTGTATGATAAAAGGAGAGACCCGGGGTCTTTCTACCAGGTCTAGCGGAGGGTTAGCATAGCAGTGGCTATAACTAACTTTCCGGCGGACTTGCGATAGGATGTATTAACACCTCTCAGGTTATCCTTATGAGCATTGATTCCTGGAAATGTTCTATTTCCAGAGTCTCATCACTTCAGTAGTAGCGGTCCCGGCAGCAGAGGAGTAGCATCTTCCGGCAAGGGGGGGGGGGGTCCCTAGCTCCATCATGCCTCGCTTTGACCTTTGCTCTACGCCTACTTGTTCATTATTAGCAGTTTTTGCCCACGATTTATGTATAAAATGTGTAATGTGTCTTGATCGTTCAAGAGGACTATTGGTGTCTAAACGGTGTGCCGTATGCTTTGAGTTACGAGCGGCGGTTTTTGAAAAGAGAGAGTTGTCTTGCTTGGCAGCCTTGAAGGAGATCAAGTCAATTTTTAACACTAATGCGAAAGACACTGCTCATAAAGCTCTTCATTGTGATGACGAGGAGCTCTGGGAACACCTCGTCATTAAGTCTCCATTAGTTAAGCCAGCTCCGGCGAAGTCAGTCAAACCCAAAGTTAAATCTAAAGTACTATCCAAGCAGGTAGTGACAAGTAGTGAGAGTGACAATGCCGAGCAGACCCCCCCCGACCGGTCGAAGAGGAGACGGTCGCCTTCACCGAAGTGCAAATCTAGATCATGTTCTAGATCCCCTAGGAGGCAGTCCCGACATTCTTACGCCGAGTCTTCAAGGTCTACGAAACGCTGGAAGGAGGGTTCTGCTTCCTCAACGCCGTCAACTTAAAGTCAATTAAGTGCACGTACGGTTATTTCACAACCGCTTCCCCAGCCATTGCTGGGGTCGCGGCCACCTCCCTCCACTCCTACCTCTGTAACGTCTAACATCCAATCTGGCGGCTCAGAGGTAGGAGCGGAGGGGATGGAGTCTAGTCACAGGGATGAACAATCATTGAGTGAGCCACAAGAGTTTACATTCGCCATTCCTAAGTTAAGTTATGTGCCACGTAAAGGTCCCCCGGTTAACAGAGTGTTAGCGGATCAGTATAGGGGTTCTCAGTCTTGCTCATATCAAATGTTTGATAACTCTCAGGTGATACAGGACTCCCAGCCACCCGCGGCACTAAGCCGGGGGATCTGGAGACACTCAGAACCATCACAAGTTAATGTTCAGGACAGGGAAGTTGACCAAGTAGATATCATACCCTCGTCAGTCCCAGATTTGGCGTGGCCACCGCCGGAAACATTAATTACCCCTCGGCCGCCAACACCAGAAGTGATAGAACTACCAGGGGAGCCGGAAAACATAGAATTGTCTTCAGCTCAACCTATCAATATTGAAGTAGAGTCAGAAGGTGGGTCTCAGTCCTCTCGGGGATCCCACAGTAAGTGTGTAACTACTGAGGAACTACATGATATTCTCCACAGAGTAATGCAACAATATCAGATACCTTCTTCTCAGGCTCCTTCCACTAGCACAGCGGTAGTTCCCCCACTTGAGTCTACGGTAAGGCTGTTACAGCCTTCAGGTGTTTCACATCCCCATTCCTCTATGCCTTCAGTTAACGTTACTCCGGCGAGTGCCACGGCTAGTAGCACAACAGTGCCGGCCTCCTTGACTACCACTAACGTCCGTGTCATTACAGACGTTACTCCTCCCCCTCTTGATAAGCCGCCGCAGAGAAAAGGCCCTATGCCTCTTCTTTACGGACCGGATTGCTCATGGGTTCAGTCAATACCTCAGAAACCGCACCTGGCACAAACTACCGTATCGGGGGAACTTCCGGTACCTAGTGAATGGACCATTGAGGTTAATAAGAGTAGAAAAATAAGAGCTAAGGATGCCCAAGGAAGGTTATTAGATGTTACCATTAAGGCCATCCCATCTGTGTACGGCGCTGATTTCTTTGTGTATTCGGCCTCATCTGCAAAACATTTTGCCGACTGGTCTAAGAATGACGGTGTCAATGATATAAAAGCTCTACATGCACTTACGCCGGAACTGGATACAGTTCCGGCACTAGATCAAACAAACACTCTAGTCTTGCAGGTGGGGCAGGTAGGTATAGGTCCGTGGTTGGACTGGGAACTAGAGGCGCAGGTTTTTGCATCTACCATTACCACTAAATCCTCCCATCAGGTACCTCAGGAAGTTCATTCATGGTTCTCTTTACCTGTTAACAAAGCAGGCAGCGAGCCACCTGCTTTATTTGAATTCCTGGCAGCTCCCAAACTATCACTGTACGACCTGCATGAACCTTTTGCCACACCCCCTCCGGCTCACTTAGACAGAGACTTTAAGCTTCGGAATAAAGCGTATAGACTGTTCTCTCAATACCTCGTCAGTCGCCAGGTTGGCCAGTCACTCACGAGAACTATAACAGTCATATCAGACCAACATGTAAGGAAAGCCACGGACTTGTCATGCAGGCTCCTTCTACAAAATTCTATTCAATCCTTAGGTGATATTAGAATAGCTATCATGGAGGCAGTGAGAGCAAGACAGGATCTAAGGGTATACTTGGTAAAGAAGTTGCCGGAGGACATAGCCCGCCGAGTAGCTCTTTCCCCGGTATTAACTGCACCACTTCTTCCCCCAGAAATATGGAGTATTGTTTTCAATTTGGTAGATTTGTGGAAGCAGGGTACCTCCCAGTCAAAGAAAGAGGCCTTTATGAAACCTTACTCGAAACCTAAGAACGGCGGGAAGCCCCATCCTACTCAAACTAAACAGTCATTTCGAGAACCAAAGCCTCCTCAACAACAGGGAGGTACTTAGCACAGACCTAAGCAGGGGAAACAGTCAGGCTATAGGGTTAAGTCATACCAGAAGCCTACTCAAGGTCAGCCGCATGCCAAACCTAGCCAGCCGTCTAACCCCATTCCGCCGCCACCACCAAAAAACTAGTCAACTATACTCTCTCTCTCCCAGGGCCTACTGCAGGCGAGTTGGACTCGAGAGTTGTCCTACAGGACAGACCCAGTACAGAAACTGGGTCGTTTCGAGCATGTCGCAGGGCTTGGCCCCGGCGGTCATGGGCCAGGACAGTGATAAGCAAAGGCATATCTTGGAAGTGGCTCCGGCGACCTCATTTACGTCAAACTCTAGAAGTCAACAATGTTTCTTTAGAGGTGGAGTCACTTGTTCAGGAAATTATCAACAAACAAATCATTGTCCGAGTAGATCCAACTTGCCCTGTTTTCACCTCCAGACTATTTCTAGTGCCGAAGAGGGACAGTGTGCAGATGCGACAGTAGTCGATCTCTCGCGTTTGAACACACATATTCACAATTCGCCCTTCAGGATGCTTACAGTGAATCAAATCAGGCTCGCACTCCCGCCGCAAGGCTGGATGTGCTCCTTAGACCTGAAAGACGCCTATTGGCATGTCCCCATAAACAGAAGGTTCCAAAAATTCCTCGCCTTGAGGATCAGGCAAGAGACTTACGTCTTTCAGAGAATGCCTTTCGGTTTGAACCTGGCACCAAGAATCTTTACAAAATTAGTCTGGCAGGCCCTCATACCCTTGCTAGCCCAAGGTATCAAGGTGTGGTGGTACCTAGACGACTGGCTAGTAGTGGCGGAGTCAGAGGAGTTATGTCAAATTAATGTCAAGCAAGTATTAAATCATGTACAAACTCTAGGATTCAAGGTGAACTTGGCAAAGTCGCTCCATGTTCTCACAAGAGATTCAGTGGATAGGACTGGTTTGGAACACTGCCGATCTGACTCTTACTCAGAACGTGGACAATCGCAACAGATTTCGCAGGAAACTGTTTCTTTTTCTCCACAGTCTGAATACGACGAGGAAAACGTGGGAGTCTCTAGTCGGTTCACTCAACTGGATCCAATTAACTGTGAAGTTGGGCCGGTTGAAAGTCAAGAGATTAATCATGGAAGGCAACAAAATTTTCCCACTATTGCCGGCGGGAAAACTATGGCCGATTCCTCGATTAATTCACAACTTGCTATCGGTCTGGGCAAAGACCGAAACATTGTAGTCGATAACAACATGGGTTTCTCCTCCACCTACAGTATGGGTAGACACAGACGCTTCAGGGGTAATTGGTTGAGGTTATCAGTCCAATCTAGGTCACCAAGCTCAAGGTCTCTGGTCCCAAGACGTAACTTTTCCCATCAACAAACAAGAGCTTCTAGTCCCATTATTTTTCCTTCAAGCTCCCGGTGCTTCCCTACACGGGAAGTCAATTGCATTCAGAATGGACAACTTGACTGCAGTTCACTGCATTCAGAAGCAAGGGTCAACGAGGTCTCGAGAGTTGATGGAGTTATCAGAACAGATTTTTGCTCTGGCCGAATCGCTGAGCATTCATCTTCACGCATCTTACCTCCCGGGGATAGCGAACATCTGGGCGGACGCCTTGTCTCGGAGACAGAGCACCTTAGTAGAATGGACCCTCAAGCAAACCGTCTTCGACAAGATGATTGCAGGGCCATACCGTCCACAAGTGGATCTCTTTGCAGCGGAGGGGAATCACAGACTTCCTCTTTATCTGACCCGCCGGAGGAGAACTCCGTCGGGGTGTCCAGACGCCTTACTGGAGGACTGGAACAGGTGGAATTCAATCTATCTTTTTCCGCCTCCAGACGCTTCACTCATGTGTCGAGTAGTTCACAAACTATGGGGTTACCGGGGCATAGTCTCAATGATCGCGCCAATGTGGCCAGCTCAAGTATGGTATCACCAATTGCTAACGTGGTGCAGGAACCCGGTGTCACTCCCGGTCTCTGCATTCCACTTGGAGACAATTGGCAACCTTCAGACCTCGCTAACTTTTCCCTTATATGGACATTTACAATGCAAAATGGCTAACTCGGTATGGGCAAAGTGTCACTAGTAAATTTCTGAATCAATATACTCTGTCAACCAGGAGACAGTACCAATCACATTGGAAAACTTTCACAACCTGGATAGTAGAAACAGCGCAATGTGATGCCTCAGTGGCTTTAATTTTTAAATACTTAGATTATTTGTTTGAACAGAAGCGTTTCTCAGTTGTTACTTTAAAGAATCACTTGTCTGCCATTAGAAATCCCTTTTTCGACCTAACTGGTCTCTCCATACCACTGGCGGAGGAGAAAGGGTTCATGAGAGCATGTTTTAAACTCCGCCCACCACCACGCCAGCTCATGCCTACCTGGTCGCTAGACAAAGCATTATCATTACTTCAGTCGCGCAAGTTTAACCATGCGCTGGATTTTGAGTCAGTATTAAAAAAGGCTATGTTCCTTATGGCTTTGGCGACAGGTAACAGAGTGTCAGAGCTGGCGGCGATGAGAAACGAGCCGAATTATCTCAGGTTTGGGAGACTGCACGAACATGTGCAGATCGCGCCGTCTCCTACATTTGTTGCCAAAAACGAACATCGTGATCATGTTTTCTCAGAATTCTCAGTCCCGGCGCTTAAACGTGGACACACTCATTACATTTTATGCCCGGTACAAGCTTTAGTTGAGTTTATGAGGATTGCACAGCCTCTACAACCAGGCTTCTTCTGGGTTAACCGGACAGGTAATCGGGTCACGAGAAGGAAATTAGCTTCTTTACTCGTAGATGTAATTAAGGAAAGTAATCCCGGTGTGATAGGCAGAGCCCACGACATTAGAAAGTGGGCTGTCTCCCTCCTGTTTATGCAAATTTTTTCCATTGATGACATAGCCGACACTCAGTTGTGGGCATCTAATCACACATTCCTTACGCGATACCTATCAGTCGCCCTGGACAAGCCAAAGAGGACCTGTGTAGCATTACGGCAACGGGTCTAGCAGTCCAAGTGCTATTTGTTTTTTATGGTATTCTTCAGGCAAAAAAAGGGGGGGGGGGTATGTGTAAAATAGCCGTAAGACCCACTAGAACCCTTCCGCCGGAGATTGTGATAAATCACGAGTTATGATATGAATAGAGCTGGTTATACAGTTAATAGAGCTGGTTATACAGTTAATAGAGCTGGTTATACAGTTAATAGAGCTGGTTATACAGTTAATAGAGCTGGTTATACAGTTAATAGAGCTGGTTATACAGTTAATAGAGCTGGTTATACAGTTAATAGAGCTGGTTATACAGTTAATAGAGCTGGTTATACAGTTAATAGAGCTGGTTATACAGTTAATAGAGCTGGTTATACAGTTAATAGAGCTGGTTATACAGTTAATAGAGCTGGTTATACAGTTAATAGAGCTGGTTATACAGTTAATAGAGCTGGTTATACAGTTAATAGAGCTGGTTATACAGTTAATAGAGCTGGTTATACAGTTAATAGAGCTGGTTATACAGTTAATAGAGCTGGTTATACAGTTAATAGAGCTGGTTATACAGTTAATAGAGCTGGTTATACAGTTAATAGAGCTGGTTATACAGTTAATAGAGCTGGTTATACAGTTAATAGAGCTGGTTATACAGTTAATAGAGCTGGTTATACAGTTAATAGAGCTGGTTATACAGTTAATCATATTTTTATTTTATTTTAAGAAATCTATCATAGTTGTATCTAGATATTATTAACAAAATGTACAAACAAATTTTATTGTACAAATAATTTTAAGGTCAGAACATGATCCTAAGGATTAGAGTTCTAGAGTACAAGAATGTTCTCACTAAACATGCAATAGATCTCAAGTGAAGCTCCAGTCATGTACAAGCAGCTCTTCTTTGAAGTAACGCACTGCTTACCTTCTTTTATATTTTTTATATATTATTGTATGAACGCAATAAAAAACTTAAAATGTTATACGGATTCTCTGTTACCTATGATATTTGGGTTGGTGGTTTTGATATTTGTCACGAATGTCCTCCTCCAGTCTTGTAATATCAGGCATATCGTCAATGAAGGAGGGGCCACTATTAAATTATAGGTTTGATTCCCGGAGGGAAGTAAAGAAAACCTAATATTTAGTAGGGCCCCGTAATCATTGACGATGTTAGTGCCCTCCCTGCCATCTCCTTCCCATTCGCTGGATTTTTGAGTTGAATCTTGATATGTAAGTGAAGGAAGTTTAGACGCTAGAGGGCCAGCGTCAGGAATCCACTGGCAAGAAATCCACGCGCTTGGAAAGCTTGTGTATAGCAATTATTAAGTTAATTTTTCTTTTTTATTATTTACAAGGTTTTTTCGTAGCGAGTACCCAATCATAAAGACGATTCCATAAGAGAATACGCATTGCACTTATGAAGCTGTACTCCCTGTTCTCCCACGCGGTAGATTCAAAACTGGCGACGCGGCGTTTGAAGGGAGACTATTGTACTAATAGGCATATCGTCAATGATTACAGGGCCCTACTAAATATTAGGTTTTCTTTACTTCCCTCCGGGAATCAAACCTATATTAATTCTTATGCTGCTGTTGTGGGTCTTCCGGCTGTGGGCATCTTGGTCCTCCTCACGCTCCTCAGGTGAGCTTGATTTATGTCCTTTTTAACCTGGTGTCACTGGAAATGGGAAGATGAGAGGGAGCTGGGCAGGTAAGCAGTGAGAGGAATTCCCTTGGGGCCGAGGCTAAGGGTTGCTGATGTCACGGCTTGGGGTGGTGTTTGTCCTTTAAGCTTTGTAGAGCATGGTGCACTGTGATGTTCCTTTTGCTCGCAGTATTGTGGTGATCTTTGTGGGGTGGCTATCAGATTCTGTTATTATTTGTTATTCATATTAATGTTATTCTTATTGTTGTTCTTGAAATTCCCTTGTATATCATTTGTAATATTTATGGGTATTCATGTTGCTAAACCCAGACAATATCATTAGTTGGACAGAAACCTGCTATGATTATTTGTGTGAAATCTAGAGAAATAAACTTTAGCTATAAACTTCTTCCACGTGAAACAAATAATACACTCTAGAAAATAAAACAGGGACAGGAGGCTAGGAATCCTCCTCCCCTTGTAAAATTCTCCTACTCATCGAGACAGAGAAAGGGACGAGAAAACAAGAAAGTGGTCCCGGACCCTGAGAATCTGAACCCTTGAATGTTGTTTCTGTTCGAGCTGTCTCGAATCGGCCACCCTCAGCCTGAGTATATAGATAGATAGATATAGATAAATAGATAGATAGATAGATAGATAGTCAGTCATAATTTTATTTCATAAAAAGACATATACATACACTTTTTACAGAGTTATTTACGTAATCTACATTAAGCTAAAAGTCCTTAGCGCATAGTTGGTTCTGTGTTCTGTACATAAACAATTCTTGATCTGATAGCATTGATATCATTTAGCAATAAGTTAGTAAATCCATACTCATGTAGGATTATTTTTTCAACATCCTTTACAAGAAAAGATCTATGTAACATGTAATACATGTTCTTCTCTATAAAACTACATGGCTTTATGAGATTTCTATATACAAATCTTATTTTCATCCAGTTAACCAAATGCCTAAACACCATCACTCCACATTCTCTACAAGCACTGTGGTTGCTCTCCCAGTACTTCATATTCAATATTTTCTTTATTGCCTTGTGGTATCCAATGGAAAACTGCTTAAACGGTATATAACATTTTCTATTATTAAACCAAAGTTCAGCGCCATAAAAATTCAAACAGTAGCTTTGAAATAAATTTAAAAATACTTCAGTACTCGTGTTGCTAAACTTTCTTAAAAGACAATTAAACTCATTGTAAAACTTATTTCTGCAGATATAGATAGATAGATAGATAGATAGATAGATAGATAGATAGATAGATAGAAAACAAAACTAAACTTGAAATTATGAAGGCATAGGATGCGATTTTTGACTGTTACAATTCTTCTCTTATGTTTCTCAGTGGTGTATTTTTGACCGTGACTATTCTTCTCTCCTGTTCCTCAGTGGTGTATTTTTGACCATGACTATTCTTCTCTCATGTTTGTCAGTGGTGTTGGCGGCGGCGGTGTCAACGAAAGGCCAAGATGACGAACTGACCTGGTGGAATATCGGCATGTTTCTCCGGGAGTTTATGAACACTGGACTGGGAGCTGATAAGTTACAGGTGAGAGTTAGAGTTAAGAGATAGAGTTAGAGTTAAGAGATAGAGTTAGAGTTAGAGATAAAGTTAGTTAAAGATCGAGATATAGTTAGAGATAGTTAGATTGATTAATTATATACATATTTAGAGTTAGAGTTAGAATTAGAGATATAATCAGAGTTTAATCCCCTCAGACAGGATATATTAACTTACTTACGGGGAGGCAGACCGCCCGGTATTTTCCCCAAAACAGTCAAAATCACACTGAGGAATTTTGGGTTGCCATCAATCGACAGATTATGATCTAACTTACCTAACTTACTGAGCTCAAAATGACGCAGAAGCGTCATATAACTTATTATTGAGCTATTTCACTAAGTTTATATGACGCGGTAGCGTCATTTGATAGTTTTGGGCGGAACCGCCATATGACGCGGTAGCGTCATATGAGTCGGAGGGGGTTAAGGTGGAATTAGTGTGATTGTTAGAGACAGATATAGAGATAGAGTTAGTGATAAAGTTAGAGATTTAACAATAGCTACAGTGGATATATAATATATATATATATATATATATATATATATATATATATATATATATATATATATATAGAGAGAGAGAGAGAGAGAGATAGAGAATGATAGTAGAAGTATATATTTTGGGTTATTTACTGTAAATCATTGGTTAGTTAGGTAGGTAGAACAGTTGTTTGAGAGTTCAATAAATTACAGTCTCCCCTAAATATTTACATTGGTTAATTCTTCCAATATTAGAACACATTTTTTTTCTTCAGAAGTATTAATTGTTGTTATTTAGATAATTGGTTGGTTAGTTAGGTAGGTAGAACAGTTGTCTGAGAGTTAGTTACATATAGAAAATGATAATGACAACATTGTAATACAGTTTTATTATTACACTTATTATTATTATTATTATTATTATTATTATTATTACTCTTCTTCCTCTCAATATTATTATTATTATTATTATTATTATTATTATTCCTCTCAATATTGTTATTATTATTATTATTATTGTCATCACTATTATTATCATCAACATAATTACTCTCCCCCAGGACTACCTGAGGACTAACTTTGTCTGGCAGCCATCCACTGTTAATGAAGCCGAGAGAATACGACAGGTCAGTACTATATACCACTTGCGAGTTTCAGGCTATAAGGAAGTTGGAGCCGTAAACATTGATATTATTAAGAGGAGATGGTTCGCTTTTCTGGTCCCCCTTCTCCCTCATGCTTAGCTCCTTTAGTTTTCAGATTTTGAAAAGTTCGGTTCAATAGTTTTGCGATTTTAACCCGTGGAGCCCCGGCTAGTTTTGTAATGTTTGCGCACCAGAACCCGGCCGGTTTTCAAAAAATGGTTTTATTCCAGAAACAATAGCGAATGGGTTAGGAATGAAGGAAAAACCACGAAAAACCGCTCAAAAAGCTTTAAAAATGGTCCTACAGAGCCCCCGAAAACGGATTTTACAGGAGTAAAAAATTGAAGGCAATTATCCCAAAAAAACAGGTTATTGCGCGCTCGCGCGCACGCACGTGGACTTTGAGAGTTTTCAACCATCGGCACGGTTGCGTGGGATACGTACACAGTTCCCATACAAATCTGAGCCCTCTTGAGTGGCTACACCTGAGGTTACGGTCGGCGCAATTAGGGTGACGCGTCAGGCGCGTCTCTGGGGCTGTGCGTTACATACATCGCCGACGCGTCAGACGCGTTGCTGGGGCTGTACGGGTTAAGACCTTTCGCCCCTTTTCTTTGTCAATATTAAGACTTTTTGTGTCATTTAGGTGTCGATTTTTTTCCCGGCGAGCGATAGCAAGCCTATGATATAAGAGAAACTGGCCTTTGGCCGGGACGTTTTTCTACCGAAAAATGTACAAATATATCTTGAAGGGGGTTCCTGGGGCTGTTTTTATAAGTTTGATGGAGGTCTAGAGAGGAAACTAGAAAAATAATAAATAATGAAAAACAAAATTCAACCAAAAAATGAGCGAATGAGAAATGTGATAATAATTAAGATACCGACCCTAAAGAGTTTCAGGGTATAAGGAAGTTGGAGCCGTAAACATCGTTATTAAACAGAAATGCGATAATAACTAAGATACTGACCTAAATGTTGTCGAGAGGGCCTGAGAATTTTTACTGTGTGGGTGGAAGGTCCTTATATCGACTGGGCAGATCAAGCCATAACAGAATACACAGGCTATGGAGTCTCTTCCGTGGATTGACCTCTTTACTGCCAACCTAGAGGTTGGCAGACTGGGAGCCAAAGCGTCACATTTTTCCTTTGCCCCTCAACTTTCCCCTCATAATTGCTGAGAGGCTCAGGGCCCTGGGTGGGGCTTCAAAATCCTGGGCGTTTCTTCACCCTTCTCAGCTCCTCGCCTGGGAGCGGCTTCGGTCACCTGGGCATTCTTAGTGGTAAATCAGGGAGGGTTCTGTGGCTTCTCGGTTATGGCCTTGGCCTTGCTCGGGACCTTGGGGCTGCTCGGCCAGACAGCCTGGGGAACACGAACAACAACAACAACAACAAGAAACACAAGCTATGGTAAATATGGTGTGTATTTCTACATATATTGGTGCATGCAAGTTATACACATAAAATATATATGGTAACAATGAAGGCACACAAGGCACCAAATTTTAAGTAAATCAAGGGAATATTAATAAACTGGCAAAGTTAATTTTTCAGCAAGACAATAAGGAAATTAATTTTTTACGGAGAAGGGGTGGCCATGAACATTAGGCGTTTGTCACAAATCGCTAGGTCAAGTTGCCCGGGCTAGACATCTACCAATAACATTTTGACAACCAATGCCTGGTAGTCAGCAGAAGAGTCAACCAACCTTTTGTGTGTAAAAATATATTTGCATATTTTTCCCACAAACATTATTATTTTCATGTTTGATATACCTGTATATATACTGTATGTATAATAATAATAATAATAATAATAATAATAATAATAAACACAAATGAAAAACGTTCCTTTAAGTATTCTTTTTCCCCGTAACAGATGAGTGGCCAAGTGTTTGACCTGTTTGATCGGATCATACGAGGCGTTAAGGAGATGAAGGCGACAATTGAACAAGAATATGATAACTGGCAACCCACACCTCTATCACAGGTAAACTAAGTCTAACTCTCTTTTTAACTCTAACTCTAACTCTCTAACTCTCTCTCTCTCTCTCTCTCTCTCTCTCTCTCTCTCTCACACACACTCTCTCTCAACTGCTCTCCATTTTTCAGAATCCCTTATTTAGGGTTCTCTGCTATCTCTACTAAAATCAAGTATTGACCACTTCGCTGTGATCGCATGCTGTGTGTGGTCAGTGTGTCTATGAATATTAATCAGTCTCTTTCTCTCCATCTCCCTCTGTGTATTTGTTATTTGTGTGGGTGTGTCTATGTATATTTATCTTTCTCCTAAAACAAAATGTATATGTTTGTATGTAGGCCTATGTACAGTATGTATATATATACTCGGCACATACCCCATTGCTGGAGGTGGTCGACTCGAGACAGAGCCCTAACAGTGACAACAAACCACAACATAATATATATATATATATATATATATATATATATATATATATATACAGTATATACATAATTATATATATAAATTCACACACATCTAGGTCGCCCAGGAGAAGACCCAGAGATCAAGGATAACTAAGGGCCTCCAGCAATTCCCCAGCCCCCGACCTCCCGGAGAGGTTCCAGTCTCAGCAGGCAGATACGCAGCAGAGCATACTATACTGCCCGCCCACCTCACATCCAGGCAATACCCTTCATATATACCGGCTCCCCGGGCCAGGCGCCTGACGGACTATTATCTAGCCCAACTGGCGTCCAACCCCCTCTCCCAACGACCGACCGCATTATCACTCATCAATTCACAAGCATTCTCCATTCATTCCTATTTATTACCACTTTTCTTGCCCGATCTATAATATTTTATCTTTTTTCTAACACTTGTACTACACATTCTCTCCATCTCAATGAAGGTCTTCCTACCCCTCTACCTCCCCTTGTATCTGACTCACATATTCTCTTTGTAAGCCTTTCATCTTCCATTCGCTCAACATGTCCATACCAGCACAGCACCCTTCTGTCCACTCTGGCCGACAAATGTTACTGCTGTCCCACTCTCCTGCGTACCTCTTCATTCCTCAATCTGTCTCTACGAGTAACTCCACATATACTCCTCAAGCAGCTCACTCCATCACATCCAGCTTTCTCTCCTTTGCCTTCAGAGCCCATGTCTCAGCCCCATACACCACTATTGGTACAGCTTTCTTTTGATGCATTGATTTTGTTCTTTTTTCTTTCTCTTTCCGAGCGCTAGTGAATTCTTCGGAAAAATTGGCGCTTATGAGAAATAAGTAACATGCTTATTATTATTATTATTATTACAACTATCCCTTGATACATTGCACTTTTAGCTTTCATTCCAATATTTCTCACCTTTCACATACTTCCCATTGCTTCGAAAACTTTCCTTTCTTCACATACTCTGTTTTAGCTCCATTTCCATACATGCGTCCCTGCTTATCACTCCTCATAGACATTTAAAACACTCCACTTGTTCCAGTATTTCCCCTTCCAGCCGCACATCTAGATTCACCCTACGAGCACCTCTATTATACACCATCACTATACTTTTATTGACATTCACCCTCAGCTTCCTTCTCCCACATGCCACACCAAACTGACTACTCGCTGTAGTTTTTCCTCAGAATTTGCCACCAATTAACGCTGTGTCATCAGCAAAGTGCAACTGGTTCAACTCCCAATCTCTAACATTATTTTCTACTAAACCCAATCTTTACCCATAGTTCTCATTTTCACCTCTATCACCACACCATCCATATATACAATAAACAACCACGTGACATTACAGAACCCTGTCGCAAACCTACATTTACCGCAAACCATTCACTCAACTCATTATTCCCTACTCTAACACATGCTCTGTGTGTCTGTGTCGAACTCTGAACATTAGCATATTAGAAACATAGAATTATGGAATAATTAATCTAATTGATTTCATTAATTAGGTATATTTGTAAATTAATTGGTGGGTTGGTGAAGAAATATGAATTATAGGAAGCTCAGACATTTTGAAACCTAGCTGGAATCAATTTTGACTTCTGCATGTACAACTATAGTCAGTATATTTCCAGCTGATGGCAAATTGAGTCCTTCAGCAGCTGATTTCTTGATATATAATGGAAAACTATTAACTATAATTTCTCTATATCATGTTATTGCCAAGTTTTTCATAATTAGCAACATATTTTGCTACAAAATCTACGTAATAGCTGGACAAAAATAGACTATACCCTATTCATTATATGTAGGCCAGAAATAGACTATACCCTATTCATTATATGTAGGCCAGAAATAGACTATACCCTATTCATTATATGTAGGCCAGAAATAGACTACACCCTATTCATTATATGTAGGCCAGAAATAGACTATACCCTATTCATTATATGTAGGCCAGAAATAGACTATACCCTATTCATTATATGTAGGCCAGAAATAGACTACACCCTATTCATTATATGTAGGCCAGAAATAGACTATACCCTATTCATTATATGTAGGCCAGAAATAGACTATACCCTATTCATTATATGTAGGCCAGAAATAGACTATACCCTATTCATTATATGTAGGCCAGAAATCCTAACCATTAACCTCTGTAACTCAAAAAATGCTGGAGCAAATGAGCTGTACGTCCTACCCAAATCAAAAATAAATAAATAAAATAAAATAAATAAATAATTATGTATATAGGGCCTAGGCCTATATATATATATATATATATATATATATATATATATATATATATATATATATATATATATATATATATAAACGCTACCTGTCTATGTTGCAGGTCAATGAGAGCCGGATGTGCTGCCAGGCTAATCAGGTGAGACTTGTGGCTAAAATTCGATGATTTTATGCAGTTTAAGAAGGAACTATGTTACTGTAGCCGGTGTCACACGAGCGGGTTTTCCCTTAATATTTATCCTCAACACTGGTCTGGCAGCTAATGAGGTCAAGAATTAAACTATAGGCCTATCGGGTACCTAAATTCAACCATCATCAGTCTAGCTTCCGATACCAGTGTAAACAAATCTAGAAATGTTGCCAGAAAAATTTTGATCATCGAATGTTGACTATAAAAGCTCTCGTGTGATACCGGCTTAAGGGGGGTGATTTGTTTTTTATTTCTCTCCTTTTCTCTCTTTCTCTGGCTTGTATCCATTCGGCCCCATTCAGCCAACTATTTTAAGACGTTTATCCCCATCTAGGTGTCGATTTCTTCCTGGCGAGCGATAGCGAGCCAGCATTATATGAAGAAATCCGGCTTCGCCGGAGAAATTTTTCTATCAAAAAATTTACAAATTTAGCCTGCCGTCAAAATATTTTTTAAAATATGCTGGCTCGCTACCGCTCACCAGTAAAAATTTGACACCTGGATGGGGCCGAATGAATACAAGCCAGAGAAAGAGAGAATAGGAGATAAACAAAAGCAGGTCACCCCCCTTAAGAGAGTTCATTGAGACCGTATTTACCCATCTGAGTTGCAAAGGTAGATTATAAGCGGAAGAAAATCGCCTAATGGTAACCGGAGTATGATGATAATTACGTATGGGTGGTGAAGGGGTTAAGGGGGTAGTGCTTGGTTTTTGGTCTATATACAGTATTATATCTATTAATTTATTTTTGAGTTTCCTCGCTAGGCCTCCATCAAGCTTAGAAAACACCCCCTAGACCCCCTTTCAAGATAAATGTGTACATATTTCGATAGCAAAATGTCACGGCCGAAGACCGATTCCTTCTAAAATTAGAGGCTCGCTATCGCTCGCCAGGAAAAAATCGACACGTAAAGGGCACGCAAGGTCTTAATATTGACACTAAAATGAGGCGAAAGGTCTCAAAATCGCCAAACTAACGGAACGAACGTCTTAAAATCTCAAAACTAATATGCTAAACATGAGGGGGAAGGGGGTCCAGAAAATGCGAGTAGTACCCCCTTAAAGCAGAGTTGAGGATTATTCAGTTAACCCCTTCTGTATCGGCGACGTATTTTAAATTTTATTCTCGCTATATTTAGACGATTTTAATTTTATTCTCGCTATATTTAGACGATTTTGTGCAGTTTAAGAAGGATCTGTGGTAGTAAAAAGGGTTAAGAGAAATAGTTCGTAGCCTGTTAATTGCTGGAAGCCCTTTTTAAGCTGAATAAAATCGTAAACAAGTAGCCAGGTTAAAGTTAAAAGAATATCACCGGTCTGAAGAGGTAAACATAATAACCTTCAGCTTTGCTTTAAGGGGAAAGTGGCTGTTTCTTTGGTCTATTAATATATCTATTAATATATTTTTTAGATTCCTCGCTAGACCTCCATCAAGCTTAGAAAAATACCCGCTAGACCCCCCTTCAAGAAAAATGTGTAAATTTTTCGTTAGACATTTTTTCCGGCCAAGGGCCGGGTTTACTTAAAATTACAGGCTCGCTATTGCTCGCCAGGATAAAATAGACACCTAAATGGCACGAAAGGTCATAAAATTGAACGTCTGAAGTGGTGATGGGCTGGTCTATCATAGTGAGAGCTGAGCGATCTCTGCCATACCCATAGCTTACTCTGACTGTTCCTTTTACTTATAATATTTTCTAGATCTCAAATGACGGCGTCTTTTCCGTGGATTGACCTCCCTACTGCCAACCTAGAGGTTGGCAGATTGGGAGCCAAAGCATCACATTTTTCCTTTCCCCCTCAACTTTCCCTTCATAATTGCTGAGGGGCACAGGGGCTTGGGTGGGGTTTTGGTTTCCAAGGTGTTTCCGCACCCTCCTCAGCTCCCTGCCTTGGAGTGGCTTCGGTCACCGGGCTTTATTAGTGGTAAGCAGGGAGGGTTTTGTGGGGGCGCTCATGTTTGGCCTTGGCCTTGCTCGGGACCTTGGAGCAGTTCGGCCAGACAGCCTGGGGAACAGCAACAACAACAACAATGTCTTAAAATCTCTAATGGGGCTAAACATGAGGGAGAAAGGGGTCCAGAAAACCAGCTCATCCCCCCTTAAAGGGCATAGTTCATAAGGTCAGCTATCCTCATTATCATAAATGTTAGTGTACAATACCTCCTATATGCAATAATAGTGGTCCTAGTTTCTTATAAATGTAAATATAGATAAATTAGTGTTTTGGATGGTGGTGGTGAGAGGCATTTCCAACATGCCATGACGTATAGCGAGGCATTGGGGTACCCATAGAAAAACACAATCAGTCAAAGAGTTTCAGGAGTCAGGTCACTGGCCACCACTTTGATTCTTAGTATTTCTGCTAAGAAGTCCATGCTGTGAAAGCAGTTACAAAGATGGACAGATATTTAAAGAGAGGTATGAGTAATTGTATGAACAGCATAAGTTGGCTACTGACTGACTGAGTGACTGACTTGTGACGCCTACCAGCGTTGGCAGAATCGCCTCCCGGTAGCCACTGGCGCTCGCCAGGTCAGTGAAATGGGCTACAGTTATCAGAGAATGTTGTTCTTTCTTTCATAGTACTCGTGTTGTTACAGTCAGTCTCGTGGTGTTCTTTATTTTTGTCTGTGACAACGGGAAGTATTTTATATCATTAGTAGAATATAAGATGCATTGTGGAGGGAGAGAGAGAATAGTGAGAGCGGGGTGGTAGTATGTGCGTGCGTATGTGAGTGTTCCCTCCCGGAGGAGTTTTTTCCCGCGCGCGCGGGGTTTCTCTCGCCCCTGATTGGTGGGTGGTTCCTGGCGCCTTCTGGAGGCCTGCTGCCTGGTGACGTATCGGCCTGTGATTGGCCGACCACCATGCCTTCGTGTGATCCTGAGGTTCCCGTGGAGCTACCTTCCTCAGAGCTTGCCTGACCAGCATACCCTTCACATATCCCTTGCTACCTGTCCCCGACTTCTACCTATAGAACACTTTCTCTCTCTCTCAACTTCTTACCTCTCATTCTTTCAATCTATTTAATATCATAACTCCCCTTTGGTTCTGCACGATTTCATATATCGGCCATCGTATTATATGCTGAAGCTCTCAGATATTACATGTTTAGTTAGGCATTTTGGAGGGGTTACCATTTTGTCTGTAGAGGTTCAACACACTCACGGTGTCTCCCTCCCTTTTTCTTGGTTGTCTGCTGGGCTATTTAATGCTAGACTGGGGTGAGGCCATTGTAGTTGTGATTTCCGATGTGTACTAGGTTTTGTTGAACCTGTACAATTGCAACGGATACATGGGAAGCCTAGGTTGTCTTTCTGACTGTGTACCTTGTGAGTTTAGCACTGTGATGCGAGTGAGGGCTCTTGCCTCTGCCACCCAACACTGTGCTAACTTGTTTTGCTTTGACTTTGAGAGGGCCGCCAGGAGAGAACCAGATACTAGCGATCTGGATCTCTCAAGAGAGCACCCCGTCATTTTAACGTAATTTGGCCGTACAGTCTTAAGGACCTCGCTAGGCTACGAGCCGCTTGCTCAGCCATTGTTTCCTAGCCTACTACATCCCAGCTAGACTTTATTCGCCTAGCAGACACCCGATTAAGATTATAAACTCTTATGTTATGTATGCAGCATTTTTATTCACGTTGATAGCAAGCCTTGGTTGTTGTTGAGTTGCACAACCCGAGCAGGCTTTTGCGTTGCCTGAGGAAGTACTTCTTTTGTTGTTGGAGATAATACTATTGTGCATTTATTATTATTCCCGTGTCAGTTAACACTGTATGTCCATACACTTATCATATCTTGTTCCTGCTTTATATAACAGTTCAAAATCCGATTCGATCATCATAAGCAGCATCAGACTTTCTTCAGAAGATTCCTGCTCGATGCTTTAGGACTTTTGTTCACTTTCTTTAATATAGGAGTGACAGTTTATTATTGTTTAGAGTAACTTTAATTATACCTTCTTCTTGTTTGCATTAAATCATTTCAGTGATTTAATTAAGCTCTCTATCCTTTTCCTTGTATACCTTATTAACGTAATTGTACGTTGTTGTGCTAAGGCTGTATCAGAGATCATCAGCCTGTAGTAGTAGTGCATTTATACTGAGTTATAGGATACCCCGCTATCGCAGATTTAACTCTGGAGGGTATAGGTGTTTTTGTGCGCCGGCATTATAAGTTCGAGGGTTGGATCTAGTGTTACCGTTGTGGCTGTGTGCCTTTCTAGTCCAATGATTAAGAGCCCTTGTTTTATACGAGTCCCGGTTGTAACAGAATTTACAGCAGAATGAGGATGGGTGTGCGGTGAGTCCATCCCGAGGGCCTGAAAGTGACCAGTACCTAGCCTTGTCCCCGCCGGAGTCTGTGGTGCAAGAAATGAAGAACTTGAAGAATATTGGCCTGACTCACTACTTTGCCTTTACTGACGGGTCCCTCTACATGTACCCGGCCATCGCACCAGGCGCCAACACCAGAGACCCGTTCCTTTGTAAATCCTACGACCCTCGCCTCAGGTCAGTTAACCAGACATATTTCTACCAAATGTTTTATAAATGTATCTCAAAAAGGGTTTATTTTTAAGCTTGATGGAGGTCTAGGGAGCAGAGTAAACGAAACGCATTAATATGAAAAATAAATTGATGGAAACTTCCCCTTAACCCAGGGACTGTGACGGTCCTTCCGGAAACACAGTATTTAAAAGTGTAAAAACAACCCTTCAACCGTGCCAGTGCTGGGAAATTCCCCCCCAACTCGACCTTTATTTTACACAGGTTGTAGCACTTCATGGGTTAATATTCCTCTTGTTACTCCAAATACCCGGTTGTTTGTAAATCCTACGACCCACGCCTCAGGTCAGTAAATATTCCTTTGTCACTCCAAAGACGCATGCCTTCTCACCCCTCTTTGATATTATATTTCCGTTATTTCGCTCTTCCTCTTCCATATAATATCCGGGCAGGATGTTTTCTGTTTGTTGAAGGTGATTATTATAGAATTATCGGGTGAGACGAACAGTAAACATGGTAGGATGAGGAGCTGGCCGGTGGCGAGGTGTTTGATGTGTTTGATCTTGCTGACCAATCAGCGCTGACCAGGTACTCGGTTGGTAGGTTGTCACAAGTGTAGCTTTGTGTCCAGTACTCTCTTGTGATTGGCCAAAAGGTGTTCAGGTGTCACCCAATCAATTCTCTCGGTTTTTATGTGCTTTAGGGTTGTGCATACTCATTTCTGATTGACAGGAATGCTTGATACTACAATTATTAGGCTATTCATAGTGCAGTTGGGTGCAGTACATGATCAGATCAATATCCAGTATCTGATAAATAGATTCATAAATTGTAGTCATGAGCTGTACTTATAACTGTTTTGATGGTCTAATAAATAGAGTGTTTAAGGTCTGTATGTGGTAACCCAAGTTTGAATCCCGGGATGATCACATGCTTCCCTTA
Source organism: Paralithodes platypus (assembly GCA_032716605.1). Taxonomy (NCBI): domain Eukaryota; kingdom Metazoa; phylum Arthropoda; class Malacostraca; order Decapoda; family Lithodidae; genus Paralithodes; species Paralithodes platypus. The sequence goes on from CM064481.1 coordinate 4,249,329, forward strand.
ATTTCATTGGGAGGTGTTTGGTGTAGGGAGTGGAATTAATAAAATATTATTACTATTGCAGGTACTTCTACACAGGGTCAAAGTCTCCTGAGCCCCGGGTGGTGGTGGTGGTGGTGGATGCTACCCCAGCCAACAACTCCCTTCTCATGCAGCTCATCAATCGAACCTTCGATGCCCTCAGTCAGATTGATCAGGTATGGATGGTTTATGGGGAGGTTATTGGTTGTTCTACACCCTCCTTCTCCCTCATGTTTAGCCTCATTAGTTTGAGATTTTAAGATATTTGCTCCATGATGTTCGCGAGTTTAAGACATTTCGTGCCATTTAGGTATGGTTGGCTTATCATCTCTGTTTTCTGGAGAGGTAACAACATAAAAGCTCTTGAGACACCGTATTTTGTTTTTCCTTCCCTGTGGATATTCTGTATATTTTGGTTCACTTGTTGCTGCAACTTTCTTGCATATATATATATATATATATATATATATATATATATATATATATATATATATATTTATACAGTATATAATTATATATTATTATTATTGAATGTTGTTTCATAGGTTGGACTGTGTCTGCCTGGGCGTAACAACACGTGTCTCACAGAACCGGAGAAGGAGAACTCCGGATGGCCACAGCATGACTTACCACTGGGCCATGAACCCTTCCTGGGCCGGGTGGTCACACGCTCAGACCGTCACATGAATCAACTGAAGAAACTCTTGGAGAAGTGGATGACGGAGCCCAGAAACAACCACCAAGATGTATTTTCCAGTCATGCCGCTGCTCTGTCCGCTGGCATGATGGTCTTCAACACTACTAACAGGCATCCCTTCACACTCTCACCAGGTACAGTAACTTTTAAACATTTGTGGACCTCCTAATGGGCTAAACATGAGGGAGGAGGGGGGCCAGAAAAAAAAAATCTCCCTTTAAGTAGACAGATATGGTTACAGTGGAACGGAGATGGTCCTGTAAGCTAGCAGTACACTCGGATGCCATAGTCTCTAGCCCACTCATAAGAATTCGTGGACCTCCTATGTTTTTCTGTATGCAAGTTTAACTATCTGGATTGATTTTTGGATGGAATGTACTTTTCAATACATAGTCTATATATTATATTGTTTTGTAGTTGATGTATAGACAATTATATTTATAAATTCGTTTCCAGAGATATGCTTCAAATTAGAAATAGGTGAAGGCCATGAATTTTAGTAAACATAATTTGACAAGTTATCTGAGCCAAGGTCTATAAAGTTTAACAGGGCTGTTACTCGAGCGCTTTTTCCGCCATTTTTTTTGGATTGTTATGGGCTGGCTGCTTCAAAATTTGCATTTTATCAGAATTAAGCCACCTAGCATAATCTATCTTCAGCCTAGTTGCCGATACCATATGCAATAGTATACCAAAATATTATGAAATATAACTTGCTCTCTGAAAACTGCCGGAAAAAGCGCTTGTGTGACATTGCCTTATTTTCTCCTATTGCATATACTGCCACAGAGGAGACCCATGTGATGGTGTTCAGTGGCCAAATCAGCGATGTCTTAGCGCCAAGTATTTATCGATCAAATAGCGGTATTCAGAACCCTCCTTGATATTTCAATTACCAGATAAATTCACATTTACGATTCTACATAGTCAAATGCACACCTTACTTAACCCTTTCAGGCCGGGGGTTACCGGTTAGTATTCGAAATACAATTGTCTTAATCACATAATTACCTCTCCAAAATTAGTTTTCTGCCCATAACTCTCTCAAAGACAACTGCAGAGCTTGAAGTAATTAAACTAAAGGTTTCTAAACACCCCTGATGGTTACAAAGGTTTAACACTTCCACTGCTGGCATATTTCCGCCATATTAGGGCTCATTCAGGCACTCCTGATTGATTAAGCAAGTGTCTGAATGAAATTAAATGTATTCAGCCAAAAATTAGAAGAAAATAGCTTTAAAATGACACCAGAAAGAGACTCGTAGCGCGCGCTGGCTACACCCGCAGTGCTACCATAGACATTCGCTAATACTGAGCAATTATCGCTAATCTCGCACTACATTTTCCTCTGGCAACGCTGTATGTCTAGCGAGAGTATGGCTCATACTCCTGTGCCTCGGCCGGCTGGTTGGAGAGAGGATGGGTGGCCTGCCGCACTCCCACTCACTCGCACTCGATTCTACAGGCTTTATGAGGCATTAAAAGCCTGTAAATTGCTGTAAATTGCCATGGCGTTCTGGAACGTCTCCCGCAGCCATCGGGTTAAAGTATCCCTGTAGGACCCAATCATGTCCATATGTGCGTGAAAGGCTTAACATCAGGCAGGCATTAATACAACAATGATCGATCCAAATGTAATGACAGCTGAGACATCACTTATTTGGCCCACTGTATAAGGCAAAGATGGAATATGTGGGAGCAAGACCAAGAGCAACATCATACCCTCAACCTGCTATAAAGTTATATTCTATTGCATGTATTCCCACAGAGGAGCCTCATAAGGTTATCTGTTTTTTGTTATAGAGTTCGCCACCTGTAAATGGCACCAATTAGCGTGTCGCCCATCGGTAATTTGTTTAGGGTTTATTCCCCGAGATGGGTTGCCCGCCAAGGTTAACGATTCCCATCCACCCGGAAACACCCCTATCAGATAACAGGGGGAGCGCTAACACCAGAGACAACCCAATCACAGGGGGAGAGCTAACACCAGAGACAATCCAATCACAGGGGGAGCGTTAACACCAGAGACAACTCTATCACATTATAGGGGAAGAGTAGAGGAGGGGGTTCCCACGAACTCCTCAGGGGAGCTAAGGGACCCTGACTCATACCTCAAGGGAAAGAGGGTCTAGGTTGTGCCATTCAGGACTGGACTGGTTAGTGTAGGAAGAGGACTTCCCCCACACTATGAAGGGGACCCCAGTGTTCAAGAGGGCTATATAGTTGTATTGCATGTATTCCCACAGAAGAGCCCCATAAGGTGATGGTGTACATAACAACAAGGCCTGGATGGAAGACCTGGGAGACAGATCAAGAGCTAAATAGTACCATCGACCTCGCTGTCAACAAGAATGTCTCACTTGTCATCAACCTCATTTCAGGTATGCTTTAATGGGGTAATACTTGTTTTTGTTAGTTATTTATATATTTCAGAGTTTTCTCGCTAGATCTCCATCAAGCATAAAAATATACCCGCTAGACCCCCTTTCAAGATAAATTTGTACATTTTTCGGTAGAAAAATGTCCCGGCCAAAGGCCGGTTCCTTCTAAAACTACAGGTTCACTGTCGCTCGCCAGGAAAAAATCAACACCTAAATGGCACGAAAGGTCTTAATATTGACAAAGTAATGAGGCGAAAGGTCTCAAATCCCCAAACTAACGGAACAAACGTCTTAAAATCTCAAAATGAATATGCTAAACATGAAGGAGAAGAAGGTCCAGAAAAAGCAACTACCTCCCCATTAACACTATCTGAGCCGATGTCTTGTGAGTTAATATGCTATTTTGTTTAATTCTTATTGAGGATTTTGCTTGCTTTTGCCATTTTCGGGCAATGCATTTTGGAGTGTCCACTAGGCTAACAAACCTGACTTCTCAGACTTCGTTCAAACTAAATGATGCCCAACCAGACACCCTTCTAGCTAAATTTGTATATTTTTCGACAACAAAAATTTTCAGGCTGAATTCTTCTAAGTTACTATTTGACACCTGAATGGGATGAAGAATCTTATCATCGCCAAACTAATGGTGTGAAACACCTTAAAATCTGGAAACAATGAAGCAAAACAGAAATACCTCCCTCGGATCAAAAAGGGATACTGCCATTCACACCTTAATTGTGCTAACGTTATAGTCAGAAACTGCTAATAATACTCACAACTCCCTCTCCTAAGACTACACTATTAAGCCGGCTTCATAAGCGTGGTGGATGTATCAGAGCAACAGTATCCGAGTTAACAATATAATTAAAATGGAGTCTATCCAGTAAATGGGGTTCCTGGGATGGCCTCCCTAGAACAAAAACACAGGGAGTGATCCCGAGGGATCCAGTTGTGGGGCTTCAGAGGCTGGGGTATAAGGGTTTGAGGGAGACCCCAGGAGGACTATACAAGAGTGTTCCAGGGGACCCCTAAGAGAGAGGGTCGAGGAAGAGAGGTTGATGCACCACAGGACATGGCAAGAAGATGGCTAAAGTGATAATGGGATAGAGGGCCTTCCTAAGAAGGACGAGAGCAGTCAGTTGGTGTGGGTGACCAAGGTATTGCATGTCTGCAATGAAAGATTGATTATGAAGTTAATTCTTTACCAATCATAGCATGTTAATATTTAATGTCCAATTGTCCATTCACTTTCTCTCTCAATACTGATAGAATAATTTCAGGAGGAGCTGAAGATCTGGTAAACCCGAGGATGCTGAGGCAGCAGAATCAAAACAATATCACCGTAAAGTTGGTGCCCTTCCCTGACGAGGACACCTTTAAACTCTCCAACACCAGCGTTACCAGGTACATTTCACTGACACTTTCAAGATACCAGGATGCGTTTTATTTCCTTTATGCTGGCTAATAGTAGACAATTTTATTGAGGATAGGAAGGAATTGTGGGTGTCAGGGTTAGTGGAGATAAAGCTATTCCCATCTGGAGTTGGGAAGGGGCGCTGACGAAGGGGGCTTGTGCCACGCCATCTGGGGGGAGGCGACTGTGAGGGGTTTAGGGATCCTCATGATCATTGCGCCAGGAAGCATGTGCCTTACTATAGGTAGCGCCAACGAACTTGACAATAATCTTGACCCCTTAACTTCTCATAACTCAAAAGGGCCTAGAGCAAACTGACTAAATATCCACACCTATTTCCTGGTGGTCTTTTCCCAATTGATAGAAATGTCAGCTCGATTGCTTTAATTAATTTTGAGTTATGAGATGTTAAGGGGTCAAGATTATTGTCGAGTTCGTTGGCGTTACCTATAACCCTTTCCGATGCTTTTTGGCCAACTTCCTAACATTTATTTATATTGTTATGAACTTATTATTATTATTATTATTATTATTATTATTATTATGATTATAAATATTTTGATTATTATTATTATTATTATTTTTGTGGTTATTATAATTAATATTATTATTACTATTATTACTACTGGAGGCGGGTGGCTAGGAATCCTCCTCCCGTTGTGAAATTCACCTACTAGACGAGACAGAGAAACGGACGATGGAATGCGAAAGTGGTCCCGGACCCTAAGAATAGGAACTTTAAATGTTGTTCTGTTCGGGCGCTGTCTCAAGTCGGCCACCCCCAGCTAATGGGTATTATGCCTGAGTATATAAAATATATTAAGGAACACCCCGTTCTTAACATTAATTATCCATTACAAACTCCAATGTACAGTTCCTTGTAAAAGTCACTGAACACTCAGCCAAGGATACCCCTTTAATATTCCGCGCAAAAAGGGATTGGTTTGCGGTTACTTTATGACAATCCCCTTTTACCTACGCTACTTATCACCTAGTGAGTCAAAGGATATGATCATAAAGTAACCGCGAACCATGCCCCTTTTGCGCGGAATATTAAAAGGGTATCTTAAGCTGAGTGTTCAGGGACTTTTGCAGGGAACTGTACTTGAACAAATTAATGAAAGCATTATGATCTTCCCGGGAGTCGAACTCGGGGCATCACACCCAGAACATAAGCACCTAAACTATTCCACCACCAACACAGTTAACTATTTTTCATATATATATTTATTCATATATTTTTCCCCCAGTTTTGGAGAGACGAGCACTGACCGCCCCGTGATCCCTATACCCTACTGGGACGCCTTCGGGAGTGGGTACATCCTGACGGTGTGCCTGCCCCTAGTGTCCCGTGGGGAGTTTGTGGGCACTGTCTGCACCGACGATACCATAGTCAGTCTACTGGGGTTGACCTCTGTTGATGGTAAGAAGGGCTTAGAAAAACACTCCGTAGACCCCCCTTCAGGGTAAATTTGTAAATTTTTCGATAGAAATATGTCCCGAAGGCCTATTCCTCCTAAAATTACAGGCTCGCTATCGCTCGCCAGGAAACAAATCTACACCTAAATGGCACGAAAGGTCTTAAATATGACAACAGAATGGGTCGAAAGGTGTTAAAATTGCCAACCTAATGGGCCTAACGTCTTAAAATGTCAAAACTAATGGGGCTGAGCAAGAGGGAGAAGGGGGTCCAGAAAAAGCAACTATCTCCCCTTTAACCCTTCGGAAGCGGGTGCATCCTGACGGTGTGCCTGCCCCTAGTGTCCCGCGGCAAGTTTGTGGGCACTGTCTGCGCCAACGATACCATAGTCAGTCTCCTGGGGTTGACCTCTGTTGATGGTAAGACGGATTTGGAACTTTAAGGGGGTAGGGTTTATTTATTAGTTTATTTACTCATTTATATATTATTGTTTTAGTTTCCCGAAGGCGCACCTGTTCTTAGTTAACTTAAAAGATTAAATTTTGTTTGTACCACCAATGTATCCCGAAGGTGTACGTGTTTCAGTTATTTAAAGGAAATATAGTTTGCTTCTACCCCCTAGATATCCCAAGGGCGTACATGTTTTAGTTAGTTTAAAGGATTACTCTATTTAACCCATAGGTTCTTAACCTTTTTAGCACCGCGCCCCCCTTTGGTCAGGACTGTATTCATGATGCCCCCCCCCCTCCCCCATGCCTCTGATGCCTAGAAAACAATTTTTGTTTTATCCATTCCATATGGATGGATGCTTAAGATGCAAGATACTGTAAAAAGGGCGAAAAATAACCAATCTGCATGCAAGGATTAAAACTGATTAATGGTTTTGTCAACACTACATGTGGTTGCTTGGAATGACGGTTGTGAATTTTTCCTATCAAAGTTTGTTATTTATATATATCCTTGTGATTACCCTGTATGCATTTGAATGGCCTAGCCCTATTTTGAGCTTTGATTACCCCACGCCCCCCCCTAGCATTGTCAAACGCCCCCCAGGTTAAGAAACGCTGAATTATTTTAATCATATAGATATCCCAAGAGCGTACATGTTTTAGATACTTTCAAGGATTATTCATTTGTACCATCCAGATATCCGTAGTCAACTGTTAATTTAAAATATTATTTGTTTCTCCCCCCCCCCCCCCAGATATACCGAAGGCGTACGTGTTTCTGGTAAACAGTTTGGGCAACACCCTGATGCATCCACTGTTACCACTACCACACTCCCTTAAGGAAGACCCTCCATCAGTGATCATTGACAGGCTGGAACATAAGATCCTTCTCGACCCCATCCGGGCTTCTAACGGCTCTGGACATCAGGTGACTATACTACTCCTTTTGTTTCACCACAGTCAGGAATTGTGTTTTTCCTTAAACCTTTGAGTACCAGTGATGTGTGTTGTATTTTGTTCTAGCAATATTTATGAAATGACGGGGATGCTGAAGTCAAATGCAAAAGCCAGTTGCAGAATTGCCAGCCTGCAACTGGATCAACAAGAGAAACCAGCAGCACGGAAGCAAAGAAAGGACAGGAAAATACAGGAGCCACCCCTGCCGCCCTGAGCTTCTCATATTCTATGGGACCAAACAACAGTCACAAGCATGGGAAATTCTAACAGCCAACCACAGCCCTGGTTTCAAACCGCACCAGCCAACCACAGGACAGCATTCCCGCCATCCCCGGATCTGCAATATGATGAAGGCATGTTTATGCAAGTTAAACATCAGTGGCCAGAAGCTTACAGGTACAAATGGACCTGAGCAGGAGTGCCAGTTATGACGGACCTGGAGATATTATAACCTCAAGAAAAGAATCACAAATAGGCAAGCAATACCCAACTTTGTCTAGGAGTCTGGAGAATGATGTACAAGTAGGATTTCTCCATGAATAAGTTAAATAAATGCCATGTAAGCCTTAAATGTACTACCTAATATATAAGTAAACCTATAAATATTACCCAGCTATGTCTACGATAAGTATTAAACCTCACAACTCAATTACAACGAATTCACAATACCCCTATTGCCGCGAGTTCGTGTAAAAGAGAGTCAAGAATTAAGTCAGATATCACCTCAAAGATTTAGTAGAAAAGTATGCAAACATCCACTGCAGCACTGTACTCAGCCTTGAAAAGGGACAGGACAGCTAACCACAGAAGGAGCTTGTACCAACCTGCCCCTGCCGGAGAGAGTGCTAGACCTGTGGTGCCCTTTGAAGTATGGAACCTGAAGTCCTGCTCGAGTGACGCCCTACCCCCCTGAAGTGCTGCTCCACGAACCTACGATCTACGTCGGCCAGACTTGCTCTCTCTCTACCCTCCAACATTACCCTAAGTGTCTCTGTATATCTTACGTTGTGTTTATTGTTGTCAAGGCATAGGTTAAAATATGTGAATTGTGTAAGCGTGTGATTATATTTAGATCTGTGCCCAAGATCCTTATTTTGCGTATGTATTAATCCTTCTGTAACTTATATTAACTCTTATCTAGATCTGTGTTCAAGATCCAATATTCAACTTGTTTAAATATCCTCTAGAACGTCCTACGCATACCATACGTTATATACTCGTGTTCATTAATTCACCTCGCCCACGCACTCACAGATTTTCCTAGTATAATGTATTCTGTTATGTATGTTACAAGTTGAGGTCGAAGTGTATTTCGTGTTTGATCCCCCTTCTTAACTCATAACTCATTACCTAAAACCTACGCTCATTTTCATAATTAATTTATCTCGGTATCCTCGTTGTGAAGTTTTATCATTCACTAAGTAGATTTACTTTCCGAGCCCCCATTTTACGTTCGATTACTTAATAATTTTTGTAATTATTTTATGAACTAGTATTACCGTTCATTTGATTACTGATGTAGATAATTCTGATTCTTACCGTCTAGAAAATTCTAGCATTGCATAGTCTATTATCTAATATTCCATCATCTTGAATACACCGCTTATTCAGGTGAATTCTTATTAAGACTCTGTTAACTCGTTCAGACATCTTGTTAATACCCTTTTGAGTATTTCCGCAGTACAACTTCGTCTTGTGCGTCACTTTTATCATAATTAATATTGTGTTAATTATTTATTACGCTATTACCATTATAAGCGTTTCTAGGACATCTGTTAACTAATCTCATTTTGGTTAACTAGACTGTCTTTAAATACAATTAATAGATATTCCTCTATAGTTGATTCATAGTTGTATTAATAATCTTACATCTGAATTCCTCGACCGAGTTCGTAATTATTGCATACGTTCGATTGAAGTGAATATAAAGTTCAAATCATAAGATACATAAATTGAGTTACGTATATAGTAAATTGTGAAAAGAATTAAATAGTTCATTGCCACTAATTTCATTGTACTATCTCGGATATTAAGTTCATATTTACACAAACTAGAATTGTATTTTCCAACATCTCAGTAAAGTATACGACCTGACCAGCTACCTGTTCAAAAGTATACGACCTGACCAGCTACCTGTTCAAAAGTATACGACCTGACCAGCTACCTGTTCAAAAGTATACGACCTGACCAGCTACCTGTTCAAAAGTATACGACCTGACCAGTTACCTGTTCAAAAGTATACGACCTGACCAGCTACCTGTTCAAAAGTATACGACCTGACCAGCTACCTGTTCAAAAGTATACGACCTGACCAGCTACCTGTTCAAAAGTATACGACCTGACCAGTTACCTGTTCAAAAGTATACGACCTGACCAGCTACCTGTTCAAAAGTATACGACCTGACCAGCTACCTGTTCAAAAGTATACGACCTGACCAGTTACCTGTTCAAAAGTATACGACCTGACCAGCTACCTGTTCAAAAGTATACGACCTGACCAGCTACCTGTTCAAAAGTATACGACCTGACCAGCTACCTGTTCAAAAGTATACGACCTGACCAGCTACCTGTTCAAAAGTATACGACCTGACCAGCTACCTGTTCAAAAGTATACGACCTGACCAGCTACCTGTTCAAAAGTCACACAACCCGTAGCCAGCCTACCTGGTTCACGCGCGGGCGTGTTAATTACGAGACAACTCTTAATTAACCTAACCTAACCTAACCTAACCTAACCTAACCTAACCTAACCTAACCTAACCTAACCTACACATTATGAATCGAGAGAACTAGCCTATGACATAATTATACAATAAACGAACAATTCGCCCACATTACACACACGCCATAAACGGGAGGCCATGTATGCAGCACCAAATCCTGCAAATCCTGTCCTCTGCGCATGCGTGAGAATCTTAGGCCCCTTGGCACGATTTTGTTTTCCTTTATACTATTATATTATCTTAACCTAACCTAACCTAACTTAAATTAACCTAACAGTTGAGCCTAAATAACATAATCAAAATATTAGGGAAAAGGCCGCGCATACGCAGAGGGACAGGATTTGGTGCTGCATACATGGCCTCACCCATAAACCCTCCACTTAGCTCTCCCCATCCTAATCCTGACTGGTCTCGTCAAATTGCCCCATAGCAAAACATGGGGCCGAGCTGTCTCAAATAATGGGCCGAGTTGTCTAGCCGTCGTGGCCGAGTTGTCCAAAAGTGGGCCGAGTTGTCCCATGGGCCGAGTCGTCCAGTCACCATTACCACCACTGAAGTATAATTGATCTCACTTTGATTTATTCTACTTATATGTATTCGCTTCGTTGCCTTATAATTCTCATAATTATTAAGGTAATGCTACGCCCTGAATTACAGACATATATTCGGGAATTGAATATTGAAATGATTATGCTACGATATCCTAAAATCAAAGCCAATAAATAAAGATACCATTCCTATGCCTATAAGTAAAGATACCATTCCTATGCCAATAAGTAAAGATACCATTCCTATGCCAATAAGTAAAGATACCATTCCTATGCCAATAAGTAAAGATACCATTCCTATGCCAATAAGTAAAGATACCATTCCTATGCCAATAAGTAAAGATACCATTCCTATGCCAATAAGTAAAGATACCATTCCTATGCCAATAAGTAAAGATACCATTCCTATGCCAATAAGTAAAGATACCATTCCTATGCCAATAAGTAAAGATACCATTCCTATGCCTTTGAATAAACTTGTGTATATAATTCACATGTGTGTTGTTACGGAGTTCTGTAGTACCTAGTTGAATACTTAATTGTGATATTAAGAACGTGTTCGGGAAATCCATGTTGGGATTATTTACGGTCTATAAGTCCAGATCTGGATTTTAGTAAAGACTATATCACGAGCTTTAACTATTATAGCCCGACAAAACAATTTATAAGATATTGTGCAGTGTAGGAAGTATGTGTGGCAGTTAAAAGGGTTGGTTGAGATAGTTTGAAAGGTTGCTAGACTACTCGGCCCACGGGACAACTCGGCCAACGGCGAGACAGCTCGGCCCAGTAAAAACGAGACAGCTCGGCCCACGGCGAGACAGCTCGGCCCAGTAAAACCGTAAACCAGTAAAGTCCTACAACTGATCATTCAAATCCAGAAAGTACCGGTCTAGAAATGGCTAACAACAAATGATTCGGTAGGTCAATAATATTAATGAGAATACTAATGGATGACTTAGAGGATAAATGTTTCCTAGAACGAATAAATAAAAAGGGACATATACTGTAGGTAGGATCAGGAATGAAAGGGACATATACTGTAGGTAGGATCAGGAATGAAAGGGACATATACTGTAGGTAGGATCAGGAATGAAAGGGACATATACTGTAGGTAGGATCAGGAATGAAAGGGACATATACTGTAGGTAGGATCAGGAATGAAAGGGACATATACTGTAGGTAGGATCAGGAATGAAAGGGACATATACTGTAGGTAGGATCAGGAATGAAAGGGACATATACTGTAGGTAGGATCAGGAATGAAAGGGACATATACTGTAGGTAGGATCAGGAATGAAAGGGACATATACTGTAGGTAGGATCAGGAATGAAAGGGACATATACTGTAGGTAGGATCAGGAATGAAAGGGACATATACTGTAGGTAGGATCAGGAATGAAAGGGACATATACTGTAGGTAGGATCAGGAATGAAAGGGACATATACTGTAGGTAGGATCAGGAATGAAAGGGACATATACTGTAGGTAGGATCAGGAATGAAAGGGACATATACTGTAGGTAGGATCAGGAATGAAAGGGACATATACTGTAGGTAGGATCAGGAATGAAAGGGACATATACTGTAGGTAGGATCAGGAATGAAAGGGACATATACTGTAGGTAGGATCAGGAATGAAAGGGACATATACTGTAGGTAGGATCAGGAATGAAAATATATGATTGTCTTCTATCATCATCATGTTAACCCCTTGAGGATCATGACGCACTTTACAGTGTATTTTGTCTATTATGAGGTAATTTTATTTAGATTAGTAAGGTTATATGGAAGACAGACGGTTATTCTAGACAGTCTTCAACATTTCAAGACTTACAGATCCTTCCTAAGCTGTATGAGATCGTCTAATGACAGTCGGAATTAATAAAAAAGGCGACATAAACCTCAAGGGGTACCGTAATGTCACGTTTTCATGATCACCCATATTTCGCTACTCTATTAATGCAAAGTAACTGATTTCTATAAAAATGGGAAATATGCTAATCACCATCGGCTGAAAATTAAAATGGTTGTAATTTTTCCTATTAATGGGCGTGTTTTAGTCTGATCGTCATTATGTATATATATATATATAGGTCTATATATATATATATATATATATATATATATATATATATATATATATATATATATATATATATACAATGTTAGATACAATCACGAATTTCAAGGCTACAGGCTTTTTCACGGCTATATCACAAGGTTAGATACAATCACGAATTTCAAGGCTACAGGTTTTTTCATAGCTATATTAAAAAAATTGACTCATAGCATAACATGGGGCCGAGCTGTCTCAAATAATAGGCCGAGCTGTCTCGCCGTCATGGCCGAGCTGTCTCAAATAATAGGCCGAGCTGTCTCGCCGTCATGGCCGAGCTATCTCAAATAATGGGCCGAGCTGTCTCGCCGTCGTGGCCGAGTTGTCCAAAAGTGGGCCGAGCTGTCCAAGCCGAGTTGTCCCATGGGCCGAGTCGTCCAGTCCCCTGCTCGACCCCATCCGGGCTTCTAATGGCTCGGGGCATCAGGTGACTATATTTTTCTATTTTAGTCACAGTTAGATATTGATTTTTTCCTGCTCACCAGCAATACAACCTTGCGGTGTGTAGACAGAGATTGTAGGGAACTAGTAAAAGGAGTGGAGTTGATGAGACAAAATGCTTTTGACTTTACTCTTTCCAGAAGTGCGGTTTGGGTGGAACCTCCCTACACATGCGGACAATACTCGATACATGAGTGCATTGTGCCCCTATACAGTGCAAGAAACTGTGCGAGGGTGATGAGCCCACTGAGACTATTGAGCACATCTTATTTCTGGGAAACAGTTTTAGCAAGAGTGGTAATATGGTCTTTCAAAGAAAGGTTGGATGAAAAAGAAACACCAAGAATACTAAGAGAAGATGAAGGGTTAATTTGTGTATCGTTGAAGAATAAGAGAAGGTCATGCAGAAGAGGGTGATGGGTAGATAGAAGGAGAAATTGGGTGTTGGAAGCATTGAAATTATCAAGATTTTCTCTGCCCCAAACGCAGATAGTAGATTGATCAGAAGATAGGTGTGCTATGGCTTCATCACGTGAGTTTGGGAGTGATTGCATGCTGGGGCGTTGTGGAAAACTAGTTGAATAGTGTAAGGTAGATTCATCAGCATATGAATGGGTATAACTAGAGGTACAGTTGAGAAGGTCATTAATGAATATTTGAAAGAGAACTGGAGATAGTGAAAATCTCCCCTTAAGTGACTGGGTCGTCCTAGAGGCACTGATTTACCATCTGCTGTTCGTCGTCAATGAAAACCTCCTCTTAACGCTTAGAAGATCCGCATTTCATTTTTGTTTTGTGGTTATTATGACACAATTTTATTCAGATCAGGAAGGGTATATGGAAGTCAGCTAGTCTTTACCCTTATAACTCCCACAAATCTCTCCTAAATTATATAATATCGTCTAATAATCGCCAGAATTAACGATCAAAATGCGTCTTAATCTTCAAAGGGGTACCCTATCTGCCTGTGTTGATTGATGTCCAGTAATCGATAAATGGATATAAAATTGTAGTCATGTACTTAACCCTTAACTGTCTTGATGGTGTAATGGTTTGAGTGTTTAGGATCTGTATGTGGTAACCCAGGTTCGAATCCCGGGCTGATCATTATGCTTTCATTAATTTCATTGGAAGGTGTTGGTGTTGAGAGTAAGATTAATAAATTCGATTATTTTAACCACCAGGACGTGAGGGGGGTGCAGGTGGTGTCAGTAGGCCGCCCCAGAGGTACTGACTTACCCTCTGCTGTTCGTCGTCAGTTAAAACCTACCCATAACCTATCCACCTCCCTACCTAACCAAACAACCACCCTAGCTACCTAACCTACCAACCACCCAACCTAACCTACCAACCTCCCTACCTAACCTACCAACCTGTGTTTACCACCAGGACGTGAGGGGTGTGCAGGTGGTCTCAGTAGGCCGTCCAAGAGGTACTGACTTACCCTTTGCTGTTCGTCGTCAGTGGACCGACTACCGCCTCTACTGGGCCCCCATCAGCAACACAGACCTCACCATCGCCTTGGTTATGCCCATCAAAAACAATAAGGTAAGCTTAAGAGGGTAGGTGTTATTAGTTTATTCATTGTATATATATATATTTATTTTAGTTTATGCCCATCAAAAACGGCAAGGTAAGCTCATAAGAAACTAAACGAATACACGTTCTTTACATCTTTCATCATACCTATTACAAGCAGGGTGGTAAGTAAAGAATGTCAAATTGCTTGGACCCAGCATGCCCAGGCAGTCATATGATGGGACCTGATTTTTGAGGGTTAGTCAAAGAGCCCACCCATATTAGTCTTTGTTATGTTCCCTGTTTGTGTTCGGTGTTACGTCCAAACTGACAATTGCTCTAGTTACTTAGGAGCGTGCCTCAGTGTTCAGGCGATGGCTACCATAGCTAGTACCCCAAAACTGCACTCTTCGAGATAATTGTTGCGTGCTTAGTCAACAAAAAATGCAACATGAAAGACAAAGCTCAATAGATCTGTGACTTTTGGCTGTTGGAGGCAAGTGGGATTGGACTACTAAATGGACAACTTATTGAACACTGGCTACCGAATTGCTCATGAGCGAACACTTCCGTGTCCAAGAAACAGTGGACTCGGACAAAGACTTTGTGTTGGGTCTTGGCAGTTCTGTGAACAATATTCGGTGTTTTGTGGACACGAAACGTATGTGGACGGTCCGGACCTTTAGAGGCATACTTGGATGCATTGGAATCAGCAAACTGACTCAAGTAGATTATTTTAGGTGGCTGAGATATTAAAAGACTAGAATTCAGTAACTACCAAACCCGAGTTGTCGAAACAATTGGCAGCTAAAGAGCTTGTGTAGTATGTTATAATAGTCCCAGGTTAGGGACCTGCAGAGGTTCTCCTTCGGACAGCATAAAACTGTGCAAAAGAGAGTTGATGGAGGAAAAGGGATGGGGTTTAGGGTAAGAATATAATAATTGATCCTAATTTTAGTGAAGTGGGACTATGAAACTACACAAATATGGAGACAATTCCACACTTGTATGCTGCACAAGCGCGAGAATCTAATGATGTCCGTGTTTACTTGGTATGTGTGTTGTTACAACTGCCATGTTATGTGTATCTGCAGTATGTGTCCTCTAAATTATTTGTGATTTTGCATAACATGCCTTTGCATTAAGTTAAATATTTGCTTTGAGCAATGTGACAAACATAATGGGTATGTAATATAAATTTTGGTCTCAGGTGTGGTCCTCAGCATACAAATGCTACAAGCAGACTTCTTGCCGGGCTCCAAACTTCCACTACCACCGGCCAAGCTCCCAGGCAGCGACTAGAAAAACATGCAAGTTCTTCGGCACCACGGTGAGGACGCACTTTACTTTTCATATGGGTATCCGCAGAGGCTGTTCTCGGTCAGCATGATATGTGGTTGTTTGCATGAAAGGTTAGGTGTCGTTTATTGTCGTTTCTGCCTCTTTTACTGATGCCGATGAGCGTGGTACCCCATAAGTAGTATAGTATAATATCCCAATGACATATTCTTGCAACCAGAGGTGTGGTGGAGTGGTCTTGCCACTGGACTGGTAATCCAATGGTCCCGGGTTCGAATTCCGATATATCAATGGAAATATATTATTGGGATGGAATTTGTGCTGTACCTAGTATCAGTGCAGTACCACAAAGCCCAGTGAAATGCTAAACAAATACACTCATTGTTCTCTGATTAAATAACTGTACACTGTATGAATATTCCCATATTCAAAATATGTTAGGAGGCAATGCCTAGTGAGTTAATTGCTCAATAGGTGGCGTTCTGAGAGTGAGGGTACGAGTCTAGGGGGTGAGAGTGAAGCAAGGCAAAGCAGCTTCAGAGATGGGGCTGTTTTGAGCCAATGTGAAGTGCTTCACATGTCTCACTCCCTAGACTGGAACAAGACCTCACAGGCTTCACCGTGTTGAGTGGTTGGATGTACAGGCTCTCAGCCTATGCCCGAGAGGAAGTAGTTGGAATATAGAAGAAAAAACAAAAACAAAATATATATAAATATATGAAAATAAAAATGATCGCTGCCTTATCAGTTATGACTTGCCTCAGGCTATGAGGAAGTTCATGTTGTAGACATGGATAGTTAGTGGTTGAAGAAGAATATAATATGGGCTTGTAAAGCTAAATCCACATGTTGAAACCAGTATAATTGTAATGAAACAACAGTTTCGGTTCATCTTGAGTATTCGTCAGGGCTCAAGAAGGCCCCTACCTAAAGATGGCTCCTACCTAAAGATGGCTCCTACCTAAAGAGGGGTCCTACCTAAAGAGGGTTCCTACCTAAAGAGGGCCCCTACCTAAAGAGGGCCCCTACATATAACAGGCTCCAACATAAAGATGGCCCCTACCTAAAGAGAGCCCCTATATAAAGTGGGGTCCTACCTAAACAGGGCGCCTACCTAAAGAGGGCTCCTACCTAAAGAGGGCTCCTACCTACAGAGGGCAAAATACCTAAAGAGAGTACCTACCTAAAGAGGGCCCCTACCTTAAGAGAGCCCTTACCTAAACAAGGCTCCTCCACAAAGAAGGCTCCTACCTAAAGAGGGCACCTACCTAATGAGGGCACCTACATAAAGAAAGCCCCTACCTAAAGAGAGGACCTACCTAAAGAGGGCCCCTACCTAAAGAGGGAACCTACCTAAAGAAAGCTCCTACCTAAAGAGAGCTCCTACCTTAAGAGGGCTCCTATCTAAAAAGGGCACCTACCTAAAGAAAGCGCCTATCTATAGAGAGCTACTTAAAGAGGGCAATTACCTAAAGAGAGCTCCTACCTAAAGTGGGCTTCTACATAAAGAGAGCCCTTACCTAAAAAGGCCCCTACTTAAAGTGGGTTCCTACCTAAACATGGCTCCTACCTAAAGAGGGCTCCTACCTAAAGAGGACCTCTACCTAAAGAGGGCAAAATACCTAAAGAGAGTCCCTTACCTAAAAAGGGCCCCTACATAAAGAGGGACCTACCTAAAGAGAGCACTACCAAAAGAGGGCTCCTACCTACAGAGAGTCCCTACCTAAAGCGGGACCGTACCTAAACAAGGCTTCTACCTAAAGAGGGCCCTAAATAAGATGCCTACCTAAAGAGGGAGCATACCTAAAGATGGCAAAATAGTGAAAATATATAATGAGAGTCCCTACCTATAGAGGGCCCCTAACTAAACAAGGACCCTAAATAAAGACTGTTTTAAATATATGGGTATAGCTTTTCATTTTTGTGTTCACAACACTGTGAATGTTTCACTCATATGGGTTTGTGTTAGATGATTAAATATTTTATGTGTCAGAGCTATTGAAAGAGTGCTTTGATTTAATTTGATAACATTAAGAAGTATTTAGCCCTTGATAATTGTGACACTTTATTATGGCTATTATTTGACGATTTTATTCAGCTTAGGAATATCGTGTGGGATCGAAAGAGTTAATGGAGATAGTTTTTACTTCATTGATCCAGCCTAAATTGCATAAAATAGTCTAATGATAGCCAAAATGAACAGCATTAATACGTCAAAATCCTATCTATCTCTTTTGCCGAACGCCGTGATCCACGAAGGAAACAGTCCCATGCACCTCTGTCCCTAGTCAGTCGACGCCCCTCCTCCCATCCAGCACCACCTTTAATCATATACTTCTCAACTCTATTCTTCCACCTCTCACTTGGTCTACCTCTCCCTCTCTGTCCTGCCACCTCACTCTCGTACACTCTCTTAGTCATTCTCTCGCTTCCCATACGTTCCATATGGCCGAACCATCTCAAAGTGTTCCTTTTCACACTTTCCAGCACATCTACATTCACACCACACCTCTCTCGTACTTCCTCATTCATCTGTCTATCCCTCCATGTGACTGATTCCGCATGCACTTCTCAAGTAACTAATTTCCACCCCTCTCACTCTTGGTTTGAGTCTCTTCACTAATGTTCATGCTTCGCTTCCATAAGTCAATGTCGGGATTACCACACTGCCATGCAAGGACTTCTTTACGTCCATGCTGACCACCCTATTTCTTGTTACTGCTTTCAGCGTTCCTACAACCCTTTTCCCCTGGTGCACCCTCTCCCGGACTTCTTCATCCATACTCCCATCATTACTCAACACACTTCCCAAATAATTAAATTATCTGACATTCTCCATAGCCTGACAGTTCAACCTCACCTCACACTCTGTGGCTGCACCCCTTTCAAATACCATAAACTTGCTCTTCCCTCCGATTCAGTTTTTCACACACTGTTCCAAACATATTTACCAGCCTTTGGAACTCCCATTCACTATACCTCATCGGAACTGTATCATCAGCAAACAGCAGTACAGGCAACTTCCACTCGTTTCCTTCCCTTATCAGCGGTACACCAACATCCACTGCTCTTCCTTGTATTTCTTTCATGATTCCATCCATATAATTATATCTAAATAAAGTAATGAAACTATCCTGTAACTGAAGGGGTAAACATATTGGTCCCCTGCAGAAAGTGATGAAGGACGAGGGTTTGGTGAAGTTGGCCCCGACCTGCTTCATTGACGTGCTGGGCTACCTGAAGAGAGAAGACAACGCTACCATCACCAAGCTTAACTCCATCTTCACCAACTCCGCACCGTATGACGAACTTCTCAAGGTTTGTATGGGACTATTTTTCTGTTTCTCTCGTAGATGTACATGCACTACATTACATATGCACATTCTCTCTCTTCCTCCCTCCCTCCCTCTTTCTCTCACTCATTGCTGGTCTCCAACACTCAGGAAACATAAAGAGCAACTGGAAAGAGTACAAGCTTATTCCATCGATTAGAAGACGAGCTATGAGGACCGGTTGAGAGCGTTTGATCTCTTTTCGTTGGAAACATGCAGACTACGAGGTCATTGAAGTTTTTAAAATACTTAATGGGTTTGACAATGTGGATTATAGCAAAGTGATTAGTCTCAATATGAATACAACACGTAACCATGGCTGGAGGTTAGAATTGAAAAGGTTCAGCACTAGCATCTGTGGAAACTTGTTTACATAATTATAAGATCTGTTCTACCTGGAACAAACTTCCCTCCGATGTTGTAAACAGTTCTTCAGTAGAGCAGTTCAAGAAGAGAGTAGATAGTATCTTACACACTCCGTAATAAGTATAATGCACTAAACAAAATATATCCTTCCACTTCGAGTATCTCCCCGGAATGGACCACAAGATCAGTGAGATACTAACCATTCATTGTACCCCCCCCCCCTCTCTCTCTCTCTCTGGGCTACCTTCAACAAACTGGAACAATTTGGGCTTAAGGGGGGATTGGTCGTTTTTCTAGACCCCTCTCTCCCTTATGTTTAGCCCCATTAGTTTTCAGATTTTAAAATGTTTGCCCCATTAGTTTGTCGATTTTAAAACCTTTTGCCTAATCTTTTCGTGCTTTTTAGGCGTCGATTTTTTTCCTGGCGATTTTTTTCCTGGCGATGATAGTGAGCCTGTAATTTTGAAAGAACCGGCATTCGGCATAGACATTTTTCTATCGAAAAATGTACAAATTAATCTAGAACGGAGATCTAATGGATGTTTATTTAAGTTTGATGGAGGTCTAAGGAGGAAACTAAAAAAAAAATTATACGGTATATAAAATGATCGAAAACACAAAAACTTAAATTGTTGTATATATATATATATATATATATATATATATATTATATATATATTATATATATATTATATATATGTATATAGTATATATATATATATATATATATATATATATATATATATATATATATATATATATATATATATATATATATAGTATATATATATATATATATATATATATATATATATATATATATATATATATATATATATGTGGACACATGAATGAAGTAAAGCATCTTATTATCGCCAAACTAATGGGGAGAAAGGTCTTAAAATCTCCAGGCTAATGCAACAAATAGGTGAGGTCCAAAACGACCCCCTATCGGACCAAATAGCGCTATACCCTGTTCCAAATAGGCTAGAGATCGTTAACCCTAACCTCTGTAACTCAAAAAGGGCTAGCGTAAATGGGCTGTAAAGTTTCACACTTATTCTCCGGCTGACCCTTCCCAAATGGTAGAAATGTTAGCTGGATTACTCTGGTCGTTAACGAGTTATAGAGGTTAATGTTCAAGAGTTGTGGCCTACTTAAGGGGAATGGGCGTATTTATTTGCTCATTTATCATTTATCATTTTATCATTTATGGATCTTTTTATCATTTTTATAAAACTTAAACTTAAAAAAAAACATGCATTAGATCCCCCTTCTAGATTAATTTGCATATTTTTCGGTAGAAAAATTTCCCGGCCAAAGGCCGGTTCTTCCAAATTTACAGGCTCACTATCGTTCGCCAGGAAAAAAAAATGACACCTAAATAACACGAAAGGCTAATATTGACAAAGAAATGGGGCGAAAGGTCTTAAAATTGACAAACTAATGAGGCACACATCTTAAAATCTGAAAACTAATGGGATTAAACATGAGGATGAAGGGGGACCAGAAATACGACCCATCTCCCCTTAATTGGAATAGAGCTAACACTACGACCCCGCTACGACTTTTCCAGAATGACATTCGGGTGGGGGTACGACTGGTGGAGGAGGCTGAGGCGCTATGGAAACAGACCAAGGGCCTCAACGACTACATCGGCAGCAAGTACATTGGCACAGAGGATGGGGTCTTCCTCTCCTTCCCTGGTACAGAGCTCAAACAGGAGTATGATCACCGCAGACGTCCTTGGTAAGATTGTATAACTTTTAAGCACGTATTCCTAGTCATGCGGGAAGGGTGTTTTCTGTACCATATTACAAAGGATTACACAGGTTAATCAGTAAAAACAGATTACTAATAAACAAAGGCTAAGGAGTGCATCTGACAGAGGAGCCCGAGGCACTATAGAAACATACCAACAGGCTCAACGACAACATCGCCAGCAAGTACATTGGCACAGAGGACTGGTCTTCCACTCCTTCCCTGACACAGAGCTCAAACAGGAGTATGATCACCGCAGACATCCTTGGTTAGTTTGTACAGGTCTTCCTCGATATATGATTGGGTTACGTTCCTGAAAACTCCATCGAATAGTGAGGAAGACCAGTATAACATTCAAAGCCATATTCCTAAGCGTGCGGAAAGAGTGTTTTCTATGCCATATTATAAAGGATTACACAGGAAATCCAGCAAAATCAGATTACTATTCTATGAATTCCCGGCGCGACCGAAGCCACTCCAAGGACCCGTGCCCCCAGGGAGGGGGCAGGGGATGGTTGTGACGGTTTGGCTCCCGAAACTGCTCCCCGCGGCCGGCATCCGGTTGTCCTCCACTGGTCTTTGATCTTGTCTCCGGCCGTGGAGGGTCGGCAGCCATCCGCGGTTGGCAGCTCCGGGAGGTGGTCCCACGGCGTAGACGCCGCTGAAACACATCATAAGACCTTACAGACTATTCAAAACAAAGCCCTGAAGATCATTACAGGCTGCACAGCTACTGCACCCACAGATCACCTACATCAAGAAACCAAAATCCTCAAAGTCAAAGACCATCTGGACATGAGAGGCACTCAATTCCTGGCAGCAGCCTCCACGAACCAAGACCACCCACTAAACTACATGGCAACACACCCACAGACACCAAGAAATATCAAAACAACACCCAGCACACGGTATCACACACAATTATTGTCCTCTCTCCCTCCCTGCCCACCCCGAACCAACTTCCAGAAGCACATCCATACTCATATCTCTCGCCGATCCATCCACTCACTCACAGACAACACGCAGCTACAAGCACGATCTCCCGAAATCCATCCTTCCGAATCCTCCCTTCCTCGCGAGGACAGAGTCCACCTGGCCAGGCTGAGATGCGGACACCATCCAGCTCTCCTGAGCTATCAGAAGAGACTGGATGACTCCGTTGTCGACGCCTGCCCGGGATGTAACACAGCACCCCATACCATTAAACACATCATAGAAGACTGCATTTCACACAACCACTTATGCCAACAACACAATCTACACTCAATGAGAGCTCTGTGGGAAAGCCCGATCGTGGCCATGGCCTTCCTCAGGGACTCGGGGCTGTTCAGCCAGGCAGCTTAGGGAACAACAACAACAACTATTCTATGAAGGCTAAGGAGTGCGACTGACAGAGTAGGCCGAGGCAATGTGGAAAAGTACCAAAGGCCTAAATAGCTTTATCTGCACAGAGGATGAGTGTTCCTCTCCTTCCCTGGTACAGAGCTTAACCCCTTCACCCCTATTACGTAATTTTCATCATATTCTGGCGAACGATAGTGACTAACCACCTGTTTACTCATCCAATAGGTACCAGGTATCCGTATCAGTGAGAGAGGAAGGTTCCATCTCTCTCATGGTACCATACTGTGACGAATTTGGTGCTGGGATGGTGTACACATTAGCCCGTAGCCTCACCACACCGGAGGGAGACCCACTAGTCGTCATCGCTGGAGACTTTACCCTTCAGTTCATTATCACCATTATCAAGAAGCAAGTCCCGGCATGCACCAAACACACGTGAGTTAACGGGGGAGGTAGGGGCTTTGTCTGGGCCCCCTTCTCCCTCATTTTTAACCCCATTAGTTTTCAGATTTTAAGATGTTTGCCCCCATTAGTTTGGCAGTTTTAAGACCTTTTGCCTCATTTTTGTTGTCAATATTAAGACCTTTCGTGCTATTTAGGTGTCTATTTTTTCCCTGGCGAACGATAGTGAGCCTGTAATTTTGGAAGAACCGGCTTTCGGCCGGGACATTTTTGTACCGAAAAATGTACAAATTAATCTAGAAGGAGAATCTAATGGATGTTTTTATTAGTTTGATGAAGGTCTAGAATGGAAACTAAAAATAATAATAAATATGACATATTCAATAAACAAAACCCTTTCCCCCTTAATAAAACCACATACCTACCTATAAACCACCTTTTTGTTATTTCCAAGACATCAAAAATTAATAATAAATGCATGTATGTATGCATGTATATACTCAGGCACATACCCAATTCCTAAGGGTGGCCGACATGAGACAGAGCCCAAACAGAGACAACATTTAAAGTTCCTATTCTCAGGGTCCGGGACCACTTTTGTGTGCTCTCGCCCGTTTCTATGTCTCGTCGAGTAGGAAAATTATACAAGGGGAGGAGGATTCCTAGCTCCTGCCCCCAAAAGGAAAAGTAAGACAGTAAAAGAGACAGACAGAAACAGCTAAGGTTGGATAGAGGTTGACAAACCTCACTCTGGATAGGACCAGCCCAAACCCAAAATAATAATACAACCCCTTTTCCCTCACAGATGTTTTCTAGTGGACGAGCTGGGATACGTCGTGTTAAAGTCAGACTGGACCCTGGAAGATACTCTGCCTCGTAACTGTGCTGACAATACAGACATTACAGCGGCACACATCAACAAACTGGCGCCAGACCTAGGTAAGTGATAGAGACTGTACAGCGGCACACATCAACAAACTGGCACCAGACCTAGGTAAGTGATAGAGACTGTACAGCGGCACACATCAACAAACTGGCACCAGACCTAGGTAAGTGATAGAGACTGTACAGCGGCACACATCAACAAACTGGCACCAGACCTAGGTAAGTGATAGAGACTGTACAGCGGCACACATCAACAAACTGGCACCAGACCTAGGTAAGTGATAGAGACTGTACAGCGGCACACATCAACAAACTGGCACCAGACCTAGGTAAGTGATAGAGACTGTACAGCGGCACACATCAACAAACTGGCGCCAGACCTAGGTAGTGATGGAGACTGTACAGCGGCACACATCAACAAACTGGCACCAGACCTAGGTAAGTGATGGAGACTGTACAGCGGCACACATCAACAAACTGGCACCAGACCTAGGTAAGTGATAGAGACTGTACAGCGGCACACATCAACAAACTGGCACCAGACCTAGGTAAGTGATAGAGACTGTACAGCGGCACACATCAACAAACTGGCACCAGACCTAGGTAAGTGATAGAGACTGTACAGCGGCACACATCAACAAACTGGCGCCAGACCTAGGTAGTGATGGAGACTGTACAGCGGCACACATCAACAAACTGGCACCAGACCTAGGTAAGTGATAGAGACTGTACAGCGGCACACATCAACAAACTGGCGCCAGACCTAGGTAAGTGATAGAGACTGTACAGCGGCACACATCAACAAACTGGCACCAGACCTAGGTAAGTGATAGAGACTGTACAGCGGCACACATCAACAAACTGGCGCCAGACCTAGGTAAGTGATAGAGACTGTACAGCGGCACACATCAACAAACTGGCACCAGACCTAGGTAAGTGATAGAGACTGTACAGCGGCACACATCAACAAACTGGCACCAGACCTAGGTAAGTGATAGAGACTGTACAGTGGCACACATCAACAAACTGGCACCAGACCTAGGTAAGTGATAGAGACTGTACAGCGGCACACATCAACAAACTGGCGCCAGACCTAGGTAAGTGATAGAGACTGTACAGCGGCACACATCAACAAACTGGCGCCAGACCTAGGTAAGTGATAGAGACTGTACAGCGGCACACATCAACAAACTGGCACCAGACCTAGGTAAGTGATAGAGACTGTACAGCGGCACACATCAACAAACTGGCGCCAGACCTAGGTAAGTGATAGAGACTGTACAGCGGCACACATCAACAAACTGGCGCCAGACCTAGGTAGTGATGGAGACTGTACTGACAATACAAACTTACAGAGGCACACATCAACAAACTGGCGCCAGACAGACGTAAGTTGTAGAAATTTTGGTTATAATACAGTATAATGCAGTACACACGAACAAGCTGAAACTGATTATATTAGACAATTAGTTATCAATTAAGTAATTAATGTAGCTCACATAAAATATCTGGCGCCAGATGTAGTAAGCAGTAGATAATTTGTTATCAATACAGTCATAAAGCGAACACACATCAACAAACTGGCGCCAGACCTAGATAAGTGGTAGATAATTTGTTATCAATACAGTCATAAAGGCAACACTCATTATCAAACTGGCGCCATACCTAGTGAGTGGTAGGTGATTTGTTATCAATACAGTCATAAAGGCAACACTCATTATCAAACTGGCGCCATACCTAGTGAGTGGTAGGTGATTTGTTATCAATACAGTCATAAAGGCAACACTCATTATCAAACTGGCGCCATACCTAGTGAGTGGTAGGTGATTTGTTATCAATACAGTCATAAAGGCAACACTCATTATCAAACTGGCGCCATACCTAGTGAGTGGTAGGTGATTTGTTATCAATACAGTCATAAAGGCAACACACATTATCAAACTGGCGCCAGACCTAGTGAGTGGTAGGTGATTTGTTATCAATACAGTCATAAAGGCAACACTCATTATCAAACTGGCGCCATACCTAGTGAGTGGTAGGCGATTTGTTATCAATACAGTCATAAAGGCAACACTCATTATCAAACTGGCGCCATACCTAGTGAGTGGTAGGTGATTTGTTATCAATACAGTCATAAAGGTAACACTCATTATCAAACTGGCGCCATACCTAGTGAGTGGTAGGTAATTTGTTATCAATACAGTCATAAAGGTAACGCTCATTATTAAACTGGCGCCAGACCTAGGTAAATGGTAGATAATTTGTCATTAATAGTCATAAAGGCAACACACATCAACAAACTGGCGCCAGACCTAGTGAGTGGTAGGTAATTTGTCATCAATACAGTCATAACGGTAACACACAACAAACTGGCGCCAGACCTAGTGAGTGGTAGGTAATTTGTCATCAATACAGTTATAACGGTAACACACATCAACAAACTGGCGCCAGACCTAGTGAGTGGTAGGTAATTTGTCATCAATACAGTTATAACGGTAACACACATCAACAAACTGGCGCCAGACCTAGTGAGTGGTAGGTAATTTGTCATCAATACAGTCATAACGGTAACACACATTATCAAACTGGCGCCAGACCTAGTTAGTGGTAGGTAATTTGTTATCAATACAGTCATAAAGGTAACACACATTATCAAACTGGCGCCAGACCTAGTTAGTGGTAGGTAATTTGTTATCAATACAGTCATAAAGGTAACACACATTATCAAACTGGCGCCAGACCTAGTTAGTGGTAGGTAATTTGTTATCAATAAGTCATAAAGGTAACACACATTATCAAACTGGCGCCCGACCTAGTAAGAGGCAGATAATTTGTTAACAATAGTCATAAATGTTGCACACATAATTATAGTCCATTCATTATAGGTTGGCCAGAAATCGTGACCCCTAACCTCTGTAACTCAAAAAGGGCTAGAGCAAATTAGTTGTTAATGTCCCCACCAATTGCCTGGCTTACTCCTCCCAATGGTAGAAAGATCAGCTCAATTATTTTAGTTATATTTGAGCTATAGAGGTTAATGGAGAATAGTTTGGGCCTTCTTATAGTGAATGAACTATAGGTAAGTGGAAGAGCGAGTTTCATAGCTTAACATGACTTTAATTTCACCTGACTGAATATTTAGTCCCTCAGCAGCTGATTTTCCGATAGTTAATGGAAAATATGAAACTACTAGGTCTCTGCATTATAATAATACCAAGTTTTCCTAATAAACAGGTCCAACTTCCTTTTAGTGGCCAATCGTTACACCATCCCTGATCTTATGTAGATAATCTTTACTCTATTAAAATCCCGACCCCCCAACTCTCTTAACCTAAGAACGGCGAGCGTCCTCATATGAGTCTGAACCCTACGAGCGCGAGCGTCCTCATATGAGCAAAGGCCTAAAAAAAAAAAAGCCTTATAAAAAAGACCCCAGTAGCACTCAAAACAAAGGAATATGTGATTATGTGAGATAATTCCCCTCCATACCTCGTATCACTCCTCCACATGTGTCAAACCCCCCCCCCCTTCAATTATCATCTAGTTTTCCTCTTATTCCCTTGTTATCGGTATATTTTCTGCGGCAATATCTCTCACCCAGTTTCAAGGTCATCTTGGACGCTTATAGGGAGTGGGGGAAGAGAGAGGCAGCTCTAGCGAGACATCAGTCTCGCTTCAGGCCTCGAGAGAGGAGGGTGTAGGGCTCGCACGGCTCTCACCGCATGACTGGACGGTCGGCAATAATTAGTCTTTTTCACCCCCCAAATACTACTCCCACTTGTTTTATTGTTGTTACATGTTAACCCGGTAAGTGCGAGCTATATGTAGAGAACACCATACTACTGGGCGGCCATATTAGGCTTTATTCCCGCCTAAAATCGTAATTTTACGATAAATATCGTTATTACTTATTCATATGCGCCTATTTTACGTTTAATATGCAGATATTTACATGTAACAGCAATAACACAAGTGGGAATAGTGTTTGGAGGGTCAAAATCGCGAATTATTGCCGACCGTTCATTCATGAAATGTGAGCCAGACGCAACGTACACCCTCTCTCTCCCAAGCATAGAAACAGACCGAGTCTCTCTCTCTCACAACACGCACTCGGTAGGCACATGACCACGCCTTAGAACCGGATTGGAGATGTTGGTATGGTACATAAACCGATAAACAAGGAAATAAGAGGAAAAATAGGTGATAATTGAAGGTGGGGGGGGGAGGGGGGGAAAGGGGGGAAGGAGGGGGTTTTGACACATGTGGAGGAGTGATAGGAGGTATGGAGGGGAATTATCTCACTTAATCATCTATTCTTTTGTTTTAAGTGCTACTGGGGCCTTTTAAAAGGCTTTTTTCAGGCCTTACCTCTTAAGAGGATCGTCGCCTTTGCCCACTAAAACCTCTTAAGAGTGTTCTCGCCATTCCTGGGTTAATATCTTCATATTAAACGTAAAATAGGCGCATATGAATAAGTAATAACGATATTTATCGTAAAATTACAAAATTAGTCGGGATTTACCCACAATACCTTCGCCCACCGCGACGTTTTAAAAACCATAGGCTCGCCGCGATCAGATTAAGGGAAGGTTTTCACTTAAGGGATTCTTTTTCTGGACTTCATCCGTCTCATGTTTAGCCCCATTAGTTTTGAGATTTTAAGATGTTCGCCCCCGTAGTTTGGCAATTTTAAGAGCTTTCACTCAATTTCTTTGTTAATTTTAAGATTTCGTGCCATTTAGTTGTCAATATTTTCCTGGCAAGAGATAGAAAACATGCAATCTAGGAGGAATCGGTCTTTGATTGGGACATGCTTCTACCGAAAAGTGTATAAATCAATCTCGAAGGGAGTTTAAAAACAAAATGATGGAGGTCTAGGGAACATACTAAAAATGTCCTCTTAAAAGAGATGGACTGTTTTTTTTGGTCTATATAATTACCTATCAATTTTGTTTTGAGTTTCCTCGCTAGACCTCCATCAAGCTTTAACAAAAAAACCCTAAACCCCCTTTCAAGATATATTTGTACATTTTTTGCTAGAAAAATGTACGGCCGAAGGCCGATTATTTATAAAATTCCAAGCTTCTATTTGCTCGCCAGGAAAAAATTGACACCTAAATGACACAAGAAGTCTTTATATTCACATCGAAATGGGGCGAAAGGGCTCAACATTGCCAGACTAATGAGCTGAATGTCATAAAATCTGAAAACTAATGGGGCTAAACATGAGGAAGAAGGGGGACCAGAAGAACGACCCATCTCCCCTTAACCCGGTGGATGCGTAAAGCTGGTATACTACAGTGCCCCCAGTGCGACAGATGTAGCTTTAAATCAGACAAAAAAAATTATATCTACCATATAAAGCAATATTACTTCACTATATTTGCATATTGTACTTATATAATGAACATGTGAACATTGAAGAACCGAAAAATTGGTGTAAAGAGCAAAAATCCAGTGAAACCCCGGATTATTGTGATGGTAGCGTATCGAGTGCGTGGGCAGTGGTGCAGTATAGACCCTCTCTCTCTGGAGTCTCTCATAACACTGACAGGTCTAGCTGTTCTCTTGTACATGTATGAGGGAGGGAGGAGGTACTGGAGGGGTAGAGGAGGTTAAGGGAGCCCACCTTGCTATTTTTCTCTTTCTCTCCCTCTCTCTTTGGCTTGTATCCATTTGGCCCCATTCAGCCTACTATTTTAAGATGTTTACCCTTATCCAGGTGTCAATATTATCCTGGCGAGCGGTAGCAAGCCAGCAAATATATATTTTTGTTTTGACAGCAAGCTAAATTTGTACATTATTTGATAGAAAAATTTCTCCGAAGCCGGATTTCTCCATACAATGCTGGCTTGCTATCGCTCGCCAGGAAGAAATTGACACCTGGATGGGGATAAACGTCTTAAGACAGTTGGCTGAATGGGGCCGAATGGATACAAGCCAGGGAAAGAGAGAAAAGGAGAGAAAGATAAAAAAAAAAAGCCGGTGACCCCCCTTAAGTGAACATATTAATTTTGAGGTGGGAGGGAAGTTGTGTAGAAGGTGGGGCAGAGAAAATGTAGAATAAAAGAGGAGGGGGGAAGTTGATGGAGAAAGGGGAGGAGGTAGGGGGGGAGACACATGAAAGGGGAAGAGGAGGTGGTGGTATGGAGAAATGCCATCTAATCATATATTGCATTCATTTCCCCGGCACTGGTGCATTTTTTGTTGTTGTTGTTGTTGTTGTTATTAATTGTAAGATACCAGAACGAATGTCGTATTCGCCCAGTAAAAGATTCTGGAAAGAATGTCGTAGCTTATGAGTTAACTAAAAGGAACATGGGCAATGAAACTTCTACCATTTGGGAAGAGTCAACCAGTAAGGAGGCATTGAAATAAACAGCTAATTTGCTTGAGACTCAATTAACAATCTTTTCTTTATCATATTTTGATTCCGATAGACTGACTCCGAGCCTAATATCGGATAAGTACCCTCGAGTGACGCCGTTTATATACTTTCTCTGTCTCCAGCTCAGAACATGATTGCTAGTCGACTACTGCGGCGCCGCGGATGTCACGACTACGAGAGAGGCCTTACCTTCTACTACTGGTGGTTGGGCATGACTGGCAAGAGGACACTACACACAGGTACAGTTTTCACCTTATTTAAAGGTTCGATCCCAGCCAAGGCAGACATATTGATTGGGTTTGGTAGTCCATCCTGGCTTGCTTTACATGCTCGCACCCAGTCAGGGGACACCTCATGAAAGTATGCAGACTAATAACATATATAACAAAGTCACTCCAACAGCTTCCTCTCTCTCCAAAACCCCTTATCCTCTCTCAATACTCTTAAAAAAGTAGACAAGGAGATAAAGGCTTATCCCTCAATACCTTCACCTGACCTGAGGTTACATCAATTTGAACCTTAAAAGTCAATTTCTGAGTGATTTGACCAGTAATAAAACATTGTATTGTTTCTTTTGAATTTGATACAGTTTCAAATGGGTGCGTCGCGATTTACACTCTTAACTGTACAGCACACATACATTTCTCTAGTGCTATTATTCTCATTTTTATTCTTATTTGCTTCTATTATGAATATAATTATTTTTATTCTTATTCTTGTTATTAATATTATAATTATCTAGCCTGTTAAGGGTACTTCACACATTCACGTATTCACAGTGTAACAGCGGTAACATGACGATCAACAATTGAGCTATGACGAACTCATGAGGGTCACGACTGCCGGGTAGGACTGAGTACGACCTGGAAAGAAGGCCTAATGTTGACAGACGACGGCAGCACGAATGTGCCACAACGTCGGCACAACTGTGTTCATGCCAACTTCCCAGCTTATTTAAGGGGGTGGACGTGACCTTGCCACTTCACTCTACATGCAAATACAAAAGCGCCTACATACCCCCTGGACTGCACCATGGACCCCAACGACCTGGAAGTTCTCCAGGTGCTGCCTTGTCATGTGTTCGCGCTGCATAGCCTCGTCTTCTCACTGTCTTCTCACATAGTGGCACTGTTGTCACTTTGTCTTTTCAGAAGTTACGCTGTTGTTGCACAGCCTATGGTTGTTATCAGACTATGGTAGGATTACGTGTTTCACCGTCTTGATGTTACAGGGCTGTCATTGCACCGTCGTTTTATCGTAATTGTACGGTCGTGCATTGATGTGGCACGGTCGTTGTAAGTTGACATTGACGCCATGCAGCTGACAGTGAAATGATTTCCGAAGAAGGTGCAGCAATGGTGCCTCAACGTTAGCGATGGTGCCACAACGGTGACTCAACGGCATAATGATGGTACAATGATGGTTAATGGCCCATGACAACCATGTTCAGTTTTGTGCAGACCCAAAATATTTTTGGGTCACACCGACACTTTGGGATGCCACTAGAGTCCAGCAGTTCCCAAACTGCGGGTCATGACCCCCAAATGGGTCATGAGACTTTTTCTGTGGGTCATGAAGGGTCCAAGATTTTGAGGATTTTTTTTTATGATATTTAGGGATTTTTTATATTTTTTATATTTAGGTTTTGTCGTACGACTATTTACGTTCCTAATGCATTTTTTTTTTATTGCTCTCTCTGCTGTGATTAAACTTTAAAATGTATCTGCGCCATTGGAAATTAGTATTTTTTCGGAATGCTTATAAAGGTGGGGGTCACGGTAGGTTATTCGAGAGAATCATAAACAAAAGACTAAGAACATATCTAACTACACATAACCTATACAACACCGCACAATATGGTTTCAGGGAAAAAAGAGGCACCACACACGCCCTAGCTCTGGCAACAGAAACAATAGCACACAATATGAGCAACAAAGGACAATGCCATGTCATCCTGAGAGACATATCAAAAGCATTTGATAAGGTATGGCACTTAGGGTTGCAATATAAGATACTAAACCTAAATCTCCCAATAATAATAGAAAAGCTACTGAATAATTTCCTAGTCAACCGCTCAGCCCGAATTAAAATAAAAACAACCCTAAGTGACAAAATCAGCATAAGCTGTGGTGTCCCTCAAGGATCAGTACTATCACCAACACTATTCACCATCTACACAAGCGACACCCCTCCCTCACAAACAGGCACAAACATTGCATATGCAGACGATATAACACAGATCGTAGGATATGGAGGGCCATCCAGAGCCATCATGGCTAGAAAGACCCAAAGAGAAGCAGAGATAATAAACAATTATGAGGAAAACTGGAAAATTAAAACAAACGGCAATAAATTCACACTAGGAGTAAAAAAGAAAACCCAAATACATATAAATAATAACCAAATAGAAGAAAAAAATAATGGAAGACTCCTTGGCCTAACAATTAGCACAAATAATGGAAGACTCCTTGGCCTAACAATTAGCACAAATGGCTACACCAACAATGTAACAGAGAGGAAAAACCTAGCACAAATAGCCTTGAACAAACTATACCGCTTCTCAGCTCTTAACACCAAAATAAAAACACACCTAGTAAAAACACTCATACTACCAATCCTAGACTATCCCCCCGTACCTACACATACATTGAGTAAAACACAACTCAGAAAACTACAAATAATACAAAATAAAGCATTAAGATTTGCCACTAACCAACGTTACCCATATACGATGACAACTATCCAGATACACGAACACACAAACACTCTACCCCTTAATATACGCATCCACAAACACTCTACCCCTTAATATACGCATCCACAAACACTCTACCCCTTAATATACGCATCCACAAACAGGCAACGAAAATATGGAGCAGACTAGAACACCTACAAGACCCGACATTCGCAACTATAAAACATAACCATGAATTACAACAAGACCTCAGACATCACTCCTGGTTCAAAAGTAGTCCAAAGATAATAAATTAAATAGAGGAACCAGATCCAATATATTAATAAAAACAAATAATAAATAAAATTCAAACCAAAAAGAAAAATAATGAACTCAACTATACACAAACAGTAACACCCAACGAATAAGAATACAAACAAACATAGATATTAGCTAGCTACGAAACAAAAACACAAAATAGAATACACCACTTGCACACAACAAAAAATACCAACCACAAAAACTACATAGCAAGGTGGTCTGCCCGCCAACTTTCACTCTTACACTTTACTTCTTTTTCCACCTTTCTCCTTTCCCCCTTTACCTATGGGTAAAAAAAAAAAAAAAAAAAATGGTACTACTGAAAGGGGTCACGTACTGGAAAAGTTTGGGAACCGCTGCGTGACTAGACCATTCCACGACCACACCCAGGATTGCGCCACATGGCCAGCCGTGAAGCGTCAGGATAAAAATCCTGAACGTGTGAGGTACTCTCTACTGATGTTGGCGTTATTATTAGAACTATTATTATTATTATAACTATTATTATTATTATTATTATTATAAATGATCCTGTCACTGATTTTGTTGAGTGTGTTGTCAGGCGAGAACTACGATGTATACAAGATACCCTTCACCAACCTGTTCCTGGTGGTGAGGACCAAGAGTGCAAAGGTGGTAGCCAAATGTCGCTGTGACCCCAAGCAGGTCAGTCAGGGGGCATACAAAAATAAAAAATAAATAAATAAATAAAAATAAATATATAAATAAATAAATAAATATCTACAGTATATTATATACTGTATATATCTATCTATCTATCTATCTATCTATATGCTCAGGCCCAATCCCCATTTTAGGGGTAGCCTACTCAAGACAGAGCAAGAACAGGGAAAACACAAACACTACACAAAACAACAAATAAACACAGACAAAAAGCACAAACTCACACACATCCAGGTCACCCAGGAGAAGACCCAGAGACCAGGGTCACCAAGGTCGCTCCGGCACTCCCCCGGCCCCCGACCACCCGGAGAGGTTCCGATCTCGGCAGGCAGACATGCAGCGGAGCCAAAGCCACAAGCCCTCCCACCACACTTCCAGGCACACCCTTCATATTAATCGTCTCCCCGGGCCAGGCGCCTGATGGACTATTATCTAGTCCAACTTGCGCCCGACCCCTTACTCCAAATGACCACGTGTTCACTCAACTATTCACAAGCATTCTCCATTCACTCCTGTCCACCACCACTTCCCCTGCCTGATCTATAGTCATTCCTCTATCATCCAAAGCCTTTCTTACACAGTCTCTCCATCTCAATGGGGGTCTTCCTGCCCTTCTATCTCCCCTTGTACCTGACTCACATATTCTCTTTGTAAGCCTTTCCTCTCCCATTCGTTCAACATGACCATAACAGCTCAGCACCCTTCTGTCCACTCTGGCTGACAAATGTTCCTGCTGCCCCACTCTCCTACGTATCTCTTCATTCCTCTATCTGTCTCTACGAGTAACTCCACACATACTCCTCAAGCAGCTCATCTCCATCACATCCAGCCCTCTTTTCTCTTTTTCTTCAGAGCCCATGTCTCAGCCCCATACATCACTGTTGGCACAACAATTCCTTGATACAGTGCACTTTTTACTTTCACTCCGAGATTTCTCGTCTTCCACATACTTCCCATTGCTCCGAAAACCTTCCTTCCTTCACACACTCTCTGTTTTACCTCCACTTCCATACCTCCACTCCTGCTTATCATTCCTCCTAGGACCTAGATATTTAAAACACTCTACTTGTTCCAATATTTCCCCATCCAGCCTCACATCTAGATTCACCCTATGCTCTCCCCTATTACATACCATTACTTTACTTTTATTGACGTTCACCTTCAGTTTCCTCCTTCCACAAACCACACCAAACTCTTTGACTACCCGCTGCAGTTTCTCATTAGAATCCGCCACCAATGCTGTGTCATCAGCGAACAGCAACTGATTCAACTCCCAATCTCTACCATTCTTTCCTACTAAACCCAATCCTCTTCCCATAGTTCTCCTTTTCACCTCCCTCACCACACCATCCATAAACATATTAAACAGCCATGTATATATATACAGTGTATATATATAATATATATAACTCAGAAGGATAAGCATTATTATCTTCTTTTTATTGAATTTAGTATATGTTTCGAGCTTTCTCCCTAGACCTCCATCAAGTTAAAAAAAAATCCCCCAAATCGAGGTATATTTGTACATTTTTCGGTAGAAAAATGTCCTGACCAAAGGCCGGTTTCTCCAAGTATGGGAGTACACAACTTGTCGTTAGTGACTGTACAGTCGTCCACATTAATTATATCTTGCTCTTATGTATGGAAGGAAAATTATTATGATTGAATTAGAAGTGTATTTCTTATCTATCTATCTATTGCCGGACGCCTTACTCCCCTTTATAAGGGTGGCCATACACAAAATGCCCCCAAGCGGACCCATACCCTGTGAGGACATGTACCCATGACAGTTAACTGAAGGACTTACAGGAATGACCACTCAACTTAGGGCCCGTCCAACTCCGAGGCCTTCTATGTATCTTAGGGCCCGTCCGACTCCGAGGCCTTCTATGTATCTTAGGGCCCGTCCGACTCCGAGGCCTTCTATATCTTAGGGCCCGTCCGACTCCGAGGCCTTCTATGTATCTTAGGGCCCGTCCGACTCCGAGGCCTTCTATGTATCTTAGGGCCCGTCCGACTCCGAGGCCTTCTATGTATCTTAGGGCCCGTCCGACTCCGAGGCCTTCTATGTATCTTAGGGCCCGTCCGACTCCGAGGCCTTCTATGTATCTTAGGGCCCGTCCGACTCCGAGGCCTTCTATGTATCTTTTTAGCACTATTTTTCTACAATGGTGTGCGGCTAGCATTTCTTATATAATACGACCAATTAGGCTAGCGGTTTTATGGCAAATTATTCTTGTAAGTCAATCACACTATGTTTCCTTTCATATATAATATCATAGCGTGGATACAAGAATGGTTAATTATACTGTATAAAGGGGAATATACTGTATATCTGTCTATCTATTATTTCTCTCTCTTTCTATATATATATACTGTATATAATTTTATATATATATATATATATGTGGGAGGTGTGGCAGAGTGGTCTTGCCACTGGACTGGTAATCCAATGGACCCGGGTTCGAATCCCAATATGTCAATGGGAAGATATTATTGGGATGGAATTTGTGCTGTACCTAGTATTAGTGCATTACCACAAAGCACACCGAAATGCCAAATAAATACCCTCATTGTTCCCTGATTAAATAGCATTGTATGAATATTCCCATATTCAAAATATGCTACAGTGGGGCAATGCCTAGTGAGTTAATTGCTCAATAGGTGGCGTTCTGAGAGTGAGGGTCCGTGCCTGGGGAGTGAGACTGTGAAGCGCAGGGGCGAAGCAGCTTCAGAGATGGAGTTGGGTTCGAACCGTGAATAGGTGCTTCGCATGTCTCACTCCCTAGACTGGAACAAGACCTCACGGGCCTCACCGTGTTCAACGGTAGAGTGTAAAGGCTATCAGCCTATGCCCGAGAGGGAGTAGTTGGAATATATATATATATATATATATACACAAGGGGCTCCACGAGCTCCACGAATTTTTGTTAGTGACTGTAGCTGCAGGGCCACGTATGTGATGATTCTATCTTCCACACCTGTGATGACTCAACACCATACCAAATTGACCACTTGCGAGTTTCAGGCTATAAGGAAGTTGGAGCTGTAAACATTGATATCAAACAGAAATGCAGTAATATGTAGGTTTTATGTATTTATATATACAATACAACCATATAATATGTAGGTTTTATGTATTTATATATACAATACAGCCATATAATATGTAGGTTTTATGTATTTATATATACAATACAACCATATAATATGTACTGTAAGTAGGTTTTATGTATCTATATATACAATACAACCATATAATATGTAGGTTTTATGTATCTATATATACAATACAACCATATTTTTAGCTCGTAGTTCTCCAAAATATCGATATAAAAAACTCCAACTTCCTTATAGCCTGAAACTCGCAATTGACTACTTGCGAGTTTCAGGTTATAAGGAAGTTGGAG
Organism: Paralithodes platypus; assembly: GCA_032716605.1. NCBI lineage: Eukaryota > Metazoa > Arthropoda > Malacostraca > Decapoda > Lithodidae > Paralithodes > Paralithodes platypus. The sequence goes on from CM064481.1 coordinate 4,286,879, forward strand.
TTGTAAACATCGACATTAAGGGGAGATGGGTCGTTTTTCTAGATCCCCTTCTCCCTCATGTGTAGCCCCATTAGTTTTCAGATTTTAAGATGTTTGCCCCATTAGCTTGTCGATTTTAAGACCTTTCGCACCATTTCCTTGTCAATATTAAGACCTTTCGTGCTATTTAGGAGTCGATTTTGTTCCTGGCTAACGATAGTGAGTCTATAATTTTGCAAGAACTGGCTTTCGGCCTTGACATTTTTCTACCGAAAAATGTACAAATTAATCTAGAAGGGGGATCTAATGGATGATTTTTTAAGTTTGATGGAGGTCTAGGGAGGAAACTAGAAAAATAGTTAATAAATGCAAAAGTCGACCAAAAAGTGAACCATTGGGGCTTAAACACGAATACAGTAATTATGTAGGCTTCTGATGGATAAATAGTATGTTTAATTTGGTTTTATGTATATGTAAATGTACTAAAACCGTATTATAGCTGGTTATTCTGCTAAATATCGATGTTTACAGCTCCAACTTCCTTATATTATGAAACTCACAAGAACTCAATTGCGAGTTTCAGGCAATAAGGAAGTTGGAGTATTATATATCCATATTTTGGAGAATTACGAGCTATAATATGGTTGTGTTGTATATAAATAAATACATCAAACCAAATTTATCATACTTGCTATTCATCAGAAACCTACATATTACTGCATTTCTGTTTTATGTCGATGTTTACGGATCCAACTTCCTGAAACTCGCAAGTGGTCAATTGGCTAGACACCGTATAAAATAGGGCTATGAAATGGGTATGTGTTGTGTCTATAATGGGTATGTGTTGTGTCTATAATGGGTATGTGTTGTGTCTATAATGGGTATGTGTTGTGTCTATAATGGGTATGTGTTGTGTCTATAATGGGTATGTGTTGTGTCTATAATGGGTATGTGTTGTGTCTATAATGGGTCTGTGTTGTGTCTATAATGGGTCTGTGTTGTGTCCATAATGGGTATGTGTTGTGTCTATAATGGGTATGTGTTGTGTCTATAATGGGTCTGTGTTGTGTCCATAATGGGTATGTGTTGTGTCTATAATGGGTATGTGTTGTGTCCATAATGGGTATGTGTTGTGTCCATAATGGGTATGTGTTGTGTCTATAATGGGTATGTGTTGTGTCCATAATGCTTCACTCTTATCATTTAGGTATATCAGTAGGATTATACCCATTACATATGAGGATAGAAAGGTATATCACTTGTTACGACTGAGGTTTAAATATATCAGGGTTCTTATTCATTGGACTAGTAATGGCATAAATGCTACAACGGAAAGCGCTAGATCCAACCTCTGATGTATATTCCCAGTGAACAAAGAACACAAATACTCTCCGAGTTCTATATGCAATAATAGGCTATCAAACTCTCAATAAATGTGCATCTACTCTAGGCTTAATGTTATGTGAAAACAGCCTATTACTATCTATAACCGAAGGTGCTTGGTTATGGTATGCAAAGTAAGGTGGTAAGGGAAGTTACAGCTTACGTTACTTTAATCAATAAATGTCAGGCACTCCTGCATGAAAGAAAGTGCACTAAAGTCCTTCAACACTAACAAGGAATCTTCTTTAAATGTTAGATGCTATCAAGATGCTCGAATCGGAAATGGAACCCAAAAAGTCCGGCAGCGGAACAATGCTCGTGCAGGCTATGCACACAAAAGGCAGGATATATAATGCAGTCGGGGCCAAGGATATTCTTGGCCCCGACTGCATTATATATAAACGCTACAACAATAATAATCGCCACGACAATGCAGTATTCCTATCAACAAAAAGAGCCTAAGTCGTTTGTGTCTCCATACATCAAACTAGGCTGCGAAATGCTTGTGTGATCATAAACGGGTATGCATAAAAAGAGTAATTGGGTTAATATACTTAATGTCTACTATGACTGATAAAGTCTAGCTAGAGTCAATGATACGAGATACTGGTGCGCATGGCATGCCGCATAGCCTAGTGCAAATCTCAAGTCTGTGCGTCAAATATTACGTTATAATGAAGGGTAGCTCTCTTGAGAAACCTTAATACCGAAGTATTAAGCGTTCTCCTGGCGTACCTCAAAGACAAACAACGAGCTTAGAACAGTGCAGAATGGTATAGGCTAAAAGCCCTCATTCGTGCATGCTCTACTCTCAATGGCACACAGACTAGAATTTACTCAATCAACTCCAGTTCTCAGGTATGTCGTGCAGCTTTTAACTAAAGCCAGCACTCATAGGAAACAATACCTTATAATTATTATGTTCCTTCCAACAACCAACAATACTCCTAAAATCGATTAATGAAATTTACAAACACATGTGGCAGTCCGTGGACTCGAACCCAGGATGCTCACACCGAAAATCAACACCTTATACATCGCACCACGAAGACAGTTTAAAGGTTGGTGGACACTGCCTACGATTTATTATGCAACTTCGAATCCTGCATATCAATCTAAGCATGTACACACATCCCAACTGCAACTCACGTAGGCTATGCATATGTGAATGGAAAGAGCAATTAATGGGGCCTTAACCACTTAGGGAAGTCCTCTCGATAAATTACTCCTGAACCAATATCAATTATTATGTTCCTTCCAACAACCAACAATACTCCTAAAATCGATTAATGAAATTTACAAACACATGTGGCAGTCCGTGGACTCGAACCCAGGATGCTCACACCGAAAATCAACACCTTATACATCGCACCACGAAAACAGTTTAAAGGTTGGTGGACACTGCCTACGATTTATTATGCAACTTCGAATCCTGCATATCAATCTAAGCATGTACACACATCCCAACTGCAACTCACGTAGGCTATGCATATGTGAATGGAAAGAGCAATTAATGGAGCCTTAACCACTTAGGGAAATCAGACTCCTAGTCTAGCATTATCTAATCTAGCAGAGCACTAATAATTATAGGAAGCAGTACTGAACAATATGAATGCCAACCAATGCTTCGTGATCAACTTATCTTAACAACTAACATACATAGGTTATATCAGACCTTAACGCACAATACAACTGGCCAGCATGAAGCTGATTTTGCAGAGTTAACCACAGGGGTATAATGTTAATAAAAGGTGGTGAAAGATATGGAAAATGAGAGAGATAGGCAGAGGAAAAGATTCTCAGGTGCAGCTCGGGGGACAGGTATCAAAGGGATAAGAGGGATGCGTTCTAGAAACCAGATCTGAGGGAGAAAGTGGTGAGAGGGCTGTATATATACCAGCACTAGCTCGAGGCACGTGGGAAAAAAGCGGTAACAAGTCCTCCAACCAATACTAAAGAAGCCAGCCTAACATGACGTCACAAAGCATGGTAAAAAACTTCCTCAACGAATCCCCACGAGGCCAGCCAGCTATGACGTCATCGAGTATAGCAAAACACTATGCGCCTCCTCTCACTCTGTTCTACTCTCTCTCTCTCTCTCTCTCTCTCTCAATTCCTATCATTACTACTTAATGATAAAACATATACTTTGCAATTAAATATATAAAGCCTTGACATGGGCGAAAACAAAGAGCCTTTCTGGACTGCCCATGACACGAGCTTTCATATGAAATAAAGCACAATAATACATCAACTGTAGCCACATCCACTGCCCTGGCGATCCTAGCGAGTCACTGTAGGACAAGCCATGCGGTTCTAACGGAGTGGTTAACGTCACACACCCCCCAAGATTTTTCTCAGAGGCCCAAGGCTCACAAAAATCTGATTGCTTAGAACCCATGCTATATCTCTACTTCCCATCACCCAGCAGCAGTAAAATATCTGGCGCAGTTCTTCAACAAAACATTTTACAAAATTATAACCCTCCCCAACACAATAGGTTAAATTATATGTAGTTATGCTCCTCAAGAGCGAGCTTCTCTAGCCCAGCATTCTGAGAGGAGTACAACTCAGAATTACTGCTATAACATACTGAAAAAATTCAACTATCAAAGAAAGTTTTTATTTTATTTTTATGTTTTTAATTTGTTTATTTCGGCTGCACTATAGGGGCAAGCCTAGTTTTTTCTTCTATACCAAACGCTCAACTCCTGCTTTACGACCCAATACGCTGGGCTACAACCGCGAGCCAACAAGCACCAAACGCAAAATACTATTCAAACTAAAGCAGGAGGCTACCCGTGTGTCAATCTACCCAGGATCATATACCCTTGAAAGAAAATCTGCAACCACGTTGTCACAACCGGCAATATGGCGTATGTCCAGGTTATATACCAATAACCTTAGTGACCACCTGGTCAGCCTCATATTCCGATTGTGAAACTGGTCCAAGAACTTGAGAGGGTGATGATCTGGGTAAACTACAACGACCGGACCATAGGCTGGAACATAGACCTCGAAATGCCTCAGAGCAAGTACAATTGCCAGAAGCTCCCTCTCGACAACAGAGCAGCTCCCCTGGGCTGAATTGAACTTCTCCGAGCAGAAACTAACAGGATGCTCCAGCCCATCATCGTCCTTTTTCACAAGGACGGCACCAGCCCCCACACCACTAGCATCCGTTGCTAGTTGGAAAGGTAGGCTAAAGTCAGGGGCCCTGAGGATCGGGTGAGTGCACAACAGGTGTTTCACTACTCCAAACGCCTTCTCACACTCAGGCGCCCATTTGAATTTCTTATCCTTCCAGTTATCCCCCACCTGAGCTTGACTGTCCCATTCTCCTTCTCCACCTTGACTGCCAAACGTCATCACAGGCACAGTGAGAGGCTCAGGGGGGTGCCTCCCATATACTCCTTCATGAGATTAAAGTGACATAACTGATTGCGCTTCCGTCTGTCTGGAGTGGCTACCAAGTAATCCAGGTCTGATATCTCCTCAACCACCCGATAAGGACCAGCGTACTTCGCGGATAAGGGGTGACCTACAAGGGGCAGTAGAATCAACACCTCCTGACCCACGTGAAACTCCCTGAGTTCAACCTTGAGGTCGTACCTGTCCTTCCTGAGGGCCTGAGAGCTAGTCAAATTACGGCCAGCCAACTCCAGACTGCGCAACATCCGTTCTCGACTGTCGAGGACACACTTGAGCATAGAACAAGGTTTTTCTGCGCCCTCCCATACTTCTTCAACCATATGGAGAGGCCCTCTGACACGGTGTCCAAAGACGAGCTCATTAGGGCTGAATCTCAAACCTTCCCCAGGTACCTCCCGCACAGCAAACAAAACACCTGGCAGGCCAAGATCCCAACCCTTCCCACTCTCAAAGCAACAACAACGAAGCACAGATTCCAAGGCTGAGTGCCACCGCTCTAACACACCCTGGCTCTCCGGATGATACGCAGATGACACAACCCCAACAATCCCATGCTGCGGCATTGCTTGAACAAAGAGGCTAGAAGTGAAGTTGGATCCTTGGTCTGACTGAATCTCCTGCGGGTAACCATACCAGGAAAAATACACTAGCAAGTTTCGGACCACCGTCCTCGCTGACCCATTTCTCATAGGGTACGCGTCAGGGTACCTTGTTGCTACCTCTCCCGACTGTGCATCACTGTCCTCCTTCAACTCGACAGCACCGGTACCACATTCAGGAACCTCCGGGTCTTCTAATGGCAATTTACGAATGTCCGAAGGAGCAAGCTTATCTAAGTGTTTGCGAAACAACTCATGCCCCCCTCCTACATCGAATTTAGCGTCCTGTTGCTCTCTCTCTGTGTATCGTTGCTGTCTCTTCGTCTTTTTAAGCCCATCCTCTGCCTTCTTACTAACAGTTAATGGGTCTTCTCCAGACTCGAAAATTGGTCCTAATAATGAGTCCCCGAGAATGTCCGTTGATACTAAACTCTCAACCGCATCAACTTTCAACCCCTTCTCGGTACCTTTCCTCCGCTTGTCTAAAGACTGTTGACCAGAATGCGACTCCCTGGATGCAAGAGATCTGGTGACAACACACGCCATAGGTTGCACCTGACACTTCTCAACCAACTCCTGCTCCTCCCTACTCACGTCGGCCGGCTTCTTGGCAACGACTAATGGTGGAGCCTCAGAAGTAGACCCCGCAAAGTCGTTGCCGAGAAGGAGGTCAACGCCCCCAACAGGTAACTTCTCCACAATTCCTACATCCAGGTCACGAGTCACACCATCAACTTCCATCTTCATTCTTACAAGCGGGTATGACCTTGTTGCATTAACTCCCTGAACCACAACCACCCGCGCCGTATTTACAGGTTTACCAGTGAAATTTCTCAATAGTGTTTGCGATGCCCCAGTGTCACGCAAAATTCTCACCTCATGTCTTCTATCCCCCCACTCCACACAACCGAGTCCCCTGTGGTCACTAAAGGCATCACGGACAGGGAATAAGCCTTCCGGATCCTTCTGCACTGGCAGTGTATTTACCTCGGAAGAATTGCCTCTAACAAACTCCGATGTCCTCTTGAACACTCCAATGCCGTGAGCAAAAGACACGGCTGCCGGAGGAGGTCGACTAGGGCACTCATTTGCCTTATGACCCTGCTGGTGGCACTTAAAACACATACATTTCGGTTTCGGCTTATACTGTGATGTAAAAAGCCCCTGACTTTTCTCATACGGCGTGGTGTTAGGTTTGGATTCAGTTTTAGTGTCATTGCTCTTTTGTTTAAATGTGTCATTGCTACGGGGAGGGGGAGGATAACGGTCCCTAGCACTTACATCGTACTTCTGTGAGGACCCGCAACCCCGAATCAACGACAGCCGTCGATCAGCCATTTCTGCTGCTTCGACTAGAGTTCTTGGGTTTTTCTCCTTTAAGTTCAAAGTTATATCACCGCCCGTGCTCTTAAAGAACTGCTCCAACATCATTAACTGCTTAAGTCCATCAAATGTTGTTACCTTCTCAGATCGGAGCCAGTTCCCCATAGCATCGACAAGTCCCGGGCGTGTTCCAAAAAGGTGCTATCTCTTCCCTTAGTTACACCCCGGAACTTCAAACGGTACGTTTCTGGTTGCAGTTCGTAAGCCCTCAGGACAGCCTCCTTGAGATCCTCATACACAATACAAGACTCCAAAGGTAACTCATCGTAGGCTTTAAGACCCTTGCCTATTAATCTAGAGGATACAAGTGCTGCCCATTTATTCTCTGGCCACTGGTGTTCCTGGCACTTCTTCTCAAAGCGTGCAAAAAATTCTGTTACCCCACTCTCATCAAACACCGGAACCAGTTTCAATAAGTGCGAGAGAGATTGATCATGAGCACGGTTACCAGCCCCAAGTCGCTGTCCCGTTGTCTCTACTCGCGACTTCTCTACGTCCATGTCGGCACAGTACCTAGTCGACTCTAAATCAGCTTGGATTTTTGCTAGCTCTATGTGCTGCTGACTGTTTTCTCTCTATCTTGGCTCTCTCATCTATCTTGGCTAATTCTAATTGCTGCTGAAGCTGAAGCTCAGATACCCTGATAGCCTTTCTCTCTTCGATCTTAGCTAATTCGAGCTGATACAATAATTCTGGAGTTAACCCTGGAGGAGGTGAAGGTGCTACAATGTTTGAAATTACCGGTGGTCCCCCCAGGGGCAACCCACCCTGCCAGTCACCACCCAACTGTGGAAGCATACTTGGGGTCGGCAAACTACTGGGATGGCTGGGAGTCGAGTGTAGGGGAAGCATGGCCGAAGGGCTCTGAGCACTCAACCCATCTCGCTCACCAGTCACCCTGCCCAGTACACACGTTATCAAGTTATCCCTGGTTATGCTGCTAGTACCCGCATGACCGATAGCTGTGGCCAGGCATTGAAGACCGTACCGATTCACACCCTCCAACCGCTCGGCAGTAACAGGCCATTGCAAAAATATCCTAGCATCCTCCTCACAGTTCACCTGATTAACCATTTCATCATGCTGCTGTTCCTCAGTTTCGACATGACGTACTGTGTCTCCATTCTCCTCTGATCCGGTATAAGAGATGATGCTCACAAAAATGTCCCACCTCAATATTCAGAAAAGAAGCACCCCAAACTCTTATACCTCAATATACACAAACAAATTATCGGAAATACTCAAGGGCTATACTATGTTGCAAAAAAAAAATTATTCTTGCTGATCCCCGCAAAATATTCCCCAAAACAACAAATGTTCCCTGCTAATAAATGTAGGTTCACCAAATCCTAGGTAAGGTCGCCATTTGTTACGACTGAGGTTTAAATATATCAGGGTTCTTATTCATTGGACTAGTAATGGCATAAATGCTACAACGGAAAGCGCTAGATCCAACCTCTGATACATACATACATACATAAAATTTTAAGACTGCGTGTTCCACACATAAGTGCAGTTTCAGTCTCTTGTCCTAATGGCGGCGTTCCAGGCAACCCTGTTAAGGGCTGCTTCACTTGTCAAGTTCTTGGATTTGAGATCGGCGGGTGTAGTCCGATCCCAGGTCTTCCTCGGTCCACCCCTTGGTGCAGCTCCCTCCACAATCACAGACCTGCATTTTTTCACCCAATTTTGTTCATCCATTCTCTCCACATGTCCATACCATCCCAGTCTACTTGTACGCATAACCTCGCTAATACTCTTTATACCTAAACGTCTCCTCAGCTCAACATTTGTTATTCTATCCTATAGCCTGGCCCCACACATCCATCTCACAATTCTCATCTCATTACGCTCCATTCTGTTGACATCCTCTACTTTAACGGCCCATGTTTCTGAGGCATACGTCATTGCACTTCTAACACATGAGGCATACACCTTTCCCTTCAGGGGGAGAGGCATTCTTTTCATGGTCAGGATTGGCATCAATTCTCTGAACTTCCCCCAGCCACACCTAATTCTAGCAACAGTGGCAGCCTCGGCCCCACCACCGGCAGAGATGGTATCTCCTAGGTAACAAAACTTGTTCACCAGCTCCAAAGACTCATTTCCAAAATTCACAGCCACAGGATCATCACTTAACACAAGCTCGCCCTTGCACACTACGCACTCAAATTTCTCTATTTCTGACTTATCCTTCGGCAGGGGCCCCTTTATTCTACTACAGAGCTTACTCCCATGGTGTACCCAACATCGACAGATGCTACATTGAATTGAGTTAACGCCCACTCCCTTTCCACACACTGCACATGGGTATGCACCGCTCTTTTCCACATTGCCTCGTCTCAAACTACAATGCATAACCTTGGTTTTGTTAATATTAACTCTTAAACCCTTGCTCGCCATGCCCTCTCTCCACTCTCTGAATTTGGCCTCAGCATCCTGCATACTGTCAGCTATTAGGACTAAATCGTCTGCATAAAACAGTGCCAACGGGAGTCCGCCTCTAAAAACTCTAGACAGCGCCTCCAAGACCTTAATAAAGAGGAGGGGGCTTAACACTGAACCCTGATGGACTGCAACACGGACTGCGAACTCATCACTCAGTACACCCTTCACCCTCACCGAACTTCGCGAATCCTCATACATCTTCATTATCACACGCACCAGCCACTCTTCCACACCAAGTTTCCTAATAGCCCACTGTACAACATCTCTAGGTACCCTATCAAAGGCCTTCTCCAGGTCCACAAACACAAAGTAAAGATCCCTGCCTTTTAGTAAGTATCTTTCCTGTATCTGCCTGACTATGAAGATAGCATCGGTTGTACCACGTCCTGGCATAAAACCAAACTGCATATCATCAATAGAGATGCTTTGCCTGATCAAACCCTCAAGGACTCTCTCACAGACCTTCATGATTTGGTCAAGCATTTTCAGGCCCCTATAATTTCCTCTATCTAGCGCATCCCCTTTTCCTTTGTATATATTTACTATTACACTTTTGAGCCAATCCTCTGGGATTTTCTCATCTTTAATAATGGTGTTTATCAACTCAGTGACTAAGTTTACACCAATCTCCCCTGAGGCTTTTATCATCTCAGCGACAATGTCGGAGCAACCTGGAGCTTTACCGTCCTTCATTTTATTGATTGCGTCGCTCACTACAGCTGGTGCTATCAAAGGAGGGGGCCCAGATATTGGTTTTTCGATACTAAGCTGTTCCTTATCCCATTCAAACTCTACATTTAGCAATCGTTCATAGTGTACCTTCCATGCTTCTCTGATTTCATTTTCTGCATACACAATCTTCCCATTATCATCTCTAACACACTGTTCACCTATAATATCCCTACTGTCATTTTTAACTCGCCTAGCTAGGTTGAAGATCCCATTGGGATTGTCAGTGTTGCACACTTGTTCGAGGACCAGGTCCTTAATGCGATTTTTAGCATTGTAAATACCTCTTTTGGCAGTTCGTTTAGCTGCCTGGTATTCCTCCCTGCTGCCTCCTTTCTTCCATGCTTTGAAGCATCTCCTTTTCTCTTTCACAGCATGTTCTACCTCATCGTTCCACCACCAAGAGGTCTTATTCCTGGGGTGACCCTTTGTTTTCCCACAGACTTTGTCAGTGGCAGCGATAAGGCTATGCTTAAGAAAGTTCCATTGGCTATTTACATCGTTAGGCCTAGCTTCCTTATTTCTATTCATTTCCTCCAGTTCATTATGAAACCTATCCCTAACTTCCCAGTGAACAAAGAACACAAATACTCTCCGAGTTCTATATGCAATAATAGGCTATCAAACTCTCAATAAATGTGCGTCTACTCTAGGCTTAATGTTATGTGAAAACAGCCTATTACTACCTATAACCGAAGGTGCTTGGTTATGGTATGCAAAGTAAGGTGGTAAGGGAAGTTACAGCTTACGTCTTAATGTCTACTATGACTGATAAAGTCTAGCTAGAGTCAATGATACGAGATACTGGTGCGCATGGCATGCCGCATAGCCTAGTGCAAATCTCAAGTCTGTGCGTCAAATATTACGTTATAATGAAGGGTAGCTCTCTTGAGAAACCTTAATACCGAAGTATTAAGCGTTCTCCTGGCGTACCTCAAAGACAAACAACGAGCTTAGAACAGTGCAGAATGGTAGAGGCAAAAAGCCCTCATTCGTGCATGCTCTACTCTCAATGGCACACAGACTAGAATTTACTCAATCAACTCCAGTTCTCAGGTATGTCGTGCAGCTTTTAACTAAAGCCAGCACTCATAGGAAACAATACCTTATAATATCAGACTCCTAGTCTAGCATTATCTAATCTAGCAGAGCACTAATACTTATAGGAAGCAATACTGAACAATATGAATGCCAACCAATGCTTCGTGATCAACTTATCTTAACAACTAACATACATAGGTTATATCAGACCTTAACGCACAATACAACTGGCCAGCATAAAGCTGATTTTGCAGAGTTAACCAGAGGGGGTATAATGTTAATAAAAGGTGGTGAAAGATATGGAAAATGAGAGAGATAGGCAGAGGAAAAGATTCTCAGGTGCAACACGGGGGACAGGTATCAAAGGGATAAGAGGGATGCGTTCTAGAAACCAGATCTGAGGGAGAAAGTGGCGAGAGGGCTGTATATATACCAGCACTAGCTCGAGGCGCATGGGAAAAAAGCGGTAACAAGTCCTCCAACCAATACTAAAGAAGCCAGCCAAACATGACGTCACAAAGCATGGTAAAAAACTCCCTCAACGAATCCCCACGAGGCCAGCCAGCTATGACGTCATCGAGTATAGCAAAACACTACGCGCCTCCTCTCACTCTGTTCTACTCTCTCTCTCTCTCTCTCAATTCCTATCATTACTACTTAATGATAAAACATATACTTTGCAATTAAATATATAAAGCCTTGACATGGGCGAAAACAAAGAGCCTTTCTGGACTGCCCATGACACGAGCTTTCATATGAAATAAAGCACACAATAATACATCAACTGTAGCCACATCCACTGCCCTGGCGATCCTAGTGAGTCACTGTAGGACAAGCCATGCGGTTCTAACGGAGTGGTTAACGTCACACACTATCAACATCACCCAAGGATTTTATATGCATTCCTCATACTCTTTTTATACCCTTAATTTTTGCCAGTGACTCAGTCTTCCACAGCTGTGATTTTAACACCCTTGAACATTGGTTAAATGCCATACACACGGTGACTCCTGCTAACAAGGAGGTACAGTTACCGGGATATCAACCTGGGACGTTTAACTATACCATAACAGGGTACTGCATGGCATATAAAATTATGTAAGCAAATCAATAGTATATACAGTATATATATATATATATATATATATATATATATATATATATATATATATACTGTATATATATATATATATATATATATATATATATATATATATATATATATATATATATATATATATATATATATAATTTATATTATTTGTTTAATACCTAGACCTTAAGCTCAAAACCAACAGTGGTGATGGGCTGATCTATCAGAGTGAGAGATAAGCATTCTCTGCCATACCCATAGCTTACTCTAACTGTTCCTTTTACTTAAATATTTTCTAGATCTCAAGTGGTGGCATCTCTTCCGTGGATTGATCTCTCTACTGCCAACTAAGAGATTGGCGGACTGGGAGCCAAAGCATCACAATTTTCCCTTGCCCCTCAACTTTCCCTTCATAATTGTTAAGGGCCATAGGGCTTTGGGTGAGGCTTTGGTGTCCTGAGTGTTTCTGCACTCTCCTCAGCCCCTCGCCTGGGAGAGGCTTCGGTCACATGGGCATTTTTAGTGGTAAAGCTGGGAGTATTCTGTGGGGCGCTCAGTTATGGCCTTCGCCTTGCTCAGGACCTTGGGGCTGCTCGGTCAGACAGCCTGGGGAACAACAACAACAGCACCAACTCAAAACCAACATTCCTACTAACATTCTTTTGCAATTGTGAGTTTTCCATAAGTATCCCCTTTCCTGTGTCTACAAACCTTACGCAGATGTCGAAGAAATCGAGCAATGTATATTCACCGAGTCAGAACTAAGGGCAGACTATGATATTTTGGCTCTCTGACTAACCTCATTACTTACTCATTGTTTTTGAGACAGCAAGACCATTTCCCTGAAGCTCAGTCTTGTAGATTATTAATATGTGTAGCGTAGTCATACTTTTATACATAATCAAGAGTCTTATACTAACCATTATAACCAGATCGCTCCGTAACTATAGTATAATAATATTTAGATGATCTTATTGATATTACGTATTGCCATTTGAACTGATGTTAAACATATTTCTCTATTGTGTATAAAAAAAAAACATTGCGTCGTTTCTGATGGTATGAATTACCTTGTTCTGTTGATGTATTAGTATATCGGATGTATTGTTTTTTCCCATTTACTGAATTCACATACATACATAGATACATACATTCAAGTTTAAAGACCATTTTGTCCTAAGAAAATGTGGTTACAGTCTAACGTCCTAAATGACGGCTTTCCAGACGGTACTGTTAAGGGTTGCCTCTGTTGTCAAGTTCTTTATTTTGAGATCGGACTGGAGTACCTGATCCCACGTCATTCTAGGTCTACCCCTAAGCACAACTCCCCCCACGTTCACAGTGTTGGTGGTGTAATGGTTTAGATGCTTATGTTCTGGGTGTGGTGTCCCGAGTTCGAATCCCTGGAGGACCATATGTTTTCATTAATTTCTTCAAGTGCATTGGGGTTTGTAATGGAGGATTAATGTTAAGAACCGGGTGTTCCTTAATTTCTTCACCGTAATACACTTAATTTTTTTCATATCCAGCATAACAATTATTAATATGGTTGCTTTTGTCAGGGTGAGGACGTGCTGACGTGCGATGATACGTGTTCCAAGAAGTGTGAGTGTCCTTGTGTAGCTGGTCCCAACACCCACTCCTGTCACCAACCTGACCAAGATGTTCACTACAGGTATATAGTCCACACACAAGTAGGGTGGTATTCTTAAGGGGAGATGGGCCGGTTTTTTAGATCCCCTTCTCTCTCATGTTTAGCCCCATTAGTTTTCAGATTCTAAGATGTTTGCCCCATTAGCTCGACGATTTTAAGACGTTTTGCCCCATTTCTTTGTCAATATTAAGACCTTTCGTGCTATTTAGGTTTCGATTGTTTCTTGGCGAGCGATAGCGGGCCTGTAATTTTAAGAGAAACCGGCCTTCGGCGGGACATTTTTCTATCGAAAAATTTACAAATTTATCTTGAAGTGGGGGTCTAGGGAGTGTTTTTTTTTTTTTAAATTGATGGAAGTTTAAAGAGGAAACTAAAAATAAAAGAATATAGATATTCTTAAACATTTCTTTCCCTTCGCAGCGTCTAATGTCGTACAAATATTGTGGGAGTGAGTGTTGTTTACAGAGATTACACGGATTAGCACTTAAATATCTCTAGGTAACGTAATTTTTCAAAGTTATTTCGTCCATTAACGGCTCTGCGAAGGTAAAAAATTGCATAAGAATACCACTCGTAGGCTGCTCAGTTTTATCAGTTTCAGCAAAGAGCGGCTGTCTGTATGGGAGTATTGCTCAGGTGGAGGGAGGAGCAGGGTGGAGGCGGGATGGGGAGCAGTAAATGTCATTGGATTTTTACCCCTATAGGTCTGACAGTCACACTTGTTGTTTTTGCAATTGGAGAACAGAGAAAGAGGAAAGATTGCCTTATATCGTGCGTATTGATCCCTTTTACGTTTTTATTATTGCATAATGTCGTGGCAGCAGACCCATATATATAGTTTTCAACAATGAATATACCACAGCTAATACATACGAGTGATAAACGGGGAAGATATATGCGCGGGAGAGGGTTGTGTAGGCTCCATGGTAAATACTTGTATACTGACTCCATGGGCGTGCGCGGAGCATGTCTAGGGGTGATGGTGAGAGGTGCCATGTAGGCCTATTGGTGGACCAAACTGTAGACTCCTGAGCCAACGCACGCAGTTTTGGTACGTGTTTGAAATCTCATCTTCCGAGAAGAGCGTCGCAGCCCAACAGTAAAACATCTGGAGAGGATTGTAGCAGCTGCTGGGTTAAGGGGGGATGGGTCGTTTTTATGGTCCCCTTTCTCCCTCGTGTTAAGTCCCATTTGTTTTGAGATTATAAGACCATTAGCTTGGCAATTTTAACACCTTTCGGTCCATTTCGTTGTAAATTTTAAGACCTTTTGTGCCATTTAGGGGTCAAGCGATAGCGAGCCTGAAATAATAATTGGAACCGGCCTTTGACCAGGAAATATTTCTACCGGAAAATGCACAAATTTATCGTGAAGGGAGCTCTTGGGGGTGTTTTTCTAAGCTTGATGAGGTCTAGTGAGGAAACTAAGAAATATATGAATAAATGAATTGATAGATAAAAATATGTTTGATGTTATCTTCCAGTACCAAATGGTCCCTACCAGCGTGTAAGCCCCGAGGCCCTACACTGATCATCGCTAACAAGTATACGGAGGAGGAACTTAGTATGGAAACTCCCTGCTACTCCAGCAAGTGCAACTTTACCAGCCAAGCGTAAGTTGTTCATACTACTACTACGACTACGACTACTACTACTAGTACGACTACTACGACTACAACGACTACTACTACTACTATACTTCGTTCATTCTAGATTGGGCAGAAATCACAACCTCTAACCTCTGTAACTCAAAAAGCCTTAGGGTAAATCAGCCGTTAATTTGTACACATAGTCCCTAGCCAAGTCTTCCTATTTGGTAGAAATATTAGCTCGATTACTCTAGTCCTTTTTGAGTTATGCGAGGTTAGGGGTTACGATTTCTGCCCAACCTAGAATGAACGGACTATACTACTACTACGACTACTATTACTATTTTATTCCAAACCCAAAAATACTTCAGGATTACACTTGGATAATTCATATACTTTGGTCCATATCTTATAACTATTAAATATATGTATTCTTTTGTATGTGTATGCAAGAAACAAATGGTAGATTGACAAATTCATGGCAACGTTGGGTTCAAAATGCCTGGATATACGATTTTAAAGCAGTTTAAAGCAGTTGAAGGAAAGCCTGATTGAGGGAGAGACTTCCAGAGTTTACTTGTTGAGTAGAAGAAAGACTGAGAAAATTTGCCATTTCTTGGGTTGGAAAGTTGGACAGTATTGGAGCGGGACTGTGTTGAAAGGTGGATGCCTTGCACACTTTTGGGAAGCTGCTTTAGCAAGGGTGGTAATAGCTTAAGAACTAATTATATATATTGAACTGTAGAAATACCATAGTTTCAATGTATACTTGTATTTGTTCAATGTACAGTTTGATGTCATACAGTTTAACAGCTTAATGTACAAATATATTGATAACAATGTAGAGTATTCAATTTTGAATTATGTAAATTGTGTGGCACACAGTTTAACAGTTATATCTACACCTACTGACAAAAGTTCGTGAGCTTTTTCGATTTTTTTATGCAAATATACCCATTAAGATTGATGTTTAGATAAAATCAGCTGTATATTGTTAAATACATATTATGTACGGTAGTTATTAGTATACAGCCATTTATTGTAAAGCAAGTTCTATCCAAAAGTCAATCCAGATAGTTATAATTCATAAAACAAAAACAAAAACATAACATAGGGGTCCATGATTCCTTAAGATTGGGTTATAGACTATGGTATCCGAGTGTACAGTTGGCCTTGTAGACTATGGTATCCGAGTGTACAGTTGGCCTTGTTGACTATGGTATCCGAGTGTACAGTTGGCCTTGTTGACTATGGTATCCGAGTGTACAGTTGGCCTTGTAGACTATGGTATCCGAGTGTACAGTTGGCCTTGTAGACTATGGTATCCGAGTGTACAGTTGGCCTTGTTGACTATGGTATCCGAGTGTACAGTTGGCCTTATAGACTATGGTATCCGAGTGTACAGTTGGCCTTGTAGACTATGGTATCCGAGTGTACAGTTGGCCTTGTAGACTATGGTATCCGAGTGTACAGTTGGCCTTGTAGACTATGGTATCCGAGTGTACAGTTGGCCTTGTAGACTATGGTATCCGAGTGTACAGTTGGCCTTATAGACTATGGTATCCGAGTGTACAGTTGGCCTTGTTGACTATGGTATCCGAGTGTACAGTTGGCCTTGTTGACTATGGTATCCGAGTGTACAGTTGGCTTTATAGACTATGGTATCCGAGTGTACAGTTGGCCTTGTTGACTATGGTATCCGAGTGTACAGTTGGCCTTGTTGACTATGGTATCCGAGTGTACAGTTGGCTTTATAGACTATGGTATCCGAGTGTACAGTTGGCCTTGTTGACTATGGTATCCGAGTGTACAGTTGGCCTTGTAGACTATGGTATCCGAGTGTACAGTTGGCTTTATAGACTATGGTATCCGAGTGTACAGTTGGCCTTATAGACTATGGTATCCGAGTGTACAGTTGGCCTTGTAGACTATGGTATCCGAGTGTACAGTTGGCCTTATAGACTATGGTATCCGAGTGTACAGTTGGCCTTGTTGACTATGGTATCCGAGTGTACAGTTGGCCTTGTAGACAATGGTATCCGAGTGTACAGTTGGCCTTGTAGACTATGGTATCCGAGTGTACAGTTGGCCTTGTAGGCTATGGTATCCGAGTGTACAGTTGGCCTTGTAGACTATGGTATCCGAGTGTACAGTTGGCCTTATAGACTATGGTATCCGAGTGTACAGTTGGCCTTGTAGACTATGGTATCCGAGTGTACAGTTGGCCTTGTAGACTATGGTATCCGAGTGTACAGTTGGCTTTATAGACTATGGTATCCGAGTGTACAGTTGGCCTTATAGACTATGGTATCCGAGTGTACAGTTGGCCTTGTAGACTATGGTATCCGAGTGTACAGTTGGCCTTATAGACTATGGTATCCGAGTGTACAGTTGGCCTTGTAGACTATGGTATCCGAGTGTACAGTTGGCCTTGTAGACTATGGTATCCGAGTGTACAGTTGGCCTTATAGACTATGGTATCCGAGTGTACAGTTGGCCTTGTTGACTATGGTATCCGAGTGTACAGTTGGCCTTGTTGACTATGGTATCCGAGTGTACAGTTGGCTTTATAGACTATGGTATCCGAGTGTACAGTTGGCCTTGTTGACTATGGTATCCGAGTGTACAGTTGGCCTTGTTGACTATGGTATCCGAGTGTACAGTTGGCTTTATAGACTATGGTATCCGAGTGTACAGTTGGCCTTGTTGACTATGGTATCCGAGTGTACAGTTGGCCTTGTAGACTATGGTATCCGAGTGTACAGTTGGCTTTATAGACTATGGTATCCGAGTGTACAGTTGGCCTTATAGACTATGGTATCCGAGTGTACAGTTGGCCTTGTAGACTATGGTATCCGAGTGTACAGTTGGCCTTATAGACTATGGTATCCGAGTGTACAGTTGGCCTTGTTGACTATGGTATCCGAGTGTACAGTTGGCTTTATAGACTATGGTATCCGAGTGTACAGTTGGCCTTATAGACTATGGTATCCGAGTGTACAGTTGGCCTTGTAGACTATGGTATCCGAGTGTACAGTTGGCCTTATAGACTATGGTATCCGAGTGTACAGTTGGCCTTGTTGACTATGGTATCCGAGTGTACAGTTGGCCTTGTAGACTATGGTATCCGAGTGTACAGTTGGCTTTATAGACTATGGTATCCGAGTGTACAGTTGGCCTTGTAGACTATGGTATCCGAGTGTACAGTTGGCTTTATAGACTATGGTATCCGAGTGTACAGTTGGCCTTATAGACTATGGTATCCGAGTGTACAGTTGGCCTTATAGACTATGGTATCCGAGTGTACAGTTGGCTTTATAGACTATGGTATCCGAGTGTACAGTTGGCTTTATAGACTATGGTATCCGAGTGTACAGTTGGCCTTATAGACTATGGTATCCGAGTGTACAGTGGCTTTTAGACTATGGTATCCGAGTGTACAGTTGGCCTTATAGACTATGGTATCCGAGTGTACAGTTGGCTTTATAGACTATGGTATCCGAGTGTACAGTTGGCTTTATAGACTATGGTATCCGAGTGTACAGTTGGCCTTATAGACTATGGTATCCGAGTGTACAGTTGGCTTTATAGACTATGGTATCCGAGTGTACAGTTGGCCTTGTAGACTATGGTATCCGAGTGTACAGTTGGCCTTATAGACTATGGTATCCGAGTGTACAGTTGGCCTTATAGACTATGGTATCCGAGTGTACAGTTGGCCTTGTAGACTATGGTATCCGAGTGTACAGTTGGCCTTATAGACTATGGTATCCGAGTGTACAGTTGGCCTTGTTGACTATGGTATCCGAGTGTACAGTTGGCCTTGTTGACTATGGTATCCGAGTGTACAGTTGGCTTTATAGACTATGGTATCCGAGTGTACAGTTGGCCTTGTTGACTATGGTATCCGAGTGTACAGTTGGCCTTGTTGACTATGGTATCCGAGTGTACAGTTGGCTTTATAGACTATGGTATCCGAGTGTACAGTTGGCCTTGTTGACTATGGTATCCGAGTGTACAGTTGGCCTTGTAGACTATGGTATCCGAGTGTACAGTTGGCTTTATAGACTATGGTATCCGAGTGTACAGTTGGCCTTATAGACTATGGTATCCGAGTGTACAGTTGGCCTTGTAGACTATGGTATCCGAGTGTACAGTTGGCCTTATAGACTATGGTATCCGAGTGTACAGTTGGCCTTGTTGACTATGGTATCCGAGTGTACAGTTGGCCTTGTAGACAATGGTATCCGAGTGTACAGTTGGCCTTGTAGACTATGGTATCCGAGTGTACAGTTGGCCTTGTAGGCTATGGTATCCGAGTGTACAGTTGGCCTTGTAGACTATGGTATCCGAGTGTACAGTTGGCCTTATAGACTATGGTATCCGAGTGTACAGTTGGCCTTGTAGACTATGGTATCCGAGTGTACAGTTGGCCTTGTAGACTATGGTATCCGAGTGTACAGTTGGCTTTATAGACTATGGTATCCGAGTGTACAGTTGGCCATATAGACTATGGTATCCGAGTGTACAGTTGGCCTTATAGACTATGGTATCCGAGTGTACAGTTGGCCTTGTAGACTATGGTATCCGAGTGTACAGTTGGCCTTGTAGACTATGGTATCCGAGTGTACAGTTGGCCTTATAGACTATGGTATCCGAGTGTACAGTTGGCCTTGTTGACTATGGTATCCGAGTGTACAGTTGGCCTTGTTGACTATGGTATCCGAGTGTACAGTTGGCTTTATAGACTATGGTATCCGAGTGTACAGTTGGCCTTGTTGACTATGGTATCCGAGTGTACAGTTGGCCTTGTTGACTATGGTATCCGAGTGTACAGTTGGCTTTATAGACTATGGTATCCGAGTGTACAGTTGGCCTTGTTGACTATGGTATCCGAGTGTACAGTTGGCCTTGTAGACTATGGTATCCGAGTGTACAGTTGGCTTTATAGACTATGGTATCCGAGTGTACAGTTGGCCTTATAGACTATGGTATCCGAGTGTACAGTTGGCCTTGTAGACTATGGTATCCGAGTGTACAGTTGGCCTTATAGACTATGGTATCCGAGTGTACAGTTGGCCTTGTTGACTATGGTATCCGAGTGTACAGTTGGCTTTATAGACTATGGTATCCGAGTGTACAGTTGGCCTTATAGACTATGGTATCCGAGTGTACAGTTGGCCTTGTTGACTATGGTATCCGAGTGTACAGTTGGCCTTGTAGACTATGGTATCCGAGTGTACAGTTGGCTTTATAGACTATGGTATCCGAGTGTACAGTTGGCCTTGTAGACTATGGTATCCGAGTGTACAGTTGGCTTTATAGACTATGGTATCCGAGTGTACAGTTGGCCTTATAGACTATGGTATCCGAGTGTACAGTTGGCCTTATAGACTATGGTATCCGAGTGTACAGTTGGCTTATAGACTATGGTATCCGAGTGTACAGTTGGCTTTATAGACTATGGTATCCGAGTGTACAGTTGGCCTTATAGACTATGGTATCCGAGTGTACAGTTGGCTTTATAGACTATGGTATCCGAGTGTACAGTTGGCCTTATAGACTATGGTATCCGAGTGTACAGTTGGCTTTATAGACTATGGTATCCGAGTGTACAGTTGGCTTTATAGACTATGGTATCCGAGTGTACAGTTGGCCTTATAGACTATGGTATCCGAGTGTACAGTTGGCTTTATAGACTATGGTATCCGAGTGTACAGTTGGCCTTGTAGACTATGGTATCCGAGTGTACAGTTGGCCTTATAGACTATGGTATCCGAGTGTACAGTTGGCCTTATAGACTATGGTATCCGAGTGTACAGTTGGCCTTGTAGACTATGGTATCCGAGTGTACAGTTGGCCTTATAGACTATGGTATCCGAGTGTACAGTTGGCCTTGTAGACTATGGTATCCGAGTGTACAGTTGGCCTTGTAGACTATGGTATCCGAGTGTACAGTTGGCCAAATATGTGATGTTTCGGCGCCAAGTATATTTTATTCAATATTTGGTACATGCTTAGATTAATATGCAGTATTCGAGAATGCATAATATATCGTAGGCTTGTGCGTAAACCTTTAACTGTCTCAATAGCGTAATGGTTAGTGCGCGGGATTTCGGTGTGAGTGTCCTAGGTTTGAATCCATGGAGAACCACGTGTATTTATTGTTTCATTAATTTAATTGATTAGGTGTATTTGTAAGTTAATTGGTGGATTGGTGATGATATGAATTACTAGCATTTTTACTACCACATATCCTTCTTAAACAGCATAAAATCGTCTAAATATAGCTAGAATATAGTTAATAGGAAGTCACCGGTACAGAAAAGGTTAATACTGTACAGTACAGAGCAAGCCAAAGGTAACAACAGCTGAAACATTCGGTAGTGCCGAATTTGACAATAATCTTGAGCCCTAATCTCTCTGTAACTCAAATGGGTTTAGAGCAAACTGGCTATAAATATCCACACCTATTTCCTGGTGGTCGCTTGCAAAATGATAGAATCATTAGCCCGATTGCTTTTATTAATTTCGAGTTGTAAGAAGTTATGGGGTCAAGATTATTGTCAAGTTCGTTGGCGGCGCTACCTATTGTGCTACAGGATAAACCTGATAATGTGATGCTTGTTTGTTCCAGTGAGTGCAATTCTCTGGTGCTGTGTCTGTGGCAGAATGGCCAGTGCAAGAATGTGGACAATTTGTAAGGTAAGCATTAACTCACAAAACGTGATAAGCCTTATGGAAGGGTCACTATAGCGAACGAACAAGATAAGCCTCACGGAAGCAAGACCATAAAAAAAACCTTCCAAAACGCCTCAGGGGCTCTCTAAACAAAGGAATACATGATTAGGTGAGATAATTCCCCTCTAGTACCTCCTAACACTAATCCACATGTGTTCAACCCCATCCCCTCCTTTTTTGCCCCTCTTCAATTATCGAATATGCTTCCTAATTTTTCTCTAATTTATCGGTTATTTTCTGCGCGAATTATCGTAAGCCGGGCTTAAGGCAGGGTTGAGTCATTTAGAGACCCTATAGCAGCATGAGATCTCTCCCAGAGCACTCAGTGTAGCACTAGAGGTTAGAGAGGCAGGGTGTATGTCTCTTGGACGCCCGCCTCAGAATACGACCAGGTGGCAGTAATATACGATTTTTCACCAGCCAATTGCTGTTTCCACTTCTGTTATCACTCTTCAAGGTTCATATGTTCATCATATAAGTAAAATAATGCTATATATCGTAAATATAACAAATTCTGTCTGAATTGAAGGGTAGAAATTACCCGTTTTGGGCACTTTTCCCTACACCATTTTTGCGTCTACATATTTTTTTTGCAACTCTCATGCTTGGTTGGATTTGAGTTTATTAAATAAAAACAATTGCAACCAGAGTACTGTGGGTGTACTTGTAAAAATCCCTGTATGGTATCCTGGAATATGGATCCTACAACATGTGTATGAAATGAAATATTTTCTGCATGTAGGATTTCCCTTTCCTTAACCCCTACTGTACCAGAGGGTAATACCATAAATGTACCATCCAGTACCAGGTATTGTGGTCAAAATGGCTTCAGAGTCAAGAGAGAACACCCTCCCACCTCAAAAGTTGGAGAAGCACTGACCCAGCTAGCCTTGCAGAGCTTGGAACCAAGCTGAGAAGTGTTGCCAATGTCTTATAGCAGTGCATACAAGTCATGGTACTAGGTACCGCTCGATACCGGCAGTTACAAGGACTGCATATTATGGACGTATGTCGTCCGTCGCTGGTACTAACGAGTTACTTTTTTAATGACGGCCAACGCCCGCCAAGGGTTAACGCTTTAGCGCACCAGTACATGATTTGTGCCCTTTTTGGGATACTTATAGGCCTTTGTGACCATCCTTGTTGTTTAGAAACCTTTAGTTTAGTTACTTAACCCGGCAACGGCAAGAAAGCTCTTAAGAAGTTTTACTGGGCAACGGCGGCAAAGCTCTTAACCCGGCAAGTGCGGGAAGACTCTTAAGAGTTTCCCCGGGCGACTGCGGGAAGACTCTTAACCCTCTCCGACATATGACGCAATTTTGAGCTGATTAGGGATACTTTAAAGCCTTTGTTACCATCAGGGGTATTTAGAAACCTTTAGTTTAGTTACTTCAACCTCTGCAGTTGTCTTTGAGTTAGCTGTGGGCAGAAAACTAATTTTGGAGAGGTAATTATAAGAGCGAGCGAACTCTATTTCTTATTGCTAATCTGGCAACCTCTGCGTCATATGAGTCTGAAGGGGTTAAGATCCTGGGCCTAAAAAAATCCATTTAAAACACCCCAATTTTTTTTTTATTTTTTATTTTTTTTTGCCCCTGGGCCATGCCAAATATCACTTCTCCACATCCCCTCCTTCCCCACTTTCCTCCCCTCCTTCAGTTATCACCTATTTTCCCTGTTATTCCCTTATTCTGTGGTCTATTTTCGTGCTAACATTAGCGAGTTGGTAGCAGGGCGTTGTCATCACTGTTACCAAGCGTGGGAAAGAGCGAGAGAGAGACTATTGCGTAACAGTGTCTCTCCAGACAAGGGGAGGGGAGGAGGGGAGGGAGGTTGCCTCAGCCATACATTATGTAACTCCCGGCCTGTATCGCCGATTTTGACCATCCAAACGCTGTTTCCACTTGTTTTATTGCTGTAACAGGTTAATACATTTATAATCAACCTAAAATAGGCACATATGGATAAGTATTTAATGCTATTTATGGTAAAATAACTATGTTAGTGATGGGAACAGCTCAAATACGTGCGCACAGGCGTGTGGCGTCTCATACCCCCCATGCGCACGTCTTAGGTTAAGAGGGAAGGCCTACATTTTTGTTTTAAAAGGCTCCAGTAGCACTTAAATTTTGTTTTTTCTTTTTTCCTCTATACTTCATATCACTCCTCCACATCCCCTCCTTCCCCCCTTTCCCCTCCCCCCTTCAATTATCACCTATTTTCCCTATTATTCCCTAATTCGTTGGTATATTTTTGTGTTAGCATCTCCAAGCCGGTTCTATGGTGTGGTCATGTGACTAGCGAGTGTGTTGCGTAAGGGAGAGTGTGAGTGAGTGAGGCAGTCAGGCTTGAGGCCTCAAGAAGGGAGGGGTTGCTTCACTTTGCTCCACAATTCATGAATGGCCTGATCCATGTTTATTTCCGATTTTGACCATAAAAACCTTATTCCTACTCGTTTTATTGTTGTTACAGGTTACTATCTTCATAGTGAAGGTAAAATAGGCGCATATGAATAAGTAATAACGATATTTATCGTAAAATGATGATTATAGGCATGAATGGAGCCTAATATCGTCGCCCAGAACAGTGGTGTTCAATACACACAGCTCGCCGTTTATAGGTTAAACCTCTGCCCTTGTTGTTTGAGCGAGCTGTGGGCTGAAAACTAATTTTTGGAAAGGTAATTATGAGTTTAGGATCATTCTATTTCTGAATACTAAACGGCAGCCCCTGTGCATGAAATGGTTAATATATATATAGGAAATGGTTAAGTACCCTTTATCACGCTGTAGTAGAGGTGGCTAAAATATGGACATTTCTTCTGAGTGTCGGTGGTTCGAGCCCCGCTGAGATAATATATATATATATATATATATATATAATTACCTTTAACCCTTTCAGGAAGGGGTTAAAGGTTAATTCTCCCTATCAAGTGTTGTTTGGAAAATCGAACATCTTCCCTGAAACTGCATAAACTCATCTACTGTTAGGAAAAATGAAAGTAAATAAAGACACCATTGTACTCTCTTTATAAATATGGGTAAGAGCGTATTATAGCCTAGTAGTGTTTGTAACAACCTACCCTTGAATATACCCATTTTTGCCAGTTAGAATGGTAACCTTGATGACGTTTTGTAGCGTCGAGAATTACTTCACTGAAACCCAACACATTTACTGTACATATTATTTATGTTTTAACACAACGTAATGGTAACCAATAATTTTGGTCTAAATAGTAATAGTGACGATATTACGTTTCATCACTACGTTGTATTATTACGCTGCGACTCGACACATTTACGTAGTTTTCATATGTTTTCTATGACGTAATGGTGACCAAAGTATTTCATCTTACCAACGTCATAGCGACGAAATTACGTAATATCACTAAGTATGTTATTATGTTATTATGTTAACCACGTCGCTGCACAATTCCACACATTTACGTGTTTACATAACGTAATGGTAATCAAGCAAATCGTTTTATCAACGTAATAATCGACGACATTACGTTATATCACTTCGTTGTGTTATTACGTCGGTAACCACGTCGCCGCTACTCGATTTACGTATTTCACATAACGCAATGGTAACCAAAGTACAGTACTTCGTTCACATAACATTATAGCGACGTTTTTTTGTGCTAAGTGGGAACTTTAGCTCCTTCATCACTAATATAATATATCCATCTTTTTTCTAGTTTACCATTAGCCCATTTTCTTTAGTATATAATCTACCTCTAAGATTCAATAAACCTGCTGCAGAACATGGGTCCTTCTGAAGATACAGTGCATAAAATCGACTAACTTCAGTTAGCATAAAAGTTAAAAAGGCGTCCATGGTGTCTGAAGAGGTTAAATTAATACATTACTGTAACCGAATGATATGACTAAAATTACTGTATTTTCAGATGCGGAGGGAGACAACTAAAGAAGAATACACCTATCCTTCAACACCTACAAGGACAACAAAAATTAAAGTTGCAAGCAACGTTGTCTGGGGTTCAAGCAGATTTGCAGACAGGGTATTGTGTTCAATCACATAATTAAGCATCTGGAGAATAATAAATTAATCAGTGATAGGCAATATGGTTTTAGACGATGTCGATCAACTGCAGACATTCTTTTGCCTTCTTACGCATCAAATCAACCAAGCTACAGACCAACATGGTGAAACACATACAATAGCACTGGATATATCAAAGGCATTTGATAGAGTCCTGGCATCAATCCTTATTGTCGAAGATGTCACACTAACGGCCTTGCATCATTAGTTCCACTAATTTCTTCTTATCTTCATAACAGAAAAATACGTGTAATGGTAGATGGCCTTTATTCTCAATTTCACTCAATAAATGCTGGTGTTCCCCAGGGATCAGTTTTTGGCCCCAACTCTGTTCCTCATTCATATCAATGATCTCATATCTACCACTCATAATCCAATACATTCCTACGCAGATGACTCAACACTCCACAGTTCCTTCACATTTACCAATTCTTTCACCCAACCCGATCTTATAAATTCAAAAATAAACACTGCAATTTCTCTGAACCAGGACCTTTCTAGAATTAATGAATGGGACAAGAGAATCTAGTTTCCTTTAATGCACAGAAAACCAAGTACATTCAATTTTCTAACCGACAGAATCTCACTGACTCCCATATATTTTTTAATGATGTAAATATTCCCACTTCCACTAGTATTGACATTCTCGGTGTAACATTAACTACTAACTTGAGCTGGACACATTATGTTAGAAGCATTGTTAAGAATGCCTCTAAAAAAAACTGGGACTCCTGTACAGAGTTCGAGAATCCTTCACTGACGAGCATTTGGCCGTAATATATAAAAGTCATGTGCGCTCTCAGATGGATTACTGTTCACCTCTGTGGGGTGGAAGTGGAGTGGTTTCATTGAGGCAGTTGGACAAAATTCAAAATAAAGCTATTAGATTAATCATAACCCTGCAATCACACAGGACCTTCCTACATTAGCCATACGAAGAAACGTTGCATCCCTTGCATTATTCTACAGATATTTTCACAGCAATTTGATCCGAGGAACTTGCTTCAATTGTGCCGCCTCTCCACATCTTTCCCCGTAGAACTAGGGCAGCTGAGAGCGCCATGAATTTAACACTTTCTCCTCCACAATGCAGAACTTCTGCTTATCAGAATTCATTTATCCCCAGAGCTACTACTCTTTGGAATTCACTTCCCTCGAATTGCTTTCCACAAACTTACAATCAACAAATGTTTAAATCCAGTTGTTACAAACATTTTATGAATGGAGGATGCCTTTAGGCACATGGACCTTTTTGTTTTATCTGTGTTTTTCCTTCCTTCGTTCATTGTCTCTTAAAAAAAAAAAAAAAAAAAAATACAAGGGCTGTTTCACATATATCAAAAAATCATTTATCTTATCGGGTATGGAGAAACTACAGAATAAACAGATTGTAGCCATTTTACCTGTGGCCCATTTAGCAATGTAGCTCTTTTGGTTGTGGCCATTATTTAGAGTGGATGTTTTTGGTTGTGGCTGTGTATGAGTGCACCCATTTAACCCTTTCACGCACATATGATGCAGAGGTTGCCAGATTAGCAATAAGAAATAGAGTTCTCTCACTCTTATAATTACCTCTCCAAAATTAGTTTTCTGCCCACAGCTAACTCAAAGACAACTGCAGAGGTTGAAGTAACTAAACTCAAGGTTTCTAAATACCCCTGATGGTAACAAAGGCTTTAAAGTATCCCCAATAGGCTTAAAATTGCGTCATATGTCGGAGAGGGTTTATTTTTTATTTTTTATCATTCTGACTTTAACTATAGTTTTTTGTGGTATTGTCGTTATATGATAAGGTTAGGACTTCAACATTAGCTAAATACAATAACATAATTTTACATTATTTGATATTTTGAGTATTAATACATACTGGTAATAAAACAACTTTTTACCTAAAGCACCCTAGATATTGTTTGATTATCCAGAAGTCTTAGAAATAAGCTGACAGGGAGGTGACCGTGATTCACTCATGTAGATATATTATTGGCCTAGGAATAGTTAATTATGGTGTAGATATAAAAATACAATGTATTTTTAATCAGAAGTATAATTTGAGCATTATAGTCAAACAGATCTTAACAGGCGGTCCTACCCGCGGTTACTCCCTTTACATTGGTGCCACATGTATAATCCCTAACAACGAAAATATATTATTTTCGGTATTAAGTACCTTAAGTCGGTTTGAAATGCTCAGGCTATTTCTACAGGTACAAAAAAGCATTATTGTTTTTATAAATTAATTCGCTTATTAGTAAATTCAATGGAGCATTGTATACAGCTTGCCAACAAGGCTACTGCGACGTTGTCAGACGTCGGCCAAAAAAACTCATCACAAATTTCACGTGATGGCGCGCTGCCAGGCGTACAAAATTTATACTCTCACTTCATTTCATTCCTGACTTTGACACCATCCACAATGGAAGCCGCTCCAAATCGCCCCACCACTTGCATAGTCAGACAAAACAGATGGTATAGATGGTACAGAGGGGAAACCTCTTAAAAAAAAATGCGCCGAAACTTTTCCCTCTTGGGTGGTGTGGAAAAAAAGTTAAAATATAAAATGGTAATATATTACCAGTACATACATACGTACATACATATACATATATATATATATATATACAGTATATATATATATATATATCGAACCGTCGACCATCAGGACGATAGCCGACGCTTTAATCAATTACACCACTAGAAACATTTAGTGGCTCATGTGTATTTGTGATAATTATATTCTCAATATATATATATGTATATGAGAGAGAGAGAGAGAGAGAGAGCGCCACAAAACTGGGTGGGGGGGGGGGGAATAAAGTGGATGCAAGTGTAGTGTGGTGTATGCGGGGGGGGGGGGGGGGGGGGGGGGGGTGGGGGGGGGGTGAAGGAGGTAGAGAGGTGTGGTCTGTGTGTGTGTGTGGGGGGTGGGGGGGGGGGGGGTGAAGTGTGTAGGGTGAGTGAGAGAGATAAATAGTAATATAATTTATTATACCAATAATAATCTATGCATTCATGTGGGCTACACAGTCTTACACATACAGTATATATAGAGAGAGCCGATCTCCCTACATTGACCTTGAACGGGGGGAATGGGGGGGGGTGGGGGGGGTAGCGAGAGTAATTTGGAAAGGTTGTCGTACGGAAAGGGGCAAGTGGACAGGTGGCACCAGTGTAAGGGTAGGTGACCGCGCCCATAACCGCCTGTTTAGGTCTGTAGGACTATAGTATCCTACATATTGAAAAGAACTTAAATTTACAAAAAGTATATAATAGATATCATACGGTATAATTTTATGGAGGTGATACATTCGTGTAAATATTTTATCCCATAGGTGTAGATGAGTTGAGGCAAGTTAACGATTAAGAGTGAATATGAAATATGTGGCCATTTTAGTTTGTGCCCATGAAGGAGTGTGGCCATTTTGGTTGTGGCTGTTGAGGTTATTAAGGAACGTGGCCATTATAAAGAGTGTGGATATTTAAAGCGCGGTTCTTATTTCTCAGTCTGCACTTCCATTCAAACCAATGTCACGTGATCAACAATGACACTCCTTTCCGACCTCAGGTCCGCTAGCTGTGAACCGAGGATTCTTGGATTCCGTCAGGCTCGCTTCCCGTCCTTGGACCCGCCTCCGGCAAAGTTAAATTGGATTTAACTTTTGCCGGAAGAATAGAACACATCATATAACTTATGTAGATACTCACAGGATATACGTATAGTGCATATTTATAATGTAAATGAAAGAAAAACATTCGCCTTCCAGCCGTCTCTGTCTAGGCTATGCTTTTGGTAGAGGTTGCAGTATTGCCAAGGATTATTATCCCAGCCGTGGCGATTATAGCCCAGATCACAGCAAACAATTATCCCACTGTGCTTATAATAGTTTGATATTATTTATGTTGTGAAGCAATGAGCTATATTTATTGTTTTCATTCTATGTGGATGAGGGAGACAAAAGGCAAAACTGCCAGTGGTGAGTGCTTCCCCCAGAGTTGAAAGAGTAAAGGGGCAAACTCAAGTAATGTTCGAACCAAACCAAAATGCCTGGACGAACAGAGTTTGAAGAAATTTAAGTCATAGGATGAGGGAAAGATGGAATCAGGGAATGAGTTCCAGAGCTCAGCTGTTGAATAGAAGAAAGACTAGGAATATTGTTTCACTCTTGGATTGGAGAGTTGCACAGAGTAGGGGTGGGATTGTGTTTGCAAGACGGGCACTACATGTTTTACGGAGAGGAGATGGTATACACGGAGAGACCTCTGAGGAACATTGATTAATGTAATATCGGTAGAATAGTGAGAGAGAGAGATGCAACATTGTGACAAAGAGAGAGAGATTGCAGAGAATCTGTGAGTGAACGTGAGTTAATGAGACGAAAGGCTTTCTTTTCTACTTTGTCTAGGAGTGCTGTGTGAGTGGATCTCCCCCACACAATACTCAATAGATGGGCACACTGTACAGTCCCTGTACAGAGCAAGAAGCTGTGCAGGGGTAAAGAACTCCTGGAGGCAGTTGAGTACACCCAGCTTTCTTGGAAGCCGTCTTAGCAAGAGTGGTAATATGTTCTTTCCAAGAAAGAACAGAGGAAAAAGAGACACTGAGAATACTGAGAGAAGATGAAGGGTTGATTTTGTATTGTTGAATTATAAGGGATAGTCCTGTGGGAGTTTCTTGACGAGTAGTTAAATGAAGAAATTGGGTCTTAGAAGCATTGAAAGCAACAAGATTGTCTGTGCCCCAATTGAAAATGGATAATAAATCAGAAGTAAGGCATGCTAAGGCCCTCTTATGTAAGTTTTGGGGTGATTGCATGCTGGGGGTTCTAAATAACTATACCTGATTTTTTTCCAGCTGAGGATCAAGAATCGTAGATGTGGCAACTGCGCAGTGATGGTGCGTGATTGGTTGGAGTGACTTTCATTTCTTAGGTTGCTTGTGATACAAATTAAAATAACTGTTTCATTACAATTATTTGAAATCATATCTACAAAGTATAATAATGTCTTTTATTCTAAATCTCGAAAAATGCCGCTTAGCATTGATATTTTGCAATACAAGCAGGCATTAACCGAAAAAGCTTTGTACTCAAGTCAACTGATGCCCAAACGAACACTTACCTTTCAGTCATTTATTCCTATTATAAAATTAAATTACATTTAACTGTTTAAGTGCCTCTAAACATATTATAACACTTAAGTGCATTAATAGACGGCATCTGCTTCATTTAACCCGTCCCGCCCCAGCGACGCGTCTGGCGCATCGCCTATGTATTAACGTTATGTAACGCAGCGACGCGTCTGACAGACGGCTTCACCCTAGTGACATTCACGCTCCATGACCCGTCCGACCGACCTCAGGGTGTACCCTCGGTAGGAGGGCTTCGATTTGTATGGGAACTGTGTCACAGTATCCCACGTAGCCGTTCCGTACGTTTGGACGAAACCGTGCCATGGTTGAAAGTACCAAGTCCTATAGTGCCGTTAAAAACGTTTTAAGAAATATACACTGTTTTTTTTGGGACAGTTGCCTTCAATATTTGTACTCTTGTAAATAAGTTTTCGGGCTCTGTAGGACATTCTTTAAGCTTTGAGCAGTTTTTTGTGGTTTTTCTTCATTCTTCCTAACCCATTCGCTATTGTTTCTGGACTAAAACAATTTTTTTGAAAACGGGTTCTGGTGAACACAAAAAAAAGAAAACTACTCCACGGGTTAAAGTAGCCTACATGTTCAGGGACTTTTGTAAATGTGATGGTGGGGGAGGGCTCCTGAGGTGGGAAGTTTAAATGTGTTGACCAGCCTCTCTAGCCCCTCCCCTCTAGGCTATTTTGAAATAAACTTAGGCTACTTTAAATGTAGTCCTTGCTTTATATTACATTACTTAAGTCTTATAATACCTTCTATGTGTGCTAAAAACAGACAA